>OY755084.1:1214830-2414830 GCA_963576655.1 Gastrophysa polygoni
TTTCGAGCACATTGTTTGCAGAAATAGGCACGATGACAGTAACTGAGAATGAAATGGTTGTTTTGATGAAATACAACTAAAAGACGGAGGACAGCTTTGAAATGTTGAACATAAATCGGAGCGAATGAATTTTGTATATACCGGTTATTGTATCGAAAGTGAAATGACACGAGAACAGGCACTTATTTAATAGCCTGAAATCGGTGTGTTCATGCTGGTAGAGTTTTAAGCATCAAATAACTACTTTTGTTCAGCGGAATTCAGAAAAGTAAAATCTTCTATGCATCAAAGGATATTCCATATCATTTGGCATCTGGAATTTCAATAAAATACTCATTACCACAACAGTGTTTGTGATAACCCAACCTAACCTAACCTAACCTAACCTAACCTAACCTAACCTTACCTAACCTAACCTGACCTAACCTGACCTAACCTAACCT
The DNA here is from genome assembly GCA_963576655.1 of Gastrophysa polygoni. Lineage (NCBI taxonomy): Eukaryota > Metazoa > Arthropoda > Insecta > Coleoptera > Chrysomelidae > Gastrophysa > Gastrophysa polygoni. Next base: position 1,215,274 of record OY755084.1, read on the forward strand.
AACCTAACCTAACCTGACCTAACCAAACCTTACCTAACCTAACCTGACCTAACCTAACCTAACCTGACCTAACCTAACCTTACCTAACCTAACCTAACCTAACCTGACCTAACCTAACCTAACCTGACCTAACCTAACCTAACCTTACCTAACCTAACCTGACCTAACCTAACCTAACCTGACCTAACCTAACCTAACCTAACCTCATAATTTGGTACATACTATTTCCGAATCTCTAGTAGTCTAGTGAATCAAATTTGAAGGTGAGAACTAGATGATATTGCTGTTGAATATCGCCTTGCAAGTTAAAGCCTCTTGTCTCGTATTGTTTCCTTTCTCTAGAATTCATGTTTATTAACACGAAATAACTGTATCACTCTATTAGCGTCTGAGTCTATAGTGTTACTCAAACGTGACGTCACTAACGACGCCATGATACAAGCGTTTTGGTGCGAATTTCAAATCTGAAAACTGAAATGTGATGTTTTCCTACGAAACCTCTAGTATTGGCAGAAATACGTCATTCATTTCGAATAATATACGTGTCCGAACATCATAGGAGAGTTTTTGAAAATTTGTCATCATGTCAGAAGACAGTATTGATTAATTTGCGATAATCCGCTACACTTCATTTTTCCTCTGCGTTGAACTCAGAGCTCTTGATGGTTTCGCATTCAGAATTGATGTGGAATGATCTGGAAACACGTCTGGTTGAATCCGATCCCATAAGTCTTTCGACAGAAATAATGAAAACCTATCAGATGGTACGCTTTTTCTTCGCTGGTGAAGTATAAAACAAGAAGCAATTTTCCACAGCCTCCTATTCCTCCTTTACTTTCGTTTTGCGTGATGTATGGTATTCAATAATCGGAATAGTTTCTCTAAGTTTCTCTCTTTACTCGAGGATTAATCAAGATTCAATTATTTGTTCATTCATTCATTGACGGGCTTGTCAATTGATTGAATGATCCTTTCACAAAATCACAGATACAGGGTGGCCCAATGAAAACGAAAAAAGGTATGCATTTCACTGAGGAATCAAGGAACTGACATTCAAATAAATGTTTCTTAATGTTGGATAGGACAGGATTAAAAAAACACATTAGGCACTTCTCAGATAAACATCGCTCTAACTACAGGAAGAGGAATAGTGATGGAAGTCGAAAAAGCGTTACTTTCCATTACTACAGCCGATTATTTTCATAAACGTGTTTTCTCGAGAACTACTACATTGAATTCCAAAAACGAGGAAGCGTTGGTGAGAGACTTCGATCACCTTCAAAAAGATGTATCACTTGACCCCTTATCCCATTTGAGATTCAAGGGTTGGAGCTCACCCTTTCGAGAGGTTTGAAGTGAAAAAGTTGAGAACATGCAGTAGGTAAGAATATAATTATTCATAATCTCTTACTATATGAAGGAAGAAGAAATATGTAATTGAAGTTTTTTTGCAACAATTTTGAATGACTGAAGATGAATCGAATAACTAAAAATGATGGTTTTTGAAGGTCCAAACATTCTGTTCATAGTGCATTTTGTTTCGTTTCTCGAACATTATAGGTTTTCTCAGTGTTGTTGAGAGATGAAAAAAAGATATGAAGGAATGTTAATTTTTTTTCTTCAGCATATTTCCAGCAACTTCTAGGATTATTAGTGATGTGAGATCTGTATCTCAGTTATTTGCAATGTTCTCAAAGATCTTCGAACTCTTTCAAACATGTCAATATTTCCATTGTTGTGATCCCTGTGATCAAAAATACGTTCTTCTTCTCAGACCACTAAATCATACTAAGAATGTTGAGGTTTCATATTTCATCAGAGTGTTTTTATCTCCGAACAACAAACTCACTAGAAGGATCACAAAACAAATATTCTGATGCTAACATGAATTCCCAGAATTATCATAATATTAGTACCCAATCGTCGCCAGTATTGTCATATCCAATCATCAAAAAGTGATAAATAGTCCATAATATTAAAAGTCCTTTATGAATCCATGTAGTTTAATGCAAAAATATAATAAAAAATTATGGTCATGACAATTGAGAATTAGTTCTGATTAATAGAAGATTGCTACATTATTCTGAGACTTAGCAATTTTACTTTCTTGGGGGCTCGAGGACCAACATGGGTATCATGAATACTTTTTGCTCAACGTTGCAACACCGCAGTTTGATATTGACAGTCAACGGCGATTATTGCTTTTTTCATTGCAATTTATCGATATTATTCAACTTGTGTTCAGTTTTGTGTACTCAGAATTCATCAGAAACTCAGTTTATTTCCTGTTTTGGTGATTTGATATAATGGTGAAACGTTGTGAGGTGTGTTAAAGACAATTTGAACCGGCGATCAAAACACGTCATTTAATAGGCGAGTTACCATTGTCGTATCATTCGAGATTTTGAAGCATTTTCCCAAATGGAATGGATAAAAATGAATTTAAATTGAATTGATTAGATTATATTGATTATACCCATAGGTCAGCTGCGACAGTGTCTTGTGGTGAAATATGATGTAGCACTGATGAATGCTTCTTTATTTGTAGTCACAATATGCGAAGCTGATGAAAAATCACTGAGAATAATGATGAATTCAATTAATATTTTCGATAAAAAATATAAGGATATTTCTATACTTCTTGTACACACAACAATGAGAAATTCACCGTTGACTGTTTTTGGAACTAGTCAAACTAATTTGGAGAAATATTTCACTAGAAGACTCCACCATTAGGCAAATAAATCGAAAGATTCAACGGAAGTTAGAGTAAGAATTATGTTAATAAAAACAATCCTATTCACAAATCAATAAATTATTTGTGTGATTATCCATGGTTGTTTTCCATTTCAGTCCTGTTTTAAATAAGAAACACTGGTATTTGCTACATCTTCACATGAGTCATGATTTTATTGTTGATATAACATTTCGTCATTATACTTGTCAACACATATTCATTATCGATTTTCATCTATCTACATGAAATGAAATAATCAGACATCAATTTTTTGCGTCAAAATATATGAATTCTGCTCAAGATGAAAGCTCCTTCATTTTTGACGATATCGTGAAATGATATAAACAAATTTCATCTTCAGATTTGAAAATTACATTCAAATATGCAATCATATCTATTTGCCTTGAAAACGAGTTTTTCACTTTTTTGAAAATTATTTCCACTAGTAGGTACTGAACTTTGAAATCGTAAATATACTTACATGCACTGTCACTGATCGCCAAAGATATAAATGTTCATTATTGAAATTGAACGTTAATTATGATAAAGTATGAGTAGACAACTGTATACGGAATAGTAAGTATATTGTTTCATATGGCGTTGAGAATTGAACTTTTCTTGTGACGTGGTCATAATAAGTTTATTGATCAAAAGCAAGTTACAAAAATCACCATAGGATTGTATGTATTCGAATTTGTCGTAAAAATGTGAAGAAAGTATGAAGATGTTCATTTTCCCACCAAGAAATTCTGAAAAGTACCTCTGAAATTGTTACGGATTTTCAATTCGGTTTCATCATGAATTAATAATAAATGCGACCCTCTCTGACAACACGGCACTGGTGCTGGGAGAATCAGCTCCTGCTATCCTTGTTTAGACAAAGATAGATACTATAGATGTTGCTTCCAAACAAACTGTATTGCCAAGGGTGTGGATTACTTATCTAGTCTGTTCAATGTTCGAAGGTTTTTATAATGAATGATCAGTCCACTCATTATTATTCTATCTATAGTTATTTTCTCGTTACTATTGTCTCCCTTGCAGTGGATATGCGTGAAGCGTTCCAGACATTCATCAACATTTGGCTCGATATGGCTCCAGATGTCACATTCGCAGCATCCGATGTGCGCAAATCCCTCGTTGAATATGAAAATTGGAAATTCTCTCAACGTTGGATATAGTTCTCACAGCGTTTGCATGAAAACAAGTGTGCCTTGTTCTCGTTCGTTTGGTCAGCCAAACATTTTCTCACGTATCGTATCGAAAAAAAAAAAGATCGTATACATCGGAGACAGAATTAGGGATGATGTCTGGTGTATCCTCACTCTGATCCTGTACTGTTTGTTCTGATTTAGCTATCGACATTTTCGCGAAAATCATATGGTGCACGCTCTTGTTTACCCACTGAGGGTTGTGGTTGTAACGAAAATATGGTGTTTATACTGCACGAATACTCCATAATTACCGTTGTCTATATTTATGTTTGGTCACGACTACAGAAATAACGAAGCTTCACGTAATTGGATGTTTCGAATTCATTTCATGATCACCACTGTATTCACAACATGAAAATGGCTCCAGTCTAGACGGAATGCCTCAGTTTCTATCTCATTCATGTGGGTGTCCAACAAGGATCTCTCTTGGGCCTCACTGTTCCGTCTCAAGCATGTAAATTGATGTAGATCAGTGTTTCACAAGACACACTGTCCACCGAGGAAGATGATTGATCACTGATACTTTTTCTGTCCGTTATTGACAAGTTTCCTACACGCTATTCAGTCAGTTCTTATTGCTTCATACTTGATATTCCATCGAAGAAGTGATTTACCGTATAATAATTGCTGAAGAAATACATATTTATTGCAATCTTACTCTTCATTAGCACACTTCATTAGCAGATTTTTAATGCTATTGAACCAGAACTCAATGTTGAATCAGCACCTGAATAGATCTCCGTTCGAACACTTGTCGATTCCAGTAGGTGTCACATTGTGACTATAAACAGTTTGATCTTTATCCTTCTGATGTGTACCGCAACATTAAAGTACAATGAGAATAACAACGGACCCAATACCGAACCTTGAGGAACTCCTGAAGTTATCCTTGCAGAACTGTATTCAGCCGAAACACAATAAACTCTTTGTTCCATCAGGTTCGGATATTGAAAAAATAAAAATATCATAATCATTTTTTCTTCATCAAGGACGGAAAAATATGTATATTACTCGTAAAGTTTTGGTTAGCACTCGGAGTAGATTCGAAGAAAAATGAATTGACCTTCGGAGTTCCGTGCGGAATTCAAATTCGAGTTATCAAAAATCGCTGTTGACGTCACAGTTGGAGTTGAACTCAATTAAAATGCGAGTGGCTCGAAAGTTCTATGCGATGCCCGAACAATTCCTGCAAACCCTATTACACACTATTCAAATTACTCTAGTGACGTAGAAGGAACAACTTCGTTAAAGAAATTAAGATGGCTGGCGGACAAATTCGAATTTGAATCAGAGTTTGTCGGGGAACAAGTTTAATTCATATTTTATTGACGCTTTCGCAGATAATGACTATTGTTGAACGAAATGGATTTACCACGAGTCGTGGTGACTGTAGCTCAGCTCTGCTTATCACACCTCAATCTCTCTCTGACGAATGCTCAAGTTAATCCCACTCTGCATGAATCGAAGATTATCAATATCCTGCTCTCTATAGAACTTTTTGATCACACCTTGGATTTCTCTTCCAAAATAAGTGTCATGGTAGTTAAAATATAGAGAAATTTCAGAAATTTATTCAGTGAGTTTTCCTCAAGGTTAGGGATGTTATAGATAACGAAAAATTAAAAAAAGGTAATGAGCAATCGTTGGGGCAACCATTATCCTTGCGGGGGGCGATGAAGTATTTTTTTTCCGTTTATCAAATAGGTTTCATGTGTCACTCACGGAAACAAGGATAATGGGATGAAAATATTGTAGGAAGAAATATGAATTAGTTCAAATCAGCTGAAAGTATCCACAGTGAACATGGACAAAATATGACCGTTTGGAATGATATCAAAATCGCAGGAAAAAAATAACTACTGAGGAAATCTCTTGGAAGTCTGAAACAATTTGATGTAACAAGGTTGATATTGAATATTTTGTAGAGAACACGAGGATATTTCAAATTTCAATATGAAACTTAACGATTATGACAAACATGTGAACAACAAACTCTCAGTAGGCTATGACTTTGTTGTGATGTTATGGAATGTTTTTCCGATTGAAACGTTTGCTGACCAGTCTTCATCTAGAGGATATCTAAACAATGATAATTCTCCACTCAGTCTTTTGCAACTTTTGCAACCCTCCACAACACAACAATCTACATTCATCTCGAATATTCACAAGAGCAAAGTAAACGCTCAGGCTATCCTAGTCACTGATTGTGCTTTGTTTCGCAAAAAACACAAACGGCTGCTTCAATGGCATTCAGGTTATGAAACTCCCCAGAAGATGGCGACATTTTTGCAGATTTCTGTGCACATAGTTGATGTTTCGAGATCATTGGCGATTTCAACTACCGGAGAGGGCGCTACGAGACGTAAACAAAAATATTACGAATAGTGAGTAATCTCTCTCTGTTCGGCGTGGTTATTGTGTGTATGTTTTAGTTGTTTTCGAACGTTGAACAAGTGATATCTTGGATTTTCGTATGTGTTTTGGACAATTGTTGATTGTGTGCTCAAGAACTATCATATTGTGAGGTAATGTAACTCTTTGAAATGTCTAATAAAATGAACAAAATGAAGGAAGTGAACTCGAATAAAGTGAGTCACAGGTTTTCCGATCAACAAAGCATTCATCCATGCTTTTCTTCGGTCAACTTTCTCAAGTATACCATAATCATTCTTGACATGGACTTTAGAAGCATCCTTCTTGGGAACGCATGGAAATGTCCTATATTTATTTTTCCTGGAAGAACAGTTTCAAACACAACAGTTAGTGTTATGCAATGTCTTCCTAGTTGTGCCAGTATTTTGACTCGGTTATCCACTCATTATTATTTTGAGTATCTCAACCCTGTGTATACCTTTCGAGTTTGGGTTATCCCAAAAATTATTCGTTTAGAGTCCTACTTTTGAAGTTCGCTCGACACACAAATTCTCAAATACGATGAGAACACAACATGATCCACCAATAATCTCTGATATCGCACAAGCACGCCGAAATAACGATGATTCATTGATGAAACGCACACGTATCCATTATTGATTACTCACTAAGTAGGTTCACAATTTAGCCACCAGAGGTCGTCCAGACTTTTGGATTAGCGAATAGTAGCCTACTAGCAATTAACATATAACGCTATAACGAATAAAATGCTGTCATCAAGTTAGCTGTACGTTAGAGTTCTGGTTGAAGAAATCAGATAGAGTAGCTACAAGGTGAGATCGATCTTGCGTTTGGAAAATCACTTCCGTAGTTTTTGAAAGATTGCATGGAGATATTATACATTGAAGTGTTAGTAGTTAACGTGGTTATTGAATAACACCTTGATTTCCTCTTGTAGTTTCCGTCAGACTATCTAGAGTTATAAATTGTTTCTTCGATGTTGAATTCAATCTCGTCAATATTCGACCCCTCCATAGGGAAAGAACCCTGAACAAATTTGGTGACTGGGGATCATACGAGGATGTGGCTCAGATGAGACATAAGGTTACTCATCTGCACTGCACAAAGTCTGATTCATTCATGGAAGACGCTCACCTGTCCAGCGCGATGGCCACCAGATGCAAGATGGACGCCGTGCAGCACAAGACGTCGCTGGACGTCCACATATCGCACAGCTCCGGCCCGAGCGTCCACTGCCTGCCCACCTCGTAGACCGCGCCCAAGGGCATCACCAGGCAGGCCACGAGGAGGTCGGCCACGGCCAGCGAGAGTATGAGGTAGTTGGCGACGTTCTGGAGGTTGCGCTCCAGCAAGATGGCCGCTATCACGAAAACGTTGCCTGCAACAGGGATCCACCGATAATTTATTTATTTATTTATTTATTTATTTCAAGTTTGGGATACAAACAGGTAAAACCCATACAAGCATCCACTAATAGTTTCAATAACGGGGGTGTAAATTGACAGCCCTATGCAAAAAACCCCATTCAAAATGGGGACGTAGTGAACGCTAGACGCTAGACTCTTGCCAACGCTTCGTGAAGCTTCTAGCCAGCCGTGTTCATGCGAGAGTAATTGTTGTCTCTGTCAGAAACTTGGAGTGTGACATACAAATGTAGTCGAAACGTATGTCGTGATAAATGAGGAACTTTCGGCAATAATGAATGTTTGATCTATCGGTTCATCTTCGTTCGGAGGTGGCAGCCGAATGGCACGGCTATTGACGTCACTAGATCTGTTCGTTTCCTGTTACTATGAAAATCGTGAGCTGGTTTAAAAAGTACTATCAAATGATGAAATGAACATTCTAATAAGGTAAATACTGTCTGTAAGTTCTTCGAGGAGGTGGTATATTCATTGTTCAGCTTTTAATGGGATTTTCTCTCCTCGTTTCTAAAAAATAGAGTAGAAGTTATTGAAAATCATTTCAATATATTTGTAGTAAGGACAGATTTGTGATCTGTCCCAAAATGTCACTGCGCTCGAAATTAAACCTTTAGATACCTACAAGAGAAATTATCTATTGGTCAGTGACACCTCGTTTTTGAAAAATTTGGAAATACAAATATATTTAATAAGAATAAAACCTCTACTTACCTTGGTGGACGTTTCGGGAACGAATCTGCTCCCGTTCTCAACACAATTGAAATATTTTTCTCTTCGTAAAATTGTCAGTGTCAAAATCGAAAACATTGAGAAAATTTATTAAATATATTTGTATTTCCAAATTTTTTCAAAAACAATGTGTCACTGACCAATAGATAATTTCTCTTTCAGGTATCTGAAGGTTTAATTTCAAGCGCAGTGACATTTTGGGACAGATCCTAAATCTGTCCTTACTACAAATATATTGCAATAATTTTTAATAACTTCTACTCTATTTTCTAATAAGGTTTCGGCAAAATTTGGGAAATATATGGGGTTCAGTTAGAGCCTGGAAAAATAAGATGATAAGTTCCTATACAAGCTTCAATACAAGCTTCAATGACTCGATCGAATGGTAGTTCAGAAATTGATCTGTGATATACCGAGTGCGAAGAATTTCTTGGCAAACTTTTGGATTGAACTTTTGACATAATTTCCCTTCTTCAACTGGAACACCCTGTATATTATTGATCTGTTGAAAGCGCCTGTGGTAGTGCAACAGATTTTTCAAACACATCTTGAAGTCAGTCAAAGTAGCAAGTGACAATAAAATTAACAGGTTGATACAAACAAATACATCACATTTCCTTACATTCAACAAATATTATATGATTTTTTTTCTTGATTAGATCGAGTGGTTATGAGTTCTTTAATATATTTCTTAATACATTGTAGTGCAGTACTACGAAAAAATAAAATGAGTTTTCAGATATATATAAATATATCGTACAAATTATGTCTACTTCTTGTGTTGTAATTCATCTTTTTTCGTAGGTGACTTGGGACAGGATCAATTTTCATCTTATATGGATGGAAAGTGAACGGAAGATATGTTTTCTCAGTCCAAACAAATAATATTATTGACAATAAGTGTTGTGGATGTTGAGCTTCACCAAGATGACGTCCATCGCGAAAATTTTTCCTGCAACGGAGGCCCATTCATAAATTGGAAGATTTCGCAACGAATCCTGTAATCAAGGTATAGAGTGAGTCACACTGTAAAAGGTGAAACACGTGTTGAGTCGAAATGAAGGTGTTACTCGTTGTGACCTTTGTAAAATTGCACACCATTCCAGATACGCCAACGGTGAATATGCATTCGAAAATGAATATGTCTGCCAATAAAGTTGTTCGTTGATGAAAATCCGTTTTGATGTTCGAAAATTAATATTCATTATGAAATGCAATATCGTAATCAAAGCCTGACAGCTGCAAAATGGTCGCAATCAACCGGAATTTGGCAATATAATTTTGTTCATAAATGCCAATTACTGATTAACATACTAATGAGATGCTTTTGATTCATCCAATGAAATTAGCCATGAATATTGGATTTCGATTGATTTCAAAACTGAGAAACGATCTGAAATTCCCATTATTAACCTGTACACATCATTTAGCGAATTCTTACGTCTGCCGAACAAAATATAACATTTTATTGGGGGATATATCAAGTTTCAAATCACAAAAACATCATAAAATCTCTCATCACGATGCTTATTCCACTCGTTTGTATATTTTCGAATAGTTCCTGGGAAATATAAATAAATTGTAAGTTTCCAGGCGTATTCAACGAGAATTCCTTCGACTCCACCCGAAGATGTCAAGCCACATTTCCAGACCGCTGCTATAATTCGAAATCATTAATCACTCATCACTTATTGCGAGTCAAGTGAAATGGAACCAATATCCTTTTCAATTCTTCTACCTGATTTATTCGAGAATTGGTATTAGAGATATTGAACTTGCTGCACAGCGATATCTCTAAATAATTGATATTGTGGTTTGTCGAAGGAAATCCAAACTGACACAGAACATGAAAATCGATTAGTTCAATTATACTGTATGTAACGAGTGTGGTCCTTCTTGAACGAACTTGAATCGGTCATAACATGTTGTCCATATTCTGATATTTCATCCGGAAACCTATGAATTGTGAATAGATCAAACTGTCGAAATATTTGGAGGAAGATTCTGCTTGAAAAATAGTTGAATGCACAATAGATTGTGCATAAAACTATTCGACAAGAAGCAGAATCATGCGAAAGATATTTCGAAAGTTTATTCGATTTGAATTCACAGGTGGAGGGGTAGTAGGCTAGATTATTTCCTGGATGACTTAGATTGATATCAACAACAGAACTCTTATGGACTATCAGATCTTCTTCACAAGAAATATCACTAAAGCGTGAGTTCATTTTCACTGAACCTTGAAATATCAAGATGAATTGAACTGTTTATTAGAAGATTTATATCTCAAATTCCGTTATTTCAATCGAAATAAATAAAGAATACTTTTTCTGGATGAACATGTCAAGAGTATCCAAAGATGTCAAAGTTTACGCAAATTATGAGTCCGTTCTTTCATTTGTGGAAAGATACTGAAACATTTGGTTTCAAAAATGGCTCTTTTTTTGATGAAACAATGCACCAAATAATCTTTACGATATACAAAGTGGTTCAAAACTTACTCCCGTAAAATACGTATTAGTGATAAATCGACAAAAGAAAAAGAATATGAAGCACAAAAATTTATCCACGTTTGAATGGGTCTTGGGTTTCAATCACTCGTTCAAACAGGTTTCGTTCAAAAAATGGTGGTGGTCTATTTCTGATATTTCCATATATTCCGAAATTACCAATATTTCCATATATTCAAACTATGCTGGATCAGGGAATACTCGAATAATGATAAGTGATGAAATATAAATATTCAACAGCAAACATCAAATGATTATGAATGAACTCAAACTGAGAATTGATTTTCCAAATATAACATTGAGTCCACACTAAAAATCGCACCGAAATGGCAATCGATTGCATTGAAGTTTCCACAGTTCCAGAGATCTTCCAGGAAGACTAGATCTGAAATCATCTCCTTCACTAGATCACAATAGCGATAAGCGAATCGTTCCACCCGGTATACTGGCCACGAAAAGTTTTGCACGGAATTTTTGATTGCGAGTTATAGCGCTAACTACCCACTTCTATGCCACGAACAAACCTCGCACCTTGATTTATCCACTTCCATAAAGTTGAATTAGAATTTCGTAGCTGAAATTAATTTCGCCACCCATTCGGGGTGGCAGAGATCATCAAAAATTCAAATACCGCCCGGCAGGCACTTCAGTGTCGCAAACTTGAACATTCCCTGCGAACATTGCTTCAATCAGGCCACCTTCCGGATTGAAATGGATCTGGATATACTGACCGGCAGCTGAAGTGGCACCGACGAAATCATTCACGAAAGGTTAATATGTCGTGTACGTCATGTTTTTTTTGAAAAAAAAAATGAACAGTCAAGCGGAACAAAGAATTGGAACATGTTATATGTTTCAGAAATGGATACTTTCTATTCTATTCCAAGTTGTAACCAGAGTGTCATGAACAGATCCACTTTGAAATATTGTTTTCGTTTCATCTATTGTTGGATAGCAGTGGATTGTTGGGAGATGATGAAGATCTCGTCTAGTTGACTACCTGAAATCGCTCGTGGTGGAATGAAAGACGGAATTTTCGATGAATACCAATCATGGAAATGGAATAGAGCTATTTTCTGAATAGGATCTAAGAGCTCAGCAATTATTGGGGATCCGAATTCCGAAAATGTGAACAGCACACCAGGATAGATCGAATTTACGCTTTGTAGTTCGTGAGCAGTTGCTGGGGTGTAAAGAACTTCTTCGCACGGAACAGGAAGCCCATGAGAAAGCGCTGTTGGTGATGATCCAAGCATCGATATTGTCGACTTCATGGGAACAGTGTGGTTCCTGACATCATCATATTGGGCATTGTGTGGTCTGCCTTCCCGGTGAAGATACGAGCTCGAGTTTTTGTTGCAATCAACTCTACTAGATTTTCAGATCCCCATTTCGAAATTCCTGCCAGATCATCATTCAAAGTATCGACCTGTTTCCGTTCAGTATCTCATCTCGCCTCACTGGATGATCTATCAATGATCCCACCAGAAGACAAGTCACATCCAACAGATCGTTGATGTGGAGCAAGAACAAACTTGGTGCCAAGACAGAACCTTGTGGAACACCAGCATTGATCGTCATTATATCATGAGTCTTCGTCTACCACCACATGGAACGTGGAAATTCGATATTAAACAACTCAGTTGAGGCGGCAGATCATGTGAAGGAAGTTTTGCTAGTTTTGCTGGTGCCAAACTCGGTTGGATGCTTTGAAGATCCAATGTTAAAGTCAGAGACTTTCCATGTTTCTCGATTGAATGCCTGTCAAGTTGAAAAGGAGATGAAATTTGTTAACTTCTTTGTTGACAGCCCACTTCAGTTAAGTACTTTGAGAGTTTCGAGTGAACAACTCGACGATAACATCACTCAAAGTCTTCTCCAGCGTGCATCTTTTCAAGAATACTACAGTTTCAAAAAAAATAATTCATCAACTGTTGACTGGTATAGCACTGCGAAGAATATCCGGAAAGAAAGACAAAGTTTTTCAATTAGGGCGTTTCAGTATCAACTCTGTGTTGTGAGAGAAGTGAGTTCCATAAAATGTGATATCTTTGCATGATGCTCGACCTTCTTGCTGCAATTCTATACTACAGCAGAGACGAATATTTTCCTTTGTCTATCGTACGTCAAAGATCATTGTATGGTAGAGCATACCGTTTGATATCAGTTTTTTTTCCTCATTAGGGCATAGTAAGGGTATTTGAAGGAACTGGAAACAGTCGACAAACTGTTCACAATCGATGATTCATTTTTCAGGAGATTCTGTATCTGCATTTTTCAGACACGTACACATCATCACAAAAAAATACTTTATCTGTCTACTGGTGTCAGTATTGGCAGTTCCTTCACTAATGTATGCCGATGTAGATGATTCTGTTCCTAGTTGTGTACTGATCTACCTGGAATACACAGTCAAAGTCAGAAAAACACATGAAACATTTCATTCAAGTTCTTTTGCAAAGTGAGGTCGGAAAAAAAAGTCTAGTAGTAGTAATTACCCACTATGGATAATTTATTGTGTGGGACCTAATTTGCGTGAAAGGGCTAATCGAAACACAGCAGGGACGCAATTTCGCCTTTCAAATTGGAGCTGCAACAGGAATTAAGACTGACAAATGTTTCCAGCCAACCTTCATGAATAATTCCCCCAATGCGAAATTATATTCCCACATAACAATGAGGACAACCTGATTGATATAAATATTCATCTAGAGAAAATCGTTACTCTGAAAGCCCGTACGAATCGATCTACCTGAATACACGGAGAGAGTTTTGTTCCTGACAAATACTCGTATTCGAGAGTATTACAAACAGTTGAAGCTAATTCAACATCGAATTTCAGAATACAGTGAGACACAGATATATGTTGTTACGTGAGTGAAAAATTTGAAATCTAGATCATTTGCTCGATGAAGAAGATGCTGATGCTGAATAGTTCAAGAGGAAAAACAAAACTTATATATGGTTAGTGATGATGTGGTCCTATTCCCTTATGCACCCGATAAAATATACAAGAAACTCACAAAACTGATCCTAAAAATAAAGAAATAAATAAGTGTAAGACATAGGATAAATATGAACATAATAATAATATATATAAAAAATATAAACATGCCTAGCAGATGTATTTATGAGGTCTTTCTTTACAGGGATATAGTTGAATCAATGGAATACAGTATGTTGCTATGCTACCAGCTATTGTATCGAAAATCTTCGGAGCCAGATATTGATAACAATCTTGATAACAGTTTGATCGAATGATTCGATTTTTATTCATTGTCAAATATCAAGGAATTGGACAGATTTCCTTGTACATATTTGCTCAGCACGAATTTTATTGTCCTGAGTATTGTAGCGGGGTGATGAAATTTGTGTACACCCTGTGTACATCGAATTCTTCTTTGCTTGGCAAATTGAAGTTTTTCTCTCAATATATCAAACGATACAATCACATAGAATCGCAGATAACAATGTGATGATTCATTCAAAAATAACAAGGTAATATACATAAAAATACGAACGAGATTTTCAGCTATAATTTCTTCAATATTCGTCATTTCCCTATATTGCATTTCAACGATTCCATGAATTTTTCACAACAATACGGAACACAATTCTGAAAATGATGTTGGGGAATTTAGACTTTTTTTAAATTGAAGATCTATACAGATGAATAGGAATATTCAAAATTACAGAACTTTATATTTACCATTGCTTGCTTTGGATGTTCCCGAACGAACATAAATTTGAAGCTATTCTTGTAGTGAAGGAATCAAGATTTCTCATTAATGCTCCAGCCAATTCAACAGTTGTTACGAAACTTCTCAAATCTCAGGGGCTTTTTCTTTGAGGGTCCACACGGTATAATTTTCACAATGAAGAACCGAGTCGAACCAGTTTAATTTCTTCCAGAAACGTTCGCTAGTTATCTGCAAACTCACACATGAAAAACATTATTATCTCCCACGTGACTGACTCCCAATAATTCAGAAAACGAAAAATCGAAACGTAACTGAGTCCAGTAATTTTTTTATAAAGGTATTATAGCATCAACTCACCTGACAGATCAGGCAGGCTGCTACTCAAATAGACTCATTTCAGCGCAGTCGAAAAACACGAAAATTCTGTCAATATCAAACACGTTGCTGGAAACAGGAGAAATCGTCAGAACCACCAGTAAAAAACCAGAAACCCTTTTTTTTACACGCATTATACAAAAAACTGGCTCTCAAATACCACACGGCATAGAGATTTGATGGACGAATTATTTAGTTCCAGTGCAGTCCTCATGGGAATCATGAGAAAAATGACAAGGGTGAAAAGATGATATATCGGTTTTGCAACACAGTTCATACAAAAAGCCGTACACAGAGTATTCTACTATTGGTTATTCAAACTTCTGCCAACAATTATCGAAAAAAAAAACAAACAAACTAGGATTTCAAGAAAGAAATAGGAAAAATCATCCTAAATGAATCAACAATTTTTTTTTCTCTCTTCCCTTCCTCCCTTTCTTGTTTATTTCTTCTCGCCGTTCATTTTCTATTTATCCTAATACAAATATATCAAATATCATTCATTGAACAGGTTCCATTATGCAAGTGTCCGTCCTATTTCTCGAAAATTCCAGATGGATTTTTTTTCCGGTTTCGATCAGTTTTATCTCCGTCGGTATGCATGGCGTCAGAATCCACATTTTGCGCACTCGCACTGAATATTTATGTGCTGCTATGAAATACGGTGACACGGGCCGACGATGTGTTTGGATAATGCGAAAATAATAAACTATTCCGAGGGATTTCAGTCGATAACTCTCAACCAGCATCGAGGCACTTCCGCGGATTGGAAACAAATCATGCCTTCCCGTCGAACGAGGCTTTGCCTGAGTTATATATATATCGGTCAAATAGAAAGATCATTCCAACACGCGAACGATCATTAGTCCAGGTCGGCGTTGAGAACATCTATCACTCTCTAAGTGGTCCGAAAATCACTTATCACCAAGGTCCATGCTTCACTGTTTCAGTTTCTGGAGATTTCTAGTAACCAAAGATAATCACAGAAAGTACGCAACGCATACATTTTTTCATCTTGCTCATTGAACGAGATCATCTGGCTTGAGAAGCAAAACATCAGATTGCCTGAGAAGAAAGATTATCTTGCTTCTCAAGAAAAATGAGCTCGCTTCTTGAGCGAGATAAGAAAAATCATGCATCATATTTCAGAGCGATATTTTCATCTTTGCGGTACGTTTTCGATGGGTCACCCTGTATATTACTACGTACGAACGAGGATCATCCATTCGTAGAGCAAAAAAGACGATGATCTTGTTCTGGACCGAAACATCGAACTCTTTTAGTCCATATCATCTAACCAACAAATTTCCAATACTGAATTTAACCAAGTTTCACTCATCGACTCCATATTTGAAACAATCAAAATGCACAACATATTGAACGTGACATATTGGTACCCTTCTAACTGCCTTCTCCTCGAGAGTCCTTGTATGATCTGTCCAAAATTGTGAAATGGGGATCTGAAAATCTAGCAGAGTTCTATGCTACAAAGCTCTCAGTGTTCTTCCAATTGAGCTCGTCAATATCCATGCTGGGTGTCACCACCAACAGTGCTCTCTCATGGGACGATCATGTGAGGTCCATTGCGAAAACTGCTTCACAAAAACTCGGTTTTCTTTTCCGTGCGAAGAGGTACTTCACATCCCAGCAACTGCTTGTGATCTACAAAGCACAAATTCGACCTGTCCTGGAGTACTGTTCACATGTTTGGAGCTCAGCCCCCAAACATACGCTGAAGCTCTTAGACTCTTTTCGAAAGAAAGCTATTTGGTGGTACTATACTCACGAGTTCATATACCACTTTAGAACATCGCAGAGGAGTGGTGTCGGTGCTCAACGGAAAATCTCGTCTATCATGCCACCATGAGGGATTCAAGGTAGAGGAGTCCAGACTGGTAATCCATACATTTCCAGGCTTGAAACATGCCGAATCTCTTATTACCAATCATCATTCATCAACAGAACGGCAAAGTTCTGGATTCATCTGTCTAGTAAAGTCTTCACTAATGAAAGAAAAATTACATTACCTTCTTCCTCTCCCGACATTCCACTACTGACTAACACGATGTTCCTCGATTTCCTTTCGTGTTGTCAGAAGTGAACAAAAATCAAATAAAATCGACATGAACAACTGGATATAACAATGTCATCCAAAACATGGAAGCCCCACTGTATCTTCCATAATCGTTGAAGTAAGATACTGAAATTCGCAGGAGTGAAAGAAAACCGAAAGGACACTCAATGACCAAAAGGAGTCATCCTCAATGATGTACACTGCTCGAAAGCAATCATGAAAAGCACCGAAATTTCCCACAAATGATAGTTAGCCTAACAATTTATTTTTCTCCTGGAAAAGTCTCGCTTCGGAAAATTCAATTGTCATTCTCACTCATTCATTTTGTACAGTAACCCGTGACACTGTTCGCAAAAACTACTCAGCACTTCAACTCATCTCCTCCCACCTCCCACTTCCGCTCCAAGAAGATATCCTTCTGGATTATCTATGCTTCTTGAGAGATACTCGAGGAATGAAAGCTCGAAAATCGCATTTCAGATTATGCGTCCCCTCACTGAAAACGATGCCTATAGAAATGCGAATATCCAACTGGAGTAACTTGTGACGAAGTTATTCCACCGTAAGACAGCTTGTTAGGAAACTCACTGTGGATATTTTCAACAAATGAAAGTTGCCTTCTGGAGTTTTCCGGCTCCGACGAGAAGTGTTCGTATTTTTTGGTCGTTCGATATAATGATCTACTCGCTGAAGGAACTCGAAACAACATATTTTGCTTGAGTAGTTTGCTTGACAGGAGGATTTGATTTGGCTTAGAAGATGAAAGGAAAGCAAGGATGTTCATGTTCTCACTGCGCATCGAAATTGAATGCTCGAAATCACATGCAATGTCATTTTGTAATTCGAATAATGGAAAGTCTTGTTTCCAATCATGAGACCGAACGATGTTTTGGATTCAATGAAAATGGACATAAATCTCCGACTGTATACTGACAGTGGAAATAATCTAAGATCTGCAGCAGAATAAAATGGTTTACGATGTTTTAAAAGTAAACTAGGAAATCTGGTGGTGTTGTTGTGGGTACTTAATAGTTTCCAATAAATACACAAAATACACTGATAGTATTTAGAAACACGTAAATATTTATTTTGGCTACTATTTTGCCATCTTCAGTAGACCACAAAAGTTGCTTTCATTAGTATATTTCAAGATTCAGATATGACCATATCTTTGTGGAGGTTCAAAACCGATTGCCGTTTTCAAACTGTTTCTTTCCTGATCATGTTTTTGAATACACAGTATGTCATGATTCAAAAAAATTGGAAAGCTTTGAGAAATTAATTGAAGAGCAGTTTGATACAGCTATTGAATCACGTAATGCAAGTAGAAATAGACATTTTATAAATTTTCGGAAAAATTCCAGGACAATTGGTTGCATGAAAAAACACCAAACTCGGAAAATCAATAATTGAATTGACTTCCCACGACTACTGACAATGCTTAAATGATCAAGGAAGATACAATAGCAGCAAGAGAAGTAATTTAGCAACAATTGAAGTTCCCGTCGAAGACGACAGGGGTCATATCTCTCTAGTTTTCATCACGAACCGCACAAATGGCTTTTCCGATGTTTCCCTGTTAATTAGATGTTTTGTTTTCACCTAATTCTGTCAGACAGAGTTGGAGCACAAGCCATTTCAGTCGAGAACAATAAACAATCGCTTGCTCATTTGTCAACTGTCGTTCGAGCTATGTTGCCATATGGGTTCCCAGTTGAGTAGAGTTCAGGAAATACAAGAATGATGATAGACAAGAACAGATATTTTCGACGAAAGTACAATCATTCCAGGTATCTTCAAAGTTCGTTCGAAATCATTCGTTCCCGAAATCAAATTTCTTCTGATCAGTAAAGTGGATCACAACCACAATGGTGATGCTATGACTCATATCATTGCAGTTTATAATAAATCCTCTCTCGACTACGACGAAAATTAATAGAGAGTCACAACATATTTCCTCTTCCCAACAGCTCCTCCACCACCGTTTCTTCAAATGGTGTCATGATTAGGGGTGGGAAAACTTATCGATATATCGATGATTATCGATAATATCGATAATATCGACAATAATTTCGGGAAAAAATTATCGATTTATCGATATTATCGATAATCTTGGAAATTATCGACATTTTCGATATGATCGAAATCATTGATATTATCGATATTATCAGGAATATTAGTGTTCCATTTGAAATGTGGAGCCAGAAATACTAAAACAATTACTGTCTGAATATTCTTTTTGAACAGGCTATCAAACCTATCGAATTTCATTCCGATAGTTCCTATAATATCGATAATATCGATGATATCGATAAATCGATATTATCGATACATTATGATTATCGATAATCGATATCTCAAAAACTGTCATCGCCCACCTCTAGTCATCATATGCCGAGTGATACGTCATATGCAAGCAAAGCTTTCAAATTAGCATTTCAAATGCGGCTGGTAAAAAGGCATTATATACCGAAAACTTCAAGAACTTCCTCAACGAAAGACACGTGCTGTCCACTGTCATATAGATTGATGAAATGATCAAAAGATGTACCACTGGAGCGCAGAAAATACATGTGGGATATAGATTTATATCGCAGAACTGATAATCAAAAGGAACGTTCGAAATATGGGGATATAGAAAATGTTACTTGAAGAATATAGGGAATGAAACCAGATGGAATCAAAATGCAAGTAATGGTGATGACAGAACAGAAGAAGGATATCAATACCCAACCTGAAGGGACAAATATCAATAATAATAATAATAATAATAATAATAATAATAATAATATTCATTTCTTTGGTTGAAAGGTACAGTTGAAAAAAAAATCAATGCACAATAAACAAAGAAAATGTCAAGTAAAATAAATAAAAAGTAAATATAAAAAACGTATAAATGTAAATAACTACATGTAATCATATTGTAAAAATCAGTCAAAATCATATGAACAACACAATAACACAAACAGTCCAGAAATATTGATAAACATTCATGAGTAATAGGAGTATAAATGTAAATAGTTGCAGACTATAAAACAATCAATATAATATAAACAACACACAATTTATCAAGTATTCGGTGATTCAAGCAAAACACTTAAGAATAAACACAATATAAAAATTTGCTAAAGCTGATAATCTTAGGTTAGTTGATTAGTGAATTCTTGAACGGTGTAACAAGTCCTTTGAAGTAGCATTTTTTTCAGCTGACTTTTGAATACATTATTATTGGGAATTGGGGAATTCTTAAGAGTTATCGGAATCATATTGTATATTTTACACCTACTGTACTCTACGCTTTTTTCATACAATGTTCTATGATCGTTTGGTAAGATTAGATCTTTAGAACGAGTATTGTGGTTATGTTTTGGACGAGAAGACTGAGAATTGGATTTATTTTTGTAAACGTATGCACTAGCCTCTAGTATGTAAGTGCTGGCAACTGTGAGAATTTTCAGCTTTTTAAAAGAAAGAGTGAACAACTTCAAATACTTGTGTGTAGAAAAAGAAGCAATTGGAAGGCAAGAAAGGATAATAGATAGTAGTAGATGTGATAACCAAATAATTTATGAACGATAAGTGGAACAAAGATAGATGTATTCGAAACAATTTAGTTCTCACAATTGGTTACAAATCCTGTAACGGACAGTTATATGAACTTGTCAATTGAATTAGCAGTTCAGAATCATGGGGTGCTCCAGTTGACACTCATCTACATCAGATATTTTATGGAGTCTGGAGAATGAGCTGAAGTCAGTCCCCTCCGGATAATGCTGTATAAATAAATAGGATTTCTTCGTTGAATCTCTGTCAATCAAATTATATTCCTCGGTTTATGATTCATAACCCGGTATCACCCAATCAGTATTATCGTAAATTCTGCCGAATGTACGAGACGGTGGAGAGGCAAAAAGAGTTGGAAAGGGCTATAAAAATTTTATGTCGCAGAAATAGATACACGTTTCTGCGACATATTGTCTAAATTGTGTTTCTATCGCGATTTTCTGCATGCGAATCATCAGTTACCAACTTAAACTGGTCAATAAAAGTCATTTTGCTTGAAGTAAAAGTAAAGTAACTGTCCAAATCTTCAACATTTTCAAATTCGGTTTCCATCAATGATCAACGCAATTCTTCATCAATCTGTAATGACGATATGTGACTTTAAAGATCTCAGATGAGAATTCTACTGAAATTGCAGCATGATGTTTTAGTTGTTTTCGAACGTTGAACAAGTGATATCTTGGATTTTCGTGTGTGTTTTGGACAATTGTTGATAGTGTGTTGAAGAACTTTCATATTGTGAGGTAATGTAATGCTTTGCAATGTCTATTAAAATGAACAAAATGAAGGAAACAAACTCGAATAAAGTGAGTCACATGTTTTCCGATCAACACAGCATTCATCCATGCTTTTCTTCGATCAACTTTCTCAAGTATACCATAATCATTCTTGACATGGACTTCAGAAGCATCCTTCTTGGGAACGCATGGTAATGTCCCATATTTATTTTTCCTGGAAGAATACAGTTTTAAACATAACAGTTAGTATCATGCAATGTCTTCCTAGTTGTGCCAGTATTTTGACTCGGTTCTCCACTCATTATTATTCTAAGTATCTCAACCCTGTGTATACCTTTCGAGTTTGGGTTATCCCAAAAATTATCCGTTTAGAGTCCTACTTTTGAAGTTCGCTCGACACACAGATCTACAGATACGATGAGAACACAACATGATCCACCAATAATCTCTGATATCGCACAAGTACGTCGAAATAACGATGATTCATTGATAAAACGCACACGTATCCATTATTGATTACTCACTAAGTAGGTTCAGAATTTAGCCACCAGAGGTCGTCCCGACTTTTGGATTAGCGATTGTTATACCTCAAGAGTTCAGTTGATATCATATCAAAAATCATAAATAACAGATAGTCAACTTTGTGGAAATTCTAGGAAACTTGTGAAAATCCATTTGAGGTATCACGATGTTTATTAAACAAGATATTTATGATATATACAGAACACCGAAAACAAACACTAAAAAAAAATAAGTATATACTTACCATCGGAAAGTAATCACAGTAAATTGCAAAACTCGTTTATTCTGAAAATATTTTGACTTCTGGATATAATTGCGGGAGTTAAACTCAGTCTGTGGATGTTTCGAGTGGCAACATCGAATACGGTACCAAGAAAATAAAATTCATGGATCATGAAGTAGGGTCATAAAGTTTCAAGTTCTCTTCGCTTCCTGATTTTTCTTTCTGTTCCCCAAACCGAGCGTTGAGAATACATTCTCATGCTTCTCGTCATACAGGATGAGCCATTTTCGACGTGTTTTTTTCGCCCCATTCTTGCCACAAAATCAATGATTTTTCTCCGGAACTCAATATGATGTCTCTTTCAAGCAAAAATCACCCAGTTATTGGGGATTTGAAGTGAAATATTGCTAGAAGGAGGAATGAAATATCTTGTGTTACGTTAAAAGTTATCAAATCACGTACCCAACAAAATTTTATTGAATTGAGTCTAAATTATTTGTGAAATTGATGATTTCTGAAAGATTTTTTGGAATGCTTTCTGAAGATTTTCAGCCAAAGATTCGGTCCATAGTCCTGAAAGGAGTATAGGATACATCCTATTTGCATATAATATATTATAGCACTCGACTATGGCCTGTGTAGACCCACCATATTATGCTCGTTGAATGAAATGATCTTTTTCAATATCAACGGACATTCATGGGATATGAAAGTTATTCCGTGGGAATATACCCAGAATCTTACATGAATGTGTCGTGTGAAATACGATTTCTTCGTGTGAATGAAGAGCTAAAAACGAATTATAGTCACGTCTGACCGGACAGGAAAGGATGAAAAGTTACAGAAACAGTTTTCCCAATTGATTCGACTCCAAAAGGAGTCGAGAAGTGACATAAAAGTAATTTAGAACGCTCGAATTGCTCGCAAGCCTTTTGATGCACAAGAAGGAAATCTCCGAGGAATCGGGCCAGTGCCGGCACATCAAAATCGTAGAGAAAGACAAATTCGATCATTTTCATATTTTTTCTCACTCAACTAGTGAACGGAAATATGTAATGATAGAGGAATCTAAGAGATCCACCCTAAGCTTGGGAGAGGATGAGATTGTACAGAGTGCCCGAAAAGATACCATAAATCTGTCTTTACTACAAATATATTGCGATAATTTTTAATAACTCTCTTTTAATAACTCTATTTTTCAGAAACGAGAAGAGAAAATCCCACAAGAAGCTGGAAAATGAATTTACCACCTCGTCGAGAAACTTACAGACAGTATTTAAGCACTTTTGTTTATTTAAACATATTTTCGCAAATGAGCCAGCAGACCGAAACTCGAGAGACCTCTCGGTATGTGGATTATGTTTATTGGAAAATTCCACACATGTGATTTTCAACCAATCAGAACGTGTATTTCTGTCAAATCACCATAGCAACGGATGAATTTTATCGGAATTTTTTTCCTGGTGGGTACCCAACAGCGTCAACTTGATAAAGACGAAAATTGATGTTGTTGGAAACACATTTGATGGGGAATTTTCTTACCAAATACCACACGAGTTCAAATTATATTCGGAAATTTTTTCGAGCCCATGAATATTTTGAAAATTATCCCGAGTCGAAGACGACCTCTAGTGGTATTACTAGTGATAATTTTTTCCGAACGACTCAACACTCAATTATTCCATCAACATGGATTAAGATAACAGTAACAGTAGGTTCAGAATACAATTTGAAAAATGCTCGTTCGTGACTACATGCAGGGTTGAATGAACTTTATCTTTGTATTTCCACCAAAGACAAATCCTCGTGGAACACCAGCATTGCTAGTCATTGTATTGCCACTTGGAGTATTCTATCGATACTGAATGACGAATGCTTTGAAAGTATTCTATTTACAACTATCTAAACGTGAGCCGAAGCGAAATGGAAATTTTGTACAAGAAACCGACAGCGGGAACATTCAGATTTCGTTCCGATTTAGTTAGTTACCAAAGTCCGGAACAGAAGTCCGTCAGGTGATTCAACGAAACAAAAACTTCCGGTTCCAGGACGACAATCTCGTCAACCGACTCTTTAAATTGTCTGGAAAATGGGTGATATATCGGTGAAACATTCCTCTCCTGTGTTCCTTTTCGTTTTTTATCCGAATCGGCTATCATTCGCAGCAAAGCGGGTATATCGAAATCGCTTGTAAATTAGATTCACTTTTAGGATGGATTGCTTTAGAACTAATTAAAATCCCATCAGAATTCGTTCGGAATTTGCTCTCGATGCTGAATTTGGATCCTTCCGCAAGAATGTTTACAGCGAGTTTCAACAATTTTATCTCAACTCCCATGGGTCGGTTCAAACGGATTATTAAACATCCTAGTGAATAATAACTCTCATTCAATTAGATTTTTCCTTTATCAAGAAAATCCCGGATGAAGCTGTGACTTCTAGTTCGTTTTGAATGAATCTTTGATGGAGTAGAAAAAGGTGCTAAGTCATTCTGAATAATATGATTCTCGTCTTGAATTATGATTCTCGAAGGTGAATTGGATTCTTAGAAATTCCATTATTATCATTTCAACAATTCGATATGCAACGTTAGCTTCGAAATTTTAATTCCGCATTCTGATCATTTTCATGTCTGAGATTCTTTGATCGAATCAACAATAATTTAATTTGTTATCGCATAATCGATGATAAGCATTATGGGTTCGGGTTGGACACAATATTCAGTCGAAAAATTTGTAAATTTCAGGAGATTTTATAACGAACGTCAAAAATGTATATTTTCTCTACATCTTTATACTGTCAGAACATTTTTATCGATTATTAAACGACTGAGAACCAAAGAGATTTCTTGAAAACGACCAACCATTTTCCATGATGAAAAGCCTCCTAGCTTTCCCAATAATTGATAAATATGCGCCTTGATTTCAAACAACATTCTTTCAATTGACTGTACTTTGACAACTGTCACTCGTCACTGTCGAAGAGAGAAATCATAAACTATAGAAACTTCTTCAAATCAAGAGCTTGGGTCTGTCATGAGAAATTGGAATTTTAATATTTGAAAAACTGATGGTGTATATTATAGAGAATTCGTTATAAAATATTGACTGACGCTCCACCTTCGGTGTCGCGTCTTTGATAGGACAGTTTTTCTCGTGTAATTTACACGATAATGGAATATCAAAATGTAGGTTACAGAAGGCAACATATTCAAGCACGAGTCTGAAATCCGGGAAGGAGTGCTCAGCAGGGAAATTCCGAACAGACCTGTGCTTGAATTGGCTTCTGTAACGAAAGTTTCATACTACTTTCCGATGTAAGCTTTCTTTATTATTAAATACATATTTTCATCACATAATTCAATAATTATCCGAGAAAATTTTGTCAAAAATGGCAGAAATGATTTGTTTCTGACAGTTGACAGAAATTTGACACAATATAGCGGAAAGCTTCGTTAATTCGAAAGATGCTCAAAATTTCCGTGAGATGAACCTACCTATGAATGAATTTAGCAGTCAGATTGATTTCAAGGGGCGGTACCTGAATTCTCTACCTAATATTCATGGAATTTCTATGAAAGCACGAGATACTTCCACCATTTCTGTCATTTCTTTCAAAATTTGCAGTAGTTGTAGTAAACTAGTACCATTTTCATATTACATATAACATAGATCTCGGGTAGCGAGAGTGACACAGCCATGTTTGAACTGTCGATTATCTAGTAATGATCACCTGCAGGCATACCAATCTTTGAAAAAGCCAAAAACAAAAACATCTAGAAATGTTGCCGGAAAAGAGAAAATACAAATGTATATGTATTCACTCCCGAAAATCGGTTTGTGCCAGGAAGATAGTTTGGTTGAGTACTAGAATGATAGGTTATGTTTTTTAATTTTTTTGCTCTCATTAACCCTTTTTTTTCGAGGTTTGCGAATGTTCGCCAACTGAATGATAATCTGCATTCTGAATAACGACCGCAATTCGTCGATAGAACCAAAAAATGTAGCTCAGGTGCACCACTCGAAAAATTTGACAAAGATTCATCTGGCACAATAAAATCGCCGGATCAGAATGTTTCGTTTTTTCCATCAACGCTGTGACACGTGAAAAACCTCTCTAAGGCCCTTCCCATTCATATCGCTCAATTTGCGCGGCTTTTTCGTACTTTACGGTCGCGTATTTCTCATCTTGGATTTCTTCCGTCCCGCAAATTCTATTTACAGGCAGCCGTATTCATAAATGGGGTTGCAGATCCGATTTAGATAAGTTCACCCCCGTATACATGAGCGACCGACGTAACCTCGTTATAAATCAAAACGTAACGAGAATACAGCAGTATACGGGGTGTTGCAAACAAGTGTCACAAAATGAAATGGTGGAGTCTCTATACTGTCTGTAAGTTCTTCGAGGAGGTGGTACATTCATTTTTCAGCTTTTGATGGGATTTTCTCTCCTCGTTTCTAAAAAATAGAGTAGAAGTTATTAAAAATTATCGCAATATATTTGTAGTAAGGACAGATTTAGGATCTGTCCCAAAATGTCACTGCGCTTGAAATTAAACCTTTAGATACCTAAAAGAGAAATTCTCTATTGGTCAGTGACACCTTGTTCCTAAAAAAATTTGGAAATACAAATATATTTAATAATAATAAAACCTCTACTTATCTTGGTGGACGTTTCGGGAACATCGAAAAAAGTTTACGAAGAAAAATATTTCAATTGTAATGAGAACGGGAGCAGATTCGTTCCCGAAACGTCCACCAAGATAAGTAGAGGTTTTATTATTATTAAATATATTTGTATTTCCAAATTTTTTTAGGAACAAGGTGTCACTGACCAATAGAGAATTTCTCTTTCAGATATCTAAAGGTTTAATTTAAAGCGCAGTGACATTTTGGGGCAGATCCTAAATCTGTCCTTACTACAAATATATTGCAATAATTTTCAATAACTTCTGCTCTATTTTTTAGAAACGAGGAGAGAAAATCCCATCAAAAGCTGAAAAAAGGAGACAATTGACGGTTTCGGAGATTTGGACCATTTTGCCTTCAAAACAATGTTTTGTGTGTCTGAAAAAATAATAATATCCATTCACAAACAACAGGAACATAGAGTCGAATGATATTTCCGCCTCAAGGGACTGCACGAACTCTGTATTTCCAGATATTTTCCAGAATTTTTCGATCTAAACCGAAATTAACGAGAAATAATTATGTTATCAAAATACCGGTGGAAAGCCTTTATTCTCCTCATTTATAATCACTGATAATATTGATTGAAATTCTATCCTGAGCTGGATTTTCGCATTTTTAGTCTAGGTGCTCAGACGACATAAACTTCTTGAGCCTCAGAGATTGAACAAATGAAAATCAAATCAAATATTCATATTTTCGAAAATGTACGAAAAAATGGGTACCGAGTAAGCTAAGATCATCCCAAACGTAACTTCATCGATTGTTCGGATTTGACTTCACAGGATCAAAGAAGCTTTGGGCACGTTTGGCAAAAAAATCATTCCATCATATAATAGTAGTCTCTCAAACTAGTTTCCAGACAAAATCCGTTATTCTCCAAGTACTTCCTAACAGATTTAGTGACGTCAATAGCAGCGACATTCGGCTGCCATCTCCAAACAAAGATGAACTGATAGATCAACCATTCAAAATTATTGCCGAAAGTTCCTCATTTATCACGACATACGTTTCGACTATATTCTCATGTCATACTCTTAGTTTCTGACAGAGACAACAATTACTCTCGTATGAACACGGCTGGCTAGAAGCTTCACGAAGCGTTGACAAGAGTCTAGCGTCTGGCGGTAATAGATGAAGGGGAACGACAACAGCATGATAATAACGTCACCAGTTTGAATTGGTTTTTGGATAGGGCTATGATTTGAATTCGAAAATAAAGCATGTGAGGTAACTTTGAACACGAAAGATTACAAGGGTGGTTTCGGTTAGATCGGTCCCTATATCCACCTTGGTGGAAGCCAAAAAATAGATCGAGAGTTTACTAGAGCTTGTTGATAGCAATACGAACCGAACTCCCGCCTAATTTTATAGTTAATTCAATACAGGGGCGGTTCGAAAGTACGGATTCATTCCGTAGCTCGAAAAAGCGACCGAAAGCTCATGAAATCTACTTTTCTGTGCCATTCTACGATGAGATAGCTGCAACTGACCCAAAGTCTGTTGAACATCATTATTAAAAAAATTAGTCTACTTTAATACGCTGGCGACATAAATCCATGCGGATGCGGCCGACGTAATTCCACTCGAGAGCCGTTTCTAATAAGCTACGACCTAGGTGGATCCATTATTAATGACCGTATTTTCGGTTCCAAGCGGGATATTTCAATTCGACGGGGCGGTTCCCACCAAATTATCCTTTGTGGCGCGAAATTCGATATTTCACGGGACTACCGAAGGTGCTCGGGGAGAAATATACAGTGTGGAACAGCCAAACGGAATAAATTCGATAACCAATAAATGAGAGCGTGATGTTGGGAAAAACTCGCGGACACGTCGATCTGTATTCTTGAATACGCATTTTTCAAAAATATATATATAGAGTGTGTCATGTGACAGTGGCCAATACCAACTTTTCACATTTGGGGTCTAGCGGAAATGATTACAGAGATATAGAGTGTGAAAAATCGAGATTTTTCAACTTTAGGAATTTTTTGTGTCGAAGCTATGCATCATTGGTCGAAACGTCTCACATGTCTCTATCTTAATTTTCGATATACTATCTACTGACATTTCTTTGGGACAGATACAGGATGATCGATTTTCTGAATTCTGCATCACCCTATATTTGTTTCAATCAAATGACAGTAGGTAGTGAATCAAAAGTTGAGACAGGGACATGTAAGCCGTTTCGACCAATAATGAATAGTTTCGACACAAAAAAATCCTAAAGTTGAAAAATCTCGATTTTTCACACCCTATATCTCTGTAATCATTTCCGCTAGACCCCAAGTGTGGTGTATCGATGAAATCGGCTCTTCAGTGAGAATTCAAAAATAGAATGAAATACAGGGTGTTCCATTAAATGAGAAAGTTGGTATTGGCCACTGTCGAATTCATTCCATTTGGCTGTTCCACACTGTATAATCCGGCATATCACTAGCAGGCCCGGAGGGCCTAGATTGAGTTATCGCCAGGTCGACAGGGACCACAGGGCTTCGATGTCGAAAAATATGATGCCCTTTTCTCATTTTTCATACAACGTTTATAATTTCAGTTCGAGAAAACCACGCTTTTACTTCACTAGAAACCAACATAATTAGCAATCGAAGATCTTTCATCATTTTTCATGATTTGCAATTTGAATTTCTCGTAACGATGAACAATTCGATAACCAATGTTTTGAATTTTGATTGCAGTCACTTCTTTTGAAAAAGGAAAACGATAGTTTCTGTCAAGTTACTGGAGAAAATTTCAGTACAACAGTCGGAGTCCTCATACCAGAGAGAAGTATCGAATCAAAAATTCCACTACGATGCACGTGTAACTTTTTTCGTATCGTAGGCATTTAACTGAAAATTTTCGGGAAATAATTCGATTCATGGTATTAAAATCGCGTTTCCAAAGTAAAGCTCATGATTGGTATAATGATAGGAAATCAATAGTAGACAAACTATAAATTCAAGCTCGGATCTGTGTATTAGAGTACGGCATATATAATATTTCACAATTTCAAATGTATAACTGCAGATTTGTGTTCTCAAACAACAACATTCACATCAAAATACTGATCAAACCACGAAAATACCGCTGAGCACTGGCACGAATGGGTGAAAATATAAATGCTACACACGGTTAGCTGATGCGAGCCATGGGCGCCGCCATATTGGCCTTGGCTGCTCTGCTGACCGCCTAGATGGAGGAAAAAAATTGAGGCGATAGTATGAAAGATTCACTCCAAAAAACCAAGGTGGATTCCATAAATTACAAGGAACTGTTAATTTAAATCTATTTGATATTCCTATCCATCTGTTCAAGAAACAACTGAAATCTCAACTCGCCATTCATCCCATGATATTCTAATCAGTTAACAATCTGTAATATATCTCATCATTGTCCACTTATTTGAATTATATTCAGTCCACAATTTGTTTGTTTCTCATTTTCATCACTTTCATTTGTATTCTGTTTTTTTATTGTATTGTTTCTGTTTTCTATTTTATTGTACCATCTAATGGAATTTTGTAGTGTACTTCTTGAGTGAATGAATGAATAAACGTAACATAAACTTGTGAAAACTATTTGAACAATTCATGTTCGAATATTGTGAGGAATCACCTCCTGAAGTTTGTCAAAGTACTTTCCAATCATCCTGTTCAAAATATTATATCTTCGGTGTGATTGTAATTTTTCAAATCGTCACTCTGTATATGTTCTGTCGAAATAGACGTCATCGAAGCAGGGCAACATAGATACCGAACGTTGATGAAAACGGATGGCCGAACGTTTATAGCCACATACATAATTTCATCACGCTACTCCTACTTCTCTCACCTTCAGCTGGTACTTTCACTAAAAGCCGTGCCGAAGGAAAATTCTCTTCTCTACCCTTTATCAGTATTTACACAGACTCGAGCCAAGTTAGTATGGATGGAGATTGAAACGAATAGCAGGGAACTTAGTGCGTCCAGAGTGTACAGGGTTTTTGATGCGCAAAGAGAAGTCGTCGGGACATCTCCTCCAACTAACCTAGTCAGAGCATGTCATTAGGGGGCAGACGGAATGAAATACATATGTACAGGGTTGGGATAAAGTGGGGAACCAAGTAAATATCTTTTAAACGGAAAGAACGATATTTATGAAACTTTGCAGGTTACTGCAATCGAACAAAATGCATTTGATGTACTTTTTTTTGTCAATGATATACTTCCGGTTTAACAGGAAATGCCATCAACTTTCTTATTTATCTTTGTGTTCTGTTTCACGAGAAACTCATTTCATTCAATCAGATCGAACCGTGACACGAATTAGTATTTTTGGTTAGATTTATTACGTTTCGCTCTTTGTTCAATTTTCTTCAACGAATATCCTTAGAAAGTGGCAAGGCCATCATTCATGGTAATTCGTTATCGGGTTCTTTTGACTACATTCGGAATGGAAGACGAAAAAGCAGGATCGGACTAGCACTCTTCTGACAGGAAACAAATGGTATGTCGGAAGAAGCAAATTCACCAGACGAATATCGAGAACTTTCCATGCATAATAGAATCCAAGCTGAATGAAACACCAAAGAAATCAAGTTTCGTTTTCGATATTATCAGAACAATCTGGTTGGATGATACCATCATTGACCATTCTATTTCGATTGTTTCTGCTGATTTCCGACTCCAATTATAGCCTTCGAATTGTCATTGAGCTTATCAGAATTTTCGGTTGAATTTTCATTTTTCATTCTCGTTTACGTCACATATTTTCAGATAAACATGTTGATAAAAAACTCCAGACTACTGTTTTTTCATTCAGTCACGCTCATTCCAATTTTATTTATCGACCTAATCGTTAGATCAAGTTGAAATCAAGAAATCATCGCGAATAAGCAAAATTGAATTATTTTTCTTGTTTCCCATCTTTTGAAACTATGAAAGGAAAACCTTCAATGTTCGGGGATCATCGTGCTAGCCAGCGGTAGAATTTTGGAAGAGGAAGAAGGTATTGGAATTTCTTTAGGAAGTTTCAAAGCGGAAATTTGGGAAATGACTTGAAATGTGCTATAGAGTGAAGTTCGGCAGGTCTAGAGCTTGACAATATGAGGGTGACCAGCATTAGCTAAATAATAAGTGTAGAAAGTCTAACTCTGTATTGACTTTTCTGTTCAATCTATCAATAATATTAATTTCCTTAGATTCATACAAACTGAATACAAAAATGAGTCAATTTAGCGATGAAAGAATATACATTGAGAATGCCTCTTTATACACATAAATACATGAAATGTAAATGAATCACAAAAAGCATCTCGAACATAAAGATTTTTGAACATACGAGAACTTCTACGAGAGGACTTGATGTGACTCGAGTACAGTTAATTTTGAGCAACTCACGAGAAATAAGGGAACCCGATCCTGTAAGTAGCGCCTTTCGGATTATAAGCACCCCATGTCGTCTTCATTTACCTCATTAATTTCCATCTACTTCTTGTTCTCACAGAGTCTCGTGGAGGCTTCCACAAATACTGTTTCATATTATTTATCTCTCCCATCAGAGCGAAAGCCGTATTTCATATTCATGTGTAAAATGACTGAAATGTGAGTAATTCCAGTTCGTCTGGGAAGTACATGCGAGACTTTGGGAATACATCCTACGTGTAGCTGGATCTCCCATTTTCGTAAAGAGGCACTGCATGAATCGAAATACACAAAGTAGCCGTTTCAGGGAGGATTTATCCAAAGCATGGTGAAAAATTGAAAACCTCGCTACTGTCCCAACAGTCGATGAGGATCTTCAAATGTGTATTAATCAACTAATCAAATCAGTCACCGAGAATTACATGTAAAGTAAAGATCACAGAATCATACGAAGGATTATTCAGGAAAAGTATATATTTGCTATCTATTTCCGAGGAAGTTTGATTTTTTTCTTGAAGAACAGATTACTGTTTGTTGATTCCAAGCCTCGAACTGAATATACGACAAGAAATATTGACGCCAGGCATAGGAAATGGGGGATTTGATAATTGTCTAAAATTTTACGATGAATTATCTAGAGAAATAAAAATAATCAAAAACCTCAAACTGTACCGAGAAACTTCATTCAAAATTCTGTTTGATATTGAACTGTATAACATGGAGATCGATTTACATATATATTTGACGATTATTTTGTTTAAGATTGCTCTATCTACCTCCAATGTGAACATACTGTAATGTTTTCAAAAATACAAATTTTTCATCATTTATTATTATTATTATTATTTAAGTTTCAGCGTACTGATAGACGAATAAATGAAAAAAATATTATTCTTTCATCTGTATCCAGTAATCGAACTCAGTCGATCAATAGAAAACGTGGTTAACTCATTCCTCTCCGAAATAATTATTGGCACATCAAAGGAATAAATCCCTTAGCTCCCAGCAATCAGTTAATTGACAAATTCAATTCGTATTTGGCGATGACACCACCGTCCGGAGTACTTTCAGGAAAAAAATACGTGCCCGGAATAT
This sequence comes from Gastrophysa polygoni, assembly GCA_963576655.1. Lineage (NCBI taxonomy): Eukaryota > Metazoa > Arthropoda > Insecta > Coleoptera > Chrysomelidae > Gastrophysa > Gastrophysa polygoni. The sequence goes on from OY755084.1 coordinate 1,248,669, forward strand.
CGCAAATGGTCCAGAACAGCGACCAGGGAAAATAATAATGTTGCTTTGTGCCGAAACGGTTCCATGCGATATCCGTATAGTATCCGATGATCATTTCACCCCTTTGATGTTTTCGTTTGCTCAGCCAGACTCGTGTTTCCCAACCCCTTCTCGGGAGTGCCCCAAGGCTCACAACTGGGCCTTCTTTCTCATTAGATTGACTTCATCAGGCTGTTGCGACCTGGTACACTAATTTATGCGTATATTTTTATGAATAGGCGAGTTTAGCGAATGAAATCGTTTCCTCAGACGTAAGTACTTTCGAACTATACAGGGTGTCCCAGAATAACTTTCGTATACTCCTGGAGTTATTTCTAATAAACGAACACTTTTTTGATATATTTTTTCATATATTTCATATTCTGAATTGTACAATTTGTAAATCGTACGATTATTTATTACTATCCATACAAACAACATCAATTAGTTTATGTGAATAGTTTTTTGATCTAATGCAAAAAAACCAGAGGAGGTTGATTAAAGTGCTGTATTTCTCGTTTTAACAAATTTTTCCACTGAACTCAGTATCTATGAATGCAAAATAACAAGCTCTTTCGAAGTCTGTGAAAATATATGGGGTGCCCCATTTGAATTGAAGAAGTTTATGGCATTTCCGGTTGAACAGGAAGTATATCATCCACGAAAAAATGTACATCAAATGCATTTTGTTATATTGCACTTACATGCAAATTTTCATTTCATTTGAAGGATATTCACTTGGTTCCATACTTTATTCCAACCCTGTACCAGCTGATATCTGGCATATCTATATCAGTTCAAGGATGCTTACAATATATCAGGGCGAATTCAATGACAGGCATTGATGAAACAAACGACTCCTTCAGTGTATCCATGAAAAAACAGTTTCATAAAAAATTACATTCATTTCACGAGACGAGTTTTCCTATGATGAGAACAAAATGAGATTTCGTAATAACTCATTGATAGAAGACTGGGCAGATGTATATACAGGGTGAGTCAAAAATGTGTACCGAGCTTTCTGGGGGTGATAGAACATTGGAAAATAAGTGTAGTTTGATGATTAAACGCATGGCCCAAAATGCATATTAAGGAAGATATATCCTTCCAAAGTTGATAAAATTAAAATAATTTCTCCGCATAACTTCTGAACGATGAAAGCCACCTGATTGGAATTTTGTGCATGAATGTATATTGTCAAAATACATTTTTTCGTCACACTTCCACATTTCTGATATTGTTTTGAAGGGTGTTTTCAGAGGGGGGGGGGGGAGAGTCATGATTTTTTGTAGAAAACTTTTTTCCCTGTATTATTTTCGGTGAAAAAACAGGAGCATTCGATGGAGCGAAGAAAATTACATGAAAAAGGTAATCTTATTCAAATACAAAAAATTGAGCCGTTCGTGAGATATTTGAGTTTTTGCAGTTACATGATAACAGCAGATTGATTTTATTCATCGCGAGATTCATCGGTATAACGATATTTTAGCAGGCCATGATGAATAATTTTGTTCTCAATTTTAACGTTCATGTCATCAACATTCGAGTCAACATTGTTGTAGTCGATTTGTTCGTGTGGTTTTTCTGTGTCATTTATCACTGCGATCATCAACTGAGATTTTAAGAAATATGGCAGGTTATTCGTTCTCTGAACAAACTGATATGCTTCTAATGCTTGGCGAGTGCTTCGGAAATGCAAATGCTGCCGAAATATCGTTATACCGATGAATCTCGCGATGAATAAAATCAATCTGCTGATATCATGTAACTACAAAAACTCAAATATCTCACGAACGGCTCAATTTTTTGTATTTGAATAAGAGTACCGTTTTCATGTAATTTTCTTCGCTTCATCGAATGCTCCTGTTTTTTCACCGAAAATAATACAGGGAAAAAAGTTTTCTACAAAAAATCATGACTCACCCTCTGAAAACACCCTTTATAACAATATCAGAAATGTGGAAGTGTGACGAAAAAATGTATTTTGACAACATACATTCATGCACAAAATTTCAATCGGGTGGCTTTCATCGTTCAGAAGTTATGCGGAGAAATTATTTTAATTTTATCAACTTTGGAAGGATATATCTCCCTCAATATGCATTTTGGGCCATGAGCTTAATCATCGAACTACACTTATTTTTCAATGTTCTATCACCCCCAGGAAGCTCGGTACACATTTTTGACTCACCCTGTATATACAGGACTGTCAAAAACTTGGAGCTCTTGGTTTAGTTCGTTATTGAGAAGTATCAGGATCACACAATTCCATTCTATTCTGTTATACCATAAATGATATTGTTAATGATTCACTCGATTATCAATCTTGTTCTGTAGGGCCGATCCGTATAGATCATCAGAAACATCTGGAGGGGAAACTTTGGTAGCAGTCATTCCCCAATCCGCTGATATAGTTTGAGGCTCTATATTCTGACGCGGGATATATTGTCGACGATAAAGCTGATTAATGGATTTAGGTAGAATGACGTCCCGAGAGAGGCCGAAAATCATTTGGAAATGTTTGTTCAAGACTGTCTAACCTCCAAACTCGAACTAATACTGGCCGTGAACTGCCGACTAAACAACGTACTCTTCACTTTGATTGAATCACCGTGCTTGCATCATTCTGAGAATGATGGAAGGGGACAGACGTTTCGACAGATTTGCTTATATGTCGAAAACTCAAAGACTGGTTTGACGGCAGATTACTTTGTATGAACTTCAACAAAAGCTTTTACAAAGAGATTTTACAATTGAACCTGCAAAAAATACTTGGGAATTCACATCAACAATCATTCAGGATGGACCATTTGTAAGCTCAAAAATGTACCACAGATTGATCGAGTTAGGAAATTTTCCAGAAGCATAATATATGACATGAATTGAAAATAGTTATGAAGCAGGAAAAACCCTGTTTCTATGAAGGAATACATGTAGGTGGAGTAATAAATATGAGATACTTTTATGACGAGATGCGAGTTGTATGATGATAATCAATTGAGTCACACCTAAATTAAAACATTTTTGGTTGGGAAGGAAGTATCAAGGAAGAATGGAATATTAGATATTAGACAATTGTATATCATTCATTTAGGTGCGATCTGCCTTCCTGGTTAAAATACAAGCTTGAGGTTTTTGTTGCATTGAACTCTAATTATCTCATTCAAAAACTACTTCGAATTCTAACAATGGAATATTCTGATTCATGTTCTTCGTTTATTTTCAAAGTTACCATATGAAAGTATGAACAGTACTTCCGTTGACGTTGTTTTCGATGTTCATTTAATTTATTTGCATTTCCTTGGATTAACTATTGTATGAACACTGTGTTTATGCCTCTTTGACTCGACAACCTGTACATTTTCAAGGAATTTCCCGAGGAGAAAAATGAAATATTCGTTCATGAATTCATTCCAGCACTAAACTGAATTGAAATTCTTGAAATACGTAGCGAATAAATCGAATTGTTTCTTCAGTCAACGTTGGACAACATCCCAATCCACTTCCCATCGAAATATCTAGGTTACACTTCTCCATCGTACAATGTAAAATGTCAATTCCTCAGGGATTTGCAGAGGAGAGTAATGCATTCTAGATGAACTTTTATGCGCGTTATTATATCTATCACGAGAAAATTAATAACGCTGATTTGGGTTCCAAATTGACATCGTCTGAGGCAGAAAAATTTCTTGAAGAAATCCCCGCAGAGGAACAATCCCACCGAAAATGATTGATAATACAAGCAGCAAGGCTGTGCGAATATCCATAGGCTGTCTCATTCATTTTTCTTACAGGACGTATAATCATGTAGGAATATTTTTAAAAAACCGTGTGTTCTTATCAAAGATTCATCTTTGCTTCTGACGGTCAAAGATATTCCCATTTGTTTCGCCCTGTGTTGTTTTGCTGGGAAATTCGACATATAAAAGATCAAAAAACGATTCGAGGTAAACTATTTGCAATATCAAACAGATCATTGTCATAATTATTATTATCATACGAACAAATTAGACCTCTCGATGTATTGTTCTGGGTATTTTGGATTCAGATTTAATATCTAATCACCAATCACCGTTTGGATATGCATAAATGCGTGTCATCGTGACCTTTCATGTTTCGTCTTGACATTCATGTCATATTCAGTCTTTTTTCGAAAATCAGGCGTGTACAGAAAGTTAATTTCATCACGCAACCCGAAATGATTGTGAATTGAATCGTAGGTACTTATCAATAAAACATGGGAATATTGAGGAGTTTCTGAATGAGATGATCCGTAGACAAGTGAAGCTTGTTGTTTGTTTGGAGCGACGATTCCAATTTGGGTGTTCTAAGGGACGTAATGGTTTTTTACCGTTCAAAAATTTTCGAGAAATCTAAGAATTCCTCATCATTTATTGAGGAGGCATTGGTTTGATTCTTCAATTATAGAATTCCTCAAATATATAACACTAACTGCCTACACTACAAGGAAAAGTGATTTGAGTTCAAAACAGTTTTTCAAAATGAGCAAAAACAGGAAATAAAGGAAATATCGTTTCGTTTTTTTTTTTCATCTATCAAGTCACTTCATTTATCGATCCAATTTTAAAAACACCCTGTATCATGTATGGTTTCTGAACCAGTCTCAATCCCTCATAGTTATGGAATTATCTACCTAGTCTAGTTCTAGTCTCTCTTGATGCTTACAAACTACACTCTATCAAAAAAAAAAATACAACACTTCTTCTCCCAAAATGTCATTGCGCTTGGAATCCGACCTTCATATACCTAGAAGAGAAATTTCAAAAGGAAATGTCAGTGATACGTTGTCTTGAAAAAAAAATGGTAGACAAATGTTTCTCTGTAATATTTGCACTGGACAGAAGAAATTTTTGGTTGCTGGATGTCTCTTCATCATTGATTTTGAAGTCACCATTTTCATATTCAGTTTTGGGAAGTGAATGCCAAGTTCTGTTGATTATCAACCGAGCAAGGAATGATATCATTGATTCCGTTCAGAACAATGCAAGCAGATAATGAGATGATTATTATAATTTCTTGTTTCATTTCTTAGAAATGAGGAGAGGAAATCCCAAGAAATCTTGAAAAAAATGTACCACTTCACAGGCTGTACAGTAACCTCTGTTTCTGTCGATGGAGAGAAAAATTAACTGAAGTTTCGTTAAGCGGCAACAATTAGGAAGGGAAAAAAGTGACAGCTCGGTATCACTCAATCCTCGATGGAACGAGGTGAAAATGGCGAGCATCTGTTGTGGGGCAAGAGCTGTAATTTCCTGGCAATGAGCCACCTGCTTTCAGAGTCGTTAGCCTTCCTCTGGAGCACCGAATTTCGGAGATATTTCGAACTCGAATCGTATCGAAATTCCATCTCAAGATTCTTAAAGACGTCAAAAAACAGTAAGGGGCAGTTCTTTCGATAAACTCCAAGTTGTTCCTAATGAAAGTTGAAATTGAAAGAATACTTGGACAACATGATAAACCCTTATACCGGGTGACTTCTGCATTCGTTCCGAATTTTCTCCGAAAATTATTTAATTTTCACTCATTGATGAATGAGTAATAAGAATAATTTCAAGTCACAATTCATTTTGATCAAGGTTTTTTTTCCGGATAGAAACTTCATGGGCCACCTACCTCTATCTTCTGAAAAAACATTCAGGAAAAGAAATTCCTACTATTTTTTGTACTTCGCATATTGTATATTGTATTGGATTTTGTATTTGTATGTAACCCATTCAAACTGGTGATGAAATTATCATGCTGATGTCGTTCCACTGCATGTATTACCGCCAGACGCTAGACTCTTGTCAACGTTTCGTGAAGCTTCCAGCCTGCCGTGTTCATACAAGAGTAATTGTTCTCTCTGTCAGAAACTATGAGTATGACATAAGAATATAGTCGAAACAGATGTCGTGATGAATGAGGAACTTTCGGCAATAATTTTGAGTGGTTGATCTATCAGTTAATCTTCCTTCGGAGGTGGCAGCCGAATGGTACGGTTATTGACGTCACTAGATCTGTATACATACAAAAATCTTCGAAAACATTTGACATTACGTTCAAACTTGCTTCGACCTGTAGAACATGAACATGTGGAAATAGAATGTGTTTCGTTCGAAAGAACAAAGTTGACGGCATTTCCAGCAAAATTGTGATGTGATCGAATCCTACATGGTTGCTCATATAACTGTACCAACTTTCAGGAAAATCCGTTCACGAAAGATGAGATTACAGCGAATGGCCCGATTCCCTGTGTCACCCGGTATATCCCAAGTTCCATTCCTCCATATCAATCGAACGGTCCAGTTCGACGTTTTCCTTCCTTAGACGGGATAAGATACGAGTTATCAAAGTGGAGTTTACTTTCGATTACACAGATATGATTGGTCTGCTCTCTGAAACGTCATACCGAATGACAGATCGCGTTCAGTCAGAATTGACAAGCCATTAGAAACACTCTAGCTGTCGTTTCGTATTGCATCTCTAGATTTATTGCGGCGAACAGTGGAGGGCAATCAAAGAAGTGATCCCGATTGAGTTCGATAGAGTGGATCTGTTTCAGCGATCATAGTATCGATCAGAAAAAAACAACGTTTCCACTGTTTGAACATTTTTCTTTTTCTGAAGCTAGAGGAGGTAGTGATCAAGAAGAAAAGTGCAGTGCTCACGCTGTATTCTCCTTTTGAACGAAGGTATATCAAGAGACACAGATGACATGACATGAATTTTCTACTCTATTTTGATAGCTATTTTTCTCAAATGTGGAACATCGAATGTTTTCAATATTGCACTTTCTGACCTAATCAGAACTTTTTCAAATTCTGGTAGTATATCATTGAATTTTCGAAAATTTCATAACGTTGTTGATATTTTATCTATGTATATAAACCTGCTGGAACTATTGATCCAATTGACCGAAATGATACTACACTGGCGTTATTTCGATAAAAACACAATACTTGTTGCCCAAAAATCAAACCACAAACGTTTTTTTTTCTACTCGAACCTTCATTTTTTTTCATCGATAAGAGAATATAACTATATCTATCCATATTGTGTCATCTATCCGTATGAACAAAAGGAAAAAGGGTGTGTACCATTCAAAGATTGTATATTATTACTAGATCGAGCTTACAGAGGGAGACGAATTGAAACAACCATGGCAATCAAAAATCAGCTGACTATTGGCGAAACATTTTGATGTGCCATACCATTGTATTTAGAAATACGACATTTCCAAATATTTTCATTCGAATCGAGTTAATAGTGTGATATTATTCACTCAAGCGGAGTTTACTTCTAATTCACTACAGAAATAGTCAATACCTACAACAAATATCTCATTCTTATAACACACGAGCAAAACAAAATGAACAAATAACAATTCCAATGTTCAAAAAAGTCTCCTCTCAAAGATTTGTGAATTATTTGGCACCAAAAGTTTCCAATATACTGCCTCTATAAATAAGAACAGCTAGCTAGCACTGTGAAACTTTTCGATAAAAATTGTAAAAAATATATTTGTACAAACTACAATAAGTTTGAGGCTTTGTTATGAAAGCCATTTGTAAACTATTTGTAAATAATCAACAAATAATTAGTTAATTAATTATGTCACCGATTATCACACATTACACATTAGAATATAATATATTATAATATAAACGAACACTTATAACTGGATACTTGTCATATGTCTCAAAGTACTATATTCTTGTTAACCGATACTTGCACATACAAGTGTTATACACTTAGGTGCAAAAGAAAAATACAAATGCAATGTATTATTTCCATAGTCTTTGTACATATGTTATTAATGTATATTATGTGAGCAATAAATACTGCTACTAAATATGTTAAAACAAAGAGACTCAGTTTCACTTGTTGTTTGAGCATTGAAAATTGGTAAAAAATCCTTGTTGGATGAGCCCATCAAGTCAAGGAAGGATTTTAAAACTGTGTTCGAGATGTTGTTGTCCTGTTCACCCTATGGCGGTACCAAAAGATTCAATATATCATTTAGGTGGTAAGTTTTATGTTGACCAAATTTCAAATAGACCCTAGTTCGCGCCTAGAGATGGGCAACCAATGAAAACAGCAAACGAGAGGTAGGCAACCAGCAGGATATTTGAAATCATATAGTTTGGTACCATTCCACTTTCAATCTCCGGAGCCATAGTGATGAGTGATTTATTCACACTATGAATGCAAAACGATTCATTGGGAAAAATTGACGCCAAAACTTTGAGAAATTTCTGAAGAACCAATAGTGGAAGCATAGTTTTATTCATTCTTCGTGTTTGGGCAAGTTGGATTCCATGTTCCAACCTAACCTATGAATGTATTCGAGATGAATATTCAGCTGTGATAAACAAAACTGGATGTGACTGGAACAAAATGATACTTTTGTAACACCTACACGAACAAAAAAGCTATCACAAGTTCTGTGACAGAAACAGTGTTAATACACTCGTGACTCAAAGACACGCGTGTACCGGAAGAGAGTGTCGTAAAAACTGGCACCCATAATGATATAGTTTCTCGAGTCGGGAATCGAAGGAACATGAACCCGACGTGAACCGAAATCTCGAACGCACTCCGGAGAGGGTATCGACTGGATTCCAGCCAGCCGTCGAGTCGGTTTATTCGGGTTATGTGTGGAAGCTCGAGGAAAGTTCAGAGTTCAGAAATACTTAATGTCCCTTCAGGCATCACATTTCTCGCCTGGATGCATATAACCAGTGGCCTAGGCGTAACGATCGTGTGGAGCGCACTAATCCGAATTTATACTCAGTTTTCCGGTAATGAGTTGAAGTAAAAATTGACGATGGATTTCACCCTCGTGCATTTCTCGGTCGATATAATGCTATCCACACCAAGATAACTTTAGTAAATATGAATATAGGGCGTGTGGGAATGTTAAACGGAATGTAGTTATGACAAATTGGGTCCCTCTGTCATTTCTAACGTGTATTTAAAGTGAAACTTTAATTACATCGCCCAAAATTTTTTCGTTCGTCTGAAGGATGTCCTGAAAAATTAGCGACTTCAACGGGTGATAGGGGACATCGAAACAAGCATTTTTGTTCACACAGGGTGTTACAGAACTATGGGAACGAACTTCCAGGGGTTATTCAGTGCAACAGTAGAAAACATTTGAGTAGTGGGTCCCATTTCCGGAAAAGTGTCAAGACGCGTTAAAATTTAGAAAGACGATGAATTGCCTAAATAGGATTTGATGCATTTAATTTGTGCCTTTTGTACATGATATCATCACAACAATTGTTCAAAATATCTTCCTCCAACCTGAATACACCGATTTGAGCGTCACACATGATTTCGGCGGACTTGACTGAAAATTCTATCCTCGTTTTGAATGATTTCAAATGCTGCTGTAACTGGTCCAATCAAGTTTTGCTCTGTTTCTACTGGAATTTCGTAGACCAAAGACTTTACACAGGAAAAAATCTAGCGACGTTAAATCGGGTGAGCTAGGAGGCCAAGAAACTGCTACACCTCTGGCAATCCAACGGTGCCCAAACCGCTTTTAATTGTACTATTAAATCTTCTTCCTCCTTAACAGCTAGTGATTGTGAAAATTCAACCCGCTAGTGTGACTAAAACTTTGATCCTCGTTTTGAATGATTTCGAACGCTGCTGTAATTCGTCCAATCAAGTTTTGCTCTGTTTCTACTGGAATTTCGTAGACCAAAGACTTTACACAGGAAAATATCTAGCGACGTTGAATCGGGTGACCTTGGAGGCCAAGAAACTGCTACACCTCTGGCAATCCAACGGTGCCCAAACCGCTTTTAATTGTACTATTAAATCTTCTTCCTCCTTAACAGCTAGTGATTGTGAAAATTCAACCCGCTAGTGTGACTAAAACTTTGATCCTCGTTTTGAATGATTTCGAACGCTGCTGTAATTCGTCCAATCAAGTTTTGCTCTGTTTCTACTGGAATTTCGTAGACCAAAGACTTTACACAGGAAAATATCTAGCGACGTTGAATCGGGTGACCTTGGAGGCCAAGAAACTGCTACACCTCTGGCAATCCAACGGTGCCCAAACCGCTTTTAATTGTACTATTCAATCTTCTTCCTCCTCAACAGTTAGGAAGTTCATTGAGGATCTTTTCGTCTTGATTGGGTATGCAATATAAATTGATTGTGAAAACTCAACCCACTAGTGTGATAAAGTACCTCTTTGCGAGTAACAGGAAGCCAAGTTACTGGTTACTAGTGATATTTATCACACGGGTTGACCTTGACAGTCATCGTCTTCTAGCGTTTTGCGATTCTTCGCGGTGGTAATCTCGTTCTACCTGTCATTTTGCTCATGAAATTCCCCAGATTTTCCTGTACAAACAGCGCGTATCATATTCCGCATCTGTAACCGCGTTAGTCGATAGAGAAATCAGTCCTCCGTGAAATGTAGCGAGTGAGCACCAAAATTGATGACTCGAAAGGACAGCTATTTATATCACAGAAATTTCGATTTTTGGAGGGTACTTCCAAAAGCGCAGAAAGATTGTTACGAGTAGAGGAAGGATGAGAAGCCACCTGGCGGAGTTGAAGGCATCCATGAAAAAACAGGGTGGACAGAACCCATTATCAGGAACTAGGACCAAGAAAATGTCTGAACACAGTGGAAATCTATTTTTAGTTTCAGACTAATACTGATACTACTTGTACTTCTACTACTTTTGCTACTACTGAGTTTGATTGGTGAAGTAGTCAATAATATTATAGGCACGAATAATGATCTTCAAAAGAGTGGAACTAGGAAGAATCGTATCCATGATATGGTTATTTGATTCAATTATTGAAAAATACCTCGAATATGTAATAGACGTTATCAAAACTGAAGAGCATTAGAAGTCATCATTAGATACTGTTTGTAAGTTAGAACGAGGAGAGAGTTCATTCATTTCTTTCAGTGGAGTGAAAAGTCAATTCAATCGGCCAATTATTGAGTGATGAAATTCCACTAATTTTTTTCAGTGAACAGTATTTCATACAGACTCACAAAGTCAATATATTGAAAGCTTCTTGATGAAACACATGTTGAAAAGTTTCTTCAAACGTATGTCTGGAATTACTTTGTTTTCAAGGGCGCTTACGTTTATTTGAATTCAATGTTATATGTCAACAACTGTGTCAATCATATGTCAATGTCAAGTGACACATCTTGGCGTTTTCATTTGGGTCATCAAAGGTCCATGCAAGTAAATGATTCGACTTTTTATATATATTTTTTTCAGATTCGACAAATGAAAATACAATTTTTCAGTGTATCGTTTCGTTTTAGAGGAATGAAAATAAATTGCGAACTTTCACATTGTAATAAAATTCCCATTATGAATTGTGAATATTTAAATGGAATCAGCCGCAGCATTTTTTAGTTAGATATTGAAAACCGATTAAGGAGCCAAACTGGCCCGGTGCAACCATGACAGTATTGATTGATTAGATGAACTGATGGAACTTTCGTAATATAACTCCAGGGTATTCATACAATAGAGCAAAAAGATCGAAATGAGTAGAAAACGCAGAAGTAGCCGGTGAGGCATACAATAATGTTCCAGTGATTCTGACAACGAGACCGTCGAAAATTTTGGGCGACTCGAATATTCAGATCGTGTGTCACTTTTCGATGCAGATAAGAAGGTATTTTTCTTCCATAGCCCTTTCAGCTGCGCGCAACGATTTCCCCTAGAATGATAAGTGAATAATGAGGCCCTTTTCCCCCCTTTTAATACCCTCAACTCATCCAGGTCTTGGAATACTGCGAATCACCCGAAGAATGTTAATGCCAAAATACCGTTTGAAATTAACTGCGAAACTGCGTGAATGGCTAGAAATTGTACTCATCGCCGCCCTCCAAATACAGGGTGGGCACTGTCAGCAGAGTGTCTGTTTTTTCATCATCCGACTTTTTTCCGTGAGACGAAAAAATGAACTACACCATTTATGCTTCCGAAGGCGCTGTTTTGTACTGACAATGGTTGCTGATATTTTGAGACCACCAGCATATCTTGGACTCATTGTTTTGACGATTCTGAATCACTGTTATGGTCAAAGAAATATATTTCCGAGGAAATAAAATGTGCGTATCGCAATTGGAGATATTTTGATTAGTATTCGGTTGTCATACTGACTCCGATAGAGAGCAAAAGATAAAGTTCGCTATATCGATTCCGAACTGATAATTATTCTTGATTACAATACGCATTGAAGTCTGTGAGCTCGCTTCAGATTGTTTATTTACAGAGCTATTCCTCCAGGATCAACTCCCACCTCATCAATCCTAGATTTCCTCTCAATATTTCATGGAAAAACAATCATTCAGAATATATACAGGGTGTTCTTCAAAGGAATGTACTGAATTCGGAGGCGAATTTCTGGAACAATTTTAAATACGAGAGTTCATGTGAACAGCTGTCTCAAAATAACTGGTTTTTAAAATAAACGGTTTCAAAGTTTCTTCTTCAGGTCGATTCCTTATTGATATTTATTTCTTTTGTCGATATTGTTGAAATTGATCAGTGTAATTTGTAGTCATAAGCAGCTATAACGACACAATCATGCTGGCAACAAGCAGAGGTAACTTGATTTATTGTAGTTCATTTTAAAATTTTGAATACGGACTGGCAATAAAGTGATTCTTTTAGAAGATACTCGTCACTACAAATCGTGAGATATGAAAATACATCCTTCTTACTTTTTTCAACAAAATTTATACATATATATATATATATATATATATATATATATATATATATATATACATATACTGGGTAGCCCAATGAAAACGGAACAAGGCCGATTTGACATGGTTGTCGTTCTCAGAAAAAAAAGCGCTCCAACCGGTCGATTTCGCAATATTTTGCGCATAGTTTCAACTCTTTCACTTCAAACCCCTCGGAGGGGTGAGCTCCAACCCTTGAATCTTAAATGGGATGAGGGGTCAAGTGATACATCATTTTGATGGTAATCGAAATCTCTTACCGACGCTTCGTTGTTTTTGGAATTCAATGCAGTAGTTCTCGAGAAAACACGTTTATGAAAATAATCGGCTAGTGATGGAAAGTAACGCTTTCTTTCCTCTTAATCACTATTTCTCATTTCGTAGTTAGAACGATATTTATGTGTTTTTTTAAATCCTGTTCTATCCAACATTACATAAAGAATCATTCATTTTAATGTCAGCTCCTAGATCTCTCAGTGAAATGCATACCTTGTTTCGTTTTCATTGGGCCACCCTGTATATCTATCCACGAACTACTCGACGTGTGCAGTGGAAGGCATTGTCAAAAACACCAATACAATTTCATTCTATTGAATCATCATGACGCATTTTCAAATTGCAAAACCCTTCACTGATATCATTCCTTTTACCCAAATCGTTCGCGATATCGCTCACAGCTGATGATGATTAGGAATAAATGGTTATTTTCTCGCCCTTTTAATTACACACGGCTTTCCATGCTCCATGTTTTCTACGTCAAGGAAGGCGGATACAATGTAAAAGGGCGCAAATTCGGTATTGATATGCTGTCACAGACGCGGCTTGAGGGCTTCAGGGGAGCTCACCCTGTCCGGTTTAGACAGACCACAACGGATTCCTGGGGATTATATTGCTTACCTCTCTCGCAGACCGTTTCGGTATATGAGCGAAATCCTTTATAGCCGTAAGGATTTTCTCGGTTGATTGTTTTTTTCTTCGTTCGTCATAATAATAAGTGATTTATTTTTTAATTTGCCTTTCTGATGAATTTAGTATGTCGCACGAATGCATATCGAAACTCAGACCACTCAGAAACACTAATCAACATACTGTCTGTAAGTTGAGGAGGTGGTATATTCATTTTCCAGCTTTTTGAGAGGCTTTCTCTCCTCCTTTCTAAAAAAATAAAGTAGAAGTTATCAAAAATCATTTTGATATTATATAGTAAGAACAGATTTTGCTATCTGCCCCAAAAAAAAAAACGTCCACCAAGATGAGTAGAAGTTTTATTCCCACAAAAAGCTGGAAAATGAAAAAAAAAACTAATCAAAATGTTCTTATCCTGAACATCACTGTTGAAAGTAGAAAATTTAGTTTTCGTACCAAAAGAAGTTTTTTCACTGGGATTGGGATTTCAAAATTAATTTTGGTTTTCAGAAAAACCAGTGGCGTACTATATTTTTTCAAAAATTGTCAGTTCAAATCTTGCACGGGCGTCACTGAAAATGATGTAATAATGAAATGAAAATTAAAAAAGAATGTTTCACGTCAAAAAATGCTCCTTGATGATGAAAAAGTGTGTACTACAAAATTTCATAAGAATATCTGAGAATGATGAACAATTATGATAAAAAACTCACATTCTTCTTAAAATTTCAACACCCTATACTAAAGAGGTTGCTTCCAAACAAAATGTATTTCCAGAGGTATTGAATGATTGTGATTCCAAAAACTTTATATTTGCCTGTCAGAAATATGTTTGCATAGATGAATGATAATAATAATGATGAATAATTGGTAGGCAGTCAGGTATCAACTTTTATCTATCTATCGATTTCAATTGTCAATCCAAAATAAATCATTCTCAACAATATGTTGTATTTTTTGCACCAAAAAAGTGTATATGTGATTATCTATCTAGTTGTGATGATATGAACGATATGAAAATATTTGGATTATCTATTCTGCCACAGCGCCACATTGGAAAATTGAGGAATTCAATTTCATAACCATTTGTACACCTTTCTTATGGCAGTCATTTTGAAGTTTCACTAATTTCATCAGTATTGTCACTCGCCTATATGCTTGTGATAAACAACGTGATTCGCCTCAGAAGAAGGCAACGATGGTGTATCAGCAAATGAAATTTCAGAGCAATCCTCCTTCGCGTCATTTTTCGTAGTTGCAAACTTGATGAAATTCATCAAAATGGAGAGAATCTGACCACGCAATCGGTGGAAAATGAATTCAGGCTTTTTTTTTATCTGTGGACAACACGAAAAGGAAACCTATGATGTTCGAGGAACATCGTGTTAGCCAGCGGTGGAATTTCGGTAGAGAAGGAAGGTGTTGGAATTCTTCTTGAAAGTTTGGAGGTTGTAAGCATCAGTAAAGACTTCACTAGGCAAAGAATTCCACAACTTCGCCGTTCTATTGATGAATGATGCTTGGTATATCGACGTTCGACAGGTCTCGAGCCTGACAGTGTAGGGGTGACCAGCTTGAGCTCGTCTGGTTTGTCTACTAAGAATCGCGCGTGGTAGCATAATAGATGATATTTCCGTTGAGCACCGACCGTGGAAGTATCTATTAAAGAGGCAAAGATCGCCGACCTTTCTACGAAGATCTAGAGAGGTCGATGATTTGATGAGTGTTGTATCATCGACTAGGCGAATAGCTCTCTTCTGAATAGAATCTAAGATCTTCAACGTATGTTCGGGGGTTGAGCTCCAAACATGTGAACAGTACTCCAGGACAGGTCGAATTTGTGCTTTGTAGATCATAAGCAGTTGCTGGGATGTGAAGTATCTCTTCGCACGGACAAGAAAACCGAGTTTTTGTGAAGCAGTTTTCGCAATGGACCTCACATGATCGTCCCATGAGAGAGCACTGTTGGTGGAAATCTAATAAAATCAGCAACTCCTTTCGACATCCCTCATTTATTGCTGTGCATATTTTCGAATGTGTACGATTCTATAGGGGATATAAAAAATTCCAGTCACATTCTCGATCTCTTTTTTCGAGAAAGAACACTCATCACTGACGTAAACAATGGAACAAATGATTTTTTTTCTCCCGTATAAGCCATAACGATTCATTTCCAGTTCCTTCCGAGCTTCGGCTCAGAATGCATCACAATGAGAACTTCGTAAAGCGAATTTATGAAAGTAATATGAAACTCACGGCGTGTTTTTCGATATCAATGACGGCTTATATAACTTGAACAAAATGATATTAGACGACCTCCCAAAAGCAATTTCCTTGATGTGTGGAATTCGTACACGAGTTGTGATACACGCGTGCTCCTTGACAATTCATCGGAACAAAATTTCATACGAATCTCGGTGCATGTAGGAGTATTGGAATTTTTGTACGGCATCCCCATAATGGCGGAATAAAAAGCGCAAAACTTCTGCAATAGCATCGGGACATTAAACATTCTGCAGTATTCCGAACGCATCAAAAGTTTATGAGGGCTGTAATTCCTCTGTATGTATCGTAAAGTTTATCGGCGAAATATCAATCGGAGCAACGACCAAAATTAATTTCAAATACTAAAATACGCCATAGCAAAGTACATAGAACTATACAATGGGTCCCAATGGAGTGGGTTCCAAAATTTTCATTTTGTTACACACTGTCCAAGATTTGAAAGCTGTAAATACACGCTTATGAGGTTAGGTAGAAAGTATAGGTTGTATTTCGTGTACCTGCCATTCGTTTATTGCAAGCGAATGGTTATGTCACCATGTTTTCACGAGTCTCAACAATGTTTCAACGTTTTTATGACTTTTTCATTCACGTGGCTCTCAACTTGAGGACCGACGATCGAATCCAAGTCAAAAATAATTTTTTTTCGAATATATTGATCACTCATGATGGCTTAAAGTTAGGTCGAATCTATTCTGTGGTGCAACCGCTTCAGGTTCGACATAATGTCATATATCTCGGTCGTGAAAGCAAAACCATCTGAAAATTATGAGAAAAATACAAATGGATTTGTATGTAACAAATTTCATATTTTTGAAGAAAGAGAACTTAAAGGGGCTCTGCTCGTGAGGGGAATATTCGAAATTCAGTAGGATCTACTCACATTACTATGCTGCTACTCATACATGAATATCACAAAATTGAACTCCCTCATGAAATATTTTTTTCTGGGCGTAACAGCACATGTCGAAGAGGATAAGTTGTATCGGAAAACAATGATACTTTCCTAGTTATTCACAAAACCACCATTCACCAATCAGACAGTAGCAGATCACTCTAAGCTCATCGCCTCTCTTGTCCGTGCAATAACTTCCTCCCGGAAGGGATTTACACCTCTCAACACAACACACAAGTAATTCAAGTTTCTAGCTCCATTCGTACGTCGAGAAAAAAAACAGGGAAAAGATAAACACGGTACAGCAAGAACAAATTCTTTCCTTTGACCGAGCCATTTCCAGAATTATCTAGCATCAAGGGCTTATCCTGGTCTTCTCTTCGTCCTGTGCAATTTCAGTTTCCAATTAACTATTTGAGACGTGAAAGCCCTGTGTACACATGCCTGCCAACTAACTCGATCAGATAATAATATACGATGAAGTGATAGCTACAACATAACACTGAAATTCATCCCCGGATCACATTGACTATTGCAGTTTGGTGGACCTGTGAGTGGCAGTTCTATCGGAGTTGGCAGATTTCGAATGGGTGATTGATTAGATTCCTGTAATAATGAAGCATAACGTCCTACTGATGCGGAGACTGGAGGTATATTGAGTCATTGTTATTGTTACTCATCTCTTTAGTTGCCGAAACAACCCTCAGAAGCCCCGAAGGGCGCTTGTGCTTGTAAAGGAGACGGGGATCTACAGTTGGAATCCAAACCACTGTGGTATTTGGGATAGTTCTATGTAGAACTTTATGATATACATTGTACAGCGCATAGAAAAAAAACCCAAATCCAACGGCCAGCCAGGAATCGAACCCACGACCTCATGATTACTATGATGTCTTTCGACCATCTCGACCACCTGGCCGACAACATATAGCACACGTATTATCATCATCGTATCAACAACCTGGATACAATTATTGTGAGATCTTTCCTGCTTTAGTCATTCGTGATGATAACAGATTTCGATGGACTATCCTAAAATGTTCGGAAATGTATTTCAGATTTGAAATTCGCCCCAAAACTCTCGTCAGTGTCATATGACGTCACGTTTGAGTAAACGCTCCTTCATTTCAGTGGAGATCATTTTGACTTGAATATTTAATTCACCTTGTTGATTCTAGAGAATAGTATGTTTATTTTTCGAGACCTGTATTCAATATGGATATTTTTTGAGGTTAGCTTCCACCTCGCACCGCTGTTGTCTCAATAGGTATTTTATTGAAATTTCAGATGCTGAATGATATGGGTGATTATTTGAAATATCATTCGATGAAATCGTTGTCACAGATTCGAAACAGAACCCGAGTATTTGATATCATGGTAGATTTGACATTCTGCGCTAAAGTTGTTCTTGGATGTCATAGTATATCCTTAGTATATATGTTCAATGTCTAGCTTTATCTCACTTTCGAATTCATATTCGGCATGAACGAAATTGGATCGTAAATAAAATGACAGAGAACCAGGCGTTTGTTCAGCAGATCATAGCGGACCTCCATATTTTGTAGTTTCATTTCATAAAAATGATCATCAATCTCGCTCTCAATGGAAAAATAATAATGCGAGTTCCATATTCCATGACTGAACTGTCATTTGATGAATCCCTGTACATAATGTTACTATCATCATGTCTATTACATGACTGCAAATTTTCATGAATCATGAATCGAAGCTATCAAATAGGTTTCGATAACTATCTATGAAACTGTGTTCTATCGAGGGAACCATCCTTGCTGGTTCTCTAGAATTGTCATATCATTCATATTCATGAGAGTCTTTCGTTCTTCCAATTCAATTCACCTCATTCCCCATCATCAATGAAATTTTCCATTATCCATACTGCGTTGGACTCACGTTCAAACTCATGCCACATTTCCTTTGTCATTTTTATGCGGCTTCATCACCCTTATTGTATTTCCTTGTTCACAATGTGTCCCGCGAGAATGAACTAGGTCAGTCCGTTTCCATCCAAATAATGATGATTGATACCAAGACCCCACAGTGTTAAATCACGACAATGCTGTTCTTGTCTACAGATCTTCATACGTGGTATCTTCTTCTTTCTGTTGCCGCTCTAGGTCTAAATGGTCTTCCTGTAAACATGTTCAGAGTAATGATTTACTGTATTATTTCACTGTGTGTCTTCAATCTCCATTCACACAACTCGTTCGAGTATGAAAACATGAGACTCCTGTCACATCCACCATATGAATTCCTAACTCAACATCTGTCAATTTACGGGAGAAGGAAATATCTCATTTCTTCCTGCATCGAATCAGTGCACAATGGAAAGTTGACAGCCACATCGTCCCGATACTTTTATAGTCTCCGATATTTGATTCATCCACCTGAGAGCTTCAACAGCGAGCGCTTTCTGAATATGAAATTTTTCATTTAGAATGATGGAGTGCCCTTGGCGATGATCAATCAACCTTTGCCGAGGTGTATTGTCAAACGGAATTAACAAAAATAATTCCATCCGGGCTCTCTGCACTCCAACGAAACGTAAACAGTCAAGATCGATGGAATTTTGATGGACTCAATCACTGAGAGGAATATATCGATTTACATTATTTGAATTGGAAAACTTTTCGTAATATGCTCTCTCAGTGAATTCAACTTGGTTTGCGATGTTTTGGCTTTGAGGGGCGAAGCGGATTCGCAGTTTTGATCTCTTCACAGTTCGTTTATAAAAATACATCGATGTTTTCACAATCTGTCGAATTTGAAGAGTCGAATTGTTCGAAACAAAGTCGACTTTGCTACGCTATTACAATAACATCAATATTGCCTCTGGCACCGTTACTTTCGAAAACACAAAGCCGATTGAATTGTCATGCCAGCAGAATCGCAGATCTAGACAGGTTGTGCTGACATTTGCAATTCAGGACGACAATCATGAGGCGAATAGCCTCTGGTGTCAGGAGTGGGAACTGATATGAAGGTGTATCAGACAGTATGTGAAGGAACAATATATGATTATTATCTGGTCTAGTTTTCATCATCGAAAGACCAGCCCAGAAATCTTCATTTTCATTTTTGCGTTTCATTAGCGAGTTCCTTTTCATTATGATCATGATTGCAAACAGAACTGAATCAAATTCCATATTTAGGTCTTAAATTTTATATATCTTCATTCTATTTTCTATGTTTATACTCTATACCCACGAAAATTGTTAGGGCCAGTTGCATAAGGATTCATTAGGTATTTAATGTCAGATTGAATATTTATAGTAACGTTATATATGGAATTCGGTTGCATAAACGATCATCATATACCTGGTGGTATGCTAACTCAATCACCACATTAACTCATGATAATGTCCAATTGAGTAAAAAAGCAGTTGCAAAAAAGCTAATCAACTTAAAAGGTCACATCAAATCGCCCAAATCACGGCATCAACTTAATCAGTGCTCGGTGACAAGCAGCAAGTGACATCTGATTTTTCTGCCGAATAATTTTGAACATTTGGAAAATCGGAAAAAAAGTTGTTGGTGTTTGAAAGTATTCTTGTTTAATCGGAAGTATGTTATTGTATGTTATATGTAATATTATATTACAGAAAATGTCTATCCCATCATTATCTTCGATGCCTGAAGAAGAACCATCAATTCCCAGGCCAAAATTCTAGGTATTATGGTAAACTATACGTACTTTTTAACAATCTCCAGTAGTGTTGTTTTCTCTGCCTCGTATAGTTTGCACCTTGTTTTCTCTTCTAACTATCCATACCGTCCACACTGATTCGACAACAACCAATCAAACAATGAACCTAACCTATAAATGCGCAAAGCATCATCGTTTACAAGCACGGAACGTGTGGATCCAGCAAATTAGCTCTGTTGCCACGCATTTTTCGTCGTTAGTTAATGGAACGATAATAATAACAGAGAAGAGTTTTATGCAACGCAAATCAAATTTAACACAACATCACCGCTATTGTGGCATCAGCTGGTCACATGATTAATTTTTCTTTATGCACCCGGCCCTTGTGTTTTTAATTTTTTTCATCCATTTTGTATGTATCATCGTCTATACGTCATTCCCACTCTTCCTACATTCGTATCATACAATGCTGTATTCTGATATCATATTATTTAATATATCTTTACACTATGTATTCACATTTCATACATCCACGTTTAAAGTCCTTCTTTGTGGGAAGGTGAAGTTTGTTTACTGTAATTCCAAGTGTATTATGTGATGTATTCAATGTCATACGAAATTTACTCATTATATGATATTATTATTTCATAAATATTATATATTATTTTTTTAACAGGGGTCCGATAGAAATTTCTGAAATCTCTAAATAACGAAATCTCAGAGACGTTCTTTTTTATACAAAAGAGCTGAAAAATGAAACTTTATGCAAGCTAAGTTTCTTATTTGTTCGTTTTGAACCATACCAAACACGCACAATATACAAATAAAGTTTCAGAGCAACTAGAAAAAATTCATGATATTCAATCGAAATGAAACTATTTTATATGTCATCAAACCCTAATGGTTCAACCAGGAAATGTAGGAAAACATGTTGAAACAGTAGGTTTTGATCACCTGAATTGCTCTTGGTAGGATCCGTTTCATCAAAAAATATTCTTATTTCCCTCAAATGCGGCTGTTCGACCTTATTTCTTGAAGCTCATTTTCAAGAGTTCACCATAACTGTGCCAATCTCGCTTGAAATCCAATACGTCAAGTTCCAAATCATAATGGAAGTCTTCCACTCGAGCTCGCCAAGAAATGTGCCTCTCTCCAGAAAACAATTCGAACACAATGTTTCCATCTTTATATCGCTGGATGAAGCTTCGGAAAACTATGAAAATGTAATTTCACGGTAGGGAGAATGTACAATAGGATAAGAAACTACGAAATTATAGCTCGAACTGACATTATACCAGGCGTAAGCATGGATTATTATCTTTCATTACTCCTTCCGAAAAGGGAAATTGTATTTTCCGTACAAATTATCATTTGATTTAAGAAGCGATTTCGGTAACGCCTCATTCTTTTGCAATTATTAGATCATTTCCCGGTCAACATGAGATGATAATTTGATAAATCATGATGCTAGTATTATCACTGCTCTCAAATATATCATGTCAATCTCCAATTTGGACTCTGTATTTCTCGATTTGTAATCAGAAAAACCAATCTGAAAGATCTTTTCGAGCAAATAAAAAAGTGCAATATTCGCTTACAAGCAGAAAACATAATCTAGACGGCCTGAGCGATATGGAAAAAAGTTCTATCGAAAGCCCTTTGTGAGAACCTCCCGCTTCCAGACTCGGCAGAGTATCTATCAATCGATCAATTACCAGACACAAATCCAGCCGTCGAACGTAGAATGAAGATATCGTAGGCGTTTTTGATTTCAATTGAGCAGAATCATACGGCTTCGCCAGAGTCATCCAGAAATTCGTTTATCAGGCGATAAGGGCCTCAGATATTACCCCGATTCCTTCGCAAGTACTCCTGATCGCATTGCTTCACTGATAACGAAACTTCGACCCCCGTCCTTATCAGAGGGTCGAAAATTTGGGTCTAGGAAGCGAATTGCGTCCAGAAAATCATCCAGAACATAGTGAATCTATACCAGGAAATTGTAGGGATCTAACTACTATATCCAACTATATATTAGGAATTGAATAACAATTCAAAAAGAAAATAGGATAGAAGAAGAAGACTGAATGAATATGTTCAAGAATAAAGTGCTCAAAGAATTGAGTGGACCACAAATTATTTCGAAAATTCTCAAGTTGCCATAACTTATTCAAAACTGTACCTATTTTCAATCGAATTGAAGCATTGGGAAGCTGCCTTCTTCCTGTTGAGGATGCATCACTCGAAACTAATAGGATTCTACCAATTCATGATACACCAGGTGTTCGAAAGAAGTAGATATCACTCAAAAGAAACAGTTTGAATTGTTCCATATTCCTCAAGAATTCTTTGTATTCTTTGTGAATCACTTTTTTTCGGTGAAATCGCATATTCAGATTGGTGCTGCTACAATCACACACCATCGAATCTATGAATATCTCGAAACAATTTCATGATTTCCATGATGATGAGTCAACTAGAAGGGACGCGAGAAGAACCTCTATATTCTTCTTTCACAAAAACATGGAGAAACGGTGGTTTTCAGACATTCATGAGCTTGGAGGGGTGCATTTTCGTTCACGAAACGATCGAAAATGCCTTAAGAGAAGGCAATTCTATGAAATAATATAATCTTCTCGGAAAATTTCAACATTCAGTGTAACATACCATTCTCGGACATATTTCCACACTGACATATAGAACACACACACAATATATAGTACTTCACAATAGGACCTGGTTACATAATTATGACAGTTGTCAAAAACTTTCAGAACTTCCAGAACTATTCTGGGACCATATCCAAACATTTTCTTTCCAGCAATACTTTTCTGAACACCTGGTGTATCATGAATAGGTAGATCTCGATGAATTTCAAGCAGAAAGAATGCAGCTTCAGAATGCTCTGATCTGATTGGAAATCGGTAGATTTTTGAAAAAGTTATGGCATTTTGAAAATCGTCAAAATAGTTTGTGGCCCACTTGATTCTTCGAGCACTTTAATTTCAGAAACTGTATGCCCTGTTGAAAAAAATACGACACTCTCAGTCAAACTCGTTCAGCATATAGTACTCACAACTCTACTCACTCAGTATGCCTATTTCTTATTTTTATTTTCGCTTCATTAACTGTGCATTTTCACAACAGTACTCATTCATTTCTTCAAGATTGCTGTTGACTTCATCGGAACAAAATGTACTATTCCTATTACTTTTGTAATATATTAGTGTGTCATCAGCAAAACAGTTCCATATCCATATATCCATTCTGTATTATCAGATGAGAAGTAGAAGAAGACTTGCAAAAACACAGAGAATTATGTTGTTTCGAAATCTGAATTGCTTTGCTACTGCATCCATTACTTCCTTCTCAACAATATCCACGTAAATCTCTGCCCTCATTCTCTGCAGGATTCGACGGAGACGAGAGTACAGTTGGAATATAGAGGATGGATCAGATTTTCCATTGAATGTTTCGACAAGAAAGTAGACTCATCGGGTATATTATTGATCTCTCAGTAAAATGCAAACCTTGTTTCGTTTTCATTGGGCCACCCTGTATATAAAACATTATGTTAATCACTCAATGTCCCACAAATCATCGTCTTCCTCAAGTAGTCACACTGTAACCTGAATGTAAAGCCTCTCATATATGTTTAAGTGTGACTAGTCTTAGTATTGAAAATGTATTGTGACGTACCTAAACAAAAACTGTTGTGTGCCTTTTGTAACATAACTGTTTTCTGTAGAAATTTTTGGAGGTGAATAAATATGTTATCTTATCTTATCTTATTGGTTTCAACCTGCGAACGGTCAATGTCATAGCCAACTGAAAGCAAATCGGCAAAGCATGTCAGTTCACTCAACAGATGAGATTTCAGTGGAAATAAATCTTGTGTGGACACGAGCCATATTAGACGATAACGCAGTTGGCATCGTCCTCTCAAGCCAGAGGCCTTTTGGCTCGATCAGAGGTTTCATTGTGATGAATGAACTATGCAATGTCCTGAAGGGTGAATAAAATATTCCTCATTTCGAAGCAGGTACGCCACTGCAAGCGATACGGTTTCTTGTCAGGATATTCCTACTAGTCTCTTTCGATTCCTCCAAATTGTCAATCTGGCTTCGGTATATTCGACTGACGTCTTAGCGAATCGCCTTGTCGTTCCAAACACGACCTGAGAAAATGCAAACTCGGCGTTTTCCATAATTTTTCTGCTGAATTGGTGGTGGCCCTGCCAGGATCTTTGCAAGACGTAATTTGATAAATATGTCGACTACGTCTGAATTTTTCGTTGTTCCAAGCGATAAACTCCAGGAATGAATATGGATTCGCATTCTTTGTGTCAGCTCTGAGCAAGTACAATTTCCTTTCCTATGCACCACAAATCCGAATATAACAATGGAGGATACATTTTGTTACCTCTGGTATAAATGACATTTTCGGTACAAGCTATCATAGATAGATAGATAGATTCATTGGTCCATTTGGAAGTGACGTGTAGTGAACTTTTGTATCCAAAGTGACTCATGAAAGTTTCAGATGTTTGATGCTTCGATCACTTTATCATTGACTTCGACATCCAGTTCATGTATACTTACATTCTTATTACTTGACAAATGCACACATATTGTTTTCCTATCAGTGAATTCATTTGTCAGATGAATTTCAAGGGAGAGCGCCTTCATTTTCTGCATAATATTCCTGGAATTTCAATAAATGCACCATTTCTGACATTTCGAAATCTGCATCAGTTTCCCTATTAATTGACAATATTAGCAGATTCTACAGATACTCATTCTGTAACTATTTCTAGCTCTCTCATAGTTTGGGAACTTTCAATAAATTATTATTGCTTCGTCGTCAGTACCTGCCTGTTACGAGTTGTATTTCTATTTTTTCAATCGTACTTTAATTATGCTAATTGCTATTTTCTTTTTGTTTTCTATGTTTGAACTGTCGATTATCTATCATTTATTTCATGCAGGCATACCAATCTTTGAAAAAACCAGATGAATTTATGGAGCTCATTGATACAAAGAAAACAAAGAAAAATAGTTTCAACCCACGTATTTCCACCCTGTCTGGATTTCACTAGATCTTCATAATGACACCGAGAACATTCACCAATAGTACAGAAATTGTTATCGAACGACGTTATGTACCATTCCACAAGCAAGTTTTTGAACATTATACCTGTGTTAGAAAAGATGAAGAAATGCATGATCTTAGAAAAATTCCTAAAATGTGGTTCGAATTTTCATCAGAAGAAATCTTCCTA
This sequence comes from Gastrophysa polygoni, assembly GCA_963576655.1. NCBI lineage: Eukaryota > Metazoa > Arthropoda > Insecta > Coleoptera > Chrysomelidae > Gastrophysa > Gastrophysa polygoni. Next base: position 1,274,467 of record OY755084.1, read on the forward strand.
GTAGCATTGCGAATGTAGACCATAGTGTAATTCCAGTTCACACACTGTGTAAGTGTGGCTCTGCTGTTTTTTTTTCTCAGTTTGAAGTCGATGAAATAGCATACCAGAAACCGCACATAAATTAGTCAATTCCTCAAAAAACTACTCGAAATTGTCGAAAAAAAAAAGATTTCACTGTGCTGAGATCGCAGTATTCTCGACAATATCTGCAGCGAGTGGAAAGCCTAATGCATCCGCCACCGGAAAATAGGGTTATCCCAGGTCAAGCACCTTCCGGAAAATCGCAGTCTACGACTAGAAAAGACAAAGGCCTTTGAGAGACCTGAATATGCATTCGGCGTGATAAAGCCTATCGAGGAGAATAATTAGCAAAGTAATAGAAGGGGGTGGAAATTACGATAACGTCACGGTTATTCATCCTTAGGGGGTAATTGGGCAACAGCGTAGTCCCTGCCTCTACAAAAGTCAATGGGGGTGTGCAAAAACAATCAGTGATCTGTTTGTTTGGCATTAGTAAGTCGCTATGACAATTCAGTGACGTTCATACTTACTTACAGGAAGAAAAATTTCATTTTTGAATTATAGATTCAGATTATTTTTATACTGTCACGAGAGGGCATTTTCCAAATTATATTCTAAACTCATCATTACTATTATCTTTATTCTTGTTTATGAAAGTATTGAGTACAATTCATTTCGTAACTGCAAACTGTCCTCGTTCGTGGCAAAACATTTTGATCAAATAAACATCTTTGAATATTGAAGATAATCCACGTACCAAGAGACGCTCTCAAGATTTGGTCCCGTAGGTGGACGGTTGCTTTTGGCGATTCTGTGATGTTCTTATGTAAGTACTTTTCATTTCATTCAATATTTCTCTTCAAGGATTCCTAAATGTGTATTTCAAGATTTAATAAATTACTTTCTACTTTGTTTGTTTTTGATGTCTTTCAATTGTTTTTGAGCCCTCAGAAATCCCAAGTATCAATAATATAAAAGTCGCATTTGTGACAACACATTGGGATCTTCTTTCCTCGTTTCAAAAAAATAGAAGTAGAAAGAGAAATGAGGAGAGAAACTGTTAAAAATCTAGAAAGCACATTAAATTCAGATTATTGTTTTTTTTTATGAGCATTTCTCAAGGATGTCTTTCGAGTTGAATAGATTACCGCAAGCTCTATATTCGCAACATCTGAGTTATCAATTCAATCGAAGAGACACGAGCGTGAAATCCTCTTGCATATCCTACTGTAATCACATTCCCTATGCATGACCTGAATCTGGAATATACCAACGACCCTATATAATAGATCAAAGCCGGTCAAGAACCTTCGTAAACAACATTCTTCATCCGGATAAGCAGGGCTTTGCATAGGGCTTCAGTTGACATCTTCTAAATAACTACATCAGTTTCGTCGGTTAGCTTTAATTTTCACTATCTGATTTCTGAAATGGACGTGGCACTCAACATGGACCGGCTGTCCCAGAGAAGGAAAGGACCATTTACTGATATACAGGGTGTTACAGAACCATGGGATCAAACTTAGTACAAAAGTAGAAGACATTTGAGTGGGTCTCATGTCTGGAAAAGTGTCACCATAGCTCTGAGACGCGTTGAAATTTAACATTTCGATCTCGTAGAACACTATCATAAATAGTTGAGCCATAAAGAAGATATATTTTTATGGACCCCTGGAAGGGTTCTCCTAAGTGCCTGGTTAAAATTCTGAGCGATCAATCAGATTTGATATAGCTCCAGACGATACTCCAGTATACTTTATGAATCTGAGCAAGATGGCTGAAAACTTTGTTATTATACCATCGTTAAGCATAAAATTTCGCTCAATGAGGACTAACCCCGAATTACTTATTTGAGGTTGAGATTAAACTCTTCATCAGAAGAGGTGGAAGGAAAATTGTTCTCTTGAGAATCGAAGAATAATTCACTCCTGAGGACCACAACTTTATTAAGCTCGAAACTGAGCATAAAAGTGTTACCACTCGAGTTTCTCAAAGGATTTACCACAATAAAGACCGCGCCTGTTGGGAAACTCATAGTGAATCCGAAATTCCAGCGATAAATTGAATGGGGTGTTGTATTACACAATCATACAATGAATTGAAAGTATTGTGAGTATATTATGACGGCTACTACTCACCAAGATGGAAAATTGTAATACGAACCGTAGTTGGCGCGAGTTGGATACTATACTTTTTACAACTGTTATCGGAGCAACTTCAAGAGATCATACTTCTTATCGTAGAAGTGTTCATAGCATTACAACATTCATTGGAAGACTGAAAATGGTAGGCTTCCACACTTGTCTTTCCAACTGAATATCATACGTTTATTATACTGTTTGCCAAACTTTGAAATTCAATATATACCAGCTAAATAATCGTTTCCTGACGGAAATTTCGCTTTGCTTTTTCTTTTTCTATTACTACTGCATTCAATATCATTCTGGTTACCAGGTGATTCTTCATCAATTGATATTGAATTTGCCATTTTCTATTCAGTTCAAAGAAGTGGATGCTGAGTTCTATCAATATCAACTGAGCAAGAAGCATGATTCCATGGTTTTTCGTTTTTTGTTGTTGTCTTCTTTTCCTATGATCTTAATATTACTCCAATCGACCATATGTTGTCCATTTTCAGTCATTTGATTTGTCGGTATATCTTTTCTTTATATACTGTTTCAATACACACTTTTGATGATTGCTCTTCATTTTTTTGGTTAGTATGAGTCAAAATCGATCTCATTGTATTTCCAGTCTTGAACACCGTTTTTCTCAAAACTTTTCACCAACAAAATTATTTTTTTCAGATAGTTCGGGAATGTAGGTATGATACTAAAAGGGTGGGATGGGATAAAATGTTTTGGATGAGTGTCGAGTTGTAGGACATTTTCAATATGGTTTTTTGGGATATTCAGTACTGTCATGAAGTGATTTTTCCATTTCTTTCTTCATACTTGTATGATGATTTGGTTGAAAGTTGAGGTATGTACCAGTGTTTGAATTTTTGCGATATGCACCCTTCATCAAAATGTTATCAGATGTTTTGAAATCTTATCTTTATAAAAAGGACATCTATAAATGATAACTGATCATCAGATTCGATGAACTTAATTCCATAATATTCACTACAAATATAGTGGAATAATCATTGAGACTTTCATTTTTATTTCTGGAAACTAGGAGAGAAAATCCCAGAAAAATCTAAAGAAATGAGTATTATTTTTCATCACATCGAAGGTGTTCGTTTTTCAAATTAATCAGCTAGTCAGTTTGTATCTTCGATCATTGAACAGACTAGATAAGTAATCCACAGCCCTGGCAATACAGGGAGCAACATCTATAGTATCTATCTTTGTCTAAACAAGGATAGCAGGAGCTGATTCTCCCAGCAAAAGTACCGTGTTGTCAGAAGGGTCGAATTTATTATTATTTCATGATGAAACCAAATTGAAAATCCGTAACAATTTCAGTAGTACTTTTCAACATTTCTTGGTGGGAAAATGAACAATGACAAGACACTGTCGCAGCTGACCTATGAGTATAATCAATATAATCTAATCAATTCAATTTAAATTCATTTTTATCCATTCCATTTGGGAAAATTCTTCAAAATCTCGAATGATACGACAATGGTAACTCACCTATGAAATGACGTGTTTTGATCGCCACTTCAAATTGTCTTTAACACACCTCACAACGTCTCACCATTATATCAAATCACCAAAACAGAAAATAAACTGAGTTTCTGAGGAATTCTGAGTACACAAAACTAAACACAAGTTGAATAATATCGATAAATCAAAACGTAAATAATGACAGATACCAAACAAAGCAATAATCGCCGTTGACTGTCAATATCAAATTGCGGTGTTGCAACGTTGAGCAAAAAGTATTCATGATACCCATGCTGGTCCTCGAGCCCCCAAGAAAGTAAAATTGCTGAGTCTCAGAATAATGTAGCAATCTTCTATTAATCAGAACTGATTCATAATCGTCATGACCCAAATTTATTATTATATTTGTGCATTGAACTACATTAATTCATAAAGGACTTTAAATATTATGGACTATTCATCACTTTTTGATGATTGGATATGACAACACTGGCAACGATTGGGTACTAATATTATGATAATTCTGGGATTTCATGTTTGCATCAGAATATTTGTTTTGTGATCCTTCTAGTGGGTTTGTTGTTCGGAGGTTTGTATACATTTTTTGATTGTACATCTGAACAGTTTCCAAGAATATGTATTTCCATTACTCCAATTTCGGAAACACCCTGTAACCCGTTAACCGTCATCATGCCACTTTTGAGAAAAGTAAAGAGAAACCACCACTCTCTTGTTCCTCCAGCTTTACCTCATTCATAATCCACTACATATTTCAGGAAAGTTTCAGCCGAGGCCTAAACTTCTCGCAGTATCACACCTGAGAAGTGAAGCACTTATATATTTTTGGGGAGATACAGAACGATATAACGTTAGCTTTCAGAACGAAATGAATTGGAGTGTTTTATATCCACTGGAAGGCCATTTATCTAGCTTCCCGACAGAATATAGTATAGAATTTCTTTCAAAATACACCGGAAACGGTTATTCAAGCTGGTGAAGTGACAGTCATGGCCTTGTAGAATTTGCCTTTCAAATTATCGTGGGACAATAATTGATAGTTTAGAGCTCTGTACTCAACGAAGTGAGTAAGTCGAAATAAACTAATCATAAATATGCCACAGTAATACTAGCAGGAATTCAAATGAACAATCTTCAACGTGAAATCGAAATGACCATTCGAGATCAGGAAGGATCCTGAAGGCGATTTCTATTTCGACTCGCTACACAGTACTCTTTAGTTCTCCAAGTGTCGAATTCTAATTGACGGAAATGAATTTTACAATCACCATAACCGATCGTCATTAAAATTTCAATTCGTTCTTTTTCTAAATAGTACAATTTGTGAATTTTATTACTATGCATACAAACAACATCAATTAGTTTATCTTAATAGTTTTTTGATCTAATGCGAGAAACTCAAAGGAGGTTGATTAAAGTGCTATATTCCTCGTTTTTACAATTTTTTTTACACCAAACTCACTATGTATGAATTCAAAATAACAAGCTCTTTCAAAATCTGTAAAAGTATATAGGGTGTCCTATTTGAATCAAAGAAGTTTCCATACTTTATCCCAACCCTGTATAGGCAAACTGGAATTTTTCAGAAAATCATTTGAAATAGGGTATTAAAATCGCGTTTTAATCTTCGACAACATTTGAAATGAAAACATATTGATCGATAAATTGAATGAATGAGAAATGCTGCACGGTTAGCTGATGCGGGCCATGGGCGCCGCCATATTGGCCTTGGCTGCTCCGCCGACCGTCTTTCGCTTCACCCCTGACATGCGATAGACGGACGAAAAGATGATGTAATGAAAGTTCCACTTTAAAAATATGGGGCTAGATAGATCGAGCTAAAACAGGCAAGAAGATATTTCGAGTAGAAAAATGATTTGATAATTTTCGGACACAAGAAGTGAAGGAAACTTCATGATTCAATAACGTCCAGAATGGATACTGTCTGTAAGTTCTTCGAGGAGGTGGTACATTCATTTTTCAGCTTTTCATGGGATTTTCTCTCCTCGTTTCTAAAAAATAGAGTAGAAGTTATTAAAAATTATTTCAATATATTCGTAGTAAGGACAGATTTAGGATATGTCCCAAAATGTCACTGCGCTTGAAATTAAACCTTTAGATACCTAAAAGAGAAATTCTCTATTGGTCAGTGACACCTGGTTTTTGAAAATATTTGGAAATACAAATATATTTAATAAGAATAAAACCTCTACTTATCTTGGTGGACGTTTCGGTAACGAATCTGCTCCCGTTCTCAACACAATTGAAATATTTTTCTCTTCGCAAAATTCTTCAATGTTTTCGGTTTTTTGACATTTTGGGGCAGATTACAAATCTGTCCTTACTACAAATATATTGCAATAATTTTTAATAACTTCTACTCTATTTTTTAGAAACGAGGAGAGAAAATCCCATGAAAAGCTGAAAAATGAGTCCAGAATGGAGTTGTAAACCTAAAGAAAATTCCATGAGAGCCCATCTGTTTCGATCACACTCAGAGTTATCAGAGCTGTGTTATGGTAGATATAGCTCGCAGCGACTTCCATACTGCACATTTCGATATTTGAACAACTCGAGGGCGAGAAGGAAACCGTACGGAATTGGATAACACTACACCTGATTTCCGATACTGGAAGGATTTCCTTTGTCAGGAGGGTCGGAAAACACGTGTATTGCCACCTGGACAATGCCGATTCTGCCGGAAAGCATGTAACATCATTGTTTCGTAGTGGAAACATATAGATCGAAAGCACCAAAGGATACTATCTTTCGTACTGTTCGTCCGACACAAATTATTCACGTACGATGAAATCCTCATCTCTCAACATGACACAAAAAAAACTGCGCTCCTGCATCGAATATTAGATGTTTACTATGTTATTAGATGTTATTAGATGTGACTTATCGGAGATTATGTGCGAGATAAAAAGTGAATTATTATGACAACGAATAAATGACTGTTGGATCAAGATAGATAAAACGCGAAAATCTCTATGATTTTTCGTTGTTGCTGGAATTGGATCAATTCGCCAACACATGTTCGATCAGAAATGACATTTTGAGCATTCTATAATCAGTGGCTGAACAAAATAGGGGGCACGAACTTTTTTGTAATATGCATAGATTCACATTCAGACTGAAAAGAAAATAAATGTAAGATCCTGATCACCAAACATTTTAATGTCTTTACTATATGGTCAGCAACAGCCACTATCAATGAATCTACAGGGTGGCCCACCTATCCTAGTTCGGACCATATATGATGGGATGATGAAGATCGAGAAGAAAATCTCTATAAGATATTCGATGTACTACACTTAAATCAATAAATCAATTATCGTCAATCTAAAGGGTCATTATCATGTGGGCTTCACAAATTTTGTTTGTTTTTCAGGTTCTAATCCAACGTTGCCAAGTTACTAACATTGCAATCAAATTGGATAAAAAAAACATGGGCTAGGAAAATATTCATGAAAACTATATCCATAAAATATATTGGATTTGCAAATATACGAAGTAGTAGTCCAAACGCACACATTTTTTGGGTCCACTGAAATTGCAATTGAAGTATTCTAAAACAATTTCGAATCGAATCTGAATCGCATTTCTCCATTTTCGAGTTATCATGGTAAGATGATAACAAGAAAGCTATGTTGAGTTGGGAAAAGTCACAATAACTGAAGGGAAATAAGTGAATACCAGCTAGTTGATACATATCAGTGAATATTAGGTATTTCAAAGTCGTTTCATGTTTTGTCTCTTCGACCATATCACTATCTTGTGGTCTTTTCCTTCAAACAATTTTTCTCCTGTACGTACGTGTGATGCACCTCACCTCATTTTCGATGAGATGATTTCTTCATATTTTTCGCGGATGTGTGACACTTGCTTACGTTTTTGACAGATGTGTGATGCCTTTCTTACGCTTTTCCACAATCCTAACGGATGTGTGACGGCTTCTTCACGTTTTTCACAGATGTGTGACGCTATTCTTACAATTCTTCATATTTCTCGCAGACGTATGATATACTTGTTCACCTTATGGACTAATTTCTGACACAATTCAAAAAAGTTTTCACGTTTCTGATAGATGTGTGACGCCCTTTTCAGATCTCTCCAAGTTTTTAACAACAAGTGCATGACACTTGTTCACTTTTTTCACAGATTTTGCATATTTCTTCACGTTTTTGACAGATGTGCGACGCCACGTTTTTACATTACAATCCTGGTAGAAACCTCACGCATCTGTTATAAACGTTAGAAATGCGTCACGCATCCGTCAAATGAGCCAGTTATCGTAAATAAAAGTCAATCAGATTTTAATGTTTGTGTGACCCACGAGGGGCAACTTTAACCTGTCGCATCGAAACTCTCTGCCATATCTACGCCACTGTGTATAATACTATTGAAGAGCTGGCTGTCTCTCAAAATTCATCGAATTCTAGCGAACATAAAATCGAAAAACAATCACGAGCCCAAATAACAGATGTAGCGTGACGTAAACGTGTTGTTATGTCGATTATAAAATGGAAATATCAGTCAGTCGTGCAAAAGGGTCAGACTCTCTATCGGTATAACCGGAGATTTTTCGGTACATCTTTCTATACAGGGTGGGGACACCTCAAAAATGATGTACATATGTAATAATTATTTTGATGATATTGAGGAGCAGATGATTACTTATAGTTTCGAAAAAAGTTATAATGTCTGGAACTGGGTCGGAGATTCAAATCACTATAAAGTATTATATATTCAAATGTGACATATATTCAAATGTTGGAAGGTCGAATGCAGAATTCAATTCTGTATGTATCCGCTATCACTTTCCCTATACCTTCTTCTAACAGTTTTCTTATTAATTGCATAAAATATTCTATTTTGATGTGATTTTTGGCAGCCATCGAAACATGGTTTGTCTCTTGAAATAAACGAGAAAAGCGTTGGAAGACGGGGAGTTATAGCGAATCGATGTGGAAGCCAATAAATACAGGGTGTCCCATTTGGAAGAACGAACTTTTTCAATCATGAAAATGATGTAATCGGCCATCAAATTTCGAATACCCAGTATTAGATAAATCAATCGGTAATGTATATTTCGGAAGTATCAATCCTGTGCTCACGTTTATCGCAGAAGCGCATACCATCTGTCGAGAATGGGTAAAAGGCGCAGTGTTGAAAATAAGGCTACATCTTTCAAAATTTTCGAGAGAATCGAGATATCAAGAAACAATTGAGAATAGGTATAGGGAATCCTGATGAGATTTATCAAGAAATTTTCTGAGGAATTCAAAGAATGGAATAATATACCGGGTGTTCCATTTGAAATAATGAAATTGATGGTGACATCCGGTATAACCTGAAGTGATATGACCTTGAAAATATTTCAAAGTTGCAGAGAATGTTGAATAATCCTGAAGGCTGAAAATCATTCCTAACCAGGAAAACGACCGTCTACTCGATTATTGAACACTCGTGCCTCAAATACTCTGTATTGTGTACTCAGTACATGACCTTCGGCGTTTTCCCATATTGGTGCTTTCAGTGATATGCTTTTGTTTTCGTTTATTACTTTCTCTTCTTGTATCACTATTATTATTACTATTATTACCGAAACTTTTGTTACATAATACATGGTGTCCGTTTTTTGAGCTCCATGCATTATGCATTTTCATGCTGGAAGAAAATTCCAGGTGCCATTTTCAGTGTACCACGGCCCAACATCCCTCGGCTGACGCCTCGGGCTGCAATTTTGGTACCTGATGGGTGATAATGATATCCATCATTACCATATGCTGTATAAATATCTATTAAATGAACTAACTCACCGATGACGGTCGCCAGGATAATGATCCCCAACAAAATGGCCGTCACGACCATCGTCACCAACTCCACCACCGCCGCCTCGTCCGCCACCCCCGTCCCGTTGCCCCTCCCTGTCCCGCCGAAGCTGCCCGTCCCGCCGAAGCTGCCCGTCCCGCCGAAGCTGCCCGTCCCGCCGAAGCTGCCGTTCGAGCGGGACGATCCGGGCCCGTCCCACGCGGTTGCGTTGTCGGTCGAGGCGGCCGTGACGTAGTGGAGCCACGACGTCATCGCGAGTCGGGCGGTTGAGGATGGCGCCGGAAGGGCCGAAACAGTGAAGAACGCCGGCGTCATGTCAGCGGGGTGCTGGAAATGATTATTCCTTCAACTATAAGGTTATGTTTGGGAAGGATATAGAATTACGTTCTCTCTAAAATGTTCTAGAAGCTTTGCTGTGTTTCGGCACTTTAATACTCTCATTGATGCACGATTTTTTGTGTAATATAATGCTCCATTGGTTTTGAGGTGTTTTTGTTTTGGGTCCTTCACAGATTGGTATGCCTGCATGTAATGAATATTAGATAATCGACAGTTCAAACATGGCTGTGACTCTCGATACACGAGATCTACGTCGAACGAATCAATAAAATGATCGAATGTTGAAATATAGGCAGAATATAGGAAACAAAAATTCTGCAATGTTTTTTCATTCATCCTTCAGATATATCGATCGATAGGAAGGTAACGTTGTATTAATTTTCTCCGAAGAACAGCTCCGAAATTCAGTCTTTACATTAACAAATCCAATTTGTGAGTTCCTCGTCGTGAGCTGTCAACCGTCAAAAGATTGATGATTAAATGCATCTATCACCCTTCCAAAGCATTATTAATAATGTTAGCTTGCCAGCAGATAAAAACGAACAGTTAGGATAACAAAGGAAATTTGGCACACATTTCTGTAGGATATAATGAGGATGTATTTAGCGCTACATTGTCTTCTTTAACGATTATAATATTAGAACTGGGGAAAATTCATTTACCAACTAGGAAGACGGCTTTTTCTCTAAAATGAATCTGTCAAGTCATCTCCAAAAGTGTACTCTCATTTCCTAGGATAGAGAAGTCATGTGCATATTATTTGGGAAGCACCAATCTTTGTTCTTCGAATATAAAATAATACATGGTTGCTGTATTGATTTTTCTGATGCTTATTCAGTAAAAGTGCCGTCTATACAATATTGACACTTCTTCACAATTCATATTTTTCATAATACAAGTGATATCAAACCTAACGAGAAATTCAAATTGGAATTTCACTCCTTTTCCAGCTCTTTGTGGGATTTTCTCTCCTCGTTTCTAAAAAATAGAGTAGAAGTTATTGAAAATTATTTCAATATATTTGTAGGACAGATTTTGTGATCTGCCCCGAAAAGTCACTGCGCTTGAAATTAAACCTTTAGATACCTGAAAGAGCGCAGTGACATTTTGGGGCAGATCACAAAATCTGTCCTTACTACAAATACATTAAAATGATTTCTAATAACTTCTACTTTATTTTTCAGAAACGAGGAGAAAAAATCCCAGAAAAAGCTGGAAAATGAATGTACCACCTCCTCGAAAAACTTACAGACGTGGAATTCCACGTTCGAGTTTCTCACCCAATCAGAAATATCAGATGTTCATAACCTCGATGATCTTGCTTGATTTTTTTTTCGAAATCAAAAATAAAAAAAAAATAAAAAAAATATTTATTTGCCAAATAGAATTTAGTACATAGTAAAAATACATGAACGGTAAATAAATATGAGAAACCCACAGGAGGACAGGACCTCGAGCACGGGAAATCGAAATCGAAAGAGAGAAATGATCATTATTCCACTGAATGAATCCTGAAAATGCGTTGACCTTACATCATTCAATTTCCTGTTCCCGAAGTAATTTGGCTAATTTCCTCTGATCCCAAATTACGGAACAGCGTGTGGATCGTTTCAATCAATTTTTACGGATATCGTAATGATGACCATAAAACGCTTGTTTCATCGAAGATAGTGCCTAATTGGTTCCAATCCACAGTGGCGTAGCTATGCTATGACCCCGAGTTTTTTTGGCGACTCCATCTCATCTACCTCTACAAACAGAATGTTCTCAAAGTTAGGACATTTATTTCAGCTTCTAGAACTCATAAAAAGAAGTCATTTCATCAAAAATCGTTTACATAAAACTTACAGGATGAGAGAATTATAAGTTATATTATATCGCAATACAATGAAGATTAACGGAGAAATGCATCCTGTTCAACAAACAAAAATCAAAATTGTCCCCAATTGATCAGTTGACGCAAAATCTCTCAATTTCAAATTCAGATAATTTTTTATTACTCTATTTGGCAACGATTTTTGGTTAATTGACTCTTCTATACGATTTCTACAAGCTGTGGAAATGAATATTCCAACCTCAACACACCCTGTATAGTACATACCAATGACAAAATATCACGAAATGATGATTCAAAAAATGAAATCTGAGTCAGCTACAAGCTAAGAATCTTGTAAATTCTGAATCATATGAATTTCATACCGAGAGAATAATTTCTGTTTTCTATACCGTTTTGAAATTTCGGTTACCGGCTTTTATACAGTGTCCTTCAAAAAGTTGTCATTGTATGGGACACACTTTTATCGATAATTTATCTTAAAAACTTTGGCTTCCAGTTTTGCTTGAAAGAAGAAGATAGAAACAACTTTCCTCCGTGGATATTTCTGAAATTCGAAAAGGTGAGCTTATATGTCTATGATTATATTGAATTCTATGACCTAGGTATGAAATATAATAATATACTCTATGATTCATTTTTCATTGTCTATATTATAAGCTTTATTATTTTTTAAAATATTTATCTTCTGATAGTTAGAGAATGTCACGTAAGTCCATCCGAATAGGCCATTTTCCTTCGATCTCATGCAATACTAATTTTCCGAAGGACAACATTTGTACGGAATGAAAATTTGCCATCGGGGCCCCACTGAGCTGTCGCTACGCCACTGATCGCAAACTGATATAGCTCCGGAAAATTTGAGCTTCAATAATTAACATCTATAAAACTAATTTGCGCAGCTTCATATAAAACAGTCGGAAGTGACTATTTCACTTTCGATATAGCGTAATAGCGTAGGATGTTCTTATTGCGTCAAGGCAAATTGAACTTAACTATACTCTGGAAAGAAATGAGAATAAATGTTCCCATGAGACCGGAAATTCTTTCCGAAAAAGTGAGCTCTTGGAAAGGTGAAACTGAGATTGAGTCTTTGATCAGTGTAAAAATATGCATCGAATTCTCATTTCATGCAGATAGAACGTCTATTAATTTCCACCTTCCTCCACTGGCTTGAGAGAATATCTACAAACATAATTTCAGTTTCATCGTTAGTATCATCTCTATCCTGTATAAGTGAACGAGCAGCTTCCATAAAATGTGATATCTTCGAGAGCACGAATTCCTAGCTGAAATGCAATACCTTAGCATTACTTCAACGAGACGAATCTTTTCAAGGTCTATCAAGGAAAATGTACATCAAAGATGATTGGTTAGCACAGTTTATCATATTTGATATCGCTGTTTTTGTCTTCTTTCAGCTGTGAGAGGGTTGGAAGGTCGTGGAAACCATTTACAAGCTCATATCACGATCAAAAACTCATTTGTGAATCTCACAAAGTAATTATTATTAGGAATTCATCGATTATCATTCCAGTAATGATTTATTCCGAAGACCAAGTGTGGTTGTTTTCTTGATATTTATAGCGCAATAATAAAATAATACTCTTTCAAGGGCTGGAATGATTCCAATGATATCATTCGTCGTTTTCTCAAGATAACATTCACTCAGTTCACTATTCGAAGTTCAATCAGGAGGATTTATCGAATGGTAAAAACTCATTTCGCCGTTGGCAAGGTATACCGCAGGGCTCAATACTTGGACCAGTCGTTTTCCAGATCTACCTGTTTGCAGAATACCCTTCCTTGTATAGAATAACCTAACTAATCAATGTTCTTGTAAAAGATGAGTATGGTAATTACTAATATAGGCTTTTATTTTCTCGAATACCCATACGAATTCTTGATGGATATTTCATGATTGCGTTTCATTTTGTTTCGTGAAAAACGATTACGTCAATGTTCTGGATTAGGAATAATACAACGCCGTCGACTATAAAACAGAGTAACGTTCCTTTGTTGTTGCAACGCGGATGTTGTTTTATTCTGGTATAGCTTCACGCAATTCACTCATCTAGCAGGCTGGGATAATGATACTGAATGAGAGTTATTTTGATCAGAGATGTTTAATATCGTTTTATTTTCGGATAGTTTTGAAACATATAACCATCTGCAAGTGACAACCAGTTCATATGATATGTTTACATACTGCAATTTAGGAAACCAGAAAAGCGATTCATTGAAATGTTTATTCACTCTCATGAATGATGGAAAGTCATGCAACAATGTCGTTATATATACTAGTGGAATAACACGTTTTATCTCTTGACTTTGAGAAAAGTGACACCAATGAGCATACTTTCAGTTGTGGAACATTTTCACTTCATTCAATCTTGGTGAAATATCTACAGATCCAAGCAAGCATCAGGAAAAACTCAGACGTGAATGCTATTCTAGAGAGTTGTTTTTTGGAGAGAAATGATCATGAAACTGTGTGAAAAACTCACTGGAACTATTCGGAGTGTCAACATTTATGTGCAAGTAAGTACTAGCCACTGATGGTTTCTCAATATCTCACAAAATGATCTACTTCTGTTATCAATTCATTGATGTATCACTAGTAAACACTGTTTTTGTCACACATTGTGACAAAATGATTGTTTGTTTTGGTGTACACTCATTCTAAATAACAAATACAGTATTTTTTGTGACAGTTCTTTGTCCATTTCAACCACAAAAATTGGAAATATTGAAATTTCCTCGATAGATAAGAGTAGGTCCCTGTTTTGTGTCAAATTTGTCATGAATGTATTATTTATGGGTTGCCATATATCCAGAATTTGTAAGGTATTCGTGTTTGAATTCCTCATACCATTTTTTTTTTGGTTGGTTGGTCAAATTATGAAAATGTACTGCTGACACAGAATATAGAATCAGTTGAAATATTTGGCAACATTGCGAGAGAGAGGTCGGAATGTACGCAATGGGAAAACCCAGATGGAAAATTCAGTCTCGGGTATTTTCAATGAACTCCATTAATGATTGAAGTTCCGCTCCAGAATACCTATCCCGGCTCCAAAAATACGCCCTTTCATCTAATATTTCCACCCGCCGATATCCAAATGCGCTTTCATAAAAAGGAAAAATATTCTATTTCCCGATGCCTTTTGTTTCACTTCATTCGAACCGTGGAACTGGTTTCGGTAATTCTGCCTTTTGATACAGACGCTGGAAAGCTCATTGAGTTTTTCGTTCGCGAATTCGGTGATCCAGTGTTGCAATCAGCATTGAATAAATAATTTATATTGAGAAGAATCAAAGGGGATACTGGATTTATCTTCGCAAATATACTGAAGCAACTGCGGGAGTACATATTACTGATCATTGGGTTGAGTGGAAGAATATTTTTTGTTGTGCAGTAATGTACAACTGAAAATAAACTCCGCCTTTTATTTTCAAAAGTATTTGAGTTCAAGTTGAATTATTTGTTTTTGTGCTTTTATTGAAAATAATAAAGACGTTTATTATTATTATTATTATTATTATTATGACCAGGATGAACGATTGAAAGCTATATTTCGTTCCTTTTTGCAATGAACACAAAGAAAATATATTGTTTCCACTACTAACTTGAGGAAAAATACTTATTCCAGGAAATCCTCCAATGAGAAGTATTCAACACGATTATATCCTAGGTAAATTATGAAAAACAATCAATATATCGTCTGTAAGTTTTACAAAGACAATAATATTGCTTCTTGTTCAGTTGATGTAGATAGTACTTGGCACCCATTTCTGAAAATTGAATATGAAAATGGAAAATTCAAACCGAGTGCCCATTTAAAAAATTTTGCGAAGAGAAAAATATTTTAATTGTGTTGAGAACGGGAGCAGATTCGTTCCCGAAACGTCCACCAAGATAAGTAGAGGTTTTATTCTTATTAAATATATTTGTATTTCCAAAATTTTTTCAAAAACAAGGTGTCACTGACCAATAGAGAATTTCTCTTTAGGTATCTAAAGGTTTAATTTCAAGCGCAGTGACATTTTGGGGCAGATCACAAAATCTGTCCTTATTACTACAAATATATTAAAATAATTTTCATTAACTTCTACTTTATTTTTTAGAAACGAGTAGAGAAAATCCCACAAAAAGCTGGAAAATGAATCAATATATCACGTATCAGAGGGTTTATTCTGTGTTATAACTTCGCAAACGAGAAACCAAATGTAGATATAACTTCAAAATTTACTAAAGTGAGAGGAATAAGGTATTGAATCTATAAATGAATCAATGTTTGGATTTTTGAATAACTATTTTCAAACGTAATCTGAAAGCCAAGGAGGTTCGTCGATGTTTGTCGGAATTGATGTTTTTATGGATTCCCTTGTATACCTGACAAGTAAGTAACCTCACTTTTCAAAATCTCCATTTCATGATTGGATTTCTAAAATGAATTTTGGTAAATTTTAATTAAATAATGCCGTCTTGTTTCTACAATATAAATTCCATCTTTATTTTGTTTATCTTGTTTTCTGGTATCTTTTGACATATCAATTTTTGAATTCTTCTTCATTTTGATTGTTTTTATATTTACACACATCTTAGGTGATAGAATAATGTGCATATTGTATTAAATTAATTTTTATCATAGATATGTAATTATGTGATACCACGTACAAGTTCATCAATGTTTATTGTATTTATTGTATGTTACTTATGTGCTAACTTTTCAACTAGTTCAAAGGTTCGTGATGGTAATGATTCATCACCCAAGAGTGCTTCTCTTTTAATTCTTCTTTCAGTAAAATCATCACTACCTCAAGTAAATAACTGTTATTTGTTTTTGATTACTTCATTCATCATTTAATTTTGTTCTTTCGAAGTACATTATGTATTTATTATGGCTCTTTCTTGAATATTCCGTTCTCAATTTTCTCATATTCTGGCTTGGTCTTCAGCTCAATAATCCTCCAGATATTACAATTTTTTTTTCTGAAATTATTCTTCAGTAGTCCTCCTCTATTTGACCCGGCTCTCAAGTCATTTCATTCTTTTGTTCTCACTATCATTTTTTTTTTGTATATCATCATCTAAGATACGTCAATCAAGCTTTCGTTTTCTTTTTTTCCTTGTTCAATCATTTCTTCGGTCGTCGTTTATTTATTTGATCGGCATCGTTTTTGGCAGATTCAGTTTTCAATATCACACTCCTCTCAGTTCACGATTCGTTCCCAATTCGATATTCATTACATGATTTTTGTCTCGTTCATTATTCGGCAACTTCTCTCTTTGGAAATTGACCTTTCTCTTACCTTTGGCTCATTCTTTGGACTTTTGATCCAATACTGAAGAACTTCATTATATCAGAAACAAAACTAGCAAATTCCACAATTTTACTATCAATGTTTCTATAAATTCAAAATGAAAATCGATCGAACAACATAATTATCAACATTTCAATACAGAAATCAAAAGAAAGAAATACCTCAGAATGAAATAGCGAACGATTTGATTCTAGCTAATTTTCTTCTACTCAGTGTCGCTAATGAGAAAAACGGCTTGTTTCCTGTCAGAAATACGTGCAGAAATGACGTTACCCTGCCATGGAAGAAGTGAGAAAAATTTCGATACTCACTTGAGGGAAAACATTGGATTTTCGCAACTGTAACTAGTCCGGCGCGTACATCGAATGACACCAATCAGGTCTGGAGTCCGCGAGGCACGTCTGACGGCCGTCGGCGTCGCCTATACTCGACGTCGCTCTGCGACTGGCGTCGGGACGCTTGCGCCTGCCTCTGTGCATACAGATGCTGACTGTGCCGATGGAGAGGAATCATTTCGACCGATGCGATTTATTGAGTATTCAGATCTGAGAACTACAAACAAGAGAGAGATAATGGACATGTTTAGCAGGAAAATCATGCTATCATTTGATAGCACAATCCGTTTTTCTCCTACAGTACAGCTCCCTCATAGGTTGATCATCGTCCTAATAATCCGCTCATAATAATCCTCGTTTCGACTTCATTTGTATGTCCTACTCATAGTTTCTGACAGAGACAACAATTACTCTTGTATGAACACGCGCGGCTGACTAGAAGCGTCACGAAGCGTTGACGAGAGTCTAGAGTCTGAAGAGGAACGACAATGGCAGGACAATTACGTCACCAGTTTTAATGGGTTTTTGGATAAGGTTGTTGTGATTTGTTGTGAGAACGAATGATGCCGTTACCAAATGTTTTTCGATGAGAACATCATTAGAAATCAGAAATCAAATGAAAATTGTTGCCGTAGGAAAAGTGCAGTTATAATCATTTCGTGCTCATGAAACAATATACAATTACTTCGTATCACATTTCTAATAATAAAAATGTTGTGAAAACAGATGACAAATAACAGCTCAAATTTTTAAGGTCGGTATAACGTCCTTGAGCATCAGGACATCAATTTTCTTATTAAAAAAATAATTGAACAATTCAGATTTTCATTAACAATTTTATATGATTTATATCAGGTTGAAAATTATTCATAGAAGGAAACTAGTTCATCTCATGTAATGGACAATATACCTTAAAAACTGATATGAGATGATATTGCATTACTATTGGGAGAAATTGATATTCATGTCGAAAAAGAACTTCGCCAAACAATTCCATTTAGAGGTGTTAGTACGAGGCTGTTACGCTGTAATTTGTTCAAACTGTTGGGATCTATCATAGGAAACATATCTACCATCGAAAATCTGCTGCACCCCCTGAAAAAAATTTATAGTGTAAATTACCCCTAGCGGACCTACCCCCTAGGAGGTATTATTTTTGCAGAGGGTGCAGCAGATTTTTGAAGATGGATTTGTTCCTTATGATATGATGAAATACCAACATTTCGAAAAGGATTTCAACAACTCTTTTTTCAAGCACAAGAAAATCGATGTCCTGACGCCCATGTACGTTATGACGACCTTGAAAATTTCAGCTGCTATCTTTGTCAGCTACTTTCACACCAGTGACACAAACAGTGTTGCCGATTGTCTCTGTTGGATTGACAAGGTCAAAAACGAAGTTGTCGTCGTTGTCAAAAAATCTAAAAACGTCAACATTTGTATTAGCTGTTAAGTGGTGTCGGTAATTTATCGTTTTCCCAAATTAGGATAGGTACTTTTCTAACATATATTCTTCGAAATGAGGATGTTTACAACCCTAACGAGGATTGTTAGCTTTAATATGTCTTTAGTATTGTTTTTATTGGTAAGTGGATTAATTACTTATTGAAGCAGGTGTTTTATTATTCATGGAATTC
The DNA here is from genome assembly GCA_963576655.1 of Gastrophysa polygoni. NCBI lineage: Eukaryota > Metazoa > Arthropoda > Insecta > Coleoptera > Chrysomelidae > Gastrophysa > Gastrophysa polygoni. The sequence continues at coordinate 1,293,431 of OY755084.1, forward strand.
TAAATATTTTAGCACTTCAAACATCCTACAAATATGAATCAAACAGTTTATTCTTCATTGTGTTGATTTTGTACTCATACATGATTGATATTTATATGAAATCTAGTCACACCTAACCTAAAACATCTCATTTTTATACAGGTTACCTGTTTTTTTTACAACCCAATTGATAGCGGGGCAGTTCAACTAACTCAACAAAATGTTGACATGACCCTAGGTGAGTTAGACCTGTATAAATCTTCCGCTACCACTATAAAATCTATTTACAGCTTCAAACGAATTAGTTTTCATCAATTTCTACGCCGATTGGTGCAGATTCAGCAATCTTTTGATGCCCATCTTCGATGAAGCTGCCGAGGCTGTGGCCAAAGAGTTTCCCGAAGCTGGCAAAGTGGTCATGGGGAAAGTAGACTGTGATAAAGAGAGTTCGATTTCGAGCAGGTTTCACATCACGAAATATCCTACTCTGAAAGTAGTTCGTAATGGACAACCTGCTAAAAGGGAGTACAGGGGGCAGAGGTCTGTAGAAGCGTTCACTAGTTTCATTAAAAAGCAATTGGAGGATCCTACTAAGGAGTTTAAGGAATTGAGAGAGTTGGGGGAGCTTGAAGCAAACAAGAGAATCATTATAGGTAAGTGCATTCATTATGGTTTATATTTCTTTATCTATTCATGAATGCAAAATATTTGCAAGGTTGTGTGTATTCAAGTTTGATTAATGTATTGTTAGAAATACCTGGCTGGCATTTTTTCCCTGAAATTATCAAGTAGTGATATGATTTGAACTCATGTAGTTGACATGTAACTCAAGTATGTTGGAATATTCAAGATTTTTCGAAAAAGAATGGAAATTAGATAGACCTACTAGATAAATAACTTTTCAGACTCTTGAGTTTTTCAGTTTCTCTTCTGCTTCATGAAGAATTTAATCATTTGATTATAATATAAAAATGCTACACATTTTTCAAAAATATTGTGGTGCAAAATTCCTTTTTTTTTTAAACAATATCTATTGATATTAGAAGTATTGTTGAAAGTTTTTTGTTGTGCCTTACTTGAAGAACATTGTTGGCATATTAAAATATATTTTTCCATATCATCTCCAGAATGAAGTATAAGCAAACACAATGACTTCATTTTTGATAAAAACTTTTTGAGGATTCCTACACTGAAATATTTGAAACATACTCAAGTTTTTACCCTATGTGTAATATTTTTCATGCAATTTCATACAACATAACATTGAATTTGCAGACATTTGCAATTTGAGTTCTGAGTCCCCTGCAGCTGAATTGTATCAGGACAGATTGTATTTTTTATCAGTGATTGCATTATATATCTATCAGAACTTAGATTGAATATTCAAACATTTATTCATACATTTTCTAACCTCAAATCTGGTGCTAGTCAACGGAAACTGTTTTTCCTTTTCCATTGATATTACAGGTTTCTGTAAATTTCGATTTTTGTAGTCGTGTCTTTACCGACCTAAACAGATGAAAATCTTCACGAGAAGATCTATTGTTTGATAGATGGTGCGGTTGTTCTTGGTTTTGTTCAGCGTTATCGAATTTAACATAAATAATCGAAAAAATCCTATTAAACTTTGTTTGAGGTTTTTCAATATTGGTAAGAGTTCTTTCATGACCCTCACACCCAATCACTGTCGTGTCTAAAAGCTCGTTCATAGCGGATCCTGGTTAAAACAAATAATCTTGTCTGAAAAATTCCGCAGACATTGGAAATGCTAATATTCTTGATAAATGTCGCAAATAATAATAAATTTCTCGAATCTTTGGAAAATCTCCGGAATCTTGAAGAATCTTTGGACATAGCTGATTTTGAATATATTGCAGGAATATGAATGAATCTCGCTAATCTTTAGGAAATTCCAGAAATATTGATAACTCTTCAAGAATTGACCTATTTTATACTCCAATCTTCACAAATCTTTGTAAAACATTGTTAAATCTTTGAAGAATCAATGGAAACCTTTAAAAATATATATGACACGTCTTTGAAAAATTCTTGAAAAGTACTTGCTAATATTAGAAAATGTCACAAATCATGTGGGCATTTCTTCAAAATTTTCAAAATTCTCTATCTCGCCATCAGGCTACTTCGACAGGCGCGACCAACCGGAATACAGCATCTTCCGCAGAGTCGCCACCAATCTGAAAGACGACTGCCAGTTCCACGTGGGCTTCGAGGAGGCCTCCCGTCAAATGCACCCTCCCGGCCAACCCATAGTCGTCTTCCGGCCCGACAAGAACCGTTCCAACGACCTGGACGAAACCTACCCGGGCAGTCTGCACAATTTCGACGAGCTGCACGTGTGGGTGGCCGAGAAATGCATGCCGTTGGTGAGGGAGATTACCTTTGAGAATGCTGAAGAGTTGACCGAAGAGGGGTTGCCGTTTTTGATACTTTTCCACGCTCCAGAGGATTTGGAGAGTGTGAAGCGATACAATCAGCTGGTGCAGACGGACTTGTTGTCGGAAAAACGTGAGTGTCGTAGTAATTTGGTCATAATGTTGGAAAATCCTCATCATTAATGTATTTCTATTAGAAAAGGTGAATTGTATCAACACAAAAATTTTTTGAGCGCTCAAAAATCTAAGATTTCCTTACCATTTATTTGGTAAGCACTGGTTTGATTCTGCAGTCCAAAGAACACAACTAGTGATCTGCTGAGATTGGGTTCACTGTTTCCAGTTAATTTTTATTTTGCAAACTTCACCAGTCAACATATTTACATTTTATCGGTACAGTCATTTTATGAATTGAAATATGGGTAAAAAGTTGATATAGAGAACAAGAAGAAGTTACTATTCACACGATGCTTTCGAAATTGAAGCACTGAATTGAATGGGGTTATACGAAACTTAGTGGCTCAATAAATCAAAAAGAAAATTTTGAGCGATCAAAAATTCCCGAAAAATCTATGGTTTTTCCTGGTGCAGACGGATTTGTTGTCGGAAAGATGTGAGTGTTCCGTAACAGTGTTTATATTGTTGTGAACGGACGCCTAAGAGCCCATCTATACCTTGAGGGGATATCCTGTCGAAAAAAATACTCATACTCTCGAACTTTTTCCAGTTTATTCTCATTTCGTAACCTTTACCAGTTAAGATTACCTTATTATTTTTTTGGGAGATATTGTGTTTGATTTTCCAGTCCTTCTTGAGTCTTCATATTTCCGTAATCACTTTTAGTTGTAAGTTCATACAACCTTATTTGAACTTATTGTTCCAGCCAGAGTATTATGTTTTCAAATTTCATTCTACAAAGTTTTGTGTTTTATTGTGCCTGTTCATAATAATGATTTACCTATCACTTATCATCTTATGGTGTTTGTACTTGTACTATTTTCTTCAATGAATCAATGAATTCAAAATAAAAAAGCGATATTTTTGAGTCTGCAGTGGCAGGTCCATCGTACCACCAGGCTGCAAATCACCACAAACCGAGGATCTGTTCCACCTGATCTAGCCATCTTTCAATTTATTTCAGAGTCCATCAATTTCCTTACTGCCGACGGGAAAAAATTCGCCCATCCCCTCCACCATCTGGGCAAGAGCGATAAGGATTTGCCCCTCATAGCGATAGATAGCTTCAGGCACATGTACCTCTTTCCCGATTACAAGGACATCGAGGTGCCCGGGAAGCTGAAGCAGTTCATCCAGGACTTGTATTCGGGAAAGCTGCACAGGGAGTTCCACTACGGGCCCGATTCCGATGACGAAGGGGAGAAAGCGGGGCAGACCACACCCCCGGAGAGTACGTTCAAAAAATTGGCCCCCTCGAAGAATCGGTACACGCTTCTCGGCAAAGATGAGCTTTAAGAGGACGTTCGCTTTGTGATTTGGGTGTTCGCGGAAGGCAGTGGTGTGTCGGGGAAGTTTCGAAATTCGCATCACATTCGGATCTACTGGTGGCTGTTTTTGGCGTCCGATCCATCATTTCGTGGATATTTGCCTAGATAAATTCGCGCTATATCGTATTGTTGGTCATTTATTTCTGTTGATTTCAACACCCCACTCCACTTTGTATGAAATTGTTTACTTATATTCGAAAATTTAATTGATATTGATGGCATTTATATATTTTCCCTGTGTATGTATATATGGAACCGGTGAGTTATTGTGAGATGTTCATTTTATAGATGAAAGGATTAATTTCAACATTAATTTGATGAAAAATATCATGTGTTTTATTTATTCTGCTGGACTGGAAGGAATATACAAAGTAGTTCAATGAAAATCACGATTTTTCTTCGTGCAAAAAACAAATAATTTTGTCGATAACCGGTGAGTTATTGTAGCATGTTTATTTTATAGATGAAAGGCATATTTGAACATTAAGGAGATCTGTCATGAAAAAAAAAAATGAAATTCATATAATTATTCAAAATGTGAAACGTATGGAAAGATTGACACGGAGAAGGGTAGGTTAGATTGATGTCATGTCAAAAGTCAATTCAGGGGACAGAACATAATTATTTGTTTGTGTTTTGTGTCAGGTTGCTCTCAGATAATCTGATGTTCTACGATTCCGGTTATTGGTTTGATATCAATTTTATCTAACATTATCAGCAAAATCGCTATGAATGAGTGAGAAACTAGCTTTGATTTTTTTCCACTAAAATTGGGAATGTATCGAAGAGATCAAAAAATGAAAAACGACATCAATCGCAGCTCCACTTTATTACACAACTATATACACCAGCGTCGAAATAAACAGCGACAATCATCTTAACCTAAAAAAGGATACAAAAATATAAATAAATAAATTTCTATACCAGGTTATAATTAGATTTTCCTTGTTACTTCAATTCCTGCCAGAGGAATCTGACTGGAGAAATTAAAAACAAAATAAAATATCCAATTTCGAGCAAAACAGGAAATCGGCGAAGAAATTTTGTTCAATCCAGGTCATCTCAAATCAAAGACGGAAACAACTCAGATATACTCTGATCCCAAAGGTCATCCTGAAGGACGCTGCCAGGCGAGCCCACGGACTCGTACCCGCGATCCGAACTCGCGCAGGACACCGGCGAGGGGCAATCCGAGCAACAGGTGACAGCATCCACCTGTCGCGTCAGGTCGTCCATGACAAGAATCGTCACTGGCGTCGGGCTCGCCGGTTTGGGCCGAATGGGCTTCAGTTTGGGCTTCTTGGGGCTGGCTGGGGGCTTCGCTGCGTAATTGTGGTGAAGCAGGAGGTATTCGGAGACGTCGAGGTCGTCCTCTTCGGGGGCTAACAGGTCGCTCCCAGCGGGTTCCAGCTGCGCTGGTGTCTGCCCCACCATTTGTCCGTGGTCGACAGATTCCTGGAACGAGTTGACAATGAGGATTTCATGATGGAGCCCGTTGGAAAGGACTTGGGTTACGTGGACATCACAAAAGCTGTCGGCACACATAATTAATGAAGATCTATCAGGTGGTGATTCAAGATACGCATACTTTTTACCTCCTAAAATCGGATTTTGAAGTGAAAACACTATGAAGCGATTAGTTTTCAGAACGATCTATCGACATTGTGAGGTCGAAAATCAAAATACTTGGGAAAACAATTCCTACATGATACCTACATGACTTTTGACTGGCAGATGACGTACAACCGACGAATGACTTCTGAGTGACAGATGACGTACAACTGACAAGTGTCTTCTGACTGACAGATAACATTTGGTAGTTCACAATAATGCTTGGATTTCCCAGTGTAGGTGTTAGCTGTTTCCACTGCCAAAAACGTGAAAGTAGTTGAGATTCAAATCAGAAAACGTTTTATTTTTCACTGGTGATGAATGAGAGAGAACGTTGCTTGAGGCAATGCAAATCACTAATCAATGTTTTGTCTATTTCCTGAACAATGCCTCATTATTTCTAAGACTGATTTTATTGACATCATTGAATACCTGGTCAATAAGATAGATCTTTATCAATTCATCAAAAGTAGGCGTGCTACTAAATGTTTATGAATTAAACGAGTGGGTTGATCATATATCATGGCTGCCTTGATGAATATCAAATAGTTTCTAGATTTTTAGATCGGGTGAAAGTATGACCCGAAAATGATCAAACACTATCGGAAATTCATCATAAAAACCATGAGATATGTCATAAAGAAAGATACCGATGTAGTCCATATTCATTACTGAAAATGAAGACGAAATGTCATATCTAGACTGGAGCATCTTCCTTTATAGTAGTTTTTTGATATCTCAACATTACAAGTGCACTGTGGACTGAAAAAAATCAAAAATACGTGTGTGATATGCGTAAACGTCAATTTTTCATTGATTGGTTGATTTGTTTGGTAACTTATCAAAATCATTCACCTTGTTACATTTGTTTGCGAGATTAGCAAAATACACTCAAGAGAGCATCTAGAAAAAGGAAACAATTAGATTATTAAAAAAATGCAGAAGGAATTGAATTTGTTGCATGATTATTTTCTATTGCTTCGTTACTTGAAAATATGTGAGCGAAAATAGTCACAACTGAATTGAACTTTCTCCCCCAATACTAAACCTCTTCCCAATAATACATGTCAAAATCAATATTAAGAATTCGATAAAATAGATCATTGTTGGTTAGCCACCAGATCTTTGATCATGTAGTAATTCATGTGTGTAATTCTAGGCAAAGCTGTTTCACTAAAAACCTGTATAAACACCAAGGAAAAACTAACACATTTCCGGTAGACGAACGTGAAGTCAATTTCTAGCATAGTGATAATTTATCTTGAAAACTCTCAGATTACACATAACTTGCGCAACATGAAGAAGAAAATGATAAAAAAATATCCTTCAGATATGTCAAAATTATTTTTACACAATGTCCATAGGAACTTTCAAATCATAAACCTAGCGAATAGAAGCGAACTAATATCGTCGTTGATTCTTCGATTTTCGGCAACTCTTACCTGACTGTTCGCTTCCTGAGCAGCGTCTTCCAAATCTCTGGCGACGTCTTGCAAAAGGCCGTGGGCCAGCTGTTCCAAGGAATCGATGTCGACGTCTGATTGCAACTCGTCGAGCAGGTCTTGTAGAGAAGGCAGCTCAGCGCGAGTCTCAGCAGAAGCGCTGCCGACTGGGTGGCTCTTCCTGCAAACGAAACAAATTGAAAAAAATCATTCGTCGTTCATTAATCAGCATTCGATACTCTTCGCAGACTGTAACTGATGAACTTGACCGAACATCTCACGGAAAATCGTGAAGGTATAGGATATTGTGAGGTATCTTCGAGGAGTTGCAGGGTGTATTTTAAGGTATTCTTAGAGAGATTGCGAGAAATTGTAAGAAACTGAGAAGTTCAGTACTTTGCAAGGAGTTGTGCGGTATTCTGAGTGACTGAGGAACTGGGAAGTATTGTAAGGTATTTGTGAGAAGTTGCAAGGTACCTACTGCGAGGGATTTTGAGGTATTCTGAGTGGTTACAGTAAACCTATCACTCTTATCATTCGAAATTGCATGGAAACTTCCAATGGTATGGTAATTTCTCAATTTATTCGTCCCTTGTAACTCATCAGTCGTTATACACACTATCCGCAAATGTTCACTCGCATTATGAGAAATCACAGGGTGATTTATGAGGTATTCTGAGTGATTGCAAAAATGTGGGATGAAGTAAGAAATGTTGTGAGAACTATCAAGGTATTGCAGGGAGTTATGAAGTTTTTTTGAGTGATTGCAAGGAGTTGTAAGGAACTGAGAAGTTTATGAGATAATGTTATGTGATGGTAAAGTTTAGAAGGTATTTGTGAGAAGATGCGAGGTATTGCAGGGAATTGTGAGGTATTCTGAGTGATTGCAAAGAGTTGTAAGGAACTGAGAAGTTCATAAGGTAAGGCTATGTGATGGTACAGTTTAGAAGGTATTTGTGAGAACATGCAGGGAATTGGGAGGTATTCTGAGTGATTGCAAAGAGTTGTAAGGAACTGAGAAGTTTATAAAGTAATGCTATGTGATGGTAAAGTTTAGAAGGTATTTGTGAGAAGATGCAAGGTATTGCAGGCAATTGTGAGGTATTCTGAGTGATTGCAAGGAGTTGTGAGGAACTGAGAAGTTTATAAGGTAATGCTGTGTGATGGTGAAGTTTAGAAGGTATTTGTGAGAAGATGCGAGGTATTGCAGGGAATTGTGAGGTATTCTGAGTGATTGCAGAGAGTTGTAGGGAACTGAGAAGTCAAAAGGTAATACTATGTGATGGTGAAGTTTAGAAGGTATTTGTGAGATATTCTGAGTGATTGCAAGGAGTTGTTAGATACTGAAAGGTATTGTGAAGATCTGCAACTGGCGTATACATCGATTCGGTCATAATTCAGAAAGAATTTCACCAAACTGTAGGAACTTCGCTCGAAACTCTCACAGACCGACGCAAATGTCCACATTTCCCCACCTTTCTGTTGAAGGAGGGATTCTGTAGATCCGTCGAGAGCCTCGCAGTCGACAGGCCGATTCTGCGTCTTTCTCTCTCTGCACGCCTCGCAAGGGGCCTCCAGCCTGGCCAGCAGCTCGGCGTTCTCCCTCGCCAGCCGCTCGTTGACCTCCCGCAGCGCCTCGGTCTGCTCGAAGAGCTGCTCGACAGCGTGCTCCATCTGCTCCATCTTGGCCTTCTTGCGGTCGCGGGACGTTTGCGCCGCCACGCGGTTCTTCAGTTTCCTGGACGAAGGGAGACGTGTGAATATGAACTTTATTTTACTGCATATATTTCGTTACATATTACATAACATTACTTGTGGGTACAGTTAGTAGGTCAGAATTTGTTTCTTTACTTTCTCGTTTTTTGATATATTCATTGCAGGGAATGAAACGGATTCTCAGTTTTTTCAAATTTCCTGGTAGCAGGTTAAAAAAATTTCCCCCTGCATACATAGACGATATTTTGTATTGATGTTTTCGAAGCTGAGTCATATGGATATCATTACGATTTTCTGTTCGGTATTTTGGGTATATCTTTATTTTCCTTTTTTTCTCTGAAATTGTGCATCAGTAACACTAAGTTACTGTTATTTTCAAAAAACTGAATTTCCCGATTTTCAATTTTATTATTGTCTGGTTATAACAAAACTGAAGGCACACCTTCATAGCAGGTTTTGATGTTTATGGAACTGGCTATAACGATTTTTTCATCCAATATGTTTCATCTTTGAGCGAAATCATTATCAACTTCATTTTTTCAAATACGGCTTTGATATTTTTAGATTAGATTTGAATAACCCTTTTCATCGTGATTTTGACGATATGCTACACATAATGGTTTTGACGCGTTTTGTGCCTATTTTGATTGCTGTGATTGAGTAATTTTGGGGATACGGACCTGTATTTTTCACAATTCTATAGATAAAGTCGAAAAGAATCATTAACTCGAAAACCGTTAGAGATGGGTATATCGGAAGTATTAGAAAAACAGATTCACAAAGTAATTAGGAATCCAAAAATGCAATAATATACAGAATGTTTCATTTTAAATATCCTAGATGTCTCTACTGTTCAGTATGAGCGGCAACGCAGCATCGCACAAAATAATTCAAAATCGTTAGATCACGAGCGATTACTGAGGCATCCAAAATTTCAAAATAATCTGATGTCTCATGTCTTCTGTATGTGAGACAGCCTTTTAAAATGTTAAAATTTCATCAAAACGTGGCATGTCAGAAAGAAACGTTGTTTGGTACGTTAGTATGATACAATAACAATCTTACTACAGGGTGATTCATTTCATTCATCGATAAACGAGGGTTTGGCAAATAAGGAATTAGATATTTTCAGATATTTTTCAGCAGTCTTGGTAGTCAATTCGTATTCCAGTGGCGTCTTTTCAAAGCGAGTTTCAAAGTGATAAAAAGAAAGAAATTATTGAAGGGAGTTCTGCCCATCATATCATTGTTATATGGATTAGAATATTTCAATCAATTGAAACGTTTTATGAGCTCTTGAAAAATCTATAATCATTAGTTTCGAGGCTGAACATAAATCAATACGGCGGAGACAAATTTCTGCCACATCATCAAGCAATATCTAGGCTATAATACATTAAATCCTACTCACTTTCTTTGCATTTTTTCTTCCCAAGTCAAGTGGTCCAGTCTTCTTTTTTTCGGTCTGGAATGCATGTCCATATTTTGATCCATATTTTGGCTGTTCATTTCCAGATATTTCAAAATTGAGGTCACTGTAGTCATCTTGCTATGTTGATATATTTTCTGTGTTATTCCAAACCAAATCACTGAACAATAAGGGGTGTATGAATCACCTATCTACCTATCATTCAAAATCCACTTATTATTTTTACTTCCGTTGTTATATCTTCAAAGTTCTAAAACATACTGGTTTACTCTCTAGTGCAGCTCTTTGTTACATTTCTATTATAATGATGCAACCACGTACAATATTGACACTAGAATTCCCTGTCACTAACACCGTTGCCACATCTATAATAAAATCAATTATTTATCGATCCCAAGCCTTGGAAAAGTATTCTCTATGAATATATAGCCTTTAGTGGTGTGAGAATTAACTTGTTTTAGTCTGTATCGCTAATTTTCGATCTCTTTCTGACCTCAAAGTCACACCAATTCTATAATCCCAAACGTGCATTCGAAGAAAGTTCTTGATTTTAGAGAAATATCTGCGACTTGACAACGCAGCACGAGGGATAATATCGACTCTCCAGAAGTTTCGATTCACGTACGTCACTAGCTTATTGTGATGTGGTGTTTTGCGATTGGTCAGTGCTGATAGTGATCATATAACTGTTTCACTTCCACTCGTGTAAACCATTTTGTTTCCTTTTCGCTTTTTGTGTTTGTGTTTCTGTCTTTGTTAGATGACTTCGTTTTTTGATGCAAGCTTTATCGGAAGCGTTATAGCTGGATTTCATCAACTGTTTGCTGTGTTTTGATATAGTTCGTATGGACTTCGAACCGTAATTCATTTATGAGTCATAACGCTAGTGGTTTATTCAATATTTGCTTTGTTAACGTATGACAATTGATGCAAAATGTTGATGTCGGGAAAAATGAGATGAACCAGGTCTGAATTTTATTAGAGGATAGGGGCACCCATCGTAAGATAAAGTCAGATATTTGCCTTGTGGTAGTAGTGGTACCCACTCGAAAAAATCTGAACTTGAGTGATACCCACCTGTTTTTTAACTGAATTTTATGTTTTATCATGAGATATTTTATTACAGATAGTGCGAATAAAATCATTATTCTTCTTCGTGCGTTTTATCCTCTCATGACGTTGACAATCACTTTAGGTACCTAACTTTTGCATTACAAGCCTTCCTCAATTCTTTGTTCGAATCAATTTGACTCAAATAGTAAGTATAACAGGCTTGAAGGAGAATTCAACAATAAAACACCAACTTTGCCTCAAAATAACGAAAAAAATCATTCTACTAACTACGTTCCGGTTGGCTTGCATCCAGTACCTAATAAAGGATTTGAAGATATTACGGTTCTAGAGTTTAATTAATCAACAAAAAATAAAATAAGAGACACCCGGATTGTTATGGTTGGAAACATGGAAATATAATTGGGAAGTAAAGTAATCCAGCGATACGCTTTGAAAAAAAATGGGGGACAATTAGGGATTAGGGTTTCCAGCGTTGAGAATTGAAAAAAAGAATAGAAGACACCCGAATTGTTTGGGTTGGATTATACGATTCGAAAAAAAAATAGGGGACACCCGGGTTTGAACCGGGGACCTCTCGATCTGCAGTCGAATGCTCTACCACTGAGCTATATCCCCACTGATAATTACGAGTTCACATTGTCAACTAACTGCGAAGGTTCAAGGTTTCCAATCATATATTTTCCAAACTGATTTGAAGCAAATTCTACAACGTATGGAAGAACTCAAAAAAAATCAACCGGTATAGCCATGTCATTCATTCAGAAAAATCTTTATAGATCTGAAATTGGCCATTTATGTTTCAAATCTATATGGTCTATATATCGTCCATCATATCGCTGATAATTTCTGTAGAATTTGCTTCGAATCAGTTTGGATAATTTGATTGGAAACCTAAAACGTTAGCACTAACTTGACAATGTGAACTAGAGCTATTAAATGGGGATATAGCTCAGTGGTAGAGCATTCGACTGCAGATCGAGAGGTCCCCGGTTCAAACCCGGGTGTCCCCTAATTTTTTTCCACAATCTCTCATCACATTGAAGGATATGATCCCCCAACTATTCTCATTTTGTTCTCATAATATTAACTAATTGAAATCGTGTATCATGTGAGAAATCTCATACATCATAATTTTTCTAAGTTTTCAGGGAGCAAGAAAAGTTAATTACTATAACTATGAATTCATGAGAACTTACACTCAATAGGTGAATATCAAAAATGGCAATTGAGCATGGCTTACTAAGTTTTAGTGAACATTAATTTACGTTTCTTGAATTATTCGAACGTTTATATTTCGAAATCGGATAAAACCACATGTACCTATTTTCTTTTGGAATCAGAAAAAACGGCTCTTTGTAATATGAAATAACATACAGGGTGCTCCATTAAAAAATCGACATGTAAAAAAATGACATTCGCAGGAATATTTTTTTTTCTGACAAGTAATGTCGAAATGACCCGTGTGTAGGTGCACCTCATTATTGAGATTCAGATAGTACATTGTATTCACACGATATTTCCTCATGTGAAAATCGATGCAAAGAGTTCTAGGATTTTTCAGAATGCTGCCATTCCATTGACACCAGTTCTCCATGTCATTTATAGTTCGACCTATTTTCTCTAGGTCTTCAGGGCTTTTTTTCAGATGGGGTAATCATGGCGTCACTTGCAAATTTGGAATTTTTCTGCTCGTATGTGGCAGGTCATTCAGGTAGAGTAGAAAAATCAAGGGGCCTAGGACAGAGCCTTGAGGAACTCCAAGCTCATTTTGTGTTTTTACAATAACAATTGATCGCGTTGGCTTGTCTAATAGACCCTGTATATATAAGAGTATAAGCTATATGGATAATAATTCGTCTGTGCGGTATCAAGAGGCTGCCTCTATATGTAACGAAATTGTTTCCCCAATTATTATCATCATAACAATGATGAGAGATGCACGCGATGCTGAAACCATTTAAAATAACAGCAGATATATTTCAATCAGATCTTCGGGGAATATAACACTATGGGAAAATATTTCGCGATACTTTTTTTTTTTCGTGTTCGTGAAACACGAACTTTGCGAATGGATGTGGGTTATTATGAGAGCTCAACACATGAGAACTCCGGTAGTATTGACCCTCAGCTAGGATGAGGAATTGAGTGAAAAGTGATATCTATGATGATACGAGGTATGGATGATGATATCTCTTCTAATTTGCACCGATATGTCATCAAAGTATATCCATTTAAACCACGCATATACGATATAAGAGACACGTCAGAAAGGCGAACAAAAAATACGGTACATTTCAAAAAAATACAGATCGACTTAATAGTAACAATTTTTCTATTCTGTCTTGAACTTGGTTATGCATGATATCTTCAATTAATGAAACAGAGTTACTAACTTTTGACTATGATGGACTAGATTATAATAGGTATACAGACTCTTCATATGACGTTTTATTTTATATATTTTCAATTTCAACAATTTTTCCAATTTTAACATAGTTTCAAGTTTTACATACTATATCTGTCTATAATATGTGACAAGGTACTGCGTATACCTGTATTTTATTATAAATATTCATGGTGATTATCAAATTTATTGTTGTATTGTATTTCTAATTTTTTTTGTAATTCATTATTATAGCTACTTTTTGAAGGATTATTATGACTTGTTCTCTAGAATATGTGAGGATGGGAGCATGTTTTTATTTTTCCATATTTATTTTCTATACTATGTCCATGGCACCTTAATCTTCGGCGATACGGATTATTTTTTGACAATGCCAATAGACAGCTGATTTTTTATCGCTGCTTTCGTCTCTCTAAGATCGATCTAGTTAGAGAATATATTATTTCATCTTTGGAAACAATAAGAAAAGGTTAGAACATAACATAATCCTGGGTGTTTTTGTTCTGGTGAGCTATTTGTAAACAAACGTCATTATTCTGTGGGTGATTTGGAAGTCGTGCCATCTATATTATGCTTTAGTTACTAAGCTATCGAAACACAACACACATATGACATTTTTTCAAAAATTTGGTTGTGGAAACCAAATCAATTCGCTTCATTTTTCTGCGTTTTTCTCCAAGATCGTTTCTTTTCGATCTTAAATCGTCGTTATCGTGATTTACCAAAACGAAAAAAAAAAGCTAACGTGAGTATGTGGGCGTATCAGACGTGAGATACGACCTGACCCTTGACCATCGTCGGTGAGAAACCCTCATTTTCGCCGAACAGATCTTACCTTCGTTCGATCTTACCACGTTGCCAAGTCTATAACACAGTTCACCGATCTAGTTTTCCACTTTTTGAATTTCTGATTTTTTTTGTGAAGTTGAACACTATGTCATATTGCCAAAAATTATCGCTTCCACATAATCTGACCTCTTTAAAAAACGTGTTTTATTATTTCATAGTAGTTAATCATATTGAAAGTAGGCAACAACCTACTTATACACATATATGTATATATGTATATTGCAACTGTGTAAACAAACTATTTTCTGTATTATATCAAAAAAATGTCGATTGATAGTAGGAGTGAAATATTTTTTGTGCTCATTTGATGAAGATTTGTTCAAATACAAGTATTCTATTGTTGAATTTTTTTTTTATTCAGGAGACCAAGAATTTCTGAAAAATTAGTGGCATCATCGCTTTTTTCTCACGACATTTCTGACCGTTCGTGCCCATCCTTCGAAATTACAATTTTTTTCCATCGAAAATCGAGAATTTTACCCCACCCACTCTTCCGTTAAACATGCATTGTAAAATTCGAATCGATCATCAAAGCTATAATTGACTCGATATCAGGGCATCTTCGCATACAGGGTGATTTGATTTACCTATTTAAGTGAACTTTCGAAATTCAAACTTTTTTTTTTAAATTCAGGATAATAGGAATAATAATGAGAAAATAGTTTGATTTGAGAAAACTGAAGAAAAAATACTAAGTTCAGAGATTAAAGTCTGAATTTGGAGAAGTTTGAATTGAAACTAAATTTCCTAATTCAAGGAGAAAATCTGAAAGCAAAGTGAAAAGTTTGAATTTACAGAAAAAACCTGAATCAGCATAGATGAAGGCCTTTATTTAATAATCGAAATCTGCATTTAATCCTTGATTATATACACTAATTGAATACTCGAGGATTCAATGAGGACAGTATGAATCGAAAAGAAAAGCCTAAACTCAAAGAAAAATCAATAAGTCCAAACAAAAAATCGAAAAGTCTGAATCCAGAAAGAATTGTTTGAATTCAATGAAGAATGTTTGAGTATGAAGAATGAGAATGAAACGCAACGATTGCCTCTATTCGATTTCGTAAAAAAAGCGGGTCACACACCGTATATTTTTTCTCTACAGTCGACAATCAACGTTTACCGTTGATTTCCAATAAAAAGGCGTACCCACCAATGAAGTACCGAAAAATCTTATCTCATATGGTCGGATCCGTAGATTAATCGAATTCCGTGAGCTTTTCTATAGACAATACGAGGATGAGATTGGTTATTAGGCACCGGTATGGGCGCGAAGGTAGTAATTAGATGACGTAAAAGAGAATTAGGATTATTCACGTGGATATCCAATAGTCGGGAAATGACCATAAATAAACACCTGTTTGAGCATCGAAGAGGGAACATCATGTCGAAGATGTTTATCAGTTGATAGTATTTGCTTCGTGCGATCCACTTCGTGGTTAGAGCAAATCTGATCCCAGGAACGTTAATCTCAACAATACTTTCGGTACGTTTTACCAAGTCATCAGTGGTAAACTGATATGAATAAAGAAATACTTTTCAATTCATGAAGCTCCCAAAATATTTTTTCACAAAGGTGTATTATTCGATTTTATTTTGTTTTTTCTTCTATTGTCTTCTTTTACCCAATTCACATTCATCCAATTTATTTATCACAGCTATACCTTAAGATCAACTGATATGTACAGAAACAAAGTATTACGAACAAAAAAAGGTGAAAATTCACCCATTCATCAGAGTATAAAAATTTATAACCGTATTCCTAAAGCTGTATTTGAAGGAAGTGAGAAAAGAGTGAATAATAACCTCACGAAGTGGAGGAAGGAACAGCGTAGTTGAGTAGGTTCATATTGAATTCAAATTGTATTTTACAAGCATTGTTATCTAAAATTCTGTTGCAATAAGGGCCTATTCTCAGATCTTTGTTATCTGATTCGAGGTCAGTAATGAATTCTTCAACAAAAAAAATTTCATGTAGGTGTAGTTGAACATCTCAAACAAATGGGACACCTTTTATATTTCGCTCTCACTTAGAGTAAATCAGATCTCTTGCGAAATTTGCTGTTTTTTTGAATATTGAAATTTGAAATTCGTACCATCGTAAACCTAATGCAAAAGTTCACGTTATTTTCCAAATACGACCAGAGTGTTCCAATTCCGGTTCCCTCTGCTATTCAGTTTTTGATCCTCAGATAAGATTGATTTTGCATTTTTGGGAACTTTATCACGAGGTCACTTGTAAAACAAATGTCACCTCCTCCTTGTCCTTCCGACAACTGGTAGATCAGTGTGTCGATTCACGTGGTTCATGAACAGTTGGTTATATCTCCGCTATTTTCAGTCGGATTTGAAATTTTCTATATTGTAGGTGTTATCTCTCATCAGTATTCGAGATATTTGACGCAAAAGTTGACATTCTCTGCAGGTTTACTCCATCGATCACCACATTTTTGAATCAATTGCGGATTAGGATGTCTTTGCGGAATCGAACTTTTTCTAGTCATGATCACATTATGTAGATAACATCAAATTACCAGGCGATACGTATAATTTATAGTGATATGTGCATTCCCGCAATCTTGGTTGGCCGGTCGAATTGACTTGAATTGTGGGAGTATGTTCAACAAATTGCATTTTGTTCTCGAAATATTTCTGCTGATAAATATGCTCTTTCAATCATGATGGAATCTCTGAGGACGCCTGTCTTGTAATTTCAGGTTTACGAATCTTGCTTCCTCTGACTCAACAAAGTTTTTATCATCGTCAGTAGGATGATTCAGGATATCAACAAAATCAAGTGTGAATTATTCGTGGACAAATAGTCATATTCATAGAGAAAAGAATTGAATATTATCTTTCTGTGTCTAGTCAAATCGACTTCGTATTCGAAATTTGGAAAACAATCAAGATCTCAAATTACATTTTCAATTCACCTCATCTTGTGACGAACATTCTAAAAAATCATTTGATCTTTTGTTTCTTCAATTTACATCACATATTCACCATATTCTGAAAGTAAATCTTGACTTCAAACACTCGCTACAGATTTTTTTCTGTAGTACATACAGCATTGAGCCTAACTGACTTGGCTGAAAGTTTGAACATAAATATACTTGGGGATCAAGACAATGAGTATATTCATTCGATATATGAGAAATAAAAGTAATCCCACCATCTGGACAAGTGGACAAACTTTGATTTGATTCTCAATCTCTTTTGCCTCAATAATATACATTTCCTGTAGCAGATATCAATTTGTTTTCGACATTGCTATTATCATGTAACAGCACATGCTGGTCTTGTCAAGATATGTTATCGAGATACTGTGAACAGATGCATGATTTTCATTACAAAATTTGCTGAAAACAGTAATGGTAAGTATTTATAATCGATTTTTATCTCACCTTGTTGATCTTTCAAGCGATTAATGGGGAGCCTCATTATATTATCTAAGCGCTGATCATCAATCGTTGATAACGGTTCTCTAAATCTTTAGTTCTCGCTGATAGTGGAAACATTATAGTATATTATACAGCGGGACTGAAAAGTCCCATTCAATCTCGCGTAGGGTTTTTGTTAACGACGAACATATTTTTCCTAGGACCATCTACGAAACAGCAAATAGCACACTGTTTTGGAATTCAGAAAGTAGCCCATTTCCACAGGAAAGTAGAAAGTGAAACGCACTAGTGTTAGTAATTTTTTTAAGAACGCACACGGTTGTACTGATTGATGATTAATTGTTTGCTATGCTTCGTGAACGAGTTCATGATCTTTTACGGCACGTATTTTTTTCAGTTTTCTTTTCTGCAAATAAGTGAAATATCTGCTGGCCTGAAAGCTCTAGGACACCCAGTATAGGTGGGGTCAAAGCACACGGAAAAATTGCAAATCTTCATTGCAATTTCGAGAATGGCATCTCCAAATGGTTGTGGTACTCCATTACCATGCATTCCGTCTGTCGAGTATTGTGCGTAGAGGTAGTAGTACCACATGGCACTACTAAGTACCCAATCGGGGATCTTCAATCTGGCCTCAGTCGCGTTTTCCGGCTGATGGAACACGGATGGTTCCGTAGGGTAGCGCAGTTTGTTGTTGTTCATGTTGATGTCGTCATGGTTTTAGTGAATTTTTCCGTGGATTTGTTACCGACTGATTTTTCTGGTACGTATTTTTCGGAACATACAGTATGCCATCAAGGTGTCAGGTTTTCCTATTTGTACTTTCAATTACATGATGATAATAATTATCTATTCATTTTTCTGTAAGTCATGATATTGGTGATAGTCATATTGATATTCTCAAAAAATTGGTGAAATTCCCTGATGATCTAGAAAAAATCTGAATTGCAGTGGAAAAGGCAGTAGGTGTGAAATATGATGAAAGTTGATACAATTTGAAACTGAAACGTTCATTGTGAATTTCAGTTGGTTTGAATATATTCAGATATTTTTTTTCATGGAAATTCCGTTCAATTTCAAATAGTCGTATACTATTCGTATATCGATGAATAGACTCAATTGATCTTCAAGAATTAAAGCTACATCTACTAGCTGTCGATTTCTCATACTTCGAAAATTTCGAACCTAGACAGTTACAGGGTGATAAATTGGTCAATGTAAATTCGATCAATTTATTAAGCAATTAACTTAGCAAATAATGCAAAGAATCGAAATCCATAGTTTCTTCACGAATTTGGGAAACCCATGAAACAAAAGTTGATAATTATTTTCGAGATTTTAGAAGTCGTAAACTTCACGATTTTCTTAAATTTCTGATATTCTCTCCCAAAAAATGTTCGTACTCAGTTTTGAAATCTCACTCATGACTTCATATGATTCAGTTCACTTTCATGTAGATCAAAAAATAAATCCTGACGGGTATCAAAGCGATCTTTGATATTCAATTGGTATTATTTCACGTTTCCAATAAAAATCTTGTTGAAGTCAATAATCACTAAAAACTGAAGATTGTGAATGATCCAGAGCATGAAAATTGATTTGGGAAAGTTCGTTCCGATTCCAGTATAGTCACACGATAAAGAGTAATCCAATAAAAACATTCGTTCAGGTGTTTTTTTCTACTATATAGAGTATTCGAGTTTCGCAGGACGAACAAGATTCTTCATGAGATATGTACAGTGTGTACTGTTAGATATTTCAGCAGTCTTTGGAGATAGAGAATTGCGGTTTCCACATTTCTGCCATACTTTTTTTGTAGGAAAGAACATGTCTCATACAAAACTTCCACAGCCGTCCATGTTTTTGAGATATGAGCAGTCTTTATATTTTTTTGTAGGACGAACTTTCAACTTGTCGAGACTAAAATGTTGAAATAAAGCATCAACAAGGCGAAAAATATAAAAATTCTGTTCACGGCATTGTTTGTTTCATGAAAAAGTAGGAAAGTAATGTGGAAATCTCAACTCTACAAAGACAACTCAGATATCGTTGAAAACCATCGAAAACTGGAATCACACTGTATATTTGAAAATATATCTGATCCTGCTTCATACAATTAGATAATCCTTACTCGTGTCACGAACATGTTGGAAAAAATCTATGTGAGGAATTCAACTACAGTTCATAATATAAAAAGTTGGGAATTGGTTGATACTTCATGATAACCCCGTATAGATAATATGAGCTAACTAGCCGGAATGTGAGACAGCTATCTCCGACGACTTGAGACATAAAAGTCAAAGCTACTTTTTCCATTCCGAAGGAGATAAATCGACACTTTTATGACTGTTTTTTATCTGAAACATTCTCAAAGAAATTCGAAACATCTCAGTACCAAACACTAACATTTTTCTCATAGAGGAATAACATTTTAAAAACAAAGCGAGGTGTGCTGCAAAATGATTTCATCGATCTATCGAATCAATTTTCAGTTGGAGATGTAATAGTCACTGGAATATTGCAGATGCTTGGCATAGTTGATAGAATGACTGAAACTGAAAAATGGCTCCACAACCCATTGTGTTGATGAAAATCGCTCTCAATTTTTTTCACTTCGTTAATAGGTGTTTCTGAATGGAAATTGAAGGTCGATACAACAATGAATCGTTTAATTTCGTTTGACTACCTACATCTCAACTGATTCTTTATTGCATTGGGGTAGCTAGGCTTTTTCTACAGGGGCTTGGACTTTATTGAAATACTAATTCACCTAGTAAGAATGCTTGTATCTTATTCAAATTTATGGAAATTACAAAATAATAAACACGATGAATATGTACGTGAAATCATGTAATGCACTATCTGAAATTTTAATAAAACGTAATCTGCAATGAAAAACTTATCATCATTCGAACAAGTTCAATTTTCAATTGATTTATACAAACCTTTTCAATACTCATCGACCTCTGATTCCCAAAAGCGATCTATTTTTCGTAATTTCCGAGATAGGTATCTGTGGTTTATTACAGAGCAAGATTCAATCAATCTTATCTCCTATAAGAATTTATTGTGAAAATAGTTCAACCAGAGCTGGTATCAATGATATCTGAAAATAATTCTCAATGTTTGTTCTTTCATCAGTATCTTTTTCAAAGTTTCTGTAGGTTCAAAAACTCATGAACTTATTGGTATAGGTTTATATAAGTAGTAAAATTACAGCCCCAACTGGCTATACGCCAATGACGAACATTACAATAATGCATAATAATAACTCCATATTGGACAAATACTAAAAAAGCACATGATCCGATGTCGTTTTGTACCTTTTTGCTGCTCCTCCAAGGATAATCTGACATCGTCTTGATAATGAGCAGAATAAGTCTCAATTTAATGGTTATTATAGGCCATCCTCCTGTCTAGGCTAGTATAACTTGTACCAATTAAGGCGAACATAAATCAATCAACTCCTTAGATCGACTGCAGGCTTCTAATCAATCGATGAGTGATTCTCGACTCGAGAAAAAGTGTCGCCTCCAATGCAGTTACGAGAGACGCACGAAAGTGAATATGATTGATATGAAGTGAAGGTAAAGGTAAAGAAGATGAGATACGATTATCCAGTAAATATGTACTGTGAATTTTCTCACATGAACGGAATTTCGGATCTCTGATCTAATCATTTGAAATTCTGCAATCTAGATGGAAATAGAAGAATGAGGAATCGATCAGTGGGGGACGAGATAACTCTGTTACCTTTGACGAATTGATTTTTTTAGATCACAGATTTGATTTCTACGGATCCGAAGTAGTGGTTGTGGACTTTTTCAGAAAAAAATATTAGGAATTCAACATTCTTAAAATAAGAATTTTGGCATTTTCGTATCGAATCGTTTGTAATTGTGTAATCTAGATGAAAATCGAACGAGGAATCGATCGATGGGTCGATCGAGTTAGTAAGACCGACGCGCTTTTTCGCAAAAATCGCACTTAGGAGCGAGATTACTCTGTTATCGAGACGAATTCAGTTATTTCGATCAAAGATTCGTTTTCTACAGGTCCGACTCAGTGGTTGTGATTTTTTTCAGATTTCTGAAACAATAATTAGAAATTTCGAAATTTCCAAGCTACGATCATCCGATAAATATATATCATATGGATCTTCTGACATCAACGAAATTTCCCATTTCGCGATCGATTCTCCCGAAATCTTGTAATCTGGATGAAAATTGAACGAGAAATCGATTGGTGGATCGATCGAGTTCGTAAGATCGACCGTTCCTGAGATATTGCACGTCAAAGTGAAAATAGTGCGCTTTTTGGCAAAAATCGCACTTAGGAGCGAGATTACTCTGTTATCGAGACGAATTCAGTTATTTAGATCTTAGATTCGTTTTCTACAGGTCCAATTTAGTGGTTGTGATTTCTTTCAGATTTCTGAAACAATAATTAGAAATTTCAAAATTTCCGAGCTACGATTATCCGATAAATATGTATCATCGCTCTTCTGACATAAACAAAATTTCCCATTTTGCGATCGATTCGTTCGAAATCCTGTAATCTGAATCAAAATTGAACGATAAATCGATTGGTGGATCGATCGAGTTCGTAAAACCGACCGTTCCGGAGATATGGCACGTCAAAAAAACGCAATTTATTAGTTGTGATTTTTTTCATATTTTCAGAAAAAATAGTAGGGAATAGAAATCTCCGAGCTATGATAATCAGGTGAATACTGGGGGCCCAATGAAAACGAAACAAGGCCGATTTGACATGGTTGTCGTTTTCAGAAAAAAAAGCGCTCCAACCGGTCGATTTCGAGGAAGAAATATTTTGCGCATGTTTTCAACTCTTTCACTTCAAACCCCTCGGAGGGGTGAGCTCCAACCTTTGAATCTCAAATGGGATAAGGGGTCAAGTGATACATCATTCTGAAGGTAATCGAAATATTTTACCAATGCTCCCTTGTTTTTGGAATTCAATGCAGTAGTTCAGGAGAAAACACGTTTATGAAAATAATCGGCTGAATATCACTATTACTCATTTCGTAGTTAGAACGATGTTCATCTTAGAAGTGCCTAATGTGTTTTTTTTAATCCTGTCCTATCCAACATTACATAAAGAATCATTTATTTCGATGTCAGTTCCTTGATCTCTAGTGAAATGCATACCTTGTTTCGTTTTCATTGGGCCACCCAGTATGTACATACCTCCATAGATTCGTTTGAACTTCTGCAGTTCAGATGAACATCGAACGAGAAATCCGATCGTATTCTGGAAAATATTATGCGACTTACCATTCCGGAGATATCGAGCTCCAAAGTTTGACTAGCAAAAATATATCTCTTACTAACAGCTTCTTCTCTTTTAGCTCCCACGAAATGGTAATTCTCCCAGAATCCATCCACACTCTCAGATGACGACATGGGTCAGAAGACCTCCCATCAAGTGGTCGGCATCAAAGATAAAAAGTTACCGTTCTCCCTCTTCCCATGCAAACTCCAAACCACCCACAATCGCAACCCCGATCAACCCATCAAGTTTCAGTACAAGAACAAGAGGAAAAACGATGCTAAGCAGGTGATGAACATCGTTAAATATAACAGCCAGGTGAGATATAACGTGAGGAACGAAAATAATAGTATACTGAGGAAAGTAATTCTCCAAAGAGACTGATGGTGGCTTTATAAAAACTTTTAACATTTAACATTTATCATTTATCACTTTAAGATTTAAGACATTGTAATGGCTTAGGTTATAAAAATATTTAACATTTAGAAATCATTTAAGCTTTAAAAATACTGAGTTTCTTTTTATTAATTGAATAAAAAATTCCAAACGCCGAAAGCATTAAAAAACTGATTAGAGTAATAATACCCATGACAAAAATCCGTAAAAATCCTGAAAACACTGACAATATTCTCGTACAGTAAAAGATAACCTCAATACAGTTTTGAACAAAAGCGGGAAGCAGAGGTGTCACTTGTCGACACTCCCGAAAAACATCATAGGCGAACATGCGCACATCTTATTTTCATTTAAGGCCATTCAACAATAATTTCTTAAGTTGGAAGTTCGGCATCTTCTTAAATGATGAATGTTGAATGGAAAGTCTTAAATGGTTTTATAACATGAACAATTGTATTCCCATGCTCCATCTGTCTTAAATGTAAAGTCTTAAATGATAAGAGGTAAATCTTAGGTGATAAATTTTTTTATAAAGCCACCATTAATCTTCGATGATGACTTAGAAACCCAGCGGTCTCGATCAAAATTTGTACTTCAAATGAACGTTAAATGGACGTTATAACATCCACAATCTTCTCATTATTCCGACAATCTTCATACGTGCAGTTCTTACTCCCAATTCAAATAGCCAATCTACATCCATTTTTGTACGTACAATAAATATCCCTCAGATGTCGATGGTCGTCTAGATTTCAAATGACCTTGTAACGTATTGACTTTCAGAGGACGTTCGATTCATAACATCCAATGAACGTATGTTTTCGTAAGTACAGTGATTATGCCATTCAAAAAATCCAGTGTGTACGTACGTAAAATAGATGTTAATCCAACTTCAAAATGCCATGAACTGGACGTGAAGTCGACTTCAATTTGAAATATTCAATGTACGTCTATCTTTGTATATTATACATCGAATGTATATCATATATCCATGGATGTTTCGACTTGTCCTGGTCGTGTAAAGTGGACGTGCAATTGACATATGGGATATCCATCAGGCATCCATGTTTGTTTGTACAATGGACGTCCATTCAACGTCCATGACATTCGGACTCAAAATGGACATAAAATTGACGTTATGTACTTTGATAAGAATCCAATGGATGCAATTCTGATTTACCATGTTGCCAGATGGAATCGGAAATCTTGCATGATGTCAATGTAAAATAATTCTGACATTTTCAGCTGAATAACCTGAACAAACCCAACCAAAGCAAAAACACCAATACGCAAGTGAGGTGCAAACTAGTGAAAACCCAGAACGCACCCGCAGTCAGCAGGGCGAAATCCGAACCGAGTTTAGTACCTGAAAGGCGCAGAGAGAAGTATACGAGGCACCGAAGAAAAAGCACCAAAATAAAGAACTGGCCTACAGATCTACAGCAATTCGGTTATGATATACAAGATGTCGATGCTTTCTTAACCAAGGTGATTATGTACACGTTTGGCAGAGTTGAATTCTTGGGTATCAGGAATCACTCTGTATAAGTGTTCATGATATCGTGGGTGGTTGAGATCAGTTCCCAAGCCAGATTGCCCCTTGACCTACGATCCCGAAACGTTTAATTGTATGTTCGTCTGACAGCCAAAATGCATGCCAGCCTATTTAATAGCCCAGTCAATCTGTGTTGAATACACTACCTATATCTATTTTGCAGAAAATTTCTTGGAATGTGGATAATATCATGACTAGCGATTTGTGAGAAGGAAACCAAAAATATTTTTGTTGATAGTTCATGATGATATGCATCCAATTGAATCATGTGATTATTTCTTCTATACTGGGTGTCTGTGTCCCCACCATGGGGATCTCAGTTATTATAAGAGATACGAGATCGGTTGAATCAGGATATGTGTGATTTCTCTGAAATGATTTATGATTTTCCACTTTTTTTTGATTAGTCAGTCTCGAATTGATCGAAATTGACTGGACTGATCGAAATCGTTGGCAGTGAACTATGGAGGATAGCCCAATATCCGTCTGGCCGCAAATTATAGGCCAACTGCTGAAGACGAAACCGAAATTTAGAAACCTTTAATTTTCGATAGAGTCTCGAGCATAGGCGTGACACTTTGTCAGCGCTAAAAAACGAAACGAAATTAGTTTTTCTAAAAAATGATACAATGAATACAGGTTGGAAGAGAAAGTGCTATCGATTCGTCTGAGAGTACAACAAAGAAAAGTGCAATTTTGCCACAGTCAGCTGATGACTGCTGGTTGCCTCTCGTTCGCTGTTTTCATTGTGTCATATACATAGACATGACACATGACATGACTGACTGACGCGACTGTGATTGACTGGACTTGACAGAGGGTCAAGAACTGAGATGCAGAAGAGAAGGTCAGGCAGAATAGTTATTTAATTAATCCTAGGACATCCCAATTCAGATAACTGAGAATATAACACATTGCTTGGATTCCTCCACCATTTTCTAGGTGTGAACTGGGATCTATCAAAGATTTGTTGAACATTATTCAAAATAACTTTCCCATCAAATCAAATTGTCATATTCTTTCAATATATTAGTACAGCGATAGGCTCTATAGGACAACAAAAAAAGAAAAGATAATCTTGCAGTATAAGCTCGAATAAAATGAAAATAACTGAAAATGTCGTATTTCTCAATACAATAAGGCATTGCACATCAATATATTCTGCCAACAGTCGATTTCTGATTGCTGCGTCTCTGTCTCATGAGGGTGAATTCCACTAGCTCGCAACGCTTGAAACGTTCTTTGAGTTCGTAACAGACGTGCTGAAAACGTCATTTAAATGACGTCATTGTTTTTGATCACATCAAGCTCATGTCTTGAGGTGACATGAGTCATAGAAAACATTCTCAGTACTTTCTATCAATCAAAGCATTTTCTTTCCACTTGTACGATTGATCAAAACGCTCATTGGCTAGTCATACGCTAGTGGAACAGAAATGACAGCAGTTTCGAGCGTGAGCGTTGTGAGAGTCTAGTGTAACGCACTCAATTCCCCTCTCTTTGAGCCCGATCTAGTAGAGAATATATAATATCTTATCTTTGGACACAACTAATCCCCTATAAGTGAACACCTCTGCGAATATGCGCCCTGATGACTTTCGCCGGTTGACAATGACGCTTTCGCAGGCGACCATCTCGAAACCGGCCAACATCCCGGTGGTCCTCGCCTTCCCCAGCGTCCTCTATCAAACCAGGATAGGAGGCTACCAGGCTGAGGTGCGGCTGCCGCTCGGCATGGTCGTCAATGCCGTCTTCAAGAACCAGCGCTGGTTGTACGTGCAGACGCCGCACGCCGAAGAGGGCTATGTCAGCTACGCCGCTTGTCTGCCATTAGGTAATCAAAAGATATATACCTCCCGATGACAATCTCATCCTTAAGGAATTCCTTCTAACTAGTATTTCCATGAGAATGGGGATTCTATCATGGATTTCACCAAAAGCTTGCCAACCAACCCCTACTCTTCTTCTCAATTTTTATGATGCACAGATGTCCTATCCTCTTTGCTTTCTGTAGCTGATGCGCTCAGCCTCAATGGCTTTTAGAGCGTCATGTCTTCGTGTGGTGTGGTTAGTTTTGGAACAAGCAAGAATATGAGTCGATAGTGTGTGATGTTGGATGCAATTCTATCGGCCTAAACGTCAAGCCTACTCAGCCTGCCACTGCCTTCAATCACTATTTGATTCTTTGGAGGACCTTGAATATGTCCCAAGAAGGACTCTAAGTACCCAATGAATCATCTGTTCTAACTCAAATGGCAAATGGCAGAATTCTCCATAGTAACGTTAACTCTGTGAAATATGTATGAACTTTTTTGTTATCTTTAGGTATCATCCCGTCTTCTGACGATGACAAACCAGCACCCTGTTGGGAGAAAAGTACGGATGTCTTTCCGAAGCCATCGGGAAATATGACGGACATCGAAAAATTGAGTACCAAGTCGGATTGCGAGGGTTCCATCAGATGTCGCTTGAGGTAAATTCCTAAAATGCTAAAACTTAGTAAGGTGACGATATGAATGTGACATCTGGTGGGGATTTTTGAAATAACTCCTGGATTGCATGTAATCAGCTGATAGCAGCCGTCGGCAAACCATTTTGTACTCGTTATGGGTAGAATTCAAAGAATTCATTGTGAATTCAGGTAGTTGATACGACAGAATTTTAAAAATCACACGTAAATGTCCAAATTAACAAACAACTTCACAAGTCGGCCATTTTGTTCAGAAAAACAACGCCCTCATCGGTTCATTCTCATCCCATTATGGAATTCCAAGGTATGAATTAATGCGAACTGAAATAATGGGTTTTGGGTGTTTAGACGTGAGTTGGACGACATGAGATATTTTTATGTATATTGTATTTATTTATATGGACATATGTACATATAAATACATTGATGTATATTATTCTCTTCCTTATATCACAGTCTCTACCCAACCTGTTTCCAAATAAGAAGGAACTAAAATGGCCACCTCACAAGTAGGTTCGGGATCCATATTACATTCATTTATAACATTGAAGATGAAACTTATCAGCCTGAAGGTCACGATACAAACTCAGCTCAGGTGTGATCTCTGACTGCTAGGGAAAACAACAAGAAAATACATGTATGTGTTCGAATAATTTGTAACACTGGTGTCGAACTGAAAAAAAATCTATCTGATCAATTTTGGACGTCCGTGAGAAATCCCATGTTGTACGTGGTGTGGTCGGAAAAAAAACTGAAACTAATTGTGGTCTCAGCTCCTGCGGCGAACGCAGCGTCGACTCGTTGTACCTGCGGGCGACCAGCAAACCCAAGGGCCCAGAAGAGCCCATCAGACAGACGCTGCTGGTGATCGGGTCCGACTTCCGCGGCTCGGGTCCCGACCGCTTCTCCGCCGCCAAGGACGAGGTGGTGGTGCTGCTAGCCGCCGACGTGCGGGGGTGGTTCTACGTGAGGAACAAGCGGGGCGGGGAGGGGTACATTCCTGCCGAGGTCGCCGGACATGGATTCCTCTGAGTGGTTGGAGCCGCTGGCGCTACTCACGGTTTATTTGAAATATTTTTTTCTCATCCACCTCTGGAACTGAAGTCATCACTTTAATGCATCCTGTGGAATATAGCGAATTACTAATTTTTTGTGTTATACTATTTATTTCGAATAAATTCTTTGTTACATATACTAGGTATTGCTTTAATGTCATAAAAACAGCTGAGGATCGTATTTCTATGGATTTATCTCTGACCAGAAGATTATTTATGCTTATATCGTCATAGTTACATTAGGGGTATTAAATATGGTTCGGACATTATATTAGATTCTGTAATCCCCTCTAGAGGATCATAGTATTCTTTTTGCTATACGGCTTCACTTTGAGATGAAATTATTGTCTTGCTTTTTCAGCGTTCATCTTTCATTGTATTTGCGGTAGTTTTTACGTTTTTAGCGCAAACACAGCTTGATAACAAAGTTGTGCTTATAAACAACCTAGCAACAACAAAACTTCTATGATCAACGGTACCTGATTCAAATATAGCGGGGAGGTAGGTATAATGAATTGGTACATTTATTCCATTTTGAAAATGAATAAAATTTTATTGAAATCGGTCAGAAATAAAATAATCTACTCATCATGGGATTTGATGAGCCATTATTATTTTTTTAGCGTAATGATGAACATTTTACTTCTGCTTCATTTCTCCTTAGTGATCATCTTTTCTTCGGAATTTTGGTATGGACAATTTGAGGGTATCACGAATCCAATTATCGATAAAGAAAACTGCTGGAAGGACATTTCATTTCCGGAGATGGGTACTATATATACATATACAGTGACCAGAGATAGGTTAGTGGATAGCTCATCTCTGTAGTGCCTAAAATAAACCACAGTGACGTCAACAGGCCGAAAGCTGACATGTTTAGGCGAACGTCAAATACAGTTGCTGATGGGTATTCTTCCTAATGGATTATTTGCAAATTTAGCAATTCAGGATCATTAGCATCAAAATGTTTTGGATTACGAACAATAACATATTCAGGAACTACAGAAAAAAAATCCTGACTGTCATCAGGGATTTATATAATGCTAAAGTTTTATTCGACTCCATTTGGAGGTTCATAATGTACACGAACGTAATATTAACCGACAAAATGACGCAATGTGGATATAGGATAGTGAAACAACTCTCCAAACTAGACCCTGTTAAATTCAACAACAATGGTCGATCCTGTGAAGTCGAATTCGCTTATACTGATGATGATGGAAAGCTAACTGTTCCCTTTTTGCATTTCTATTGAATTTGAAAGTCAAATCGCGTTTTCCAGAGTTTGACCTTCGGGATCGGTAGCGGTATCGCCATCTAGGCTTTACACAGGGCAGCTTCAGTAAGGTATTGAAATTCGAAGATCAACTAGGCAGAAGTATCGACTATATTCTGTAGCGGCTGGGGATAGGAAGTTGAAACACCAGGAGCTATTTACATCATGGAATGACGTTACAAAAACGTTATGACATTTGACGTGATACGTCGATATATTCAGGAATAAGTAGTTCCATGTCAGTGCAGTAATTTGGCAAGGACGCAAGGAGCTGTCAGCTGTGGCGGGGGGCTTATCTACGGCTAATGTGAATGCTGAATGTTTTCAGCATTGCCAGAACACAAACATTTCATTTTATTTTTGTAATTCCAAGTGGCTATTTCAATGGTGATATAAATATTCGTACTTCATAGCTCCATTGATTCAGAGTTATAAGACAGACGGACGAACATGTAAGTTTTCAGTGACGTATAAGCTTTAATAAGTGATGTTTTCCAATGCTTGTTTGATCCAACCCGAAATCATTACATAAACAAAAGCATGAAGGATTGAAATTTGACGTTACAATTCAACATTGAACTGCCTTTCAGGCAAATCCAACAACCCTCAAGTTGTAGTTAATTACTATGCTTATTCTATGGACCAAAATAATGACATATTTGGATTAGATTCTAAATGCAGTATTGATTTCCAAGAGGTTTTGAAGTTTGGAAATGAAAAGAAAAAAGTGGCACGACGTCGTTGGGCTATTTTGGCAAAAGCACTGAAGGTACATTGTTGATTTATTGTTTGATTTGGAGTTGTTTTAGTGTTTTCGCTTTGAAATCCAGTAATTCTGCATGTCTGTGCTTAGTGCTAGTGATTCTCAAATACTGATTTTCAACATCATATCAATTCTCGCCTTCTCATCTATTCTGATGATATCTTGTCCAGAGATATCAAGTGTTTCAATCAATACAAGACTTTGATTGATTGTTTTATTAAATTAGGCAATATCCAATAGTGGCACTCAAACCATAAAGAAACTACTACTACTAGAATGTTTCTACAATTGTACAGTATAGAAGAAGATAAATGCGTAAAGTAGTCCTTTTTGCACAATCATAGGAAGGTAGTCATATAAACATGGCAATATATTGAAGTTAAATTCAATGCCAAGAAATTGTGTATGGTAAAATAGTTGATGAAAATTCATTATGCTAACAAACATATTATTATCATCTGCCAAAAATTATACATCTTGTTTTATGTCAGATAAGGTATTTAGTATCAGTCAATTTTCAAAAATTGCATCAACTGAATCATTTTTTTCATCTGTTGAACAAGAATTATCACCTGAGAGTTGGTTTGTTCAGAGACCATAAGTTTGGTGAAATTTTTCGAAAGCTTGCAATAGTTCCTAAATTTGTTAGTTCTACAAACTAATTTGTACTTTCTGTTAACTAGGATACTCGAACTATGATAGAAGTAATGTGAAGAATTGAAAAGATGAAATAAATCATCATTGCCATTTATTTGACCTAAAACGAAAAGTTTATCAAACAAATATGTTGATTGATAGTCACAAAATGATGAATGAAATAATCTGAAGAAAGCAGGGGATACAGATAAAAAAAATCTAAAGAAGTGGTATATTCCCTAAATACTGTCGGTAAGTTAATATAAGGAGTGGTATATTAATTTTCACAGATTTTTTTGATTTTCTCTGCTCATTCATGAAAATAAAAATAGCAATTGTAATAATTATTTCAACACACACGGAGGACAGTTATGATTTGCCTCAAAATGTCACTTTCTTTCTATTATACTGTTTCCAGTATCTGACATGCACAGTGACATTTTGGGGCAAATCATAAATCTGTCCTTCTTACAGACATATTGAAATGATTATTATAAATTCTATTTTTATTTACAGACATGATGAGATAAAAGCATAAAAATGTGTTGAAGTGGTATATTTCATAGTTCATGGGATTTTCTTTCCTCGTTTCTAAAAACAACGTTTCAGAAAGTAGACCATTCATTGCGAAATAGTAAATTCTAGCATATTGCATAAAATCAAATGGAATTCTGAAGATACCCAATAATAATGCGGATATTGCCTTTATTCATCAATATGTTGCAAAAATAAAAATCAATCATTAATAGAAGAATGAATGTACCTACAGATGAATGCTTGAACATTAATATATAAATAAAATTTTCAAAAATTCATTTTATAATACAAATACAAAGCTCATACAAACGAATTGACAAGATGTTGTTATCATTTGAACTGTCCTAAAAATTGAAGATCCTCTTTCAACTTCCTCTTGAAATTCAATTTTGGTTGATTGAGTTATACATGAAGCTATGTAGTTTGAAATTTGTCCAAAACTCATTTCATGGAACAGGTGAATAAGGAAAAAACCACCTCTCAAGTCATGATTTGGTGATGAAAATCAGTAATCTCTCCATACGAGACCTTCACTATCATTTTGTCATTCGACAGAGCCCGACGGAAAGCCAACCTTCGAGCCCGACAGACGAATTTTCCCTCCGCCGAATTTCCTCCTTCATGCTGTTGCAAACCCAGGAACTCGCCACGATACCCGTAGCCTTACCCGAACACCAATATTGCGACCAATTAAAGCACCGCACCTGGTATCGGTACTCAGTTCGCATAAGCGACGTCGAATTTTTCGTGAACGTAGGCCACAGAAACCGCACCTTCTCCGCCGAAGACCTGATGGGCTTCAATAACACCGGCAACGTGTGCATTTGGCCTTCCGAGGAGACACTCAGCTACTACGTTTGCTCGAATCTCAGAATTTTCCGCGATAAAAAGGTCATAGAGTTAGGAGGCGGCATGTCTTGCTTGGCGGGGCTGTTCGTGGCCAAATATGGCGAAGCTAAAAGCGTCAACGTCACTGACGGCAACAGAATATCCGTGGAAAACGTTCGGGCCACCATCAAATGCAACCAATTCAACGTTGACGTCAAGTGTCAAGTGGTTAAATGGGCGTCATCAACCTCTACCGAGCGATACGACGTGATACTTTGTGCCGATTGTTTGTTTTTTGACGACGCCAGAGCGGATTTGATCGAGTGCCTGTGGTCTTATCTGGAGGATGATGGAATTGCCTTCATCATGGCGCCTCAAAGAGGCACTACTCTAGACCAATTCATCGGACAGGCCGAGACCAAAGGGTTCATGTGCAAGAAGATTCTCATTTACAGTAACGTCGTTTGGGAAAGGAGGCAAACACTTTTAGCTAATTGTGATTATGAGGATAATATTCATTACCCTATTCTCTTAGAGGTGACCAAAGTTTAAGTGACCTTAGTAAATTTGTGACCGTCACGATATTGTATAGGCGATCATAAGGACGTATTCCTTATTTATATATATATCTAGTCTGATATTTACCTTATCTGTGATAAACAATACCAATTTCCTCTGGATGTCTTTATCATACGTATGCAGATTGTCCATTAGATTGAAAGTATGGTTTATGTTATATAATTATAGTCTTGTTTCTAAACGCCAGAGTATTCACTGGTTTTTCATCATTACTCTACTCGAATTTTCGAAAAATTACTCCATCTCAGTGCTTTTGACAGCTTGATAGTTAAAATGGGCATACCTGCATCTGTTGTTGAATCCAAATTTTCTGATCCATAATGGTGGTATATATACATTCTTGTTGGGATCCATTTTCATCATATTCCACCTAGGTTTCGATATAACTCGTGAAAAATGGATTTGTTTTCCATTTCCTCCTCTATTTTAATATTATTGCCATTGTGTATTTGTAGTTTTGCTAAAAATAAGTACTATTAACGTAAATCCGAGCGAAAAAATTGGCACATATATACCTCAAGATATAAATTGTGATAGGTGTGAAATTAATTTTCATTCTTGTTAGATTTTCTTGGCATCTTCACAAAGGAATGATATTAAGTAAATTTTTGAAATATTGCCGGAAATTTCGACTATCATATCACTTGAAATATGGGTTCTAGGTAGATAGGTATATATGAAATATTCGAAGAGGATTCGAATTCGAAGTGCGAAAATATGGCGTTCATCGTATTTATAGCTTCACACAATTGTGTCGAGTTTTTTATAACTCAGATATTTTGCTGACATTGCAAATCACTGAAATCGAGATTCATGAGAGCAACATTTCTATTCTAGTCATTATTTTTTTGAGTGCTGGTTCTTCAAATAGCAAGACAATTTAATTCAGTACATAATCGAAGGCAACTATGACATTATCTTTGATTTTTCTTCAACACGCCATGATTTTTTCTTGATAACTACATTTCAAATATAACCGTTACATCAAACAAACTGCTATTGTTCAGCCCTGATTTATTTTTACAACAGGTAATAAAAGATTCTCGAACTATTTTTAGTTGGACGTAAACATGGTCAATGACAACAAAACGATTTGGTTGCTTGAATTATTTCAAAAAATACTGCATCCATGGAGAATATGTACCGGGTGTTGGGTGATATTGAAAGTGGACTCCATCTTTATCTCTAATATACTAATCGACGAATCTAATCATGGTAGAATTGCAGGAAAACATTTCATGATGAAAGTGGACAAGAAAAATTGACCAAAAATTATTTTCAAAATGGAACGAGCATAAAAAATGAGACTAGAAGATTCTTACTCTCCTGATTCGCAAGTCAATCGAAGGAACAATTGTTTAGTCAGAATGCAGTAAAACTTTTTTCAATCTAGCTCAATTTTTTATTTTCAAGAAACAATCGTGATTTTATCGTAGCAATTACGCCCTCTAGTGGTGCAGTTATGAACTTGAATGTAATTTCCAGCAATTTCTCTTGTTCACTTTTAATGTTAATTTTCCACCACACATTTACACCATTAATAATATCTGAGATACAGCCGGAGTACACTTCCATTCAATCTGAAATATTTATAAATTTCTGTGTGTTACATCTCATTGTGTCTTTTGAGGGGTAAAAAGTATACATTCATTGTGAAATTGTTATTCTGAACTTGAAAGTTGGATAACCAATTGAGGTGATAATAGTATGAAAATACCTCTATTTGTTCAGTATTCATCTGTTTTTCCTTGCAATACCTTGTGCTAGTCATATATGAAGGGTCTTCTACACATGTTTTTGGTTGATTCTCCGACAGAACTCGAGCCTTAAAAATGAAAAAGACAGTCGAACTAACCTAAAAGCATTTATTGGACACCTTTTATATTCATTCAATTCATATTTCCACCCTTAGTTCCTAATACTATTGATATTGGATTGTTGGGATTAAAATTGATGAGAAAAGTAATTACCTTGTTTTTTTTTTCATTCTGCTCAGGGCAGATTACTGGAAATCTCAAGAAAGGAAATACTGCGACTTTTGTAAGTGTTGGATAGCAGACAACAAGCCTGTGAGTACACCAATATCTTTTAAGGATAATTGTTTAGTCGTAATTAAGTATTAATAATTGTTTTTTTAAGATTATAAAATAAGAAAATTCTCACCTGCGCTTCTCATCTTGATTTAGATTGTTTCAAGGTCGATATGATAATCATTGACATAGAAATGACAGGTTCGAAATTTCATAGCAACAGGTGGACGCCATTTTGATGCTTCGATTATGATTTGCTCGAATTATGATAAAATATTCTCCACAATGACATCTGACAAAATAAGATGGATATTCGACTTTTTTTATTTTGGCATTCACATAGGATTAATCGATACAGTCTCAAAAACCAACCTAAATATACTTATACTCTGTACTTTAAAAACAGGTATATAACAGAAAGTCTTTAACAGAAAGTTTTTTGAACACAGCCAATATTTTACAGTTATTTTTATGTTGATTGGCAATAAGTTGAGAATTTTAGTCAGGAGAATTGTCAGCTAATTTACATTTACCAAACAAACAATGTTCAAATACCAAAAGGCAAAGTAATGTTGAAATAAAATAGTTGATGAATACATTCCCACAGGATTCCCTCACAGGAACACCTCCCATTGTTCGTACCTCGTTTGAGCTATAAAAACGTTAAACAATGATTATCGAGAAGAAGGAATCAGATTTTAGATCAGTGTACTGTAAAAGAGTTGAATTGAGCAGATCATCAAATGCTATCTGAAGTGAGAACGGGGTGGTGAAAATTCAATATTTAATAGTCTTTTTACTGTTCAATATTATCATAGTTTTCTATCTGTTTCTTATGAATGAAAATTATACAAAGTGCATCAATCTTGACTTGAACTTTTTGTATTTTTTTTATCGATTAGAGCGTAGACTTCCACGAAAAAGGGCGCAGACATCAAGAGAACGTGAAAAAGCGTCTCAAAAGCATAACGAAGTCAAGTGCAAAGACCCAAAGAGAAAACGAGAATGTGGATGCCACAATCAAAATCATGGAAGCTGCGGCTATGGCGGCCTACAGAAAAGACGTGGAATCGAACTGTAGTGCCGATTTGACGTCCATAGCGATAGCGAAAAAACTGAAGGACGACAATTTGGCTCTCAACGAATCCGGCAACAAAAAAATATGGCATGAAATCAAATCCAAAGAAGGGAATACTTACTATTGGAACACTTTAACGAATGGTGAGTTTTTTTGAATATTTTTGGTATCGGTGTACATCATGAGGTCGTCAATATCCATGCTGGGTGTCACCACCAACATGCTCTCTCATGGGACGATCATGTGAGGTCCATTGCGAAAACTGCTTCACAAAAACTTGGTTTTCTATTCCGTGCAAAGAGGTACTTCATATCCCAGCAGCTGCTTATGATCTACAAAGCACACATTCGACCTGTCCTGGAGTACTGTTCACATGTTTGGAGCTCAGCCCCCAAACATACGCTTAAGCTCTTAGATTCAATTCAGTAGAGAGCTATTCGCCTAGTCGATGATACAACACCAAATCATTGACCTCTCTAGATCATCGTAGAAAGGTCGGCGATCTCTGCCTTTTTTATAGGTACTTTCACGGTCGATGCTCAACGGAAATATCATCTATTATGCCACCACGCGCGATTCCTTGTAGACAAACCAGACGAGCTCAAGCTGGTCACCCCTGCACTGTCAGGCTCGAGACCTGTCGAACATCGCTATACCAAGCATCATTCATCAATAGAACGGCAAAGTTGTGGAATTCTTTGCCTAGTGAAGTCTTTCCTGATGCTTACAACCTCCAAACTTTCAAGAAAAATTCCAACACCTTCCTTCTTTCCCAAAATTCCACCGCTGGCTAACACGATGTTCCTCGAACATCATAGGTTTCCCTTTCGTGTTGTCCAAAGATAAAAAAAAAATCATTTGATTTTTTGATGCAGAGACTGTTTGGGAACCACCCGTTGGAGGTTATTTGTCCATAAAAGAACAGCGCGAGAAACAGGACAAAGAAACGGCGAAGCAACTGAAGGAAGTGGATAAGCAAAGAAAACAGGAGGCATTGCAAAGGTAGGTAGCTATCAAGTGTCTTGTTTTGGCAGTTAGACGTTTGACATGATCTTGTCATCTTGTTAAACCTCTTTGATTATGATTTTTAATAGTGATTTATTAAGCTACCTCAAATATTCTTGTTTTTCGATTCCATCAGGCCTCACGCAAATGATTCCCTTACATTAGTGTGCCGAATTTTGAATAATGTAACTTGTTGAATTCGAATTTCATTTTTTACACCGAACAAGTTTTGGTTTAGCTACATTTTATCATTGTAATAATATTTTTTTTCTTTCTTTATACCATGTTGAATGATGATAGAAGATTAATTCTCATGAACATGTTTCCCTTGTATTCGGTCTCAAGACATTGAAGAAATTTCCTTCATTTATATACCATCTTCGACAAAACAAAACATACATTGCATATTACAAAAGCCTAATGAGGAAAGGAAACAATATGACAAAATAATAAATATACGGTCATGTGTAGCGGGTTTATTTGCCAACTGGACGAAAAAAAACTGAATTTGTGTATGAACTTTTTGTACTCTACAATTATTACATTTATTTAGTTCCACCTGTCCGAGTGTCTTCAATCAAATCTTGGAATTTAAATTTGACCCATTTCTAATCGTCCGATTGATTTCAAATTTGGCAGGTGTACATAATGCCAGTGACAATGCTTTATGAAATTTTTGTCAGGAAAAAATTAGTACCTGGGGGTTTTCGAGGTCAAAGATCTGGAAAAATGAATATATCACCTCCTCGATTAACCTACAGACAGTATATTTAAACTCTCGTTAGTTGATAATATAAGAAATAAAAAGTTGAAAATGAAAATTATAAAAGATTTCAAGCATAAGTTTCTATACAAATGTACTTGAGAGGAAACATTTTTTGTTTTCATCTTTTGATCTAGGTAATTTTGTGAGGAACAGATTCAAGAGCTGGCTGCGGATACAAAATAGGTAATCTTGCACGGCAAGCTTTAGAGTCCGTTGCTCACAGAATAACCTAAATCAAACAATTAAATAAATTATTCTGTTTTGTATGTTTATAATTTTTTTTGTCGTTAGGATCCAAGAACAAAAGGAGGATGACAGAGAGGAAAAAGCAAGGTTAGCCAGAGAAAAAATGAAGGAGAGAAAAGTTGCGGATGATATCCCCGAGCCTGTATATGGCCCGATAATCGAACCCGGTAAGAACGATCCGTATGGGAAATGGGAGACAATCAAAGAAAGGTTTGGATAATTGCGAAAACGATGGAAAATTTCGATTGCATCCGATATTTTCAGGGAACATGTAGATCTGCAGCTTCCTGTGCGGACAGATTATTTCGAATGTCCTGTAGTTTACGAACCGGAGCCTATAGCAAAGGAATTCAAGGAAAAAACTCTGGAGAGTCTCGAAACGTTCGGGGAGTGTAGTAAGTTTAAGAAAAGGAAAGTTGCCAAAAGAAATACCAGGCAGAGATTGGATGATGAATGAGTTGAATTGGACAGTGTTTACTGAAAAAGGAAATTCCTTTGGTCTGATGATAATGGTAAAATAAATTATGTTATTCATAGAACATAAATGTTTCGTTTCCTCTATCCTTCCACTATCCTCTCTGTATTAATATGCAGGGTATATCTTATTCATGAGCACCTCTTTCGAGTTGAAATAGTCAATACAATAGTTTTATATTTCATTCTCACTCATATGACTTCGTTTAGTTCAATGAGGGTTCAATCTACACTGATATCAGTTTTTATTTTATTTCATGTCGACTATGAAGCCTAAGGACATCCACTGGACGTTCATTGTACAACCAAAATATCCCGAATGGATGTCCATGTGTGATATGGGTACATCAATATTTCTATTCGCTGACTAACGATGTGATTCTGAAAAACGGTCCCTTCTAAGTATAGGGTATCAAGTACTTACCTGCTGTGAATTCCAAATTTTTATTCCTTGAAATCGAAAAATACGGGCTGCTACATGTCTTTCGTGTCACCCTACGGAAACCCGTCTGTTGCGGCGCCTATGTTTGGTTTACACCTAATTTTCTTTAGCCTCTGTTATCAGAGGTCAGAAGACAAAAAGTTGTAGACATCGTATATTCAATGATATCGTGTGAGATACTTTCTAGTGCTCGTGTACTCGTGGCAATCCTAAAACTAGATTTCAGTGGCGCAGTCGAAAGTTTCGGTAAGGGTAGTCGATAATGTGAAAATAAAGAATTTTGCCACATACAAAGCCAATTGAGTTGATTATGAGGATCGTGTGATGAGTTCAAATAAGCATGTTATTCCTCGGGGTAATCTTTTTCCCTCAATATATCAGTCCACCATTTTTCCAATTTGTTTATTCCTTATTCCGAATATTAAGCTTTCTCGAGACCCTCGAAAGACATTTGTTTCAGAGATCACCTCTTCTTTCGACTCAAAACTTCCCTACCGCGCAACCATTTCTCAGGAAATGGTAGTGGAAAATTCAAGACGTCACGGGCTTATCACACAGCCCTGTACATTCTTCACTATGATTTATTATGGAATTTAGGTCACCTGGACCAAAATGAAGTATTGAGAAGGTACTTTTTCGGCACGAAATTTATCAATATTCCAAAAAAAACGAGACTACGCCTATGACTACGAAAGCAAATTCAGTGATGTTCGAGATTGATGAATAGGCTTCATTATCATTGTGTCGGAGATTTTTAAGGGTGACAAGTTCTTTGATAACTAACTGCATTTTCCTATTAACTGAAGATGTGTTGGATTTGAACTTTTATGTCATCATATGAAGTCATATCACACCTATATGTATATCCGTTGATATTTTGTTCTCAAAACTGATACTGGAACCAGTTCTTTCACAACTTTTACCGGTGAAGGTTACAGTTTTTTTATTGGAAATATCAATAACGAGGTATGTAAATTTTGAACCAAATGAACAGAATTCAATTTTAACCAGATAGAGGAGACATAGATTCCAACTATTTCCTATTAGCAATGAAGCTCTGATGAAAAAATACCGAGAAACTGAGCTTTGCTTTGGGAACAATTTTCAGACTAATTAGTTGTTGAAGAAATTCTAATAGAATTCATCTGTTTTTAACACAGTTTTCCAAACTCGTGTGGATCGCTATTTGTTGATAATAAAATGCAAACTTTCAATGAGATATAATTTCCGTATCTCAATATTTATCAAATTATACGGTTCACTTATAAAGTGTCACGTGGTTTAGAGTAATATATTGTTTTTGTTTCGGCTTATTTCCAGGAGGATGTACTGAACTCAATATTCGATGTTTAGATACAACGAAAATATGAATCCACAACCGTAAGTACCGAACTTTACGTTTCAAATGAGATATTGAAAAATTTTGAGAATTATCTAGACAAACACTGCAAATTTTCATAAATATATTTCCATGATTTCATTGTAATCGCAACGTAATTATCTGAGATATAGCAAGTTCATTTCGTGTTTCATATTCAAATATTTTTGTTGATCTAAAAAAATCTTGTTTCTCAAATGGACCCTCTTGAATGTGATTGGATTTCCAAATCGCTTTCGATATTGATATCCATTTGATATTTTTTGAATTTTTCAACAAGAATATACCATCTAAATGAATTTGAAAATTTTCATGCTGTGATTTTGAATGACAACAAAAGGTGAAAAATCAAAGCTTCGAATCTCAGGACAGCTACAGATGC
This sequence comes from Gastrophysa polygoni, assembly GCA_963576655.1. Lineage (NCBI taxonomy): Eukaryota > Metazoa > Arthropoda > Insecta > Coleoptera > Chrysomelidae > Gastrophysa > Gastrophysa polygoni. The sequence continues at coordinate 1,334,419 of OY755084.1, forward strand.
TCTCCATGCAAGCATTTTCACGTTTTTTGATTGTGTTGAGCATTTATTCATTGCAATATTATTCTCATATTATATAGTTAATTTATACACTGTTATTCGTGCTTTCAAAGTTGAATAAAAATTCATAAAATTGTTCTACATTTCACTAGAATTGAGTCTTATTGAATGAATGAAATTACTAGTCCGGTAAGTATACTTTTACAGTACGAGTGAGATGTTTACGGACGAGGCGTAAGCCGAGTCCAGAATTTCGAAACGAGTACTGTAAAAGTTTACCGGACGTGTGACGTATAACATTTTATTTCATACTGCTAAAAAACAAAAATGAACAGTGAAAAATAAAATAGATTGTAGTGCTACAACAAAAAAAATGGGAATGTATCAGCAAGTAGCAACTCCCTAATAAATAATTCATACAATGGAGCTCCTGGTATCCATATTCATGGGAACGAAAATTTAACGGTCAATATTAATAATAATTAATTTCTGTGTATTGTTTTGCTGTTGAATTTTTAATAAATGTATTCATGCTTTCAACGCATAACTGAGTTTTCAATATTCACAATCCGGTGAAATTTCATTACGGGATAGTAGCACGTAATGAAATATTTCGTGCGCCTATCCTGTGAAAGTCTATTTTCCGGATTGAAATCAGGTAAGTAAAGGTATGTTCTATGAGGCAGGATGAAATAAATCACTTTTTCCTGTCAACATACGAGCCTGAAAATGGTTACCGACAAAGTGGTCTTTATTTTTTCTCAACTTCGAAAAGAAAACATGAACAATCGATAAAATAAAATTGGTTGCTTTGTTGATTTTTTGCCTCTGTTTTGAGAAACGTTTCGCTAGTACTTGGTAAATATGGTTAAATTTGTGGAAAAGACCAGAATCTTCGAATGACAGAAATTTACACTGAAGAAAAATTCAATAATATGTTCGTAAAGGTATATGTATAATGGTGTTTTTTTTTGACTCAAACAGGAGGAGGAGATACCTGCCGGACGAACAATTGGAGATGAGACGTTCGATGCTGACAGAACTGTTCCATACTAACCCTCATATAGCAACGGTCCATCACACGTTTGCGGCAATTTTGATATGTTTATTGGTCAACACAGGTGTGAGCAACTATGTATTGCATAAAAAGTAAGTAGTAACGATCGTTATATCGTCCACTGAGCATGCTCAGGTTGGAATGAATTCAGTTAAATATCTACGAAGCATTAAAAAAATCGCTCGGACACGTCAACCTGAGATTTTGACACATAAGGTCGTCATGAAACGTCATAGGTGTTTTTTTTCAAAGGGTAAAATGAAAAAAATGAAAATTTCTACAAATCGGTTGAATTGAAAAAAAAATCAACTATTCCTATCAGTGATTCATTATTATTTATTTATAAACATACACATTATACTGAACAACAAATGGATTGGCCAGCAGATTCTCCAGACTCAACTATACTCGATTTTTTTTTTTGTGGGGTTATCTGAAATCGGAAGTTTAGGTGAATCGTCCCAATAATATTGAAGATATGAAAAGAAGAATAACAGGGGAACTCAGACTTCTCAAATTTATTTACTTTGAATACTTTGACTAATATGTTAGGAAATTTGTGGAAATAATCGAAATTATTTCAATGTAACCCATCAAAATTTGTATCGCTCTGTGTTGTTGTCAGTGTTGAATGTCAAATATGCAAAATCGTTCACATATAAAATACTTTTTGTAACTAATTGTTTCAGGTTCGATTTGGAATTGGACTTCATCTATTCCAGTTTCGGGAAAATGTACCAAGTTTTTACTATCTGGTCGTTTTCCATGATGGTAGCGGTTTGGACCTTCTATTTATTCAGGGCATGGGCGACAGCCTTGCTGCTAAGAGGACCGAACGATCCCAGTTGGCTTTTAAGTAGGTAATATTTACCAGGAGGGCTTCCATAAAGTTGTATCGATAAATTTTCATTATCCATTACAACTGTTCAATTTTTGGCGGGAATATGGGAACCAATTGATTCAAATTTTATCTAAATCCGATTCGTTTGAGTTTTTGACCATTGTGTTGTAGTGATGAAAACGGAAATTTTCCTGACAGAATTTCAGGGACGAATTGTTGCAATTACGAATTAGGAATTATGAATCCATTGAGACTAATGTATGTTGTATAAATTTGGTATACTTACCTTTATGCAACACACATTACCGCCGCGTACAGTTTTATACAAGCTTTGAATATTCATCAAAGTTGAACCTTTGTGTGACAATTGAATAATAAGAATCAATGCGATAAGCCTAATTAGTTTCGACATTTGAATGTAGTTCAAGTTTTTTCGTAGTATTGTCATAGGAAGTACAACAAATGATATTATTTTGCCGGTAATATTAGGCGATTGATACGACAGCTTGTTGCTAAATAAACTACAAACTACAGGAGACTAGTTTTGAATTAATATCATGAGTGCAAAGAAAAATTGTATAATATTGAATCCTGTTGAATGTGAGGAATCATTATTCACTGAAAAATAATATAAATCATGACAATGTTTTCAGGATTCGTGTCTAAAATCTACAATAAACTTTGGATGGTTTTTCTGTTCATGTGTTATGCAAAGATCCTGGACTTGACAGCTTATTTTGTTAGACTTCTTGAACTTCCTCCTGCTTCAGCTTCAATTGTTCTCATTGAGCAGGTAATACTGAAAACTCATCTGCTACCAACTTTGAAAGTGGGTACTAAATGAATGTCCACCTTCAATTTTCCAGGTTAGACTATTGATGAAGATGCATGCTTTTATCCGAACAAACGCTCAAAGAGTTCTTGATGGTGATGTAGGCGTCTTGATAGAGTTGAGGATGTATAAATTCATTTATTTCCTCTTCGCACCAACATTCATTTACCAAAACCGATATCCAAGGTGAGTGAAAATCATTTGACAATTCGTATATGACTTGACGACTGAAATGAGGACGTCATTATCCTTTAACTGCTTGTTCTCGTGGAACTTACACTAGATTTCTCCATCGCCCAATAACCATCAGTAAGCGCTATACTCTGGATTCACAGTTATTTCCATTTCCACGGAATATAAGGTGACATAAACGGCAACTGTGTCCATAAGAAAAAAAAAGAGATTATCCATACTACGAGATCATTCAACTGCACCTTGCTTTCTCAAACGATAATTCTGAGTGAGGTATTTGACGTAATTTTACTACTTTGGCAATTATTCTCGCTGTGAGACTCATTCAATTATCCGCTACAACCTACACGAGGTTTTCTCAGAATCGAAAGCAGAATCGCGAAAAATAATCGCGAAAGGTCTAACACATGCATCGACCCTAGAATACGATCAAGAGATCAACATTTCATCAGAAGAATACATTATGAATTATATTCGAGTACATATGGACGCCTCAAAGAATATTGTACAATACTTTTTGTCTTTGGATATAATATGGGATGAAGTGAATCTACCAAAAAAGGCTAATTTTATCACGAAAACTATCAAGTCCCACAATCAAACAGGTTCAATGTTAGCATATTCAATTTCAGAACGAAGGAGATCCGATGGTGGTTCGTCTTCTACCGATTCCTCGAGATCCTCGGCGTGATTTACTTCCAGAGCATCCTCTTCCAGAAATTCATCGTCCCCCCATTCAAAGACTTCGGGCTGAGAAAGTTCACCTGGAAGGAAATAGTGATCGTTATCTTCCAGAACGCCATCCCCGGCCTGTTGGTCAAAGTTTCCGGGTTCTACCTCCTCTTGCATTCCGTGCAGAACCTCTTCGCGGAACTACTGCGGTTCGGCGACCGGAAGTTCTACATGGACTGGTGGACCAGCACTTCCTTCGCGCATTATTTCAGAACGTGGAACATCCTGGTGCACGATTGGCTCTACATCTACGTCTACAAGGACATTCATTCGGCGACCAACGGCAACAAGCATCTGGCGAAAGCATCAGTCTTCTTGCTCTCCGCTCTAGTCCACGAATACATCTTGATCAACATGCTCGGCTTCTTTTTCCCGGCTCTGTTCTTCTTCTTCCTTTTCGGTGCTTCGGTTCTGAGCATCTTCAGAGTCCCCAGGACCTCTTTGTTGAATATCCTCTTCTGGTACGCTCTGGCTGTGGGCTCTGGGATCTTAGTTAGCGTCTACACTCTGGAGTATTTTGCTAGGCACAATGTCAGCGTCAGCTACGAGAAAGGGTCTTGGAGGGACTATATAATGCCCAAATGGCTGACCTGTACTTATTGTATGAAAAATTAAAAGCGTATATCTCAACTTTGAACATGTTCTACATATTCCAATTTGGATCGATTCTCTCGGAAATAACAACCTCTTGATTTGTATAGTTCAAGGTGAACCGTGTCCAAAATGTCCAATCTGTTGCCACTTACAGGCTGTCATATTTTATAATGTATCTCTAATAAACTATTTTTTATCAAAAGGCTTTTATTAATTATCAGTCCTAACTATTTTAAGAACTTGTTTTAATTACGTAATTCTGCAAAATATTTTTGTTTCTTAGTAGGATTTCTTTTTCAGCTCACGATATTATTTTTATAAATTAGGGTAAAAAAGCCATATATATTCATGAACACACCCTCTGACACTCATCTGTCCTCGTCTCATGTTAAATTCTCCCTTCGTCCGTTTTCAGATTATGGCAATCGTTTCACATGAAAAAAAGAAAAAGGGAAAGAAACCACCCTCCCGAACAAATAACTGAACCGACCACAAAAATAAAACTGGTTCCTCGTCTACCTGCTACTTCTCAACCTCCAACTGCCCAAGACTCATACGATGAAAACAGAATGACCAGTTCAGTATGGACATAAAAAAACGTCGCTGGACTTGTGTGTCCACCCTTACGGTCAACGAAGCAACGTGTTTATTTGCAATTCACGCTAATCACGTTGTCAACACGTCCTCAACGGACTTCCTTAGCGTTTCTTTGTATCAGGAGCGCAGATACCAAGAGAGGTAGCGCGCTGGTAATTCCGTAAAGCATCACGGAGTTAGAACACGTGACTAGGAGTCAAATTCACCAATCCGCATTGAACGCACACCACGATACTCAGGTCGCGTAGCACTGTTGCCGGAGTAGACATTTTGTGTATGACATTACGGTGATTATATGCCACAGAATAGTTCATGGACTCTTTGCAAGAAATGTGACAATGCTGGTTCTTAACGATTTTAATATAAAATTAAAGGTAATAGGCATCAGAACAAAGACGTAGTCATCTTGTGAAATATATGAATTAATTAATGTTTGAATAATCAATAGTTAACAGATCATTTACTGTGGATTAGACGGTGGCATACCTATCTTACCTACATGGCAATATCATCGAACAAGTTTGGATGAGGCAAAGTTGGTTATGAGTTAGATGTTTCTTTTTAGGTGGCGTTTTCGATTTATGGTCAGCGACTGAAGATTATACCGTCAGGTTTCAAATTATTATTGATATTTTTCACATAAGTACACCTGTGTAACGAATTTTCGTTATAGTGGTTGGTGAATATCAACACTTCCTGAATCTTCTGTGTGCCTATGAATACAGTCCCCTAAGTTATGAATTATGACAAGCTATAATATTTCCGTCGACAAAATCTTGTTCTATAACCAACCATTCACATTGCTACTAAGTTTATTATTATTGATGGAGTGAAAATGGAAAGTCATAACATTACAACATAGATTAACAACACTAAATTTATGAACAGAAAAATAAAAGAAAATACTCAGTACTAAAACTCATTTGCTTTATACTCAGAAAACCCAAATGATTAATATTGCGTAAGGAATGTGCAACATAAATCAACAAGATTCTCAACGTTCATCAGTTACCACGCAAGAGATTCCATAACTAGGAGACTATGATCTACAAAGAGGTCACCCGCATATAAACACGAATTATTCGGCTCTCGAACTAAAGTGAAACGATCCTACGGACATCATGCGATCCTGTTACCGAGACCGCCAATTTCGCGCCCAAACGCGAGGACTTCTCCTTGTCATGGTGGCGCTATCTACACATGTGGACGAGAAGTTTTTCACGGAATCTATACACTATGACGGAATAGCACAATTTGACAGCTTGTCACTTTCCAGATATTTACTTGTAGTTCTAGAGCAACGTTTGAATTATATTACAGGGATCGAATTTCTATTTATGGTGTTCATATACGCTTGTAGTACTAATTGTTGCATACTTGCGAACTGCAGAGAAGCGCTGTCTGTAATCATTTTCGAAAAACTCGGTGACATTTGACGGTTCGAGTCGTGTCACAGAACAGAGATCTAATGGTCCTATCAGTCATATTTTGACATGAAAAACAAATCAATATGAAAGCAAAATTTGTATTTTGTAAAAAACAGTACACAATGAAATTCATACGTTTTGATAACCGGTTCCTGCTTTACACAATCTAGCAAGTAATCCAGACATTTGTAAAAGTGAACATAACCCATCAACAATCTTCTGATGTGTCAACCCAATTTCCTAAAAAAATATGATATTTGTGTTAATTCAAAGTAGGAATAAGCAATATTTATCGAAGATCTAGCTGATGTATCATAAAGCAACCACAAATTTCCATTCTTACTTTGATGAAATTCAATTTCAATGCCTCCTCCATATCCATATTCTTGCACACTTTGAATATATTTTTGATGATATCTTCAGCTGCATAGCCAAGATTCCACAAGTGTTCTATAACTTTATATGCTTTCCTAATATCCCCTTCGATACAGTTCTTCAACATATCCTTGATGAGCATAGGGTGAGGTTCATCACAAACTTTAAACACATTTTGAGCATTCACTTCACCAAAGCCATTGTGAGTGGACTGTAAGTTATTGAGTGCTTGACGCATATCACCCTGAGCTGTGAATACTATAGCTTCCAAGCCATCTTCCGTGTACTTTACCTGAAATTCAAAAGTATCATGCACAGGTCTATCGAGCTGATGCAATCTGGGAACAAACATTTTCTTTTTCACAAATCTGTATGGTTCTGGCAAGAACTTGAGAATCTGTTAGCTTAGAATATCTTAGGATAGCACATCTAGACTGAATGGCTTCGATCACTTTTTCACTATAGTTACAGGCTAAGGCGAACCTAGTTGTGTTGCTGTAAATCTCCATTGTTCTTCTCAAAGCCTGTTGAGCTCCCTCAGTCATACTGAAAAAATACTTTTAGTTCAATTTGAAGTGGTAGGATTACAATAATACCTGTCAACTTCATCCAGGATAATGATTTTGTGTCTACCAGGTGGTAGAGTCACTTTTTGCTGTGCAAACATCTTTACTTTGTTTCGAACAATATCAATACCTCTGTCATTTGATGCATTTAGTTCTAAGACAGCATCTTTGAAAGATGGCCCCAAAAGGATTTTAGCTAAGCAAAGGATAGTTGTTGTTTTACCAACACCTGGTGGTCCCTGTGAGTTGAGTAAACTGATAACACAGTTCTATGCACTTGTGACAACATGCCTAAGAAAATAATTTAACTTACCGCTATAATAACATTAGGAACATTTCCTTGTTTGGAGAATATAGAGAGCCTGGTTATTGTATCTTCATTTCCAACAATTTCTTGAAATGTTTGTGGCCTATACTTTTCAATCCTGCAAGAAAAATATCACACCTGAGCAGGCAATGATTTGGAGCTGATGAACTTACCAGGGTAGATTACAATGTTTCTTATTTGATGACTGTTGAGCTTTTGATGTTGAAGGTATGGATAACTGATCATCTACCTCCATCGTTTCCATATTTTCTTTTAATTTTAAACCAGAGCAAATTTACTACTTTCCCTCCGACTGTTGACTTTTATAGGTTATGTTGGTTATGTTTAGTCTGGCGCGAAGCGCGAAACTTTGAATTACAAAATCACATAACTGCCAATGCATAGTTCCAATTCGAAATAAGCAGTTACAATTTCGAGTTTATAAGTCAAAATTAGGACTCACAAGTCGAAAAAATTACTGGTAATTTCGAATTGCTGCAAGAAAAAAATATTGTATGTCCGTTATACGGTTTCGTAGTATTTCTTTCACGCCAACAAAGGTACGCCAAAAAAATCATCTGTATATCGTTGCCTGTATGTGTTGTTACCTTTATAGTAATCTTTATGTTTCACTGTATTCCACTTTACTTTCAAAATTCAACTCTTCTTACCTACCTACTTAGGAGGGTAGTGTATTCATTTTTCTAGATTTTCCTGTAAATCTAGGAATCTATAAAAATGAATATAATGAAGGAATAAAAAATTATGTGTGAGAATTACGCCGATTGGATATAATGTCTATAAAGAAGGTAAATTTTAACGATTTCATTGATTGTGAACTTTGAGTTCCTAAAGTCAAAATACGTACCAAAAAAAAAATTCAGAAAAATATGGATGGCATGAAATGAGTGCAAAATTACTTATAATAACATTATAATAGCCGACATCCTTACCCAAATACTGATTCGACCATTTTATGAATGTTCCATAAATCTTCCATCTCCCAACAATATTCAATGAATACATGACAAGAAAGCCGTTCCTCAATCAAATAAAAGACAAGGCAGAGGATTATCGCATATCCGCACACCTTCATAGTCAGCCTACGTGTCGAAAATTAGCGAGAAATAGAGATCGATTTGGGCATATCGTAGGTGTGGAAGTGATGTTAACGACTCATTTTGGCGTTCGCATTATGTAGTAGTTATCTGCATATTCCTCAGAGGGGTCAAGAATCAGCAGTCGACCTTCAAAAATGGTGAATCATCAGGCAGTTTCTCATATCGGTGGTTCCATTCATATTGATATACAGGGTAGGACAACATCAACCATTGTAAATGTCATATTTTTTCTAAGGGATCACTCTTTATTTCATTCCATCAAGGATCTGGACATCTGACATTTGACAGCTAGCCTTTCCATTTTCCATGCTGCCTGATAGTGACAGGCGTATCAAATCAACCCCTGTATTGTACTACAGGGTGTAGTTGATTAAATGATATCTGCCACTGTTTCGCAAACATTGTCATATGTTTCCCACAAAAGTAACCTATTGCCTATTAACAAATGTGTGTCAAATGTCCGCCGAGAAAGAAGAAAATGAACTTCATAGGACATAAAATATAAAACGTGAAAATGTGATACTGGTTTGGTGATACTGAGATATTCCAGGATATGATTACGGCTCTGCTTACAGTTACGAATAATAAAGATGCCCAGAGTGCTGTGGAGAATACATGCACGCAACTATATTTTAGTGTGGGGGAGTTCAAAAGCTTGACCTCTACAAGTTGTGCATCGCAAGAACAACTATTCTCAAAAAAATTGGCGCGGCCATTTCCATTGTATATTTTGTATACCTGTAGTTCAATGAGGAAGTTTTCTTCAAAATGAATTCCCAGGAAATTTATTTTTAACTAAATAGTATACCCATTTTGCGGCTCGAAATGGATGCTGGAATGTTGGATGTCAAATTATTTACCATAATTGAATGGTCTTCCCTCTTGAACTCGGTTATCTCATACTTGACTTGAATAAATAAATCTCGAAATATTCAAAGATTTCACATGTGATGGAAAAAAAAAATACGTTGTCGGGTATTCCCTATATCTCAACTTCTCTAGTAATATGACCCGGTGTGAATCTCAAGTAATTTCACACGTCATGCACTAACCACTTATATTTTCTCTGGAATAATAAAATGTTGCGGTAAGATGAAACTGAACAAGATTCGGTCTACAACACAATATTTACTGTTGATTCAATATTGGCACCTGACAAAACGATTTGCGATGGTGGTATCATCGTTAGGAATAGATAACAGGGTAATTCTGGAGCATCAGAAAAAAAAGAGGAAAACATGTATGAGGAAATTCTGTAAAGGAAGTAAGTAAAATTTGAAGCTCTACATTACTGAAAATCCAAGGTACATATTGATCGGATTATTCTTTTTTTTATCTCAGGAAATTCATAACTATAGTCATTCGCACAAATGAAAAACAAAACTGCTGAGTACGTTTTTCACTTCCTTGTTCGAGTTTCATTTAGATGAAGATGCGAAGCCCAGCAGAAATTTGCAAGTAGATCCATTTTAAAAAATCTATATCTTCTCATATTCTACCTTCGAACTGTTTTAAATCGTGTCAATCCTCGATTATAATATTCTGCCAATCGATGTCTTTATTGCCCATCTCTAATCTTTCGATACATGACAGCTCACGGATGATTTGTGACATATTGTTCCATAATTATTCAATCTACAAATTCGAATAAATTTGGTGTACAACAATGGACAATAAGTGGTTGCGGAGACAAACTGTGATAGATAAGTGATATATATTGGCAGTTTTCCGTTTTTCACCTAGGTGTTTCTTCACTATATCATTATTTACCTAAGTTAAAAAAGTGTTACTTCTTACTGGAGGATTTGCTTCCATAATGGTGATTTCTCAGGTCAGTGGTGGAAAATAGTGATACAAAATTCATGTTGGTGATAAGTATTTCGAGCACAAGCGAAGTGGCATACAATGCTTTTTCTACGACTTCAACAAACATGAATATGCTGCAAAAATTTGTCAACATTAGTCAAGATATTCTCCATTTGGAATATCAGTACTGAATATATGAATTTGAGTATCCCTACGGGCTATGATAGATTAGATGAAAACCGACGTGAATATTCAAACGCCATGTGGGTTCAGCCCGAGCGATTATTATTCAAAGGTTATTACTAGCCTTTTCAATGCCTCCAAATTTGTCGCCCACCGTTGGTAATTTATTCTGACCTCTGAACGTGAAAAAAGTGAAAAGAGAATTTCAGCGTCATTTCGTTTGTGAACTTTCTAACTCGAACATAAGTTATCACAAGACCTGAGATAATTTGCATTATTGATATCTAGAACCGTATCTTATTATTTGAGTTTGGTCATTTTTAACTTCATTTGTAGAGCAGCTTTCGAGAAACCCCTGCTCAATATATTTATCAAGGTTTTTGGGAACATCGAATCGGAATCGAAAAATATCCAAAGATACGCACTTCCCAATAGATACCTTCGTACGTTTTTTTCAGTAGGTTCTGAACTACAACATTAGTGTATATAATCAAGGCTACAACTGAATATCTGAACATGAACTGTCAGTGTGACATTTTTATCATATCTTCAAACAGTTCATGATATCGAGTCTCCTGAATTCAGGATTGCTTGCACGTACACTACACGTACACTTGCGTACACTAAGTAAAACTTAAAATTCCACATCTTTATCAAATTCGCAATCCATACATTTATGCTCCGTGAATGCTCTGTAGTATCTCGAATTTTCTTTGAGCCTTAAAAATTCAAGACGATCTTTTTATCTATTTCCCAGTAGACAACATACCATTGTTGGGAAAAGTCATAATACACTTGAATCTAGGTTGATATGAAGAAAAAATCAATTCAAAAATTCAGAACTTCAGTTTTAGATGAAACAATGAGCTGAAGCCACAGGTTTGAAGTGAAAATTTTTTACCTCGTTTGAAATTGTAAAAGAAACATGATGACATCTCAGAGTGAAAGCATATAAATGAAACAATACGGTTTCATGACATAAACTCTCCAACAATATACAGACGTTTTTCAAGTAGAAATTCTCACAATTGTTCCAATATTCAAATACGTTTACTTACGCTCAATCTATTGAAAAGTACATAGAGGTCATTTTTTTTCGGGTATCGAATTGATGTCTGACTTTATTGGTACTTTAGAATAAAGTACCTCTATTTTACCAACGACAGAACGCTTTTTGGCAATTAAAACATCATGATATCATGAACAAGTTGATTTATGATTTACAGACGAGACTCTCAAATCCTGATGTTCAGCTTCAACTGGTTTCGGAGGGTATTTTTGAATTCACCGTCAGAACCAGTATGCTATCTATAGCGGAAAGTAATCTGAGTCGATGATATGATTCTGCGTGGGTAGATCGATCTATGGGTAAGGTAATGAGAAAAAGTTAGGTACGCAGTAGTTGATGTTCAACGTGATGCTATTTTTCGTTCTTTCCTATAGGAACGCTACCGAGGCATGAACTTGTATGAGAGCAGCAGAATATACAGGGTGGTTTGAGTTATAGCAGCTATAAACTCGCCATTAGGTGGTCCATAAAAAATTAGCGAAATATCGTTGTTTATATGCTGTGGTTTTCGGAAATTACAGAACATTCGAACAGCATAGAAATCACCGTATAAGTGTTTGCAAATCAGGTGCTCAACCAGTCCATCATTATTATTATTTTATTATTAGACGAGTTTTGTATAATTGTGCGTGAGTATTCAATGGAATGAAAGTGATTTTTCGAATGATTATTTTGTCCAGATCTATTTACCAACATTACATTATTCCACAGTAGGAAAATTATCTGTAAGAAGCATAGTGGAATCCATCTAGAGAAATTCCATATCAATTTTGTGACAAAACATGTGAATATTATGAAAATCACATTTTCAGTGTTCACTGTGATTCCTCTGTTATAATATTGTCGATTCCTTCGATCATTGAACAGACTAGATAAGTAATCCACAGCCCTGGCAATACAGTTTGTTTGGAAGCAACATCTATAATATCTATCTTTGTCTAAACAAGGATAGCAGGAGCTGATTCTCCCAGCACCAGTGCCGTGTTGGCAGAGGGGTCGAATTTATTATTAACTCATGATGAAACCAAATTGAAAATCCGTAACAATTTCAGTAGTACTTTTCAGCATTTCTTGGTGGGGAAATGAACAATGACAAGACACTGTCCCAGCTGACCTATGGGTATAATCAATATAATCTAATCAATTCAATTTAAATTCATTTTTATCCATTCCATTTGGGAAAATGCTTCAAAATTTCGAATGATACGACAATGGTAACTCACCTATGAAATGACGTGTTTTGATCGCCGGTTCAAATTGTCTTTAACACACCTCACAACGTCTCACCATTATATCAAATCACCAAAACAGGAAATAAACTGAGTTTCTGAGGAATTCTGAGTACACAAAACTGAACACAAGTTGAATAATATCGATGAATCAAAACGTAAATAATGACAGATACCAAACAAAGCAATAATCGCCGTCGACTGTCAATATCAAATTGCGGTGTTGCAACGTTGAGCAAAAAGTATTCACGGTATACCCATGCTGGTCCTCGAGCCCCCAAGAAAGTAAAATTGCTAAGTCTCAGAATAATGTAGCAATCTTCTATTAATCAGAACTGATTCATAATCGTCATGACCCAAATTGATTATTATATTTGGGCATTGAACTACACTTTTTGATGATTGGATATGACAACACTGGCGACGATTGGGTACTAATATTATGATAATTCTGGGAATTCATGTTAGCATCAGAATATTTGTTTTGTGATCCTTCTAGTGGGTTTGTTGTTCGGAGGTCGATTCACACTTATACCTGCGACCAATCATTCTCGAGTAAAAAATCCAGCCATAGTGAGGTCGAGGTCGCAAAAAACTAGTTTATCGTACCGAGCATAAAGTGCAAACATATCCATCGGTACCTACCTTTGGAGGTGAATAACTTTATGAACTCTAGAGCAAATACTATCAAGAACCATGTTCATTGCATCCTTCGAGTATGATTATTACATTTCAGGGCTTGAAATTACGAATAGATTGCTTGCATTCTCTCTACATTTTTGCAACGTCCATTATGAATGCCGTGAATTATAGTACCTCGTTCAACAATACGTCTGACAATTCAACTATGACAAGCAGGAAGATTCTTCTATCTCGCCTATTCTTATGTCTTCCTCTGATGCTTTTCCCATTCATAATGACGATTCTAGTGTATCTTTCCTGCTTACGAGCTGGGTATGGCGAAACAGAAGCGGATTCTTTTGTTTTCCCTCTTTTTATTGCTTGCAATGATCTCAACGACTTTGCATAAGGCTTTGTTACCAGAAGGAGTTATTAGTTTGAAGAAACCCATACGTGCAATGCCTCCCGCGCGATGGAATATCAAATGAACGCGGTTACAGTGAGTGGGATTCAACATGTCGTGTCAATCTTCGAATCATTCTTGATCACCCAAAATCGAACTGCGGCTTTCTACAAATTATTGTGGTCTTATCCATTCCGACGGATCTATGAATTTGTCATACTGCGGCAAGACTCATTCTTTTCGAGACCGAAATTTTCTGAGGAGGTAATCTAGATTATTTTGATTCCTCAGAGGAAGTATAGTGACAGAGTAGTTGGAATTGGAATGTTTTTCGAAGATGGAAGTTCAGTTCACTAAGTGATGTGTGGCACTTGTTCTCATCACATTTTTTGCTCGACAATTGATATATTTGACCAACCAAAACTCTTTGATATACAGGGTGTCCTCAAAAGGTCTTTACAAAAAGCTACCACATATTCTTCAGACCAAAACAATTCGATACAAGCAAACTTACCTCAGTAAAAAGTTGCTTAGTTTGGGCGCTAGACGGCTCTGAAGTTGAAATTTTCAAATCGATTTTGCTTCATAACTTTTGAACGGCTCATGAGATTTTTTTCAAATTTGGTACGTTGGCATAGACTCATCGGGCAATGAAACTCATATCATAATCATAATGAATATCATTCCATGGGCGTAGAACTTGATTTTTTCAGTAAATAAACATCTAAAACTCCTACGCCAATGGAAAAAAATCAGTTTCAATATGAAATCTAAATTATTCAACTCATTCACTACAAAAAAGGTACTCTTGACAAAAGTCGATTCCTCTCATGGTTTCGACAAAATTTTAATTTTAGTGATTTAGAGCATAATTAATAATAAAACGATTAACAGATATTTCATGAAAATTGTTCAAAATGTTCACCATTTTCACGTATACAAAGATTTATACGACGCAAAAAGTTGAAATGTACTCTTTGCATAACTTCTTCATCGCCTGTAAGATTATTCGTCGCCTGTTGGATACGTTGCCATAATTGTTCTACAGTATTCACAGGGGTCTTGTAAACCGTAGACTTGAGATAACCCCATACAAAATAATCCATCGGTGTTAAGTCTGGAGAACGTGGTGGCCAATTCACGGGTGCATCATTACCTCTACCTATCCATCTGTCTGTTGGTTTAAAAAATTCCTAACATCCACCGAAAAATGTGGTGGAGCTCCATCGTGCATAAACCACATATCTACCCGATGTTGGAGTGGTAAATCTTCCAACAAATTTGGCAACGTATTTCGTAGATGTTGTAAATACATGTCTCCTGTTAATCTTTGTGGAAGTATGACAGGACCAATTATAAAATTTCCTATTATTCCAGCCCAAACGTCGATTTTGAATTCGTGTTGAAAATGGTTTATTTTAATGGAATGAGGATTTTCAATTGCATAAACGTGTTCATTAGGAAAATTAGTTATTCCTCTTCTCGTGAAACAGGCTTCATCAGTGAACAAAATATTCTTTCCAAAGTTCAGATTCATTTCTCTTTGCAAATTAATGAACCTACAAAACATCAGACGACTTTGTGAATCATGGATTAATAAATCTTGAACTGGCGTCTTGTGGGTATAATAATTGTTCTCTTAGTACTTCATGAACGGCATTCCTAGAAACTTATAGTTCATTACTTATCCGTCTAGTACTCAATTCTGGATTTTCTTCAATACGGTCTAAAATTTCTACTTCGACTTCGGGAAGTACATCTCAACTTTTTGCGTCGTATAAATCTTTGTATACGTGAAAATGGTCAACATTTTGAACAATTTTTATGAAATATCTGTTAATCGTTTTATTATTAATTATGCTCTAAATCACTAAAATTAAAATTTTGTCGAAACCATGAGAGGAATCGACTTTTGTCAAGAGTACCTTTTTTGTAGTGAATGAGTTGAATAATTTAGATTTCATATTGAAACTAATTTTTTTCCATTGGCGTAGGAGTTTTAGATGTTTATTTACTGAAAAAATCAAGTTCTACGCCCATGGAATGATATTCATTATGATTATGATATGAGTTTCATTGCCCGATGAGTCTATGCCAACGTACCAAATTTGAAAAAAATCTCATGAACCGTTCAAAAGTTATGAAGCAAAATCTATTTGAAAATTTCAACTTCAGAGCCGTCTAGCGCCCAAACTAAGCAACTTTTTACTGAGGCAAGTTTGCTTGTATCGAATTGTTTTGGTCTGAAGAATATGTGGTAGCTTTTTGTAAAGACCTTTTAAGGACACCCTGTATACATTTATCAACTGATTCTATAACCACATCTCCGATTCTCACCCCATTACTTCCTTATACGTCTCATTCCTCATCCAATTGGTTTGGTATGTATCGATTTTCAAGGAATTTCCACAGCAAAAGTTCTGAAGAGCTTTTAGATTTTTTTGTGAACTGTACTCCCGAGCAGGAGCTATTATGAAGTATCTCTTCCCACGAAACAGTTCATGTGAAGCCTGGACGGACCTCTCATGATCCTCCCATGAGAGAGCGCTGTTGGTGTTATTACCAAGCATGGATGTTGAATATAAGTCATAGAAGCGGTGGTACCTGACATCATCATCATCATGGTGCATCGTGTGATGAAAGCTTGAGTTTTAGTTGCATTGAACTCAACTAGATTTCAGAATTCCTGCCAGATCATCATTCGAATCATCGACCAGCTTTATCTTGCAACTTTGACCTCATTGGATGATATGGGGACTCAGCAGAGCTGGATAGGATGTCACATCTAACAGATTGTTGAGGTGGAGAAAAAGCAAAGACAGATTCATATGAAACAGGAGTAATTGTATCAGTTGAAACTCCGTCTACAAGTACATGGTGATGTGATCTATTCACTAGGAAACTTGATAGTAAACAATATAGAGCTGAGAGGCAGCAAAGTTTATGATGGAAGTTTTACTAGAAGAATGAATGTATTTGAGTTGGTGTTGTTTTGCTGACCAAAGAAGGCAATAAAATGTACAGAAAAATGAAGGAGAGGGGAATTTCTATTCGACCGCATAATGAAAATGAGTTTTTTCAGGCGAGCCCTTTGAAACATAACCTCAACGAAGGGAATTTCGTATTTGTATCATTATTAGGATCTTTTGACCTTCATGAAATACCAGGGCTTTGAATTTCCGCTCGAGCACTAATAACGATGAGTCGGTAATGCAAAATAATTCAAATTATTAATGGTTTTTGGACAATTACATGTGAAGGAGGTCTTGCCGAAAACAACAGGTGATTCTCTACGGTTCGTTGGATGTTCTAACCTCTGACTGAAGTTGAGGTACCTGACGGTAAACCTTGAGGAACAATCAAAATATAAAAAAAAAATTCGATTGCATTAAGATGAAAAGCCATTTTGTGAAGATGTTTGTGGCTGTAAGTGATGGTTATTCGCATGCAATAACGACTGTCCATAAAAAATCGCTAAATATAATAAATGATTCAGCATAGAATTTTGCAACAGTGAATGCATAATTTTCTTGTTGCATCATGATGTGGTAGAAGGCGGGACTTTCTGCATTTGACTGTTTCGTAACTTTCCCGAATTAGAATCTGACTAGAGTTTAATTTCATTTCCACGAGTGATTCGTAAATCTTCCGTTTATTCCATGGTGTTTTATGAATTCTAATCAATCCCTCATATTGACTTTGTATCCGGTTTCAAATGCACTTTACGACCATGTTTTTCAACTTGATTGGATAACAAATAATGAAATTTCTTGAATAACATACTCATTTGTGTAGATTGTCTGGGATTAACTCATCTCGTCCCTAGAAATAATAATAGAATTTCCAATGGTCATATCAATATATTTTCAGCAGAATGAATCCGACGATATTTGATAATATCAGTTCTTTCAGTCACAACCAAAGAATTTTTGCAGCACTAATTTGTGAATTCGAAACTTGAGACATTCAATTCTTCTACAAGTTATCGAAATAACTATTTCTTGGAAATCATGTACACAATCACAAAAATCCAGTTTCCTGAGTGTAGAATGAAGAAACCAAAGATATTATTTTACTTATTTTCTGATAGATCAAACTTAGAGAGTCATGCCATTGTATTGAGAAATACGACATTTTCACTTATTTTCATTCGAATCGAGTTGCTAGTGTAAGATTATCCACTCCTTCGATCATTGAACAGACTAGATAAGTAATCCACAGCCCTGGCAATACAGTTTGTTTGGAAGCAACATCTATAGTATCTGTCTTTCTCTAAACAAGGATAGCAGGAGCTGATTCTCCCAGCACCAGTGCCGTGTGTTGTCAGAGGGGTCGAATTTATTATTAATTCATGATGAAACCAAATTGAAAATCCGTAACAATTTCAGTAGTACTTTTCAGCATTTCTTGGTGGGAAAATGAACAATGACAAGACACTGTCGCAGCTGACCTATGGGTATAATCAATATAATCTAATCAATTCAATTCAAATTCATTTTTATCCATTCCATTTGGGAAAATTCTTCTAAATCTCGAATGATACGACAATGGTAACTCACCTATGGAATGACGTGTTTTGATCGCCAGTTCAAATTGTCTATAACACACCTCACAACGTCTCACCATTATATCAAATCACCAAAACAGGAAATAAACTGAGTTTTTGAGGAATTCTGAGTACACAAAACTGAACACAAGTTGAATAATATCGATAAATCAAAACGTAAATAATGACAGATACCAAACAAAGCAATAATCGCCGTTGACTGTCAATATCAAATGGCGGTGTTGCAACGTTGAGCAAAAAGTATTCATGATACCCATGCTGGTCCTCGAGCCCCCAAGAAAGTAAAATTGCTGAGTCTCAGAATAATGTAGCAATCTTCTATTAATCAGAACTGATTCATAATCGTCATGACCCAAATTTATTATCATATTTGTGCATTGAACTACATGAATTCATGAAGGACTTTGAATATTATGGACTATTTATCACTTTTTGATGATTGGATATGACAACACTGGCGACGATTGGGTACTAATATTATGATAATTCTGGGAATTCATGTTAGCATCAGAATATTTGTTTTGTGATCCTTCTAGTGGGTTTGTTGTTCGGAGATCCACTCAAATCTATTGTTTAGCGGAGTTTATTGATCCATAAGTGTGTTAAAACAAAGAGAGTCAGTTTTACTTGTTGTTTCAATATTGGAAATTGGTAAATAATCCGAGTTGGTTTAGCCGAGTCGAAAAAGGAATTTAAAACTCGATTTAGTTCGAAATGGTGTTGTACAGTACTGCCTATGGCTGCACTAATAGATTCAAGAAAAATCAGAATATATCATTTCATAATTAAGTTATTGAATAATGTTGAACAAATTTCAAATAGAACCTATTTTGCACCTAGAGAAAAGCAAAGGAATCCAACCAATGAAAACAGCAGACAAGAGAGAGGCAACCAGCAGTGATCAGCTGACTGTTGGCAAAATTTTGCACCTTTCTTTGTCGCACATCCAGACGAATCGATGGCTCTTTCTTTTTCTCATCTAGTAGAGAATAAATAAAATATCTTTGGAAGAATCAAAGTGGTCTTAGAGGAAATAACTCATTCACCTTCTCTCAGAACCACTAAATATATCATTAAACACCCAATCATTCGCCGCAGACGAATTCGAAGCGATCTTCTAGGTAGGCGAAAGAATAAGACCCACGAATTCGAGAATAAATCGAACTCTGCGCCCATTCGAGGTGTTCAATTAAACCCACATTGTGCGCAACCTTGGCGGATTCCTTTCTGCCTAATCGTTTTGTCTTTGCTCGGCCCATCTTCGAATTAATTAGCCCGAAAGTTTGCTCGATTTACACACATCATTGTTCTAGAAAAAGGTGCCTGTTGCGCTAAACGAAATTTGAGGCCGGCGTGTGACCTTGAGGGTGACCAAAGTTTTTCACACTGTATGAAATGAATCGCTGGTTTGCTTTAAAAAAAATCTTACCAGACTGGACAATATCAAATAATAATGAGAATAATAATATTGATAATAATAAAAATAATGTATTCAATCCTCCGAACAACAAACCCACTAGAAGGATCACAAAACAAATACTCTGATGCTAACATGAATTCCCAGAATTATCATAATATTAGTACCCAATCGTCGCCAGTGTTGTCATATCCAATCATCAAGAAGTGATGAATAGTCCATAATATTCAAAGTCCTTTATGAATTCATGTAGTTCAATGCACAAATATAATAATCAATTTGGGTCATGACGATTCTGAATCAGTTCTGATTGATAGAATAAGATTGCTACATTATTCTGAGACTTAGCAATTTTACTTTCTTGGGGGCTCGAGGACCAGCATGGGTATACCGTGAATACTTTTTGCTCAACGTTGCAACACCGCAATTTGATATTGACAGTCGACGGCGATTATTGCTTTGTTTGGTATCTGTCATTATTTACGTTTTGATCAAGGTGGATATAGGATGGTGAAATAACTCTTCAATTGTTTCTTTCCAAAACATGTAGACCTGTCAAACGACCTCACTAAGGCCGCACCACTTGAGTATAGATGGCGATACGATCGTCGATCCGGTGAAGTCAAATCCGCTTTTACTGATAATGACGGATACCTGACAGTGATGGATAGCTAACAGTTCAGTTTTTACATTTATGTTGAATTTCAAATCCACATCGTGTTTCCAGCATTTCCAAGATAACCTTCGAGATCGGCATAGGTGACGCCACCTAGTTTCGATCTTGGGAAGCCTTAGTAAGGTATTGAAATCCGACAAAATCAAGTAGGCAAAGGTCTACAACTTTTTCTAGTGGCTGGGTATAGGGAGTTGAGACACCAGTCTTTATTTACATCATGGTTTTGATTTATCGATATTATTCAACTTGTGTTTAGTTTTGTGTACTCAGAATTCCTCAGAAACTCAGTTTATTTCCTGTTTTGGTGATTTGATATAATGGTGAGACGTTGTGAGGTTTGTTAAAGACAATTTGAACCGGCGATCAAAACACGTCATTTCATAGGTGAGTTACCATTGTCGTATCATTCGAAATTTTGAAGCATTTTCCCAAATGGAATGGATAAAAATGAATTTAAATTGAATTGATCAGATTATATTGATTATACCCATAGGTCAGCTGGGACAGTGTCTTGTCATTGTTCATTTCCCCACCAAGAAATGTTGAAAAGTACTACTGAAATTGTTACGGATTTTCAATTTGGTTTCATCATGAGTTAATAATGTATTCGACCCCTCTGCCAACACGGCACTGGTGCTGGGAGAATCAGCTCCTGCTATCCTTGTTTAGACAAAGACAGATATTATAGATGTTGCTTCCAAACAAACTGTATTGCCAGGGCTGTGGATTACTTATCTAGTCTGTTCAATGATCGAAGATTCAATCATTAAAGGTATATTCGGCAGGTCACAAGAACTATACGATATCACCCTATATGATTCCAGTCTACATATCGTTTTGTAAACGTGGCAACATCGTATATTGGCCAGCCAGAGAGATCGACATGAATGATAACCTCAATTACTGTGTTGTTTATAATGCGAGATGCAGTCTTTTTACGTTATCATATAGTTGTGCTTTCGATTCTGATCATCTCAATTGTTGTTCATTGTGACATCGCATGCTCATAAAAGGCCGAAATTATTTTTTGAAGCTGTCAATACTTCGAAATGAGAAGTTATAGTTAGGCGGTTTCGATGTTCTTTTCTGGAAAGAGCTCTGAAATCCAACAAATTTGATCGACTGAATTATAACATTGCATGATTATAATGATCCAGTAAGGATGTCTCTTGTGCATATAGCTGACTGATATATTATATCTACACTTTACGATAAAAACGAAACAAGGTATGCATTTTACTGAGAGATCAAGGAACTGACATTGGAATAAATGATTCTTCATGTAATGTTGAATTGGGCAAGATTTGAAAAAAAACACATGAGGCACTTATTAGATGAACATCGTAGTTACTACAAAATGAGAAATAGTGATGAAAGGGAAAAAAAGCGTTACTTTCCATCACTAGCCGATCATTTTCATGAACGTGTTTTCTCGAGAACTACTACATTCAATTCCAAAAACAAGGAAGCGTTGGTAAGAGATTTCGAGGGTTGGAGCTCACCCCTCCGAGGGGTTTGAAGTGAAAAAGTTGAAAACATGCGCGAAATACCACCCAGTATACGTTATGAGTGGTATCTTTACAAGAAGTGTCTATACGTCTACATTGGTGAATCCTCGTGATTCTTGTCGGTGAATTGGAATACATGTTGGAAATGGAATACATGTTTCGTTACACGACACTTCCAATGGCGTCGCTAAAAAATCGGAAATCACGGAAATGAAAAAATCTCCAGAGCTTGATCGAGATTTTTCGCCAAATAAGAACGAATCTCGAACCTAATTAATCTTGAATCAGGTCCTTGGAATATGATAATCAACATAACTCGAGTAACGGAAAAGAAACGATATTCTTTGTGGAATATCACTGGAATCGTCCGATGTTCTTATCTGCGGAGATGCTCCAACATCCGTCAGTTATAGGGAGCAAGGACCTTCCAACGGAAATTGCAGGTGATAAACACCATCTCGAAATGGTTCTTGAAATTCTTAATGAAATGGATCTCCATGCAACGAATCTGAGGTAATTATATGCGCTAACTAACTTTTCGTTTCTCCTTTCATTTCTGCTAGGCCATCAATCCTTTCTTGATACACATAAACTGAATGTTATCACGATGTTATAACGATCAACAAAATGCGTAGATGAATGCGAAAATACATATGATTGCAGGAGATTTCGAGAAATGGGAAAATTGAGGAACGTCTGAAGAAATGTTTGCGAAATAAAAGAGTTTGAAAATTAGAGTGACCACAGTGCGTACTATCCAAATTCGAGTTGTTTAGTGAGGAACTGTCTTATTTACTACTACTGCTACTTTTTTCACGCATGGGGTTTAAATGGCATTTTGTCGTATTCACAGGAAACTTTTTTTTCAATAGTTTCCTTTGACAGTTTTCTTTTTGCAAAGGACAAACTCAGTCATATCCCCTTCAAAAAGCGACTGGAATCAGACTTGGATCAATAACACGGAACCATTCGCCTCCACTTACCCAATATCATAAAATCATGAGGCTTAATCGAGTGGAACTCTAGTTATTTCAACGAAAATCAACTTCAAACTCTTGTATCTCTAGAACGATGCTTATTTGCATAAAATGAATAAGTTGTTTCTAATCGATCCTTTTTTTGGCACAGGAGTGTGTAGTTCTTTTGAACATAACAAAATTGAAAGTTGTCACATTGCAATTAATATGCTTACTTCGTATCAGTAGATGCCTAAATATCTTCTCATTTACGAAAAACTCCACAACTTATATTTTCTATTTCATCCTCCTTCAAATATCACACACCACATCATGCATCCAACTGAAGATAACTCGCGAGATCGGATGAGCTGTTTCTCTGAAACATCCGCAGTTGATTTTTTCCAAAACTATCGGCATTTCTGAAAGCTCAACATCCCACAAAAAATATAGGTTAGGAATGAATTTCGATCGGGCATGCATCAACCTGTAGCAACGATAAGCATGAAAAAAAATTGAATCTTCGTTTCTCTAGCCTGACGGTACGTCTCGACTATGTTCCTACGAAGAATGCATCTTGAGGAATCCCGATTTTTTGCAGGACAAAGTCTACGTGGTCGAATCGAGTGTCTCGCTTTCGTTGCAAGATAGATTGGCATTTCGTCGTCTTCAGTCGACCTTGGAGAGAAGCAAGGCTGTGCTCAGCAGACTATCATTATGCTTATTACGCTCCTCCAAACTGACTAAACGATTTACTACATTACTTGACTAAAATACCTCGATAAAAGGAACGCATCCATGCCAGCGCGTTCTAAAAATACACCGATGGTTTTACACCGAGTTTTACACCGACACAATCTCTGACATACTTTGAAGATCCTGCTTAGCTAGCACGGAATAAGTGTCATTATCATTATCATCACCAGCACGCTACTTTTTCCGGAATTATCGAAAACTAGCTAGGAATTAACATTGGCAAGTGCCGAAAAATATGAGAAGTTTTATTTATTTGTCGCATTTTTGAGGAGATAACGAGTGCGAAAATATGTCTTATCAACCGTTTTGATGCTTCACATTGATTTTTACTGATGATGATGATGCTGAATATAACTCAAAGATATGGTATTATATTCTCTACTATGCTCACTATATTATATAGTCTTATGAGGAGCATCGAAACAAGCATGAGAAGAAGAAAGAGCTATCGATTCTTCTGGATGTGCGACAGAGGAAGTTGCAATTTTGCCGACACTCTTCTAATCACTGCTGATTGCCTCTCTCTTGTTTGCTGTTTTCATTAGTTGGATTCCTTCGCTTTTCTCTAGGTGCGAAATAGGTTCTATTTGAAATTTTCTCAACATCATTCAATCACTTCTTTACTAAATTATATTTTCTGACCTTTTTTGAATCTATTTGTATACAGCCTAAGGCTGCAAAAGTCAACAACGTCTCGAACAAAGTTTTTGAAACCTTCCTTGACTTGAATAACCCGAAATGTTCAACTGATTCTTGTTCCTTGCATTTCTTTATTATGGTCGTTTCAATTTCTTTTTCTCTGAACTGGATCCAGTAGATAATATATATCATATCTTCGATATAACCACATGAATGTTGGAGGTACTTGACAACATCAATGAAATGACTGAAACCTCGGTAGAAAATCAAGAAGATCAAGTGTAAAGTCGAAAATTCCAATATAATTGCATTTGGGATTGGGTCAGTCAGTCAGTTTCATTCGATTGAAGTCGATGTAACTAAGTTTGTGTATTGAACTGGTGAGTTTGATACTCAGTACTCAAACGTGAAAAAATGTGACATGTAGGAGAAATCACATAATAATAATTATAATAACTCATTTGCAGTTCATTGAAATAATCCAAAGAAAGTTAGCTAAAGAGCGAACATATATTATAAATTCTATTCTCTTCATATAAACTGACTGAGTTGAGGCAAAAACATTTGGAGGAACAAACTAGATTATTGGTTTGTTTCATGTGTTTGCCATAAAACTATCGATCACGATTGTTGATTCAAAGTTCTGATAGAACTCATGAGAACTTTGATAACAATATGACCATCATAGATACAATATAAATTCGTTAGAGAGACACAATTATTTTGTTGCGTTTATACTAACTAGAAAATATTTCCAATCACAAGTAGCATGGAACAATGTATATGAAGAAACCGCTCGAGTAAACGATTTCAAATCAAGCAATATCGAATCATTCGTAAATCAGTAGCAATATATTGAGCATTGGTACCGTACTGACTCATAATCGATATTTCAATATAATTCATCGTGCTCTGATGTATGTGAAGTTCTAATACGTTGCATAATATAATTGCTTCCATCATTATGTTTCGCATAACAGGAGCACAAGTTTAAATTGAATCCAATCAAGCTGTTCATCAGTGGAATGGGCTACTCATCAAGCTGTTGAGTAGAAGAGTAATTTATGTGATTTATTAATATTTGATGAGATCTAAATATCTAGACATGCCTCCAATAATGCGGTGTAGTATTACGGACAACTCTACTGTACATACATACACCTGGGGAGTACTTTGCCTTAATTTGCAACATTATTAATCAAGAAATTTCATCTAGACATTCGAAGACAGTGGCTCTAGCAGAAATGAAGCCATCTTGGATATGATATATTTTTCCACAGTTACTTTCAGTTGCTTGCCAGGTGGGTGAGTTGTTTTTTCCAAAGGCGTTCGAAATACTTACTTCATGTCACCACAATCTTTGCTTAGGAAATGTGAAATGGATCCCTGAAGATTTTTTTCAAGAAATCTATAATTTTCTATGAGGTATCTTGCCTCATCGCTTATTGGTGTCCCTATATATCAATGGGATGATTTGCTTGATATGATACAGGAGTTTGAGTTTCCCATCCTGAATATTCATTCATCTCATCGAATCATTACTGTATTATCAATAGAATCGAATTGAAAGGATATCACATCCATTTTATACAATGATACATGTTAATATACTCTATATCTGCAACATAGATATAGATTCAAAATGATGGAGTGGCACCAGATGATATCAACTGGATTGATATTGAATATATTTGCGTATACAAAGTGGTGCATTTTCAGGACCAAGATATGAATGAATGAATGAATGAAATAATCCATGATTGATCATTTATGATATCTTTGAAAGTATCAAGTATCAAGTATGAGGAATGGAAGGATTTAATCGGAAAAAAGTATTATGCTGCGTGTGGATGATAATTGAGTAGGTTTATATAGATAAAACATCTACTCAGTTCATCGGAGATCTGTCTTGGCAACAACTTTGTTATTGCTGCACATCAACAATCTATCGGATGTGACCTCCTGTTCAGCTGTGGAATTATTTGCCTAGTGGAGTCTTTCCTGACGCTTACAACCTCCAAACTTTCGAGAAAAATTCCAACACCTTCCTTCTCTCCCAAAATTCCACCGCTGGCTAACACGATGTTCCTAGGACATCATGGGTTTCCCTTTCGTGTTGTCCACAGATGAAAAAAGAATCATGGCATATTTCTATACATTTTCAATCTTTTTCAGTTTCCACGACCCTGAAATGTTGGTATTCAATATTACATAGCTCCAAATATTGAGTTTTTGAAGTGTTTCAGGTGTACCAAATTTCAATTCATTAATTTTAAAATCGTAGGAGGAAAGTAAGAAGAAGAAGTAGTCGTTATTACTTAGAGTTTTGGATGAAATTTGGTGCAGGACTGCTTTGAATGCAGGAGCGTGCATGATATTTATTTATTTTCGAAAATTGCTAGTACATGATCCCAAAATTTCCCCACACTTTCTCCTGGATTCTCGAAATTCTTGTAAAAATTGTCTGATGACTTGTTTCATAACTTGATATAACTTGATATAAGTTCTTCGAAATGAAGCAATAAATCCACCTATCTATCTAATAGGAGTGAGCGATAACAGTTTTCAAATATATCGATAATTATAATGTATCGATATTATCGATATCATCGATATAATCCGTATTATCGATATTATCGGAATTATCAATATTATGTCACTACAGAACATGCAGAGCAGTTGATCGATCTGTGTGAGAAGAATATTTAGTCAGTAATTGTTTCAGTATTTCTGGATTCACCGGCTGACTAGTTATCCACATTTTAAATGCAACAATATATTGATTTTTTGAGAATCTCCAGGAATTTCTAATAATATTGATATTATCAATAATTTCGATAGAATTTCAATAAAATATCGATAATTTCCAAGATCATCAATGATTATCGATGGAATCGATGATTTCGATGATATAGATAATATCGATAATATCCATAATACCGATAATTTCGGTAATATCGATAATATCGATAGTATCGATAGTATCGATAGTATCGATAGTATCGATAATATCGATATTTTTTCTCGAAATTATTATCGATAATTATCGATGAATATCGATATATCGATAAATTTTCTCACCCCTACTATCTAACGAACCTTTGTTTAGGAAAATTGCCCGTCTGGCGTGGCGTTCATCTCCTGCTAGCGAAGATGAAATCGTTCTCTGTACCATCATCTCGCAGATGTTTGAATCTTCACGGTCCGCTCGCCAGCCTAGCTGACCATAACAAGGGAATGCGATGCGTTCCTGTCGCGGTTGCGGAATAGCCAAGCCTCGCGCGTCTAGGCTAGAGATGGGCGCATCGAACGACAACATCGATTTCTCCACACAGCGATAATCGGGTGAGTTGGATTGAGGTTTTTCGTTACACCGCGTATCGTAGCCGGGCCGATTGTTATCTGCCAAATTCGGTGATTTTCCCAAGATAGTTTGAAGTATTTCACATCTAATCTAATTAATAATTATCTGATTTCATTTAATCAGCATATTTTTGAATATTCTCCCTGCTATACACATCAGACTTTCCAGACATCATGAATTTCAGTAAAATTCTTCAGTCGAAATGATTCAGTAGTGCAATTTTTCGGTAACAGAATTGCCGAATGAAAAGTAATTTCGATCATTCGTTCGATAGTGTTTCTAAATTTTGTATTCATGCAGGGTTTGCTCCAGCAAAATCTAATATTTTTCTGAAGAAGTACTCATGAATACTAAAAATGATCGTTAATCTTTATCAATATTCTTTTTCGAATTAATTTTTTCCAGTTCATACTGGGTGGCCCAATGAAAACGAAACAAGGCCGATTTGACATAGTTATCGTTCTCAGAAAAGGAAAAACGCTCGAACCGGTCGATTTTGAGCTCCAACTGTTGAATCTCATATGGGATAACGCTTTCTTGATTTTGGAATTCATAGCAGTAGTTCTCGAGAAAACACGTTCATGAAAATAGTGATGGAAAGTAACGCTTTTTTTCCTTTCATCACTATTCCTCATTTTGTAGTTGAAACGATGATTATCTGAGAAGTGCCTTATGTGTTTTTTTCAAATCCTGTCCTATCCATCATTACATAAATATTGGTGTACAGTAAAAAAAAATATTTTTATGTCAGTTCCTTGATCTCTCAGTGAAATGCATACCTTGTTTCGTTTTTATTGGGCCACCCTGTATGATAGAAGACAGACGATCAATAAGGTCAGAATTAAGGAATCTATTCAACTATTGGATAATAGTAATAATGACGATAATAATAATAATAATGACGTTCATTCAAGTTTCATTGTACAATATGACATTTTGTGAATCACAGTCACTTACTTGAACAATCATTGAGAGACCCATAAAAGTCGAAGCTGTCAGTTGGGTTTGCTGTGCTGTAAATATTGGTGTGAATTTATTCAAATTTGCGAAAATAATCAACGACAAAGAATTTGAATGTAACAAATTATCTTGATCTTATTGGAGGAAATATTCATGAAACTAGTGGAAATCATAAAACTTGATAATAATGTAGCAGTAACATTGGAATAATAATAAAATAAAAAATATATTTCGACAGTATCAGATTCACATCTTGTATTGACATACTATCAATGCCTATTTATACATGTGTTATTATGAATGTGAGTGTGTATCATCTAGGTTTAGGTAAGGTTTAGGTTCAATGTGAGTGGGTCTAAAACAGGCCCTCCAATGCGGCGAAGGGCCTATTGCGGGTTATCTAAGCGAGAAAAAAAGCAATAATAATTATAATAGAATCAATAATAATAAATTGATGAATATATGCTATTGGACTAGGATTTGACAGGTGAAATATATTTATATCCATGTAAACACATATGTGACTCATCTGAGGAAGAAATGAACCAAAAAAATCAGATAGAAATTTATGGTTGTTGTTGTTTTTATGAAAGCAATTCGCTTATAGTTGAATGTTATTATATCCATGACTTTTCTCTGAAAATGAGTGATATCACAAGTATAGTCAATAAAAAATACGATAAGAAAATGCAAAAAGAATTACTCAATAATACTTGAACAAGTCTCTGAAGTGAACAACAGTTAGATAAAATGATATAAGGTAATTTCACATGAATATATGAAAGTTTCTATCAGATTGAATGATAATTGTGATAGGTGAAATGAATCATTTTGCAAACAATCATCATCAGATCATTATAAATAATCTAGAAAATGAAGAACGAATATAAAACAAATGAACAATCTTCTTCAGAGGACCGAGCTGACCGAGATACTGTCGAGTTGAGGTACGACTAGTTGAAGTGAAATATAACGAAACATCGATATATTTCTCCCATCCCTAGTCTACGCTAGAGTGAGTGATCTCGCTAGACCTCGGCCAATAGAAAGCCGCCTTCCATGGCCGTCGCGGATCCAAGACGCCGTCGCTCTCGAGCCCGCCAGTCTATCTCAAGACTTCTCAGTGAGCAGCAGTCCCATTTCTCAGCCGTGGAGCGATAGGGCTCCTTCCGCCCTGCCATAGACGGCCATGGCGACCGGTAAGTTCAACCACTAACCGTCCTCTCAACGAAAAACCACCCTCGCTCCCCGATTTCCTGGACTATAATCGGGCGAACCGATTCCCCGGACTATGACTGGGGCTGGATGTGACAGTGCGGGGATCTTGTGCCAGAGGGACTCGAGTGAAGTGTTGAGTGCATGGTATCCCGAAGGACTCGATCTGATTTGAAACTGGCTGGTGCGACAGCTGGTAGCGCTTTGAGAAAGGAGAAATCTGACCTCGTTTCAGATATTTCGGAGATGTTGCGTTCTCAGTCGGAGTCCGTCGTCTTGATACTTTTTTCCTTCATCATAAATCCCGCCGTAACTAACACTCTCAACTATGTTTTGTTGAATCGATTTCTATAGGATGAGGAACGAGTCAAAGTCATCATTTCTAGTCCATTTATATCGAAAATAATGAAGAAAATATGACGTTTTGCCATATACAAATTATTCATAACAGAGGTGGAGGTTTCAAAATCGAAAGAGTTCATTAGGTTAGCAGGGTGGTTTCGCTCTCTCTTCTGAAACACTGTTTGTTGCACAGAAAATTCAATGAACAATTAAAATTCTCCTCATGAAATTCAGTGGAACATTTCCAATACTCTTTGAGCAATAACTGACGAAATATAGATGGAATCATATCGTTTCGCTGTTCATAATATTTCAATCTCAAAATTGCTGCTCGTTGATGAAAATGAAAAATGGGGGAATGTGACATTGAAAATCATAGAAGCTGGTCATATCATTTCTGTGTTCTGTCAACATATTCTTGGACACTCTGTAGATGATGATTTCGAAGACGTGACTGACGATTCCATCTCAATTCATCACTGAACTTTTTCGCGAAACTTTTTCGCAAAGAAAACCATTGTGGTTAACCTCATCCTATATCAATTGAGTCGACTGAACAGCAAGACTATTTATTCTTGAAGATTCATTTGACTGGTTTGGTGATTATCATATCAATAGGTGGTTGGGCACAACACCCTGTTGGAAGTGAACGAAATCGAAAGTGGTTCGTATTTCGTTCGAACTCAGCTGGGTGTAACTTAATGGAGATATTCGTGTTGGTACTTGACAGGGCATAAAGTAAAAAGGAACCGCAGGTTGAATGTTAATCGACTTTTATTTCGTATTTGGTGTCGTGTAAAACAATCGATGGAGGTTTAGATTGCATTTAGTCGATATAATATAGTTGTTTTCGAAAACAACAACTCTGAAATTATTATTATATCTATTGCATGAGAAGTCCTGAATGTTTGATACTGTCTGTGAGTTTTTCGAGGAGGTGGTACATTTTCCTGAATTTTGGCTTTTCACTCGCAGACACTTGTAGTTTGTGGATATTTCAAGAGGTTTCTGAATTTTCATAGTTTTCTAGAGTGGATTCGTGGATCAAATTATCTCCGTCTCATATTTATTTATAATCCCAAATGGAAACATCTATGTTAATCTTCGTTCAAATACATCTTCTTCAAATGTCAAGGTGGCATTCATCAAATGTTGAGTAGACACATCCTTTCATATTATAAATGCACTTTGTCGCAAAATATTCAATCGTGACTCTCAATGATGAATTGATTAGCAGATAATGAAATAAATCAGTAGTTTTAGTTATGTTTCAGTGGATCAATCAAGCCGTTACTGCATAAGTATTCCGTGTGATAGATTCTTATGTCATAGTTTTATGTTGTACCAAAATAGGTACCTACTCTCTTGAGAATAGTATTCTTTTTATTACTCTTATCATGAAAGTGATAACGTAGAATGTACAGTGTAAAACGACGAATGAAGATGATGCGACGGCTTATACTCATCAGCATAAAATTCCTAACGGTAATATATTTCGGTTAAATCGCCTCTTAATAATTTCATTCGTACTTCAGGAGTCATTTGTTGAAATTCGCAATCATATAAATCATCCAGTCAGGTTCATTATAGAAGAAACCTGTTCGGACCGGACCAATTTACTGGGGGAATTCAAATCAACATTTGAATCTCGTAGAAATCGAAAGACGTAGTTTGATGAGGGTATCTCCGAGAAACCTAGCGTATTAGAGATTCTGAGAGCGACCACAAGAAACCTTTTATTTTTGTGGCGAGAATACTTTGATTCTTTTCGCCGAAAACCTTTTGGACTGATGCGAGGACTGCTTGATGGCGATTCGATGGGGGATTCATGTTTCGTTCCAGAACATTAATTATATAAATGAAGATTTCAGACTCTGAGTTTTTAGGAATATCTCCTATACTGGAAAGATTTCCTTCGAGCTCTTCTTACATGACGATTTTCTACTAGTAATACAACGTCAAGAAATACAAGTTCTGCATCAGAAAGTGAAAATCGTATTCTTGTATTTTAGATTTACTGATGCAATTTTCCTTGATGTTTCAAATACACATTCAGATCAGGCGAGGATATGTCGTGAAAAATCGAGTGATATCAAATGAGCTCGTCTGTCTGTCTATTAGTAATATTTCGTCCTGTTTTTAATTCGAAAATAAAGATCTATAGTACTCATCACAGTTATTGCTAACTTTGTCATATATCTTGGGAAATTTATTGAAAATTCATGCAACAGAACTTGCTAGAAAACATCATAGTGGGAAACAAAAATCGGATTCTCAGTTTACTCGAAGACAACCATTGTGGTAATCTTGTTGGTAATATGCATATTAACATCATTCCTAGTTTTCTTCCAGTCTGAAATTCGCAACAAACAATCATCCGCATATTTCAAAAAGTCCAGCAATCGAATTGAATATGAAAATGGGTAATTCAATATCCTTGCAACTAGAATTCCTCCTTCCTTCCAAATTGTCACTTTTCAGTATCAAAACCGACAACATATTGAAAAAAAATTGCGAAGGGAAAAATATTTTAATTGTGTTGAGAACGGGAGCAGATTTGTTCCCGAAACGTGCACCAAATTATTAAATATATTTGTATTTCCAGATTTTTCAAAAACAAGGTGTCACTGACCAATAGATAATTTCTCTTTTGGGGCAGATCACAATATCTGTCCTTGCTACAAATATATTGAAATAATTCCTAATAACTTCTACTTCATTTTTTAAAAACGAGGAGAAAAAATCCCACACAAAAGCTGGAAAATGAAACAAAATCACAGACAGAATTCTAAGCAATTTTTCAAAAGAGTTCCTGATACTTGATCAACCATCCATCCTGTATCAGAGAAAGTAGATTCAATTATAATTTCGATCATTGTAGGTGAATTATTGCATTTTTATGCAACACGATTTCATCATGTTGTGGTTCTTCCTATAATCGACTGGGCTCGATATTTCGGTGACCTTTACCAACACCTTAAAATTTTCTGCATGAATATTAAACAAGTATTATCATTCGACTAATATGAATTCGTGCTCAGCGACTGTCACTAAATTAATTAGCGATTAGAACTAGTCATGTGGGCTTGGAAACCTTCAAAGTGCATAAATTATGCAAGGAAAAATGAATGTACACATTTTTCTTCACCCAATTGATGATCGATTTACGTTGCAATCACCAATTGGATTCAGATTTTGACACTTTTTGCAGAAGCCATGAATATTTTGCGCCTCCACTTAGGAGAAAGTGATTACGTCAATGCTGTTGCGGACTGAATTGACTCTATACAGAGTGAACGGTCGTCGATTGCCCACACGATGTGGTCACGGTTTATTTTTAGAGGATACGACCGATGCTCATAGAATTAATTCTCAATTTGTTGGGACCGTGATTTGAAGATATTCGATTCAACAAATTTCCGATGATGATAAGAGCAAAACATCTTACCTCATCGTTCGGAATGAAGGTGACCTGAGGAGAATTAGTCAAAACAAGTAATTACTCACAATAAAATATGTCATCGATAATATTCTTGAAGATTCCAATACGTGACTGGAATTTTGTGTTCAATTGAGTATGGATACACATAGACACGTCCTCCTGTATATACTTATATAGCGTGGCCCAATGAGAACGAAACAAGGTGTGCATTTCACTGAGAGATTGTTGAATAGGACAGGATTTAAAAAAAAACATAAGGCACTTCTTAGATGAACTACAAAATGAGGAAACACATGTGTTTCAATGTCTTTGGAAATAGTGATAAAAGGAAAAAAAGCGTTACTTTCCATCACTAGCCGATTATTTTTAGAAACTTGTTTTCTCGAGAACTGCTGCATTGAATTCCTAAAACGAGGAAGCGTTGGTAAGAGATTTCGATTACCTTCAAAATGATGTATCAATTGACCCCTTATCCCATTTGAGATTCAAGGGTTGGCGCTCACTCCTCCGTGGGGTTTGAAGTGAGAAAGTCGAAAACATGCGCAAAGTATTTCCTCCTCGGAATGAAAATCGACCGGATCGAGCGTTTTTTTTTTCGGGGAACGATAGCTGTGTCAAATCGACTTTGTTTCGTTTTCATTGGGCCACCCAGTTTATATAATAAGTATATGAATGAGTGCTCAGTAGAACTGTGTACTAAAACTCATCAAGTTCTTCAACTATTCTGACTTCTTCCCAGTAGTTTTCGGATGTTCTACTCCTTCCAACTTCTGGAGATCATTTGAACGTTTACGTAGATTCAATTCGAGATTTCTTCGGATCCGGTATGGCGGTTTATTCAGTAAATATCGAGTGGGCAGCGTGGGATGTGTGAGAAGGACAATTTTTACTTTCAGTTGCTCAACTATGTAAACATATGTTGACAAATAAGATACGAATTTATGCATGCACGTCATCGTTGAATAGTCGAGTGATCACTGAGAATAGTCATCATTCTTGAAGAACATGCTGATTAGGATTTTCCACTCCAGGACTAATCAGACATGTTAGTTTTCGCCTCATTTTGTTTCTTCTGGAAATATTCGTCGATTTGTTGTTTGGTATTGTGGAATTTTGAGTTTTGCTGCTTCGATTTGCAACTATACTAGCCCATCGGCTTGCAGTTTTGGAAATTGATATATAGGCAACAACTCGTCGTAAATTTTTCCAATTCTTTTCTCAGCTTCTGTGTGGGATTTCTCTTCTTGTTTCTGAAATATAAAATAGAAGTTATTATAATTATGGAATACAAATGAATGAATATACCACCTCCTCGATCAACTTATAGACAGTATTTTTAGTTCTTGTGTGGAATTTTCTCACCCCGTTTCGAAAAAATAAGATAGAAGTTATAATAATTGTCCCAATATATAATATATATATATAGCGTGAATAGATTCATGATCCAAACTCCAAAAGTTCGATATTTTGGGGCTATCAGATGGTTTTGAATACCTACAGCGTGATACACTTTTGGGGGTCGTATTCATATTCACTTTCAGCTCCTTTGTATGATTTCGGAAAACTGCATTGATTTCGAGATGAAATTGACCGTCTTGCGCTAATCAAATGCTGAACTCTCATTTCTTGACACGCATTTCTTTCTCGAAGAATTAGTTCTTTTGTTTTCTGAATCGGGATTTGAGGTACTTTTCCTTTTGAAAATCCCCAAAAGCAACTCTGACAAAAACGAAACGAAGACCCCACGCATATATGTTCATATGAGATTTCCTTCTTGGAAAAAAAAGCCTTCTTCAAGCTGCTACAAAAAACTGACTCACCTTGTACATAAGTTGATTTTTCAAGTTGATACTACAACCACAGCTATGTATATATTTCTCTTGAGATTCTTGGAATGTATGTTTTTGTATGGGCTATCCTGTAAAAAAATGTAGCCCGCAAAATAGTTTTAGGAATCTGAATTATCCTCATGAAGATAAAATGTTGATGACTAAAAATGCCTGCTGTGATATTTCAAAATAGTCATTTCAGTAGTGAGTTGAACTATTTGATTCGATCCTCTATTCATTTCATGGTCTCTATTTCCTCGAAATAGTATGCGGTAAAAAGTAACTATGAGTCCCCATGTACATGTGTTTTTTTTTCGAATCGCTGACAACTCGATAGTACTTGAGAAATACAGCCGTTACATGATTCGTTCAATAGAAAGTTGGACAAGACTGTTAGACAAATTATAATATCGAACTTTGTAGTACAAGAAATACGAATTAGTAGATATATTGAATGCAAAATGGATACGATTACAATCGACAGTGATGAATGAACTCCACTTTCGATTGCTGCATGAATGAAACTTTCTGAAAACGTTTCTACATAGATTGCGACGGCATCACGCCCTTTCGATTTTTGACCTTGGCCTTCTATGACCCGACCGTCATTATAAGTAATAGCATTTTCAGAACTACCTATCGATTCGTTCCATTCGAACGAACCTCAACTACAAGAAGATTACAGCGTTGTGTACGTTTTCAGATTCACAACATTTTTATTCGATGCGGGTGGACTGACTTCATTAGAATTCACAAAAAAAACACTTCACGAGCGTTGAAATTCAAATACGCTAGTCGATCAATGGACTTGAACCATCTGCGATGTTGCCGATTACAAAACGAAAAATAAAAACTCTACAACGCAAAGATCTTCATGATCGAATGGACAGAGTAAATAAAAATTCCCATGGAGAATCAGCATAGAATCTATATTTGTGGTTGATTATAATAATCTCATAGTATAAAATGCAGATCCATGCAACTTGCTGGTGTCCCACAGTGAGCAGTTCTGAGCCCCATCCCTACTTTTTCAATTCAAATATCGCTGTCAATTATTCTTGGATATCATGTCGAATTGAAAAAGAAGGATAAATGCTGAAATATCGGTATTCAGATGATGTACGTGATAAGATTCTGCTATCATGAGTCACTAATCCAAAAATATATGCTTACAGTTACGAATCTCATTTTACAGCTTCGGTTATGCAATAATGTTACGGTTGATTCTCCAAAGCCTTTAAACTTAATTTTCCTGAGGAAGCGGCTATTGTTATTTACAAACAATAAAAATGTTAATTAGCACTGACCTAGAGATAATTGTTAGCCATGAAAAACTATGTTCCAATCCACGATATCTGAATACTTCTCTAGAATATGAGGTATTGTTCCTTTCGGCACCATGAGTGCTATTAATTCTGAAGGTAGGCAGTTTCAGTGAACCAGTTTAACAATTTTTATGTGTCGGCTCCACATGCCTAAAACACTTTTTCGTTTTGCATACCATCACATTTTCGTACACGCCTTGGGTATTATGATATCATCATCACACCGCATTAAACCACCCCATAGGGGTGTGGTTCTTCTCAAAGTCGGAGTCATTTTCCTTTGTCTTTTCGTTTTATGCCGATAAATTAACATCTC
This sequence comes from Gastrophysa polygoni, assembly GCA_963576655.1. Classification (NCBI taxonomy): domain Eukaryota; kingdom Metazoa; phylum Arthropoda; class Insecta; order Coleoptera; family Chrysomelidae; genus Gastrophysa; species Gastrophysa polygoni. The sequence continues at coordinate 1,371,680 of OY755084.1, forward strand.
GAATGATATCCCGCAGGATAATTTCTACCAGCAAACTTCGAAGACACATGTATGGAGATAATGAAGTGAAGAATTTATTTCAGAACACTCATGAGAAAATAGCAGCTATTATTATATGAATGGCTTGAAAATAGATCAGTTGTAATCGAGGCCAAGTGAAAATTCCAAACCACGATCACAGAACAATACGTTGCATGATTAAATCTCGATTAATTAGTAGCATAGTGAAAACTATGATCCGATTGACTATAATCTAGTTGTTGAAAATGTACCAGAATTGATGAAAATATAGTGTTGCTACGTGAACTTTCGTTGAATTTCGTATTCTCCACTTGTATGTCTTCTTCAAAATTCCATCACTAGGTTCTTCATAGTTTCCTGTCAGATCCCAGTATTCGATAACCCAGCGCAGACTAACAGTACGACCAACGCTAGTAAAACTAACATCGAATCATAATGTTTCTAAAGTCAAGAGGTATTTCAACTTCGTTTACATAACGTATGGCTTGAGACTAGAATTTAATCACGTGCTTTGTCTGATGAACGAATGTGGATCCATCATCCACCCCGAAAATGAAGTTCATTTCACAGATATCAGTTGGTTGGGAACCATTAGAATGATAGATAGGAAAGGAGTTATTCTGATGCACATAATGAAGTAGCTTGGCTGGAATCCAAATCGACTCCTGAGTGGGTATTATCACATGAATAATTACTTACCGCCCATGTAGACGCTGATGCTACATGTAGATCGATATAAGGAGGTATATTTTTTCGTCGAAAAGAATAAGGAAAGATTACTGCAGTGGCACTTCCATTCTACAGGTCTCCTAGTGAGGTGTTATACATTCCATGTGTTCTCATACCTATATACCTGTATCGAGCGAGATAAGGGGTCTGAAAGTGTAAACACCCATTCGAGACTCTGAACTGTTTACTTTTACTTTCGGCTCATTGACTTGAAGTTGAAAAGATGACCCGTGTTTGATGTTCTAATATAGTAAATATTGTTTGAAAGCTCTCATCAGTATAGGAGATAATGATGGATTGTCTTGCTTTCAGACCTGAGAAGTGTGGGGATATTTCGTTTGAAAAATTCACAATTTTGTTATAGTTGGCACCTTCGGAATCGAACCTGAATAAACATCGATGGTTATTACTGATGCTGAAGGAGGTATTCGGGTCATGCTAGATGTTTTTACATAAGGAATATAGTTTGACACTCTTTATTTGAACACGTAATGTTTTGTCTGAAGTTTATGACTTTCGGTTACCTTTGTAAATGGAAGTGCATATATCCTCACCGTGAATTAATCGATGAGTTCAGAGTGAAGATATCAGTGAACATATGGAAATGAGAAAGTTAACTTATCGAGACCACATGATTCGAACAATCACGAGTAGAAATAACCGGTGAGTCAGATTTCTCAATTTCGCGAGGTCAGCAAGTCTACTTTGGGTTCGATCGCGACATTTGTGATACCGGGTCAGCCTACACAGAGCTCATAACAGTTGTCTTATCGCCCACTGTCTTTGATAATTCATCTGGGAGTCACGTATGAGGAACGAAAATCCAGCGCTTTCCTACATTCTGCAATATCTTCAGAATATTAAAGGTTTTTTTGTCGATATGAGGAAGAACCTCTGGATGTGAACTCAATTCATTACATTTCACTATGTTGCATGAATGCTCGTTCCATGAACGTATAATACGTGATGTCCCATCTTTTACTATAGAATGTCATCTAATCCATTTCTTTGGCGATAAATACAGCATGTGTTCAATGGGTGCAGGTTTAACATCGTACACCATATGGTTCGAGTATTCACTCTATCTTTCATCTGTTGGAGTCAGAGGTATCTAACAGTAGTTTTTATATTCGTCTGAGAGAGTTTATTGTAACTGAATCATTGAAATAATGAATTACAAGAATTATTGTTTCCGAAATGTAATTTTTGCCATATCATAAACAGGGTGCCATAGAAACTAATTCCATATCGTTCATTCTTTTTTGGAGTGAGTGAAGTATCACTTATTGAGGAGTTCGTGAGACACACCCTGTATATAACGAACAGAAGGAAATAAAAACGACCAAACATGAATGAACATTTCATGGGTTTCTTGTCTAATCGCCTATTGGAATCTCCACGTGATCTACGTATAAAACAGAACTGGCGGGATTTATTTCGGAACATTTCTCACGCATCTTCTTTTCTATAGCAAGCCATCGTCCTAAACCAGCCGAATTGAAGTTGATTATATCATAATATCACTTATATTTCCATATTCGAGTGTTGGAAATATGAACAGAAGGAAACAAAAACAACTAAACATAAAGAACCGTTATATAGCTGGGTTTTTGGTCTAATCACCTATCGAGATCTCCATACGTGTATGTTTATTTCACGTCGTGGTGCATTTTATTTCGGGAAACTTCTCACACATCGTATTTTTTCTAGCGAACCATTAGCCAAACGCGTTTATATATCAGGTTGAGTAACATTCTACAACATAAACGAAATAATGCCAAGGTAATTCATTACACTTCATACTTCGGATCATAACAACTGAATTGAGTTCTTTCTCGTCATACAAGTGGAAGTTCTCGGGATTGTTCAGATCACTCTATAGAACTGACCAATCAAGATTCAACAGGAGCGCATGATGTATATATGGTGACAAAACTGATGGAAGAACTATTCGGTTTGAAATTTCCTATCGTTATATTGAATCGATTCCTAATTTTTTTTTTTTTCATCTGTGGACAACACGAAAGGGAAACCTATGATGTTCGAGGAACATCGTGTTAGCCAGCGGTGGAATTTTGAGAAAGAAGGAAGGTGTTGGAATTTTTCTTGAATGTTTGGAGGTTGTAAGCATCAGGAAAGACTTCACTAGGCAAAGAATTCCACAACTTTGCCGTTCTATTGATGAATGATGCTTGGTATAGCGATGTTCGACAGGTCTCGAGCCTGACAGTGTAGGGGTGACCAGCTTGAGCTCGTCTGGTTTGTCTACTAGGAATCGCGCGTGGTGGCATAATAGATGATATTTCCGTTGAGCACCGACCGTGAAAGTACCTATAAAAAAGGCAAAGATCGCCGACCTTTCTACGATGATCTAGAGAGGTCAATGATTTGGTGAGTGTTGTGTCATCGACTAGGCGAATAGCTCTCTTGGTGATTAATAGTTCTTCCAGATATTCAAATCTCTATTTTATCATAGAGCATTGAATCAACTGTTGGACACGAATTGCTGAAAGCAGAGGTCTAGATTTTTTCAAAGGAACATGACTAGAAAATTACCCAACAACGTTCAACCGATAGTCTGTTACGACACAATGAACATATAAATTGCCTGTGACTTCTATGAGGTAATAGTTTATCAAAATGGCCTTCAATGGTCATTTTATAAGCCATCAATTATGCATCGAGCATACTCTAGTCAGTGTGCATAGTGTTTTCTATGCAAATTTCGGAAAATCATTCAATGTTAGCTTACTTGATTCATACCTGAGATAATCGATGGAATATTTTATCATCGTTGACCCATTGTGGTGTAGAAAAACATCCTATATCTGCGAACAGTTTTAGAAAAATGGCAGAGTTCGAGTTTTTTCAGAGGTTCAACAGCTGCTGTTGAATTTTGACTGAAAAACTAAGGCAAAGTCCAACATCATCAACTCAATATATCGGTTTTCTTATGTACAAGGCAGATGAGGTTTCTATCGTCGAATTATTCGATCTACTCCAAATCGTCGTTTACTACTGATATTGATGCATCTGTTGAGTTTCACGTGGAACTGAAGACTGCATTGGTTTTACAAATCGTTCATATCCTGAATATTCCTCTTGTCCATCTTCTGCCATAATTTACGAAAATGCGTTGAATTGGCCGACGTTTTTAACACAACGTACACTCTGGAGGTCTATATTTCCGGAGTGGTAGGTCGAACAACATTTCCTCGTTGAACTTTCATCTAGATTTCGAACGATTCAATCATGAAATGAAAAAATTCTGTTGATGTCAGGAAATCAGGTACATATTCACGGAAATCTCCGGAATTTCCTGATTATTGTTTTGAAAATCTGAAAGGATTCACTATCACTGTTTCGGACCCGCCTCATACGAATCTTTGATCGAAAAACATGAATTTGTCAAGGTAACGCAGTAATTCCGTTCTTCAGTACTTTTTTTCACTGAATGAGCACTATTTCCACTCTGGATTCCTTGGATATTTTCCTGAGAAACAGCTGGATCTGGTGTTTTTTGCTTGTGCACCAAATTTTTGGATCTTCTCCACGTACTGCTAATATTGATGGATCGGTTGATCTCACGCAATGAGTGCAGTGAATCTCAAGAATGGATTGATGATCATATTTACCAAACCGTCGATCTGCAGAGCTAGAGCTATCTTTAATATTCCTGTTATTCCAAGCCTAGTTTCTTCAGGGGTGTAATCAACTGGCTCTTTCAGGATTCCTGTCAGCATTCAAAATTCACAGATTTTCCTGACATTTCCAGACCGGGAAGTGATTCCATCGAAGCTGAACGCATCCCACAAAGCTCGTAGACTTCTACTCCCCATCCACCTGTGGTTTTTGAGTCGTTTGCGGACAATTTCATGGCCTCTTCTTCGAGCTATTTCCTTACTTCTCACTTCCTAGAGTTGGTTTCGCGTTTGACGTTGTGCGACCCTATTTCATTAGAACGTCATGTGTTTGTTTGGTTGATTTGCGAATTGATAGTTAAATGGCCATCACATGGTGAAAGGCAATAAGTTGAACAGTATAACGGCCCAAAGGCTTGCAGGAAACCAATTCTAATAGCCTCAATTTATATTGCGAAAGGATAATGATAATAAATTTTACAACTGTAACATCAATTCGAACGGTTTCGTGTAATTCTCTATGAAATGTCTTTGATACAGCGGCCATGAAATGAAGCGATTCATCCCAAATTGGTTTACTGTTATGTACGCAGTTTGGATGATGTTTCAATCAAACTCTCGTTTGAATCCACGAGGATTGACTAGGGGTATGTACCAAATTATACGATCACTGGAACCTCAAGAAGCTATAGCAGATTTGAGGAAGGATCCGAGTCCGAGTTCCACAGATACATCTAACTCATGGTTTCTTTGATCATTGGGAGTACCAGCAGAGAATCCTAGTTGTAATTCGAAATGGTGTGTTTAGAACCGAAGTATTCTGATCTCTCTTCCTGGTGAAGATGGAAGCTTGAGTGTTTGTTGCACTTAACTCTGAAAGATTACCAGATCCCTATACCTGCAGATTTTCGATCAAAGTATCGACCTGTATCGAAAGTGGCATGAAGGGGTGGTGGTATATTCGCAAAGCTATGAATTGGCTAGAGTTGGTGCCAGGACAGATATCCTTGTGGAATACCAGCATTGACAGTCATGGTATAAGATGACACTCCATCTGCCACCACATGGATTCATCTATCTCATCATTCAACTCTCTAATTCCGATAATTCCTGAGTTCCCGAAGACGATGACCATTGATTTTGGGACACTCTGTAAATGGCTTTTATCAGCTGGCGACTGATATGCGCGTTACCCATAATGGATTGAATTGGATTCGCATTTTTGGGCAGAATGATGAGCAATCCGATATAATGAATGAGACTGAAGAAGAAGATAGTGATTCAATTTAATGACATACCATTATGACGTAATGGTATCGATGGATGGAATTAGATTCCTGTAAAATAAACACATAAAACTGGTTCTCAAACTTGGCTGTACATTATTGTTGTTAATGGCATGAAACTATTAGTTGTACTTGCATGGTCTAGGTCCATGCGTGACTAATAATAGCTTATTTTGGTTGAGCCTAATCGAGTCTCGATAGTAGAAATTAGAATACGAAATGAAGTATATTCAAGTTTCATCCTTTTAATAATTCTTCACAAAATCTCATTGTTTGTATGAAGACTGGTCGTTTGAATCTTCAAGGGAATGTACCCTGGTTTTATATCGATACAAGAACCTAATGAAATTTCGTTTTTTTCAGCGAAAATGAAGATAATATTGCCGCTAGTCGTGTGGATATCATGGCTGCAAACAACGGTGAGTTTTTTTACCTTCCACCCAACCCTTCGCGAACGAATTTATTTCGAACATCTTATTTTTGCAAGATCGCATCTCGTATGACTGAGATAAATCCTCACCATTTTTCACTGAACAAACTAGTTTTTGCACTTCTGCATCTGATAACGCATCTATGGATGGAACAGCTAATATCGCGTAATTGTAGACCAGCTGATCTGGTCTAATTACTAATTGCTCGATATACACAACGAAATCGACTAGTTTATCTGGGCAATCGGAACTAAAGGCATTTCTCCATAATTAATCATTACCTAAGGTGTTGCTCGAGTTGATATACTCTGCTCGGATGGACCATTTTTTTTCCAGCTAATCATATATGTCTCGATTCAGCAAAAACTAGTGCCATAATATGCAAATCGATGGAGCATTACTTAGTGAATATAATCGTGAATCGACACAGATTTCTTGAAATGAAAACACTGTACTGACCGATCTTTCAAACCATACAGGATATTTCATCGATATTGTGGAACATTCGATGTAGAGTAAACACGTAGGTTCAGGATTCCAAAATCCTCTATAAAAACGGATTGAATACTTTCTTTACAATTCACCTTGAGAAACACCCTGTGTTGATTAGAAATGGTCAACTGTTGAACGTGAGTTGAATGGGTCTATTCATTACTGTCTGTGGGTGAATCGAGGAAGTTGTTCTAGATTTTCTGGGATTTTGGCAGATTTTCAGAAACGAAAAATCTGAGGAAATCTGTAGGAAGGTTCATTGGAATTCCCAAAAATGATTCATCACAAATATAAATATGGGCTGCAGATGCACCACCCACTCATTCAACTTTCACAAATACTGCTATTGAGAAATGCGATGTCCTTATATGAAAGACAATAAATTCAAGCAACGTGTTCAACTTTCGATGATTAATTGAATGGCGTCGAAAAATATCCTGAAATATCACCTTGATGAGAGGAAATATAAATAGCTGACTGCTATGAGGTAGAGGAGGCTTTTTTCAATGAAAATATTTGGTAAAATCAAAACTTGAAATATCTTGATTCACCAAGATAGGTGGATATTCGTTTGATGACGAAAATATTTCCAAGGATAGGAAGGAAGACGAGTTTCCGAAGACAACTTCAAATTACCATGCAGTTTGTGTATTTTTGTATGATCTCTTCTCGTTTCTGAAAATGAAAATAGAAATTATAATGATTATTTCGATAAATTTGTAGTGAGGACAGATTTATGGATTCAACGACAATTCAATCTCGACAAATCCACTATTTGTGATATCGCCACCTTGTTCCCCAGAAAATATTTTCAAAAAAACAAAATTTCTACCTATCTCAGTGGACATTTCGGAAAAGAATCTGCTTCTATTTACAACACAGTGGAAATTGTTTTTCTTCGAAATCTTTCTGCTACTCCGTGTTTTGACATTGAAGAGACACTGATATTTATCGAACAAAAATGCTTTTTGGTGCAAGGTATTCATTTATCAATTGATCTTGAATTCATGAACTATGAAAAAAAAATAAACATTCCATTCATCAACATCAAAATGAATGACTTCGACAATTCAGCCTCTTCATTTGCCTTCGAGTAATTCTCTCATTGTGTCACATAAATCAAAACTGATATTAGTATACCCGGTTTTTCCTCAACCTTTTCATTGCTATCCCCAATGGATCAAATCGAGTTATCATGTTACTAACACGTTGAATCTTTTATACGTGATTCATTAACCTTTTCTGTCGGTGTTTACATCTATAAAGTTGACATTAAGGTGTGCATTTTTCGATTCATACGGTCTTGATCACAATTATTTTTGTATCCTCCTCATTTCGTATCTCTAATGAAGTCACTGAGATACTCTCTGAAACTCCTTGTGATCATAATCAGCTTTAGTCCCTAATTTCCAATGGAAATCGAGTTTAATAAACTATTTTGTAATTTTGAATCTCAACATCTACCAAGCCTCACTTCGGATAAACCGATTGACTTGTCAGCTCTACCACTCGATAAAATACTGACAGTCGTAAAAGTGAAACATTGAAAGCCTTAATACGAGGTATTTCAGAACTATTTCCGATGCATGAGAATGGACAATGCTTCATTCACTTCTTCGGAATATTAATGTCCAACTGTCTTGACTCAATGAGTACTTTGATGTGTAAATTATACTGTACGAAGCGTAGGTTCACCTTTCGTGCCTGGTCTGGCATTTTTATTCTTATAACAGGGTTTTCGTTCTGGTTAGTATGCTAGTCTTCGAGTATGACATCATCGAGTTACCCACAGAATTTTATGCTCGCGCGTCAGTGCTTGTTTGCAAAAACTACACATCACTATAATCCCAAGATTTGTTCCATGATTCACCTTGTATATGCTTGAAGCCACTCTTCACTGGTGTAACTATGGAGATAAGATATCTTCTTCAGGAGGAGATGAAGCCATGAAAAGACTGGTGGAGATAAAGACATTCTCAAACGTCTTCTCGATAGTGCGTGGAGTAATTGATGTAATTGATGGAGAATGATATCTATTTTTCAAGTGGAATCGAAACACTTTGGATTGCTTGAGAAAAGTGGCGCATTTCAGTCTATAGCTCTCGATAATAATACAGAACGAAATTATCATCATTACACTCATTCATTTTGTTCCACTCAGGAATCCTAACCACAATTAGCAATTTCGATACGAGCGAATTGCATATTTATTTGATTCTCACTTACAAGCAGTGCGCCTTTTCTTTATGGTATTTCCTATTGTATATTCGAAGAAGTGACATCCTGTCTCTTCATTCTGGAGTCACACGTACCATGGGCTTCCTCTTCCACTCGTATCGCAGACACACGTCAATGGCATTTCATTGCTCAGGGTCAAATCAGTATGAAGTTGAGAAATGAGAAGGATCTGATGATTCGACGTGCTAACATGAGTAGCCACTCTTTTATTCTTTGGATTGAGACAACAAGATTATGGGGAGACATCATGAGTAGTAATTTTTTGACGTTGTGGAAGTCTCGTTGGACAAGCCAAGTACTAAGTTTTCGACTCGATAGAAGTATGGATGTGACTGAAAGAAGAAGTGAGGAATGAATATGGGTAGTGATTATCTGACTCATCGGGAGTCTAGATTCAACAAGTTCTAGACGAATCAACATGAGGAGCAATATCCTAATTTTTTGGAAGGCTGAACTATGACAAGATTATGGGCTGAGACAACATTGGAAGTCTTGTTGCCAATTAGTGATACTCTGACTGGATATGACTACATGATTATTAGATGGATCAATTTGAGTAGCATTCAAAGTTTCGATGTAACAGCAAAAACTGGATGAACCAACATCAGTAGCAGTTCTATGAAACCTTGAAAGACGGGAAATGGCAGAAAGATTAGCAATTCTTTCAATTTGTTGAATCTGATTATGACAACAAAATGTTTGAATAAGACATCTTCATTGTCTTGTCCCTTGTAAGTCGGAATGACAACAATATGACTTAGCGTGGTATGATAGTCTGGATATAATATCTCAATTATTCCACAAATAGCAGTTTTGGGCCCTTGTGGATGACATAAATATTGCTGGAATCAACATGAATAGGATTTCAGACCCCTTGACAGTTTCAAAGATCCTGATTGTGAGTCTTTGAATGACGACAATAAGAGTGGCTGAGCCAACATTAAAAGCACTAATGACTCTTCGAAAGTTTGGATATGGAATCTCGACATACGTCAAGCCAACTTGAGTGACTTTGCTAGTCTAAAGTTGTATATTCAGTACCAATCACGATAGCCGAGAGATGCAAATGTGAAAAATATCATCGATTGCATCGAACTCAGTCATAATCAACGATCTAACTAACTTTGTACGCCAACAAGACCACGTCACTCCCACAACTCCAAAGGAAATGATAACGAGCGTTACCGTAAACAAACAGAATAATTATACAAGCTAGGAAAGCCACAATGCCTAAAAAAGCTCAGTTATTCGATGCTGTTACATAAATGAGATGCGAGTCGAGACGCAAGCAACCTTGCAGTCCATAATTTCAGTTGGATTCGCAGTTGGATAATGGCGGTGGAGCCACTGGGTAGATAAGCAAATAGAGGACGCCGTACGTAATAGAGGCACTTTTCGCGATACAGATGAGCGACTGCGTTCTGAGCCACTAATTTCTTCTAGTGAAAAGAGCCTCTGGCTTGGAGTTGTTATGAATAGCGGGTTCGCTTCGAAGCCATTGTTTTCGACTTCTGGTTTGGAACATGGAAGGAAGAGAGTGCGAATAGAGATACCTGGAAGGTCGTCCCGAAGATATTCTTCTAGTAGATCGAGCTCAGAGAGAAAGAGAACAATTATGCCATGTTATTGCCATTTTCAGTTATGTCCACTGAAATCTATTGTTTATTTCATTTTGGCAAAGTTAATTGGTCCATAAGTGTGTTCGAACAAAGATATACTCAGTTTCACTTATATTCGTTCAGCCAGTTCAGTTTATCTTAGAACTTGAATCAATCAATCAATCAATCAACCAATCAATTCATTAGTTGAAGAAGTGTTCAATTAGAATACAGGAGCCTACATTGTAACATACTAACTTAGGTAACACGTCAGATAAGCTTGAAAAAAAGACGAGACACAAATCAACACAATAATAAAACTGGACTTTCAGTGGACAAAAGCAGAAGTTTCAAATAGAAAAAAAAATTATATTTGTGAACAGAAAAGTATGCACGAATTACAATTAATAGTATAAGCTATATTCAACAAGACATGTGTTTTTCAAAACATTCAGTGAGAGGAAAAAATTCATTTCTGTAAAAATTAGTCAACCGATTAGTGTGCTTTCAGCACGAGATGGTTACAAGCACTATAAAAAAACACAATTGAACTGGCGACGTAATATTCCGAACCATTTGGCATAATCCACTTTCCTGAGAGACCAATAAGGATGGCTTTTATGCCAAACTATCCGAACTTCACTAGATTGGATCGAGATGTGATGTATTATCTTTCAGCATAATTATTCTGTCAATAATTTATCGATTTCTCAGCTTTTCTGAGGGATTTCCTCTCCTCGTTTCTACAGAAGAGCTGAAAAATGAATGTACCACCTCCTCGAATAACTTACAGACAGTTCGAAATCATTGTAATTGTCAATATGAAAAAGTAACTCACATCGAAAACCAAGAAAAATCGGAGAAAAAATATAGATATAGAATTGAGTTGATTCCGTCATTTTTTTTGAGGTAGCAAGAGATGATTAGTAGCCTACTGAGAAAAATCTATCAATAGTAGAATCTCCGAAATATTCAAGAAAATCTTATAAAAATAATTATCCATCGTTCTCGTAAGTGCTTTTTTATATAGAGGCAAGCTGATTTCAATCGGCTCATTTCGATTTCTAGTTCATCCTATAGAATTTATCGCACGTTATTCTTGCATACCCTGTATCCATATACCCTGTATAATATTCCATTCAAGTTGAATGAAAAATTTGTCCGAACCAGGAATTTGGAGGTGAGATCTTCTGCTTCTTTGTTCACGTATGTCGTGATGAATAAGGAATTTTTTATTGAATTTCGATTTCAACTCTGTTTTAGGGTAATTCGAGGGTTTCGCTCAGGGGCTGACATTGCCCCTTGTGCATATAAATGATGATTCGAGCGTATTGTAGGTTATCCCGAGATGTTTTCATTCCATATTAGATAAATCTCTGAGTGAAGTGCTGAGTTACGGGCAGTTTTCATAAAATAATTGAATCGGTTCGACAAAAGAGTCATATATTCCAGTAGTTAGGAAAATAGGCATCGATACGATCGTTTTCAGTAGATAATTCTGCTACTAGGTGTACGTTAGAGACCGAAAACGCATTAATACTATTGAAACGTCACTAGAACCGTAACGATACTACCATACAATTATGTTATCATAGGACTGAGTTATGTTTCCTCCGTATATTCGTGATGGTTTTGCAGATTCTCTTTATGAAACTCCTGCGCCAATCACAGCCAAGGTTGATTATCGATAATTGCACTCATCTTTATCGCAATTAATGTCTCATATATTAGATAATGAATTTTCTCGATTTTATGTTCTAGTATCCTATGAAGTAACTGAAGAATTGCATTTCATCATGCGATTTATCAATGGCAATCGAGTGAAACAAATAGACATATTAAATCCTTGTGTCGAAAAATTCAGAAATTGAAGTAATATCCCATGGGAGACCCAACTTCGATTTTTCCAATGTTCCTGTAGAAATTTTCGGACTTTTCATTTCACACTTTCTGGAATTATTGACGGTGTTCGAGATATTCACTCTCCCCTTGTGGTATACAGAGTGCGAAGAGTATATCGCCAACTATTTGGATTGAACTTTCGATACAATCGCATCATGATCATCCGAATGGCACGAAAAATCAACAAACCTTTGGAAACCGCGCGTTCGCTCTCTTGCTCCGAGAGCAAACTCTGTGTCAGGACAAACTCCCTGCGATTGTTTTTTGTTCGTATTCAACAACTAACACTAGTGGTCGTAGGAATTGAAAATCATCAACTCTCCTAGTGAACGCGAAACATTTATCTGTACTGTCAATGTCAGCGTTGCAATTTTAATGGGAATCTGAAAATAGCAGTGGCTATCTTGACAAACAGTCGTCTTATTATACGTTATTGCGCTACAAACTATGCAGAACAATGCGCGCTCTTAGCGACGTGGCTGGCAGTTAACAGCGGGATGATAAAAACTTCACTTATATTCGTTTCTCGTGATTTATCTAACACGAACGTAGACAAAGTTCAAGGCTCATCACATCCTTCGAAAGGATAATTGAAGATGGCGATGCGAAGCGAAAATGGTGGCTAGGAAATAAATAACGCCTCCACAGCCATCGCAAAGTTTCTATAGGTACAGGGTTTTTCCGCTTATTTTCGAACCTCCCGTACAGAAGTTATTCGAAAGTTGTCAAAAAGTAGTGTAACAAAATTTCTTGTCGAAAATTCGAAATTATTTCGAAAATATCATATTCCAATATGTTGTCAACTGTCAAAATACCCTCTATATTATCTAGTGTCTGGAAAGAACAGATGTTCTATTTTTCCTGTCGTCCCACAGGGATCTCACCTCGACCTCGTATTGTTCACTATATCCATGAATGATATCGAGGCGTGTTCCGAATTCGTTTGATTTACAGCATGTCAACACTCGCTGTTCAGTATATGCTCAATCAAATGATTCAATTACTCCAAATATGATAGATATATTGTTGTAGCACACATATCATCAGCGTGATAAGATGAGATAATATAGTCCTATATAGTCCTAGTATCTCAATGGAAATATTGCCCAGCTAATAATACTCATCTGTGAAGAGGATGAAAAATTGTTCTGATTTCATTGATGTGATATAAATTTCAACGAAGACATCGATTATCGATATGTAGAGAATATACTATGAAAGTCATTCATATGAAAGTCAAGATGTAATGACTGGTTGTAGACATTTGTAAATGAATGAATATGAAAACCGTTGGTTTGACATAAACAGATTGTGAAATAAAAGAGTGTAAGTGATATCTTCAATCTTGATCATTTGGATTGATCTCATTTCTTCTAGAGTGAGTAAAGTTATTGGCTTCGTATCCGAGTGATATGATTGAAGCATTAAAAGAGGATGTTCAAATTACTGAGGATACGATGCTATCATTATTGTAATACCTCATGGATTTTAATTGTCATAATCTATTCCAGATTACTGCATTTTATTCATTATTACTCGAGATGGTATCAGCTCTTGTTTTTTGCAGTCGTCGATGTCTATTATCTAACAGAAAACAAACAAATGGCGATAATGTAATTGACAATTCCAATCAATTCCTTCGACTCGGAGTGGATATTTTTTTACATCTAATGGTTCATCCATGTATATTATATGATGGAAAATAATATGGAATTTATATTTTATAGCAAGCAACGTACTTCAGTTAAATACTGTCTGTAGATTAATTGTGGTATATTTTTTTATGAACGAGGAGAGAAAATCTGAAGGAATATTATCTGGATGAACACTGAGTTCATGAAGTGTGGAAATGTCCCATTATCTCAAGAGTTGATTATTTTCGGAGTTAAAACTCGGAGAGATCGATTTTGCATAATTTTCACCCTTACCAGAGCTTATACTCAACAATTATTTTACTATCCATTTTGCAATGAAATCCTGGGAATTACCAGACAAGCATTTCCAAACTTTTGAATATACTCAAGCTGATATACAAAAATAGTTTTACTTTTTACAAACGACATAAAAAGACCATTCGAAAATCATCAGAAGGAAACAGTCAATGTGAAATGGAAACTTGTCCTGCTTGTTCTGGCTTCAACAAGAGGAATTCAAATACACCAAGCATTTCAAACAAATTGATTCCCTTCAATAGTAGCAATTGCTCCAAATTCAATATAAATGGGAATGTTGATGTTTCTGTTAATATGTAGTAATTTTTGTTCTGTTCTGAATTGGAATGTATGATGAAGTAATGTGTCGTCTCAACGATTTGTTTTTCTACACGGTTGCCGAAAAAATATTTTACGCAAAACGCCCGCAGTTTTTTCCTCACAGACTTCCAGGACTCGCCTGCTGCTCATCCTAAAATTTTCTCTATTCATCCGAAAAAAACCTAATTTTCGGACTTTTTACGTAAATTAGTATTCTTTGTCAAACATACCTATTATTGTAGCTACTTGTTTTCTTACCGATTCATACATTAGTCAACTAGTTTTTTTTTTCTAATATGAACCAATTGCTCGGAACCGCCTTGAAAGCAATATCTTCTATACCTCTTCTCTCTTTTCCGCGGTAGTTGAAGTCGTCCTCTCCTTATTTGGTATCAACCACTGGAGATATTTTATTCGTTACCGTATGACCAAACGGTCCTATAATTATCAGGTGAAGTGTTAATCACCGATGCACATACTTTCCGATAACTTTTCGAAATGTACGGCGACAAATAAATTCGAACTCGATTGACTCAAGATGGGATCTGGATGAACGCTTCGAAGTATCGAAAGATTGCACGAAGGGCAATATACTGAAAGAATGGCCGGTGTAGCAAAAATTCCATGCTGAAAAAATATGGACTATACTTCATTGTAGAGCAAGATGAAATATGCAGAAGTCTCAGACAGGAGAGAACAATGAAACTGTTAGAGTTATGAACACTGTGTGCATATAGTGTGAAATAATTGTATGATTTCCTGAATTGAGGAGATCCAGAAGAAATCCTCAAACACATTGGTTTTTATTCGCAACTGAACATCGTAATCAGAAATGGATCCATATGTATGTTTCTCTCGAATATGATCTCATCGATATATTTTCTGAATGTAATACCTTTTTTATTTCTTGGATTGTGAAATAATGATGATAAAGTAGAATATTGATCACTACATTTCCACAAAATGAGTGTTCAAACTAAAATCCTTCTCGATCGATCTATTTACAATTCATCATTAGTTTGGAGCATCATTTTGCTGGTTCCAGTTCATGAAAACACTGGATTTGAAATGATAATCTCTTCGGAACTTCTGAAGATCATCAATTGATATTAAGTGCGAATGAAAAAAAACACAGGACGCTTCTCTTTCAAGCTTCTTCGGTTGACATGGATTGTAGCAAATCAAATAGATATATCGGATATTCGAATTCGGAAACCATCCATTCACTCCTCCAATGGAATTTGAGGAGTGCCTCGGATTGCACTTGAATCTCCAAGAAAGATATTGATAATGCTCTGATTGTTGATCGCATTCTAACATCAGATTCTTTTGTTCATTCATCAAGGCGCGGTTCGTTTTTTCGAGGTCTCAGCCAACAAAGTTCAGTCTCAATTTATTGTGGATATACAGACTTTTTCCATCTACATGTCAATCTGGTTTTGAATCATTTCTGTTGTCAAGTCTGATGGTTCCTTATTATCGTTGAGATGAATGTCAAGGTTATTTATTCTTCACATGTAAATTATTCGTTTGTAATACCTTAGAAATGGTTGCTATAAGCAGACTGATGATTCCCTAGGACGTTATGAACATTTTGTCCGCTGATTTTGTGTTCCTGTCGATTTCTGAATATTACCTGAAAATAAATTTCGTGCAACTTTCTCGACATTCAAATTTTGGTTCGAAATCGCATCGCATGAAAAAAACGTATTCTTTGACTAGTCTTGTTAAGTTTTGACACATCTGAAGGTAATAAAGGTAATCAAGTTTTTAGTGGAAATAACATCTTAAATGCACCTAGTGAAATCATCAGATAATAACTTACTTTGTACATAAATTTCTTTTTCTTATGACATATTGAACAGATCATGAAGAAGGTGAAAGTAACAAAAGTCATTATGGTAATTGATTATGGCACGACATACATGATATATTTGGTGTTCTCGGTCAGTCATGTCGACTTGATAATCGATCCAAAGACACTGGGAGAGAAAGGAATAATCCCTCAACTCGATGTTGCCTCATATACATTAGAATGATGAATGATTATTTCTACATATTAATCTTCAAAACAATCATAATAAGTTCGAGTTGCTATCAGCAGTGAAGCATTCTGCAAAGACAGATTCATTGAATTTCATACCTACTAGCCATTCAGTATTAATTGTCTTATTCCTCTTTATAATCCAGCTTGGTATTATTCATTCAACCAAGAAATGTTTCTACGGTCAACAAACTTGTTATTCAATCAGTGGTGTACACTAGGCCATAGTGGAATATGATAGATCAGAGCTAACTATTAGTTCTCCTTAGACCTTGTCGATAACTAAACAAAATCTCGCATCGAATGTGATGAAAAATCAGTTGAAGATTCAACGGAGTCTAAAAAGTCGCCATATTGTTTCAAATGTGCTGCTTTTCTCAATTTTGTTGAACTATTTCTTGAAGTATGGCATTTGGGTATCTTGAAAGTCATGATGATATATAAAAAAACATTCAGAACTCGTAAAGTTTGAGACTTTTCGTTCCACTAATCGTCTAATTCGACCCCGGAAGGAATGCCATACTTGATGACGATCACCCGGTCTCTGAGAACTTTATAAAGAAGAGTGACTTACAATACGCCACTGTCGGTTCCTTGTGATGTTATGAAGAGATGACACCGTTTTTTACAGTTACGGGCACTTTTAAATCCATAGAATATTCCTCACGTTCACTGATTTCTCTGGCTGATAAGCGAATAATTGTAACTCTTCTACGGTTATAGTTAACATCCCAAAATGCTTTCAGACGGTTACACTCATGATTCAACAATTTTAATGGTAGGCAAAGGTGTTATTATATCTATCATCGCTGGAGGTTAATGGCTGCAGACAAGTCCTAGGAAAGAAATAATGAGAGAGTTCATTAATTCTCTCGAAGACACTATAAATACACGAATAATAATAATAATGAAGTCTAGTCACAAACGCAAAAATAGTTGTCAAACAATGCATGGGAAATGTAGGGAAAGAACTGAATGATATGAGTTGCTCTTTCGAAAAACTCATAACGCCATCTGTTTATGGTTTTCGAGATGTTAGCTTTTGCCTTTGATCTTCTATAAGTAATGATCGGTACCTGAAAGAGTTTTTGGAATAATGCATTTGCAGATATGCAGTTGGCATCTCGTTAAATTCATTTGAATCAGTGGTGACCCATAAGATCCAAGAGAATTGATCGAGATGCGCTACAGTT
This sequence comes from Gastrophysa polygoni, assembly GCA_963576655.1. Lineage (NCBI taxonomy): Eukaryota > Metazoa > Arthropoda > Insecta > Coleoptera > Chrysomelidae > Gastrophysa > Gastrophysa polygoni. The sequence goes on from OY755084.1 coordinate 1,389,507, forward strand.
AGATCAGAATATGATAAAACGTTGCGGGAACACAAGCATGCATGGCTAACAGTTACTTTCAAATTGCCCCATTTGAATCATTAAAAAATGTAATGCAAAGCATTGGGTTCCTATATTGCACTGAAAAGATGAGATACAGTTTCCATATGCCGTTACATGTACAGCCGCGAGCACGTTGCAATTTGAATTTCAAGTTGCACCAGAGAAATATAACAATTTTGTCCATATAAACACAACCTCCAGCGCACTGGGGAAAATTTTCCATCGATATCTCATCTTGCTGAAGTATTCATGGAACTGAAAAATCCTACTGAATGGAATGCTGTTACACGGAATGATTCGTTATGATCCGATGAATGTGAATGATCTCAAAATATATTTGATGATGATTCCTCATCAGCCTGCATGGCAGAATTAATGAGACAGAGCTTTTGGTTGATGTTTATATCTTCATTACCATCAATATTTATAGAAGTCCATGGATCTGTGAATGAAGATGTAGCCGCCAGCAGCAAGTTTCGAATTCTTCACTTGAGTTTCACTTTCTCATTAGAGTATGTGGTACGTTTTAACTCTGTATTCAATGATTCTACCATTTTCTTATCAAAAAAAATTATCTTCATACTGTTTGAGCTTCGGCCTAACAGCGATTTGACGAGATTTGTTGCCAATTTTTTGAATCCCTAAGACTGGAAGAATGATTTTAGTTTTGGGAATTGAAAAATTCAGTTGTGAATTTGACAGTTGATTCAGTTTTTATTGCTACCAAGGAAGGTTATTTATGATTCTAGTGTGACAGAAAATTGTCAGTTCACCAGGCCATCCTAAGAACGGATTTCATGGAAGAGAAACTCTCACGATATCCAAAAACCGATGCAAAAGAGTAAACTGGAACTCATTGTCGATATCAGGATGCAATGGAAGGCAAAAATCGTCTACTGGGGCAGAAGATCCCATACAAAATCTCATTTCGAGCAAAATTGCTATCGCAAAAATATAGAAAATCAAATAACCAGTAGCATCAAATACTGTTTTCCCGCACGCTTCATCACGTTAACACGTGACCATTCATCGAAATGAACTGATGAGGAATGCATAATGATGTTGCAGTAGCGAGAATTCATGTAGGAAAACACATCGAGTCCAGTTCTTCGAACGTTCGCTTTTCAAACTGTTAGATAACGAGTTGCTATGGAGTATACCCAATGACCCTCTCGAATGTGACGATTTTTCTGCTAGTTCTTGCACTGCTACCAAATATGGCGAGTCTTGGTGAACGAAGGACAACATGCCATCCTACACATCTTGGTGTTTGTCAGTCGCTGCTATAGAAGAATATGGCGCTAGATACGATGGACCAGTTGGTATTGGATATATTCGTCGAAATCTGTATTGGTATCTTCAGAAACTCTCCCAAGTTTCTCCTCCTGATGGAAAAAGGGCCTAACTCACGCTCCGATCCTGGATTAGCCAATTGTATACATCAAATAATGTCGAATTTTAGAGACAGCTGACATCCGTTCGTGTATTTTATGTTCTATGCTTTGTACCACTCGAATTGGGTATTTTCATCTACTCCAATTATGTCACTGAGTGAAAGTTGTTTTGTATGTAGTCAGCAACTACTGAATTCAGTATTGGTTTTGCAAAAAAGGACTGTCACATACATATGTAAGGGAAAATCACAAGATCATTGCAAACCACTTTTCATCAGTCGGAAAATTCTAACTTTACCTTGTTTGCTCCTTTTGGAAACCGTGTGTCTAATACACAAAAAGTATTCAAATACAGCAGTGAATAATGACAGACGATACCATACGAGAGGAAGTCGGGATCTACCCCTGCCAATACCAAAATTAGCAATTACAAAATTTTCTTCGTTATATGAGAGCAAGAAAATATTTAACCACCTCTCAATGTACTACAGGGAAATGACAAATTTGAAAAAGTTCAGGAAAGCAGTTGAAGAGGTATTTCTGCAAAAAGCCTCTACTATGACTTGAAGGAATATTACATTGATGAATTTCAAAGCTTAGTACTTCTGTTGCTTCATTTATTTATTTATCTGTAATGTCTTATTCATATTCGTTCAGGTACAAATGTTTCAACGCTATAATGATTGTTCATTATATTTCATATAATTTCATATTTTTAATATTTCTGACTTTATAAAATTACACTAACTTTGTCAATAAGAATCACTTCTTGGGCAATAAAGCATGATTGATTGATTGATTGATTGAAAAACTCTTCGTCTTGTTGCTTTCGATGTCGATTTCATCACATGATCTACTATAATAATGATAATAATATCTCCATCAGATATTCAAAAATCATATAGTATATCATATGTCGAATGGAATAAATGAAGAACAAAGGCATAAAAACGAACTAAATACTGAAAACGTCGAATATATGGACAATACACGAAATAATTGTGGAAATTGAGATAACATCAATAACAGAAAGCGGTGAATATTTTTTTTGCAGAAAGAATTTTGTTCTATTAGGTAAATTCTACGGTTGCAAAACTAACTGAGGAATGATGTTATTGACTATCCAAAATCGAATAACTCAAATAAAGCATAATTTATTCTCTTCAATATAAATGTCCAAATACCGCCAATAGTCATTAACACCTATGTTAAATAGTTTTGGAAAGTGAGCAAATATATGCTTTTCTCACTGCCGAATGACCATTATACCGATGAAGTCACGCCTCCCACTCAAGCGTAGGTCGTAGGGTTAGTGACTTTTCAGCAAATATTTTCCGTCTCACAGACCAGTTATATAAACCAAGATCATGTACAGTATTATGTATACTTTTACTGTTGGTGCCGATGAAGATAAAGCAACTTATCAACTATGTATATAGGTAGTACATCTTAGGCTCCGAATGCCAATGAAAATAGGATCTCCGAGATAGGACGAACAGTTGAAAGTGAAAAGAATATTCGTGTCTATAAAAAGTAGGTCGTCAAGTAAAAGTGAACGAACGCCCTTTCCTTATAAGTATTATCTGAATACTCAGCTATCTGTCTGCCATACAAGAAATGTAGCGATCGAAATTGTGTTGTGAAATATCTCACAAGTTTGTTCTAGAAGAGATCAGTTGGCTGACTGTACAGAATATGTCAACCTCTTATTCATTGAATATACAATGATGTATGATCCATTGGACAAAAACTTTTTTTTTCTAAACAGACTCAAAAACAGAATCGTAATCAGAACGAGAAGAGGTTGATATGAGTCATACAAAATACCGAGTGACCAGTCTCAGACATTCCTTTGCAATTTCGTGTCTTCATAAGCCATACCCTTCTATTCAAAAGCAGTTTTTTGCACTGTCCGATTTAATGATACCTTAATTGAGATTGACTATTATACACAGTATATGTTGGAAAGGGGACATGCTCCGTTTCATATTGTAATTACAACAGACAGAAACGTGTGAAAGTAACAAAACTGGAACAAAGGCGGATGATCGATGATTTCTTTAAGAAAATGATTCGACAACACGATGAAATCTCCATTGTTGGTCATACGCGTATATAGATTGTGAACAAAACGGAAACTTTGTGTTCCAGAAATACAAATCGTAAGAGAAAATAGTTCAGATTCAAGTTCCCATTTATCCTGTTTGCAAATTTGAAATCGATACAAAATTGTCCAATTTCTATTGAAGAAAATGTTCAACACAACAATATTCATTGGTGAGCTACTATATCATTGATACAGTTCGAAAGCAGGCAAGCTCATAATGTACATATCAATGATTATATTGATCGATATTGTATTGACATATTACGAGAATGAAAATTCGTGATGACCATGTTTTTCCGAAACCGATTTCTCTAAGTATTTTGAACGTCACCAACGAATGTTTCGTTTCGTAACAAATGAAAATTCATGACGAGATTCCTCAGTTATCACAACATACGTATCCAAGTATGTCTGTCACATCGATTGTTTCTAACAGAGACAACAATGCCCTTGCACTGGTGCGAAAGGTAATTTGAATGAATTCAGAGAAGAAGATCTAACCTAAAAATGACTGGTCTCGAAAATTTATTCATTCGTCTTCAGGAATATGATTGAGCTGTGATTCATGTCTGAATGCATCGATACATACAAATAGGTAGAGTGAATATGCAAAGAAGTTATTTTTATCTATTCTTAAAAAATGTGGCAGAGTATTGAAAGCTCAGTGATTATCTCAGAGAGATGATCCATATTGTACTGAGGACCATTTCGATGTACGTCACTGATCATATTGATAATTTCAATTTCTTCTTCAGTCTATGTATGTGTTGCTGTGTTTGTGAACAATATTGTATCATTGTGAGATAATTCTTTTTAATTATGCTATTGGGATCAAATCAACTATAGAGTTCTTTGTTAATCTGCAAAATAGAAAGAACTATTCAATTTTGCATGTGTTCAATATTAAATACCAGTCATTGGATATTTTGAGATTCGTTTGAGAAGTTGATACTCCGTTGATGACGTCACCAGTGAGTTTTTGGATAATGCTGTAACTTGAGTTCGAAAATAAAGTATGTGAATTAACTTTCAGACTGACTGAAATATACAATAAAATAACGTGACCATTAGAGAATTAGTTATTGAAACAAACGTCTCATAATTGTTCTCTGCCTAGTGAAGTCTCTTCTGATGCTTACAACCTCCAAACTTTCGAGGAAAATTCCAACAACTTCCTTCTTTCCCAAAATTCCACCGCTGGCTAACACGATGTTCCTCGAACATTATAGGTTTCCCTTTCGCGTTGTCCTCAGATAAAAAAAATGATACCTCTTCCTTCCTTGTACACTTGCTCCGAAAACAAATGGCTTCCAATTTGGACTGGAAACCGTATTGGAAACCACCATGCAATTCTATATTCCCTCACTTTCATGAAGCTTCATGACCATATTATATGGTTCTATCGGTGGTTGCGGAAATATTCTTCGAAAATAATTACCGAGACTACTAGAAGTCATTTCAGAATGAAATATCCCCAATTAGGGTTTTATGACATGCAAGCAACGAGGTATTAAAATCGTTTTTATTGCAGATGTTAAATCACACATATAATTATGTTGTTGTTGGCCGGTTAATGGCATTAGAATAAGAATTCGCCGGCCATGATGTTCGTGCTAGCTCTAGGATCGGTATTCGCAGGGTTAGAGATCCGTTTTTTTATAGAGAATCAACGGTACTTCAATACCGAACATAGGCCAATCAGTCTTGGCAGCATGGATTGTCAAACTGATAGTATTAGTTTGGCATACGCGATACATGTTTTCGATCGAGGAAGAAATAATGGTGGAATCAATTTTTTTCTATTCAACTGGTTGAAGGAATGGTAATCACGTTTTTATTGAAATTCTTGTATTATATCAGCAAGAAAAATTTCAAATATCGAAACTAACGTAGATAGCAGTCATTCTGCGAAAAAAGTCAAAATCAAACATACTGGTTCAAACAAATTACATACGACATACTAAATACTAAATAATAATGAATAATAGCATTCATCCTGAAGGAACAGTCTCAATGATTTTCGGAAAACAAGTGTGCTCGGACAGAATTCGATGCATGATGTGAGATTGAGTTTTGAACCCATTCATTTTGGGGATTGATAACTCAACTTTAACCTGATCGAAAATACGTTTGCTTTCTATTTCTATTATCATAATCATGTATAACAACATGTCTAGTGAACATGTTCTTATTCTGGATCACAAAATACTATGCTTAGATGAATTATAAAGACGACAGTGTCAATAAACCCGAACCCGGTGATGAATATCTGCAGGAATGATAGTAAATGTAGACGTGCTATGCTCTGTTTTCTCACTACAAAAACGTTGGAATCTCTGGGTATGCTCCCCAAAGTATTATTCCGTATCGATATCTGGAATTGACAAGAGCAAGTTTACAATTGATGATCTGTGAGGATATTCCTCATATTTCTGAAATGATATGTCATAGATTGGAGATTAGAAATAATATGCCCACGACGAACTTCCCAATCAAGATGCTCGTCTATATGATTTCCAAGAAACTCATTTGAACTGGTCAAACGGTTCTCATTGGTCCGCCTATCGAGATGAACCATGTTTACGTGGAAACTATTTCCAGCAACCACTCGGTCATAGAATCTGAAGTTTTGGTGTGACGATTTTCAAAGACACCCGATAAATATTCAATCAAGTTTTTCAGGATCGGAACGGAACACTTCATTAGTAATAGCCTCTTTAGAATTCGATCGATAGCCTATTGTTGGTATGGATACAAATGAATTACTTAGCGGTATTCACGCGAGGTGCGTGAGAAATCATAAATGATTGTTTGTACAGGGTGACTTACGATTTCATTCACGAGTGATAACTATCAAGTTATTTCGTGGCATTGAAGAGTCCTTCTGATGGAATTCTTGGAAAAATGTCAATTCTGTGAATTCTATCACGTTTTTTTTTCTAATTATCGAATACAGAGATGATAATTGTTGAGGAAATCATGGAAGACTTCAAAATTCGAAATTCAAAACAAGTAGTTCTATTAAATTTCAATTCAGATTTTCACCATTTATCAATATCTGACACTGGAAGATCAGAAATTGGTGTGCTTATACATTCTTCTCCATTACAAATGGAATTGATATTGGATATTTTTTATTTATAGAGTTCTGGAGAAGAAAAAAAAATGAAATAGATTTTCCTTCTGTTTCTGTAGGTCGAGTTCCTTTGTTTGAAGCTATAAATGTTGAAAAGAATTTGGAATTTCATTCAAAAATCACTCAATGATATCACAATTGCTGTTCACACTTGATTGAGTTGATTTTTCACTCCATTGGAAGTCGGTTACTTGGAATTGCTGATCCGAACTAACCTACTTTCCATCTTATTCATATTATTATTATTTGTCAGAATCGATTTCAAAGCAAACCGTTCTCGGTTCCCTTGACAATCGATGATATCGTTCCCAAAACATGCCTGGCTATTGATGAAAATTGTAAGGATTTTTCAAAATCGATTTTTTCGGAGATAAAACAAGAGGAGCTTTCTCGATACTTTTTTCATGCTCTCCCATTCCACGTCTTCAGAACTCAAAAAATATCGAGCCATGATCGGAACATGATTTCTTTATTAGTGAGTGAAAAAAATCTTGTAGGAAATTTGAGCAATACTATCACCCCTTCGATTTTTTCCGCACAACTTGCGGACGCTCTGTAAAATCAGTTTAAATGGGAAGTTGGATCGAAAAATCAACTCTGATCATTCATTTACTGATGAACATGCAGTCAGTAGAGGCATTTTCAGAGTGTATAGAACTTTGGAGATTGAGATTTTTCTCGATTGTATTTTATAATTATCCAGTTATATAAAGGATTCGATTAATTTTGTGACTATTGAAATATTTGATGGAATCCTAGTGACGCTACTGATCTAGATCCATTTCATCCTCTGTTAGCAAGCCGGAGAAATTATAGTTGGGAACAATGGAATAGATTGATGCTCGGCATTCACTTTAAAATCCATAATTTCAGGCCGATTGTATGTATTTATTGAAATTGCTCATTCGGAATTTAGTGAAACATAATGTTTCATGCCTAGACGGCGTAATTATTTCAATCTTTCATTAAATAATATAAATGAGAATGAAGAAGTTAGGAGGGTTCCATCTGCCTTGGTAATTTCGAGTACTTCAACCTTTGGAAATGAATAATTCTAGAATTGATGCTGATGATTGATGATTTTTATACATCAGAATCTGAATTCGTTACGCTATCGAATAATGCGACTGGATTATATCATTATTCGTAGGAACTTGATTACATTTTAATCATAGACTGAGGACGAAAGTGGTTTTGGCTTTATCAGAATGGATCTTTAAGAAATCACTTTTTACAACTACATGTCATAGCAAATGATTGCTGAAACAACTATATTTGCTTAGAGAACATTCGTAGTCTATATGTGTGATTTCTATAGTGAGGTAGAGTTGCAGTGAAGGATAGTTGTTATACGACACCCAGTATACCATATAGCTTGCGATTGGTGAAGTCATAACTATTTATTCACTGAGAACTGACAGCAAATACTTATTCGCTGATGAATCTTTGCTCGAAGGATACTCATATAATGAATTTTGTATGATGAAAGTTTCCAGATCAACTTGGAAATAATGTAATCATAATGAATAAAATTTGTTGAAGTGCTACAACAAAAAAATGGGAATGTATCAGCAAGTAGCAACTCCCTAATGAATAATTCATCCAATGGAGCTCCTGGTATCCATATTCATGGGAACGAAAATTTTACGGTTAATATTGATATTAGCAATGAGTAATTTCTGTGTATTGTTTTGCTGTTGAATTTTTAATAAATGTATTCATGCTTTTGACGCATAACTGAGTTTTCAATATTTACAATCCGGTTAAATTTCATTACGGGATAGTAGCACGTAATGAAATATTACGTGCGCCTATCCTGTAAAAGTCTATTTTCCGGATTGAAATTAGGTACGTGAAGGTATGTTCTATGATGCAGTATGAAATAAATAATAATTTATTTTAATGTCATTTGCTTGATCTCTCAGTGGGCCACCCTGTGAATCGTTTCCTCCACTACTGATACATAAAAATTGCATAAAATTGCGGATATCAATTCTTTTTTATCTTCAATATCTTATCCCTTCCACTGTATTGTTTTTTCATCAGTATTCACATTTGGTTCACAACTGGATGGATCATGAATGATTTGTTGCTAGCGAAAACCTAATCCGATAAATACGTGCTACATATTGACAGTTTCTCGTTATCGACCTAGGTATTTTTCCTTTGAATAATGGTGATTTCTCAGGTAAGTACTAGAGAAACATTTATATCATGAGAAATGTTTTGAGAATGCCTCAAAACTTCTTCCTGCAACAGATTAGAAGAATGATATATTCCAATAAATCTTTCCTCGCTGGATTGGTGAAGACTGGTGACATTTCCATGATCATTTCTCCTTGGTTGTCGATGTCCCATAAGAAATTTCTGCACCATTGGAACCAATTACAAGCGCAGTCGGTATTCTAGATCGTTTCTTGATAATTTCGAAGACCTGTAAAAAGTGTAACAACCATACTAAATACGCTTGGTTGCGCAGATTCGTATCCGAGAAGGCATTTGATCAATGCCATCTTGATACGAGTGGATGTTTTTAATCGTTCTTCACAGATTCGCTGCACATGTTAGGAATGATATGAACATGAGAGCTGTTGCATTTCAGATTTCATGCAAATGATCGGGTCGAAACTGTTGAGGATACCCACAGACGTGTATGGCTACATCTATTTTTGTATGACGGTTCTCATGGGAGATTTTTCTTATACTGTATGGTGTCAGATTTCTCGACGGATATTCATATTTTTCTTATCGAATAAGTAAAACAGATTTAGGTATTTCAATGACTCCAGTACCTACAGCAATATATTTTGCTCAATGGAGGAAACATTTCATTTGGTGATTCAGACTCAATTTTGCATGCGATTTGAACACGAATTAGGGAGTCTGGAAACACTCTTTTCAGGGGTTTCATATGTCATCCCGAAAACGTCTGACTTGAGGATGGAAAGTATTGCAACCCTTTTCTCAAATCATTAGATTCATCTATTGAATCCTCGAACTTCTTTCAATACTCATCATTTTTCAATTTCAACTTGTGGAGTATTACAAATATGTTTTTTTCTTTTGGAACTCTCGCTCAATAAACGATGTATTGATGAAAAATCTATTATTTCTTCTCATTTTCTATGATTTCTCTATTATTCACTTCGAAATCACCTCTTCAAGAAATGAAGTTTCAGTTTATTAGTATTTTATTCAACTGATGAATTCATTACTATATATTTTTATGATATGGAAGACATCTTTCAAGACGAATAATTCCAGATTTTTCGTTTCAAAATATTTACTGTCGATGGAAAGCATGAAACATTGGAGACATTTGTTCAGAATATTGCATCATGATTTGTGGTCTATTGCCTGACCTACTTGGGTAGAAGTTGACTCCGAATTTGTAAATATTGGCGAATGTATCGCAAAGGAAAAAGAAGACACAAAATTCATTCATTCAACGAATTCTGAAAAAATATTCGCCAGAAAAGCAAAATGTTATGGTAACCGATTAGTAGTTTTTTCAACAACTGCTTTTGTCTGAAGAAGATTGCCGAAACTAGTTACACGAATGAATAATGAGTGTTCGTAGTGGACACTCTTGGATTTCAAATCAAATCAAATCAAAATTACTTTATTGTCTGAAGAATGATAATTCCTATTGACAAAGTGAAAAACAGAATAGTAGAAAGGAAAACGTCAATAGCAATTGAATATATGCATATTTTTCATACATACGTCGTTACATATTCCAAAATATATTAAATTTACCATGTCATTCATAACATCAAATTTGTAGAGCAGGTTACTACAGGTCAAATTATTCATATAAATAAAAGTCTATAAATGTATACAAAAAACAAATACATAAATAAATTGCAAACCATAGTAATGTTAGTTACTAGACGTCAGTTTATTAAAATTGGAGGTGTTCTTTATGGTAAAAAGGTATAAATAAAAATGAAGGGAATAAACAGAATTCAGATCTTTACAATTAATCAAAATGTGCTAAAAATAATATAGAAATAAACTAAAAATAAAATAGAATGCAACAGATTAGCACATACAAAGTGAATACCGTTACGTATCAGTAGATTTAAAACCCCCAACAACAAAAAAATCTAAAATTTCACGGAATAAAATTCGTCCAACGAGTAGAATGCTCTGCCGAGTAAAACATTTCTCACACAAACTTTGAATTTTTTTTTATCCATAATCGTTTTAATTTCGTTAGGTAAGTGATTGAACATTTTTATGCCATTATATATAATGGAGTTTTTTATTTGTGCAGATCTTGGAATTGGTAAAGTTATATTAAGGGTTTGTCTTGTGATATATTGTGCAGTGCCATAAACTCGATCCCTAAACTTACTGTGAATTAGGCATACTGTTTCTAATATATAGATACAAGGTGAGGTCAAGATTCGTTGTTCTATGAATAAAGGCTTACAAGAATCACTGAATTTAGCTCTGCACAAGTATCTAATTGCCCTTTTCTGCAATATGAAAATAGTTTCGAATAAAAATCCACTACAAGACCCCCAAAAGCAGATTCCATATCTCAAATGAGAATCAATTACCGCATAGTATACCTTTTTGGACATATCCCTACCAAGTTCCCACGAGGTCGTTCTAACTGCAAAACATCCAGAGGCTATTTTTCTACCCAGCTTTTTTATATGGTCCTCAAACTTTAACTTTTCGTCAATGTACAAGCCAAGAAACTTCGTTGTACTTGTACTGCTAATAACTTCATTACCCAGATACAGTTCTGGCAGAAGACCTTTAAAAGTGAGGATATTCGTTTTCGATATGTTAAAGGATAATAAGTTGGCATCGCACCACTGTTTTACCTTGATAACATCATTATTGATTTGTTGATGCAGATCAACGTCATTTCTATTATTCCAAAGTAAGGTAGTATCATCTGCGAACTGAGTAAACTTTCCCTTAATCTTCATTGAGGCTAGGTCGTTTATGTAGATTAAAAAGAGAATTGGGCCAAGCACTGATCCTTGAGGTACTCCCCATTTGATCAATAAATGTTGCGATAATTTGTTCTGAAGAGACACGCTTTGCGTACGACCTGATAAGTACGACTCAAACCACTTCAGAACTATATCTCTGAAGCCATACCTTTCTAATTTCTTCAACAGGATTTTATGGTTGACACAGTCAAACGCTTTAGTTAGATCACAGAAAACCGCTGCCACAACATCTCCATCATTGAGATTGAGATAACATTTCGTTTTGTTGTTTCGAAAATACTGGACCACTTTGAGTATGAATGGTCGCCACAATTTTGTGTCGACTGTCAGAAACGAATCATTCCTGCCAGTCAGATTATTCCGCCAAAATTCTAGAATATGTATTCGATATCAAGGAAATCATATAATACAGCCGAAACAGAGGAAATAGAATGAAACATTCGTTACAGAAGGCAATTCGAACAATCGTCCGAATTTGAGACTCAGAATATGTCGTCTTCTGTAACTCACGTTCTAATTTGTTCTCACATCTCTAATCGAATCACATCATCTCGATATTCGACTTGGACTAAACGACGGGAAACTGCTGAAAGTTACCAAGTGGAACCACTTCCTTCTCCGAAGGTTGCTCAATCGAACCGTTATGGAGGAAGGTTGTTTCATTCCACCGACGGAGTGCACTTTGATTCGTGCATTTATATATAATTTGCGAAGCGAAATGTTCTCATCAAAAATGAATCGAGTTGGCAGGGTACATGTCACGTGGTGAGGCAGTTATATGACTCGGCAAGGCCGGTGTTAATGAATCTTCGTAACGGTATGCACATGAATATATGGAAATTATTTTTATGTATACGTTCATATCATACACGGTGCGAATGAAATTCGAAACTAGATTTTGTTTGGAAAACGGTATCACACCCATAGTATAATAATGCTAAAGATGCTTGTGGAAGAACCTGTCTGATTCTTTCCGTTAATTTGATGATATCATAATTTCGAAATAGATGCCTGGGAAATGTTCGCAAGGCGAAAATCGATACCGCAGACTCTTGAATAGTCACTTCTTAGTACTACATTAAATAAAGTCTTTCATGAGAACTCGATCCATTATACAATCATGAGCAAAAGAATGCAACCAGTTGATTCATTTTCATGTTTCAACTCGTCATTATATGCAAAGGTTGATGTATATAACCCTGAAATTGAAACACCCTGTGGATGATTTCGTAGCCGATTACCATTGATTTCTGGCAGGAACAGTTCCTTCCCTACATTATATTCTCTGATTCATGTCTTGAGTTCACTGGTTCATTTTTTGAGAATGAAATGAACTAAATCGTCACCGAAGGAAGAAATGATATGTTAATCTGAAGATATGTCTTACCTTGTTGTCGTCTTATATAGTGTCAGTGACAGCTTAGATCTTGAATCTGGCAATGGAAAGGCAACAATATATATATTGTTCAGCTTCAATGAACGCGTCAAATTGGAAATACTGCGCTTTCAGTCGAGGAACGCAATTTGGAGACTGGATATGCAAGTTTAAATTAGTAATTTTATCTATAGAGGAGAAAATTATGAAGATCACACGGGGAGTAAGAAAAAATGAGACGAAAAATATTACCAAGTACTGATTTGTTTTTTTTTCTGCAACATTTTCCAGTCTTGAATTGAAAATCAATTCATAACTTCATACAATTATGATTTCACATTGATGAAAGGAGCTTGTCTAGTTTTCTGGATCACACCATAACTTTGAAGAGTATCATTCTGATATTGGGAATTCGTGAATTCAATTATCAATAGATAGATAGATAGATATTTCATCAACTACGTAACATTATGATTGTAATGTTTGTAGCAAGTCATATACAATTTGATAGGAAAATAGTATCAAGGGTGCAATAAAAATAACAAATATAACAAATAAATACGACAATGAATAATATCAATCACAAACAGAATAAGTGAATAATAAAATGAAGAATATATGAATAAAGCTACAGTTAACAACTTCACTGACTACAAAAAGCTGGCTTGAAAAGAAGAGGAAGGGTGCGTATGTTATATAAAAACGATTATTACTCTTATTCATTGGAACTCACTTAATTGATAATTATTGGCAAATGAAGTAAACTATATAATAACACTCATCAGTGCATGAATCATCGATACTTTGATTGATTTTGATACAAGGTACTTAGGTACTATATACAATTCCAGTGGAAAATTCCTATTCGGATATATCAGAGTTGGTATATAATTAATTTTCATCACACCGAGTTACCTGTGCATTCTTCAGGAATTCTGAGCCTTCTGATGTAACAAGGAAATGAAGAATCGTGATTATGAAAAAAAATATTCATTGAAATTCATCAAGGGATGGCCAAATACTGAGGCTTTCGCATGACAACTGATTTTCGATTTCGGAGACTTTAATGCTATAAGGAAAGAAACCCAGATTCGAATTATTGGTGGAGGAACTCTATTACAAGAAAATTTGCAGCATAATAATATACATCTTCTAAATGATTTTTTATTGATACCGAATATTTTTCTAGACAGATGAGAGAATATTCCTGGAGAGTTTTGAAAATATAGGAATATGATATCCTTTCAGTTGCAAAATCTACCGGAATATTGCTACTAGGCAGTCAATTAATATTATACACAAACTCATTTCTCTTCGAAACAAGTGGAATCATAGATATTTTCGACTCAGAGTTTCGAAAAAATCAAAGATATCTAAAAATAGTTCTGAACATATTCGAATCATTATGGGTGGGTATACAAAATGAAAAAGGTTGTCAGAATCTGCGAGAACATAATCAGGAGCATATTTGAAAAAAAATAAGTTGATGATGGTTTCGCGAATATGAAACCTCGAACAAAGAAATCAATATAACTGAAATTCCATTGAATGCCTGACAATGAATATTCGTAATGACAAAAAATATTTCAATCATCACGATATTAATGTTTCCGAAAGTGAACGAGTTCATAATGAGAATCCTCTCGAAGCGTTTTCGATAGATGAATATACTGACAAGTTTTCTCTTTGATTTCAGACTGGCCAATCCTTTGGAGGGATTGGATTCGGTATAAAACGGGAAGTGTTCTTCCTCAACCTAGAGGACGGATATTTTGGCTGCCAAGTGAACGAATCGACAGACGTTTTACAGTTATTCGAATTATCGAAATTATGTGACGGAACGCCGAACTGCTTCTTAGGTTCCGACGAATTAGCCAAAGAACTCAAGTGTACAGGTAAGTCCTGTTCGATTACGTGTGAATATTTCGAGATCTGTTTTTCGAATTCTTCGATTCAGTTCCTGAAGGTGGCCAAACCGGATAGCAGAATATTTCGTGAAATATCTACATGTATCAGTCGAGGAATATTCGAAATATTCCTCAAGTTTTCGACAAGCCAACTTTTCATCCCTATTTGAATGAAGCCTCATCGATACTCGATGAGGTTCAAAATGGTACAGTTACTTCTATTCCATCTACTTCCCAATTCCATCAGGAAAAAACGGATGTTCAAACTCAAAGTTCTTCGGAATTCCTATGAAATTCATCAAATGAAAAATGGATGACACTACATACAGGGTGTTACAGAACTATGGGATCAAACTTCTAGGGTTTTTCAGTGCAGAGGTAGAGAACATTAGAGTAGTGGGTCCCATGACCGAAAAAGTGTCAAGACGAATTGAAATTTAGAAAGACGATGGATTGCCTAATTAATATTGAATTCATTTAATTTTCGCCTTTTGTATACAAGATATCATCACAACAATTGTCCAAAATGTCTTCCTCCAACCTGAATACACCGATTTGAGCGTCACACATGATTTCGTCGGACTTGACTAAAAATTTGATCATCGTCTTGAATGATTTCAAATGCTGTTGTAATTCGTGCAATTGAGTCTTGCTTTGTTTCTACTGGAGTTTCGTAGACCGAAGACTTCACATGTCCTCTCAGGTAAAAATCTAGCGACGTTGAATCGGGTGACCTAGGAGGCCAAGAAACTGCTCCATTGACATCGACACTTTGAACAATTGTGATGATATCGTGTACAGAAGGCAACAATTGAATGCATTGAATCCTATTTTGGCAATTCGTTGTCTTTCTTGATTTTAACGCGTCTTGACACTTCTCCGGACATGGGACCCACTACTCGAATGTTGCACTGAATAACCCCTGAAAGTTTGATCCCATAGTTTCGTAACATCCATCATCAGTACAAAGGATTTGGAGATGATACCGATATCAATTAATTTCTCGACGATATCTAATGAAGCTCATCGCATTTGTTGCCAATACTATTTGTTCACGTTCTTTCACTCTTGCCTAGAATATCAAATTGGTTCGAATATAGTGGAACTGGACTGCAGAGAGTCTTCAATTACGCCGACCGCCATCGAAGACTTGTATTCCATAAATAAAGTTGAGTCTTTTTGTCAGCTTATCCGGTCTTTTACAGCAAGTCAATCAGCAATATAAACATAAGATCAGTAGCGTCCCTCCTAGATACAAGAAGATAATTGTAGTGAATGTGACTAGAAACCATTTTTCCTTGAACCAAACGACGCAAACCGGGTCATCAATAAGATAACCGGTAATTTTCCTCCAAATTTCGACGAATGGTTTTGCGTTTGTTTGCTCCATGGATTGGACGGATTTCGGTAGCAAATATTGATTCAATTGTTTAAGAGCGTCTGATATTGATTTCTTGGAAATTACTTGTTGTTACCTCAGTAGCTCATCAAATACGAGTTGAGTTTGAAGTAGTACATTTTTGTTGCCTCATGAATATATCAACGATGAAATGAAACAGGATAATATATTTTTTCACCTCCAACAATCTTGACAAGTGTCGATCATGTGTCAACTTCACAAGTGAACCAGAAGTTTACCGTGACGTCATTCAGTTAACGTTTGTTCGGTTGAGTTCGAGAAAAAAATGGCTACTACGTGCTCCATACATCAAGAAAAATTTCAGTTTGAGTTGTACTATTTTCCGTATGAATAAATACGGATGCAAATAGAGGTCAAAGAGGTATCAGGAAAATTCTCGAACATAACTATACCGGATGTAAGGCACGTCCTGCACACTTATCAACTACTACTTTTGTTGGTAATTCATGCATTTGATGTAATCATATCTAATGTCACACCAAACATGTGATCAAATCCTTACTGGAGAAAAATCCTCTGAACAAGTAGGCTAAGTACTATAAGCTGAGACAGTTAGCTGAAAAGGATTATGAAGAGTTTGTGAAGGTCATCAATGCTGATGAAAGAGAAATATACAGGGTGTACGGAAACTGTGCGCAAAAGAATGAAGGATTCAATTCCGAAAAAATATTACTAATATTGTTATTATAAAAGTTCCTATAACATTTCAATTTTCAAAACTCACTGACAAGTAAGTGACAGGTCTTCTGAGTTGAATTCATGAATCAATCTTTGAAATCATCATTCATGCAAATATTCACACTTATTTCATTCAGTTATCACAGTAATAACATTTTTAGTCCATGGATTTTCTTCAGATTCGGCAAACTTGGAAGAACTTAGACTTCAATATTTCAAAGATGAACAGCCTTAGCTGCCCTTAGCCTTCAAAAAAGCTTCAAAATGAACTTCTTCCTTGATATTCCCAAGATGTTCAATGAAGATAATGAGAAAACATTCTAGATAGATCCTAGAAACCGTTTCAAAAATTTGCTTACAATAAATTTGACCACCGTGAATCCTGATAATTGTTCGAAAAATAAGACGTTTGCTTTGATATCAATTTTGACAGATTATATTGATTTCGAATATTCAAGTTTGAAGATCTGGAACTTAGTGAGTTTTCCATAGGATGTCCTCGAAAGTTTTGGCGATATTCCTTCAAATAGCATATCCTCATTTTTTTGCGCACAATTTTCGGAGAAGCTGGTTTTTATGGCCTCAATATCTGGTGTTACTCAAACTGATCTGATGAAAAAAAGAAGTGAATTCGAGATAGAATCCGGTAGCACATAGTTGACAATCGGAAATTATCACAAACTAGGACGTTGAGAGTTTGCAGTGATATCTCTTCCAGTGAATCCGAAGAATCGTTCGTTATGAAGCAGCGAATTTCTGTACAGCAAGGCAGTGGACAAGGTCGCCGTGTTTTTATCACAAATAGGATAATCTGAAGTGGCGATCTGCAGAAATAAAAACACCATTATATCGTGGCTATGAATCATTCATTGACAGTTAAATGGCGAGCTTTTGTTTCAGTGGGACATCCAGCTCGCAAATAAAAATGAACACACACAAGCTTCGCTATTTCTTCTCATCCGAGTATGTCTATACAATGTGACCACATGGAAACATAAAAGAGCCATTATCGAGAACTATCATAACGAGTAGCAGTTTTAATTTTGCTCCACATCTACAATCTGTCGGATTGGGAGTTCTTCGCATATTATTATCTTGTTTTTTTTTTCTTCTAGAGAGGTGGAAGTATAGATACCTTTCGCATTCCGAACAGATAGATTGCTATACAGTATCCCCATATTATCAAGTCATATTGAATATGGGAATGAAATAGTGCAAAGTAAGGTCATACAAACCAAGTGAGAGGCTGCCAAAGACATCGAAATGTCTTTGGGGGCTACTCTACCATTGAATTTTCTTGAGAGATTTGAATTTGAAAGACAAATTCTCAGACATATCAGATGTATGTGCTTTCCATGTGAGTTCCTTATTATCGATGTAGAATCTCAATAGCTCCAATTTCCACGTGCTGGTGAAAATACTCCATAGCTATCATGATTTTGCGAGTTTCATCCTCATTTTCCTTGAGCTCATTTCCCACAAACTATATCTCAAAAATCGCACGTTCATCCATGGACATGTTCAGAGCCATAAGTTGATACAAGCCATATTTATTGATGAGTGTGGTGTTAAGAATCACCACTGTTCCTATCCATGTCTCTCATGTGATGATCATGTGAGGTCCATTGCGAGAATGGCTTGACAAAAACTCGGCTTTTTGTTCCGTTCAAAGAACGAGCAAGCAGAGGGAAAACCCTAGTTGCTCCTCATAATCTAGAAAGCTCAAATTCGACTTCTTCTCAGATAGATATTTCCATGGTAAGTCGGTCCTCAACGTAGACAAACTAGCTGATCTGAGCTGAGGCTACACTGTCAGGCTCGATACCTGTCGAACTTCACTCTACCAAGCATCATTCACCAAATGAACGGCAAATTTGTGGGCCAGTGCCAGTGCAGGTGTTCTTGAAGAACTTCCAAGAAGAGTTCGATATTTTGTTGTTCCACGGAAATCATAGGTTTTGTGTCGATGAAAAAAGATCTCGCCACCTCGTGTAGGAACATTGTAAACTCTCGTCCCAGATACATTTCGCTGTGAAATGGGAAATTCCTCGACGTAATATCGAAATGACTATTTCATTATGCGTCAGGCTGGAGGCATCGCATCTAATCCTAAGGTCTAGGCCTTTTCGCCAGTGTGCACGTTTCGCGATCGTGCGCATCCATTGTATCTCACAGTCTAGCCAGCCGAGGATTCTCTTTTGTGGCCACGGGTGTTTCGTTTTTTTTCTGGAAGGATTGACCTCTCTGAACTAGCTCGATGTTCACGATTCTATTTTTCGTCCAACTCGGGGGCTATAAATTTCAATTTGAATTCAATTAAAGCCGCTCGGAGTCTTTGTTCTTCGAGGCTAGGAAGGCATTAATTATTTTTGCTAGGATCGTATCTGGTACCTACCAGGCTGGAGGGTACTATCATGTTTTTCTATTGCTGCGACAAAAAATTGATTTTTCCCAACTGTTTTTCATGTTTCATCAAGGTACAGGGTTATTGTCACTATATTTGACCCCCCCCTCAAATATTTCATAATGTGAGCAATGAACAAAAGATGGGAGGAAATGTTGTGGGGTCTTTCGTCTATGAGATAATTGTTTTCAAGTGATGAATGAATAAAAATATATTCTTCCTGAATGGAACACCCTAGCTCTCTTTTTTCTGATCTCAAAAAAATAAGGTTTGATAGGTTGACGTTGGTAACATTTTGAAACTAGTTTCGCAGAATCTGGAAAATCCGTAATATTTTCTTTGTATGTAAAAAACAATGAAAATAAAAAAAATGGAGCCAATTCAACTTCAATAACCATTTCGAAAAATAATTCCAGCCATAACCTTCAATGCAATTGCAAAATTTATCTACCGTTAGTTTTGTAAATTTTACTAAACTGACCCATAATTCTGGATGACTGAAAACTATGAGAGCTAGAATTTTTGAAATCAGAAGAACAAGTTCTCAAAGAAATTGTGAAAATATATACCATATTCCTTCGAAAAAAAAATAATTTCATGTACTCATCAAGCGCTTCATGAGGATAATTCTCATTTTTTTTTTCAGTAGGTATTTCGATACATGAAACATTTTTTCCAAGGCTCTCATGATGAGGTAGTTGAGGTGGAGATGATCTGAATATAATTACTAATCCTATACAGTGTGTGTTTTCAATTTCATTACCTACTTACAATAATTAACTCATGGTGTTATCTTTAGTTATAACCAGACAATTGATCATTCAATCACGTCTCTAATATGATGTTGAATTTTAAGAAAGGAATAATATAGCTCCGTTTCATCAGATATTGTAGAGAAATCTTCCGTGAGATTTTGGATTATTTTGGCTACCACATGTTATTCGTAATCAATATATAAACGGTGCGCAATTGATTCAATCGAATGATCCATTATTATTGCAATTTCAATGCAATCAAACTCTTTGGTCTCTCTCTGAATTACGGAATCGATGGTATTCGTGACAGAAGATGAGGCAATTCCATACGTAAACCTCATTTGAAACGTTCAACTTCATGCATTTTCTGATGTATGTCGCATGATAATCCACCTCCAGCTCCTAAGAAAATTCTGTACTTTCATTCTCGTTTTTGCAGATGACTGCCGGAAGGATGATGGCGCCGAGTGCCAAAATGGAGCTTGCCTAGACGGCCAATGTCATTGTAACGATGGATTTGGTGGATGCAGTTGCCAAGTACCAGGTAAATTGCAAACTCACTAATATATTTCGATCGAATGAATTTTTACTCGAACCACAATTGTGAACAACAGGATAAGGGTTAGATCATGTTCAAACTATTGCGTTTTTTTGCGATTCTGCAAATTTGTTTCCAGTCTCAGCAAAACCGTATCATATTTACTCCAAGAGTTTGTCTACCTGTCAGAGTTGTTGGTTGAAACAAAAGATAGAGATATTTTGTGGAGATTTTTCATTATTCAAATTCAATTTATGGTTTTTCTGAACACATACATGATCTCTCTGATGGTTACTCAAAACTGAACAATGGATTTCAGAGACAAATGTCAATTTTGTCTCTGGTCGTATATTTTGTAGCTTGTTCAATGCAATCTAAACATGATGTGTGATATTTTTCCACCATGGACTTATATGGTCTATTGAAACTCAAAGATCTTTGTGAGCACAGTATACTGTTGTGACAGCAAATGAATCAACAGCATGTGATGTTCCTTCTTTCCATGATTCATCGTTATTAATACGGAATAGTCAGTGTTATCTGTGAAACTTGATTCATTCGTCCATATCAATAAGTAGGTATGCATGTAGAGAAAGAAGAGACTTTTGGAATGAATATTGAGTGATAATGGTGAGCATCGAGCACTTTTTCTTTGAAATGTGTGACGACTGCGTTATGAAGTGTGAAAACGTTCCATCATCTCGAGAGTTGAATAATCTCGGAGACAAAGGTCGAACAGATCGGTTCCTCACAATTTCATTCTACAATGAAAACTTGAGAGTTGATTAGTGAAAGTATAATCAGACAAGCATTTTCACACTTCGTCCAATTGAGTATTTTATTCTCCACTACTATTACTTGAATATCAACATATTTCACAACAATTCAGTAATCTATTCCTACTGAAGGAGCTTGGCTTGTTTGTTCAGCATTTTCAATTATCCTGATATATCAAGTAGCCTGGGAGTCGATATAGAAAAACTGCAACGAAAATGTCAGATCCATTTAATGAATCTCTATTCCATCGTTCACTGAAATGACTCTAAACCTCCTGAACTTTTCAGATTCTATCTATCCTATCATCATTCAACTAGGATGACAGTGACATATGTCAGTCACGTCAACACGTCAGCCATGTCAATGATGCCATTTTCGCTCATAAATAAATTAACCTCAATAAACTTTGCTTCGCTTTCCTTATCTCAGATCTATGGCAGCCTAGCGCCCATTCTCCATTTACTGTTATGACTGAACCCACTTCAGAAGTTCGTTGAAGTACGAAAAATGATGTAACTGTAGCTACTCCGAATAAAACACTCAATCCTGCAGCTGCACGTGCATAAATCTCTACAATAGGTTTATGTAGTTCTATCCTTTCCACTCATCCGCTATTAGGACATAATAAATTGATGATGCTTCCTCTGCAACATTTCTCTTTTAATTCGTGACTCGATGATAGAGAGACGAAAAATGCTCTTCAGGTGGGAGAGAATGATTCAGTGATTATTCTGTTCTCACACTGTATGACTGATCGTTGTTTATTTTTGATGACAGTTATATGTACCAGATAAAGTCGCATTTGATGATGTAATCCAATAGACGCAAATCATTCGATTGGAAATGTTCCATCCTATGATTGGTCAAGTGAATCAAAAGCAAGTTTCAGACGAGAATAAATATTCTTTCTGCTACTGTGTTATTTTGTATACAATTCTCTATATATTTTCTGGGTCGAATTACCTTCCCAATGACATATCACAAGTTGATCGACCAGTTTCTCAAAAATCTAGTGAGATAAAATACAAAACCACCTTATGTGATTCTTCTATGCCAACTATATAACTCTCATGTGCATAAGAGATAGTTGATGACAAAGTTGTTTTGTCAAAAATAATTTGTCTTCATTTTGAATATGAATGTGAGGTCTTTCGATATTGACTGAAACTTTGAAAACAACTTCTGGTCAAACAGGAACATTTATTTCAACACAAATAGAGGTACCCAAACCTGAAAATCTTGACTTCATAGATATTGGAATGACGTGGTCATTTCTTTAGAGACAATGACGGAATATTCGAACTGACTGTTTCTGTATGGATTTCAACTATTGCTTGTCTCGCTTCCTTCATTCTGATAAGGCAAACCTCCAGATGACAGGACAGATATATGTGATAGAACATACATCAAAAGCATAACAGTGTGAAGCGAATGAAATTTCGAATACTTCGACTAATTTGTATATGACTTCGCTAATATTTCAATTTCTAGCAGATAATATATCATTATGTCAGACAATGAACGATAAAACTCGAATGATTGGTTACTTTTGTTGACCAATCAAATCCAAGTATTCTCGAATGCTAAGCATTGTTATTGCCAGGTTTAATTCACTCGATAGCCTCACAACATTTTGGCACCACCATAATTAATTTCATAACAGTAAAAAACATCTCATTAAGTGATTATTCTTTGAGAATAAAGTACCTCATCAAACATTAAACACTTCGTTTCCAACAATGCCTCGATCTGTAACCTGTAACGGTTTGGATATCAAATTAATTCTCTTGATGAATTGCTCGAAAAGTTTTTTTTTCGAATGGAGATCAGATTCGATCTAATTATTTAGATATCAACATCAAACGAACGTATCTCATTAGTGTCGAGTATGGAAGAAAAGCAGTTCGAGAATTCTTTTGATTTGAGTGACTTTATAATGGGAGTAATGAATCGAGATGAATTCGTCGAGCCGTAAGAAATATATACAGGCTATTCGACTGAGCAGACAGTAGTAAACAGTCCTTTATATATATTTCATTATATATTACACAATTATATTCCACATGACACAATTATACATTATCTATTATACATGCACACAATGTATATTTTTCCTGGTATCAGTCAAATTTGCGAATTCTTTTACATTATCTTGAAAGCATTCCATTGTCAAATCTTTGAATGCTATTAAATATTATCTGTCGGTAAGTTGAGCTCTGGAAGCTTTTATTATTTCTTGAAGGTTCTCAAAGATATTCGGAGAGACGAAGTAACAAAGGTTCTATGCCAAAAGTATCATGAATAGAGTAGTGGAAAATTCAATGTCAAATATGAACACATATTTCTCGAAGATAAAAGAACGTGGTGTTTCAATGCCAAGCAGTTTTTTGTGTGAATATTTTTGAAGTAGATCACGTGGGTATAGTAATCGTGTTTTGAAAGCCTTGCCAATCTCTTCCAGATACTTTTGATCAGAGAAACACAACTGAGTTATTTATATTCATTATAGAAATTATCGCACTTAACACTTTTGTTACTCTCGGATAAAATCTGTAATAAATCTTCCAGTTGCACCAAACAACCACTCACAAGACAAAAATATTCAATTTGACATTTTTTTACAGACGAAAATGAATGCAAATACAGACCGTGTGACGTATTTTCGCACTGCACCAACACTCTTGGCAGTTTTTCCTGTACCTGCTTTCCTGGTTACCACGGAGATGGTTTCCATTGCGAAGGTGAGTGCTAATTCCATTTCCGATGTACTAATTTGCAAGAAGGAATATAATTTTCCCACCTAGCTTGACGGGCGTTCTCTTATTTACTGTTACGTGTTTGTCCCAACATGGGAAATGAAATCCCCGTAAATTTTACGGACTTGGCAGCACTGATAATCGTCCACATCTCAGTCACGACCTTCCTCACGGCATCCTTGATGTAGGTATAGTTTGCTAGCGCCCGCTCAAGCCAGGGGCGTGCATGAGAACGGGGCAAAAAAGAAATCACCTTCGTTTCTCAAGAAAATCCATCGTAACTAATCAAGATATTCGCCAAATCAAGATATTCTGAGTGCCATTCCAAAAATTCTTTGGAAATTTTACAAATTTTTCGCAATCTTTCAGTTCCATCGAGAGAAGTGATTTTTTTTTTAACATTCAACGTTGTTGTTAGAAATAGAAAAAACTTGAAAAACTTCTTTAGAGTATTCTGTTATGATTCAAATAGGTAAGATTCGATTCTTCCTCAAACGTTTCGTATTCGTGAAACCATCATCAACTCATTATTTTCAAATATAGTCTTGATTCTTTCTCACAAATTCTGTGCGCTTTTTTCATTGTAGATCTACATATGAGTCCTGATTGATGGTTTTAATGTGTCTCGACGTATTTTCAGATATAATTTTTTTTTCAATTCCGAATCAAAAATTATCATTAGTTCCACTTGTTGGACAAATGAGACAGTACAACAATTTCTGATCTGAAAAGTGAAGGAATTATTCTACTTTAATTATTTGAATCAATGAACGCACAAAATATAGTTTCAAAATGTTTCACCACCTATATAGCTCAATATTGCCTTTCTTGATCGATTTGGTGGAACATTATTTCAGAATTGGAAACGGAAGAACTGTAGAAACCAAGAAAAAATCAATTTTTGCAAAATACTACAAAAGAAACTCATGTTCGAATATTTGTATCCCTCGTATCATTTTCTGAATTTATCATCCTCATTGGTCTGTCAATTGAAATGAATCAGATATTGTTGATTGGGTCGTTCTTCTTCAGAACAATGCTGATGATAACTAAAACTAGGTTGGAACACATCAAAACCACTAGGTGTATCCAGAATGAAAGAAGCTCACAAAATCTGTGTACACTAATCAAGACCGTATCTGTAGAAACTAAGTTCATGTTAAGAAGTATCCCCAGTTTTTCTCCATTTTCAATAACAACGTTGAAAAAGTAAAATTGATAATTATCATTATTATTATCATCATTTTTATTATCAGATTCGCACTACACTCTGTGTTTGGCCGGATTTCAAGTGATTTTGATTGTAGCTTGTAGAAACAATTTTTTGAAGATTATCCTCTATTTTTCTGTGCGTCTTTAATTGAATCTGAATTTGTACCTAGCAAATAAAATTCTTGAACTCCACAAAACTGAAGCAATTATATAGTCACTACTAACAATGAAAGAAAAGGAAATACTCTATAATTAAAATTCAATTTATGCTCAGCTTACAAACAACATAATAGGTGCCTATTCTGAAGAATCGGTTATTGAGGCTGTAATCATGTAGTTTTCATGTTGCCCAATACGAAGTATTTAGTCTAGACAGTCTGAGAAAAAAATCGTATCGATTACGAGAATGTTCCTTTTCGAATACCATCCAAGGATTAGACAATACCTTAACAGGCCTAAAACAAGAATTGTTAAATGTTAGATCATGACACAGATACGTAAATGGCATTCAGGCTTACCAAAAAAAGGCCTCAGTAGGTGATGTCAAGAAGAGGAAAAATCGCAATATGAATGATCATAAAACCAAATCAATGATATTAACGATTCCTCCAAATTGAAAAAAAAGCTCACTGGAAATTATAAAATTCTGTCATAATACACCTAAGAAGCATTTCACCATCGCCATGATTTCCAATAATTCCTTTTTTATTATTTGTCAGTGCGAGAGGAACTCCTATATTGTTTGAGGAACATTACCATATCACGATCACCAATAAATTTCCCCACCTGAAATGCTCCTTGTGATATAATGTAAACTTCAGGAGTTCCATCTAATAATCCATCCATAATTCGAACGATTACATTGAAGTGAGATGGGGACTACTGGAAAAGTAAAAGTCCCTTCATTCATACCAGAAGATTCCATTCCACTTAATTGGAGATAAGCATTTTTCGACCGTTACGGCATCAAACTGTTAGGAATTCGCTGAATGTATCATTAGGTATCATGTGCGGACCTCAATTATGTAACTGTATGGCCTGACTTTCGAGGAACAACAACAATCACGAGCTCGGTGTTTGTCTTCGAATAACGTGCTCGTATCGGCTGGTTAGACATTGTAATTTGTCGATGAACCCACCTCCAATTCATTTCGCCAGGATAACCTTTGATCTTGGATCGTACGCTGAAAATTTGGGCAAGGATCTCATAGTCGATCACGTGAACTCAAATAGAATTTAATGGTATGTCATTTATTACATCGACGGTTGTCGGTGGTTAGCATGGCAAGGTTTTGGGATGAATCGAAATTTGAATTACCGTTGACCTTCAAGAGAATCTCATTGTGACAACAACTCAAGATTCGTATGTGAAGATTCAAACTTGGAGCCAAACTCATGATTCTATCAGCAGATTGTGAGTAGATGGCATGGCAAGGTTTTGGGACGAATCAGAATCGAAATCAGTGATGACCTTCAGTAGAATCGCATTGTGAAAACAACTCGAGCTAATTCAGAGTCAGAAAATATTTAAGACTCGATGTGGAGAAATGTCATGAAGCATTTCACTCATTACTCATAGTGATTATCGAATGGGTGGGTTTTCACCTCAAAAACGCACCAATAATTATAGAGAATGCTATCAATATACGTACCAATTTTGTTTTTCTCCATTCGATAAGTAGATTCTTCGCCACTTCCTGACTTCTTGATTCAGTTCGGCTCAGTATCGATGAGGAGATATCTTTTAATGAGGAAGAGATTAGGTTCGCACCTACACAAAATCATTAGCATCTAGTGACGACTTATCGATGCTTCTTCGAACGTCCATAGGATGAGAAAAGACGAACGTTATCTTCCTCTACCATTCCTAACGATGTAGTTCGACTTCGATGCAAATATACAAGAATGCGGCAGTTGTTTTTACGTTGGTCAGGCTAGAGTAAGCGGCAAACGCCCTCTAGATCTGTTATTACGGCATGTGCGAACACCGCAAATTATAACTCTTGTTACTCCGATGCCTTTATGTCATATTTTATGGTGTTCGGTACTGTTAGCTCCATTATTAACGACCAGCAATTGATTACCGACATTTGCGGCCGAGAATTAATAGAATCGTTCGATTACGATCGGGATCGTAACCGCTGGGTTACACACACCACACGAGTGTGGCAAGAGGACCAAGTATGTATCCCAAGGATGCTGGAAATTTCACACTCCAAGAGTTATGCATCACGTTAAATGTCGAATTCTTCTAGATCCAGAAAGAGATTCGTCTGGATAGGCAACGAGGAAGAGTGCAATTTCGTCAAACCGTTTTGCCAACAGTCAGCTGATCACTGTTGGTTGCCTCTCGCGTTTGCTGTTCTCATTGGTTGGATTCCTTCGCCTTCCTCTATAGGCACGAGCTAGGGTCTATTTGGAATCGGCTATTTTTTTTTAATTCATTAGTACAGCTATAGGATCAACAGGACAACAACATCTCGAACAAAGTTCCAAAATATTTCCTTGACTTGATAGGCTAAACCATCTGAAGCAACCAGGATTATTCAAAAATTTCAATATTCAAACAACGAATTTGATTCGAATGAAAATAACAAAAAATGTCGTGTTACTCGATACAATTGGCATGACACATCAAAATGTTTTGACTCCAACGGTCATACAGGAATTTTGTGGTTGGGGAATTCTTTGTTTTTCCTTCAAGTACGTCCTGCAAGAGTGTTATTTCTGTTGAGAAACCATACATGTTACAAACATACATGTTTGATAGATACTGAATCTATTTGTTCTCTAATAATATTGAAATCTCGAATTTCAATAATCATTCAAAAACGTAGAAAGTACCTAAAACGGTTTGTCAGGAATCTAGTCTGGTTGAGTCTTAGTGAATGTTTTTTCTCAAACATGCCATACTCATTTTTTTTTTTTCGATAATCATTGACTTCATCGATAAATATCTGAATACGAGCTATACCGATCTCATCTAAAGTACATACCGAGCGTTTTAGACTTTGGCTGTACATCATACCCATACGTAAACAGTTATTAACATGGTACAAATTCAAATCCTGTTGGGATCAATAGTATTCCGTTTCTTCTATGATCTGTTCATTCGAATATAATTTCCTTTGATGTTCTTCATATCACACAAGTAGTGTTCCAAGAGGTACTTAAGATAATTGTAGATAGAGCTTTGATGATATGAACAAACAGAACACGTTTCTCACTCTGGTCGAATCTTCGTGAGATATATCATATTTCCTTCAATAATCACTTCTTTTTTAGACAGAGTACTCACACTAAAAGCATATCAAAGACTATCGTTCAATGTACACGTTCAGAAATATATCGTAGTCATATTTTTTAATTCGGCACGCCATAAACGTGAACGCAATCAGAGATTCATGACTAGATGACATAACAACATCATTAACATGAAAAGAAATACTCGGCCATTTCGGTCACCGTTACTTTCGAACATTAATTCGGATGACCAAAAATCGATATCCGTTTTGATCGATGTCGGTCTGCAAATGAGTAGCGATGTCGATGACCGATGACGAAGATTGTTTCGATGATTTGTTGTAATTGAATGAATGCAATTGATAGAGGAATCATCAGGTGCGAGGTTTGAAGTGGTAAAACAGATAGAGGAATGATCTGAATGAATTCAACAAACGATTCTTCGAGTGATTTTGGGACACAAGGTGTTGATTGTATTTTTGTCCAACATGTTTGGTTCTTCTCCAACGTAGGGTCACTAATCTCCAAACAACTTGAAGTTTGACAGGAACAAAATTTGGAATCTCCACCCAGATTGTCGTTGAGGGTAATGAATCCAAAATATGTACCGACAAACACACTCTATCTAGTCATCTAGAAGAAGAGAATAGGTGTTGTTTGATAGAGCACGTCCTTGGTAGTTATACCTGGAGGCATACCACTCATCATAATCATTCATCGGGATATGCTGGTGAAATTAACGTCAAACAACTCCGACAGAGTCATTGATCTCAGGACATTGATCTTTTCGAGGCGTAGCGTTCGCGCTATGTTGTCTAACACTAGTTCTCCCAATTAAACTTCTTCGAGTTGGATTCGCCACTTTGGAAGAAATCGCGATCCGGAAGGAACGACCCCCTGTATTTACGAGCAACGGCTTGGTATTTCGTACACTCTGAATTGTATATGTATATGTACAAATTCAGCAGCTATAATCGAATAATCTTAGAGAGCAATTGTAAATGCTATTTGACAGGAAAATACATTTCCTTACAGTGTATTCCATTTGAGATCCCCAGAAAACATGCCACTCAGTTTTCATAAATTGACTATCTATAGGCCTTTTCGGAAACGAATTGAGTCAACTCATTTACTGGAATTTACAATTCTATCTTCGACGATCGAGTTCCTCTCTTGGTTAGGTTTCCGAAATGGTTCCCGGTAGACAGTTGGAAGACAGTTTTTTTATTACAAGAGTGCACACACTGTTAAAGTAGTAACAAATGAACATCACCACAAAGTTTCGGAGGGATCTTAAAGTTTTTGTCGAATAGGGACACGAATATGCTTTCCATATCATCCTCCCTCTACATTGGCAGGAAACAGTACGATCATATATCGCTTCGTCTATCATTTTAGGTAAGAGATAGCGTCTCTTATGATGGAAAAAAATAGTTGAGAAATATAGGTACTATGCATACAACTTCGAATCTATCCAAAATCGTGATTGTAACGTGATTTTTAACTTTCTGATTGTACTTCTCACAGTCACACACAAACTGGGAACAGTTTACGTGACTTTTTCGTTCATCAATTCACCTTTTTACTATGTCTAGATTTTATATTGTAACTGAATAAGTTAATGAATTATCATTATCAAAAGAAGCAAACTAGTTTTGCACTGGATCGAACAGTCTTTATCATTCTGAACTGGTATGAATATTCCAACAATGTAAAGACGGATTCATTCAATGGCATTAAATTTCGAATAATCAGGTGCAAAAATAGCAACTTCTCATACTTTTCGATTTGTCATTTGCGAAAGTTGATTATCAATGATACGGTGAAAAATTATTTGCTTTCCGAGCAAAATGTGATTTTGTGATTGGTTTTATTTTTTTGTAGATATAAATGAATGTGAGGAACCAGCAATAGCAGCAAGATGTGTGGAAAACGCCGAGTGTTGTAACTTGCCGGCACATTTCCTCTGCAAATGCAAGCCAGGTTATGAAGGAGACGGGGAAGTTCAATGCCACGGTGAGTTCCGATGTCGTAAATCGATTGTAAGTTGTGCCGAACGAACGATCCGATTTATTGGCCTATCAAAAGTCGCTACAAAGACAACGATGAGCATCAACTGCATATGTTTTTGTTCGAAGTAATTACAGAAGATGCCAGTTCTTCTCGATCTAGCATAATTGACAATTGGACACTGTCGAACATCTTCTTCCGTTCGCACTCATTATGATGAGAAGGATGATGGAAGTTGTCCTTTTTGTTGAATTAACTGTTGACGTATATGAATGAGAACAATGTTCTCAACTGAAATCGTGCATACATTCCAAATTGGAGTAACTACCACTCATCTTCTTCCGTTCGCATCAATTCTTCCCGAGGTCTCCCGTCCAAAATGATGGAAGTTGTCCTTTATTTAATGTATTCACCATGCGAGTCCATGGTCATGAGATATGAAGATAACCATTCAGAAATCAACGATCAGCAGTAAAAGCTGAACCGAACGTAGTCCCTCGACCGATCTCTCTCTTGATACACCTGAGACACTGTTATCCCTCCGCAGATATCAACGAATGTCTCGACCCCAACACCTGCGGCCAAAACGCCCTCTGCCGCAACACCCCCGGCAACTTCACCTGCGCCTGTCCCGACGGTCTGCACGGCAACCCGTACGACGGCTGCGTCGACGTGGACGAATGTCAGCTGTCAGACGCCTGCGCTCCCAACGCCATCTGCAGGAACGTGGTCGGCGGCCGCGAGTGCTACTGCCCTGTCGGCTACGAGGGGGACCCTTACGGGGCGGGTTGCAGGGATACGGACGAGTGTGCCAGGGCTAACCCTTGCGGCAGGAACGCCGAGTGTTCTAACCTGGAGGGCAGCTTCAGATGCGCCTGCCCCAGCGGGTTCATCGGGGATCCTCTGACCGGATGCACAGGTAGGTGTTGCTGGGGGATGGAGGAGCGCTCTGTATATGGGTCACTGCGTGATGGTTATGAAAGCGTGGATAGGGCCTACTCTGTCACTCACCTAGCTAGAGTGTCGCACCAGAATGAGGAAAGATGATTTTCTAGTACCGGGAAATATATTTTTTGAGTTGGGATTTGAAGCTGTCCATTGGTAGAAACTATTTGATATGTGAAGGAACGTTTGGAGAATTCAGCTGTGAATTTTTGGCAGCGTTAGAGTACCCTTGAACCTCATGTTCGAATTGGGGACGTCTGAAAGATTTTTTGGTTTAGCCAACTCGGTTTTTTGCTCAGGATTATTCTATGAAATAGACATGCAGTCAGCTTATAAATGAATAAACTTCTGTACTCATTTAATTGCATACGAACTATATTCATATGTTAAGTTGGCAACATAGAGTTATTCCTGAAAATTCCCTAGGACTATAAACTAGTTCATCAGGGATCTTCTCGTTTCGATTGAGTATCTTTCTAATTTTTATAGTGAATGAGCTATAGTTCTGAAAGCTACTAGAATGTGACGTCAGCATCGAGATAGAAGGGATAGACTACGACCCGGTGAGATAGAGTAGGCCCTGGTGTGGAGCGAGGCAAATTTATATTCGACATAAATGTCCTAAATTTACTAATATATACTGATGAATTATTTTGCCTCGAATGAAAAGTGAAGAAAATGAAGAATCAACCCCTACGTTGATTCCTTCAGTGTCATAATCATCATTGTTAGAATAAACAAGAGAAGGCTGATTTTCTTTAGTGACAGGTTATTTTTCCACAACTGGTGTTGAAATACTGTGGCGTTGAGAAAGAAAAATGGTTCGATGCTGATTGTTGAACTCATACAATAACTATTGACAATATAATGATTGAGATGCTCATGAGATGAAAACTTTTTCGGTCTTTGAATGTGGTGAGAAAATAAATAATTCATCATACTCTCTAACAAGCAGATTGCTCTGAAGGTTCTTTGATATTGAACTTCCGAAATATGAAAAATTAATTATTTCAGATCTGAAAAAAATTCCTTCCAATTCAACAAATTCGTTATATTCGTTAATCATTACAGATGTGACGAAAGCATCTCAAACGTAAGTTGCATCCATCTTACGAACATGCCAATCACAATATATGCCATTCTATGATAATGCTGAAGGAGATGATGATAATACTGATGAAATTGTTCTCAAAAGTGAATATGAATCAGCATCAGCATTCAGCAATTCTCTGGAAAGTAATCTTAGTTTGAATGTAGTTACTGCTTCATTAACTTCACCTAGTCGTAGTAGAATGAATGATAATAATGTCGCAGAGAAAATCAGGTTTTCAAAAGATCTTACCGATTGCACTCATCATTGATAATGAACTGATTTGATAGAAGAACTTTTGATCATCATTGAAATTGTGATATCTGATGTTACATGTGAAGGAACTTTGATTGCACCATGAGATTTCAAAAATTTCAGTAGAAATGATGATGGTTCAGAATCAACATCAGTTCATTTCACCATAAGAAACAATATCGAACATCACTAACCGAAGATATAACAAACTTACCTGAGTTCATGAGTTAACTCCAATTCAAAATGTATCCTGAGTGCGTACTTCAATCTTCAAAGTACCTTTTGGAATGGCGTACTCACTCAGGGTACATTATTCTGAATTATATTAATATTGAAAGAAGAAAAATGCTTTTAACATCGCTAGATATTAACGAGTGTGAATCGAACCCGTGCCAATCAACTGCCTCCTGCATCAATACTAACGGCAGTTACACCTGCTTGTGTCCCGAGGGTTATACAGGAGCCGCTAACGAAGACTGTGTGGATATCAATGAATGTGGAAGAGCAGGAGCTTGTGGGATAAACGCGAAATGCATTAACGTACCCGGATCATACAAGTGCCTGTGCCCACAAGGCTTCACTGGCCAGGGACACACTTATTGTGAAAGTTAGTGGAGTATTTTTATCTTACTCTTCGTACTGAATTCAATCTGTTCATTACTCTATGGTTCGACTTTACACTAATACTTCCCTATTTTATTCGTACCCTATTAGATGTACTGTCCACATAACAACTGGTATGATATCGTTTTACTTCTAGTGTGTATTTTCTAACTTCGTACTATGCATTCGATCTTATCGTAGAAAGCCTAACTGTACTGTATACATTTCCATTTCTTTTTGAACGTAATCTCGATTATCTTTCAGCTATTCTTTGAATGTTTATCTTCACCTGTTCTATTTCTTTCAGTATTCTCTCTGTAGGTAACTGTCTCTCTCGACTTGTGGAACATTTCTCGAATATTTTTAACGTTTTCTTTAGATATAAACGAATGCGAAGCTAAACCGTGTGGAAATAACGCCCTGTGCAAAGATACAATAGGGAGTTACACTTGCGCTTGCAAAGAAGATTACACAGGAGATCCGTTCAAAGGTTGTGTTGATATCGATGAATGCGAAGCGCTGGATAGACCTTGTGGAACGAAAGCTATATGCGAAAACGCTGTACCGGGATATAATTGCGTCTGTCCACAAGGTTATAGAGCTAGTCCAACACCTCAAGTGGCTTGCGAACAAGTTAGTATTCCTACCATACCCGTAAAATCATCTACTCTCATTACTCCTTCTTTTCAGATCGACGTCAATATCTTATGTAAATCTAAATTCGATTGCACGAATAACGCTGATTGCATCGAAAATCAATGCTTCTGCCAGGACGGTTTCACCCCGAAAGGTGCCATTTGTGTAGACAAAGACGAGTGCTCTATTTCGCAACCTTGTGGTCCTTTCTCGACATGCACGAATACAGTGGGTTCCTTCCGTTGTGAATGTAAAAACGGTTATGCGGGAGCTCCACCGATGGTCGATTGCAAAGCTCCTTGCGAAGACGTGTCTTGTGGGGATCACGCGTATTGCAAACCTGACGGTGACGAAGCTTATTGTATCTGCGAAGACGGCTGGACGTTCGACCCTAGCGATATAGCTGCAGGGTGTAAAGGTAAAGATTATTCGGTTTCCTTCATGGTACTCGATGAATGATGGAATGATTTCAGATATAAACGAATGTGACAGAACCGATGGGCCGTGCGGAGAGAATTCCGATTGCACAAATCTACCCGGGTCGTTCGCATGCCAGTGTCGATCAGGGTATACTGGCAGTACCAGTCTGGGATGCAACGATATCGACGAGTGCCTCGAACTGGATACATGTGGTATCGGGGCCATCTGCACGAATTCACCTGGTTCTTATACTTGTGAGTGTCCAGATGGTACGGTGCCAGACCCAGATGCGAAAACGAGATGTAATGAAATAGTGACGTGCAAAAAGGATGAGGAATGTCCTGGGAATGCGATATGCGAT
The DNA here is from genome assembly GCA_963576655.1 of Gastrophysa polygoni. Taxonomy (NCBI): domain Eukaryota; kingdom Metazoa; phylum Arthropoda; class Insecta; order Coleoptera; family Chrysomelidae; genus Gastrophysa; species Gastrophysa polygoni. The sequence continues at coordinate 1,424,547 of OY755084.1, forward strand.
AGCAAAGAACGTTGTTTATGCCAAGAACCAAATGTTGGAAATGATTGTCGACGTAAGTGTCCAAACAGTCTTCTAATGACAGCCACTCAACTGACTTTTTTCCAGATCCATGTGAAACGACCAATTGTGGACCGAACGAGCAATGCATGCTGGTGAACCAAGAAGCCAAGTGCATCTGCAGAGCCGGATACACTGTCTCTGCAGCCGGATGTACGGACATAAATGAATGCTCGGACAACCCATGCCCTCGAGGAGCGATTTGTAAAAACGAACCGGGCTCTTTCTCGTGTCAGTGCCCCGGAGGCACGACTGGCGATCCTTACCGATCCGGTTGCACGAAGACCACGAAGACAACCGAATGCTCGGACGCGAATCCATGTCCGTCCGGCGAACAGTGCATTTCCGATGACTTCCTGAAAGAGAATGTGTGCATCTGCGTCCAAGGTTACGTGAGAGATGACGAGACCGGCAAATGTCGGGACGCAGACGAATGCACGGAGAAATCCGCCTGCGGTATCAACGCGGTGTGTAAGAACCTGCCAGGCAGCTATGACTGCCAGTGCCCACCAGGCTTCAACGGCAATCCCTTCTTGGAATGTTCGGAGTGCAACAGCCCGGAATGCCGATGCCGACCGCCCTACAAACTTTTCGAGGGTAACTGTGTGCTGGATAGCTGCGGCCCGGAGGGAAGGTGTCCCAGCGGTGCAGAGTGCATCACGATCACCGGCGGAGTGAGTTACTGCGCTTGTCCCAAAGGCTACCGAGCGCAGCCTGATGGATCCTGTATCGACATCGACGAGTGCACGGAACAAGAGGGAGTTTGTGGTTATGGCGCCGAATGCGCTAACCTCCCCGGTTCCTTCGCATGTCACTGTCCGATCGGCTACAGTGGCGATCCCTACCACGGCCAGTGTTCGCAAGCGCAGAAAAAGTGTATCAACGACAAGGAATGCTCAGTCAACGAAAAGTGCATCCAGCCGGGCGAATGCGTTTGTCCACCACCGTTTTTCACTGATCCACAAGACGACGATAAATGCAAAAGCCCTTGCGAGAGGCACCCGTGCGGCATGAATACGAAATGCGTTCCGACGGATCCACCGAGGTGTACGTGCGAGTCGGGTTTCACTGGCGACCCTAGACAGGGATGTTCCGACATTGACGAATGCGCTGATGAACCTTGCGCCTACGGAGCGCACTGTTCGAATCAGAAAGGCGGTTACAGATGCGTTTGCCCTAGAGGAATGACTGGAGATCCTTATAAATCGGGTTGCATACTAGACACTCCGGGCACCGGCAAATCGGAATGTCGAAAGAATGACGATTGCTCTACCATCTTGACCTGTCGAGATGGAACTTGCATCAGCCCATGTGCTACTACGCTTTGTGGACCGAACAGCATTTGCGAACCGGAAAATCATCGTGGTGTTTGTAAATGCAAAGCTGGATACCAGAAGGACTCACAAGGACGATGCGTTTCGAGTATGTCATTACACTAGCTCTTCGGGTGCAATCATCTTACTAAATTATATTGTTTACAGTGTGCGAGGGATTCGTTTGTGCTGCTGGAGCCGAATGCATCGTGACAAGGGCAGGGCCGGTATGCTCGTGTTCCGAAGGTTTGATGGGGAATCCCTTCCCAGGCGGTCTGTGCTCCACAGATATATGCTCCAAGGCGAACCCGTGTGCAGACTCTTACGTTTGCATCAATGGGCGTTGCAAGCAGAAATGTCAAGGCGTGAATTGCGGAGTCGGTGCCCATTGTGATCCCAACACTAACAAATGCGTCTGCGATCATATGTTTGTCGGCAATCCCAATCTCCTCTGTATGCCACGTAAGATTCTCGATTTTACGCCAGTCCATTCGATAACTAATCATATATTTTTTTGTAGCTATAACTGGCCCGAGTTGTCACCCGCCTTGCGGTAAATACGCCCACTGCGAATATGGATTACCAGCCAACAAATGCGTCTGCAACAACGGCAACATCGGAAATCCTTATGAATCTTGCGAGAGTATCGCGAAGCAAACGTGCAGCCCGACCTCTTGTGGAAAGAATGCGGAGTGCAGAGACATCGCCACTGGGACAGAATGCGTATGCAAGCACGGTTTCATCGGCAACGCCTTCTTCGGTTGCGAAGACATCGACGAATGTATCAACAACGTTTGCGGCAACAGCGCCGTGTGCATCAATACCCCCGGCAGCTACGACTGTAGGTGCAAAGAAGGCTATGCCGGAAATCCGTTCGTGATGTGTACGCAAGTACAAGGCGGCACGTGTCGGGATCCGGAGGACTGTCAGTGCAGCGAGAGACTGCTCTGCCCGAACGGATACACCTGTGAGAAGGGCCAGTGTTTGGATCAGTGCCAGGACGTGAGATGCGGCCCGAAAGCAGCTTGTCACGGAGGTCGTTGCGTATGCTCTGCTGGTTACTCTGGGAACCCGAACGATCTGAGGAAAGGCTGCGAGCTACATGGACAATGCAGCAGCAACTCGGAATGTCTCGACACAGAGATCTGCTTCCAATCAGGCAAAGACACGAGGACTTGTTTGGACGCGTGTAGTAAAGTCCAATGCGGTCCTAACGCCTATTGTTTGCCCAACAATCACAGGTCGACCTGTATATGCGTAAACGGTTACAATGGAGATCCGAGCGACTTGAAGAATGGATGCCAGTTGGAGCAGAGAGTGGTACCGAGAGAGTGTGAATCGGATGCTGACTGCAAACCGGGAACCGTCTGCTCTGTGGATAAGGAAGGGCGTCAGAAATGTATAAGCCCGTGTGAAACGGTAGCCTGCGGGCCGAACGAAGAGTGTCAGCTCGACAATGCAGGACATGCAACTTGCGCATGCGGAAGAGATCATATCTGGAACCCAGTCACATCAACTTGCGAAATACCGTCTGTCCCAGATTGCGCGAGCAATGTGGACTGCGACCGCTCTGAGTCCTGCCATCCAGACGCATTGGGCATTCTGAAATGCACAGATGTGTGTTCTCACTTCACCTGTCCAGCTAACTCCGCCTGCATCGCCGAATCACATGTCGGCCAATGCCAGTGTCTCACCGGGTTCACAGGCAATCCGAAAGATCGCAGTGGCTGCAAACCAGTGAGCCAAGACGAATGCAGATCGGACGCGCAATGCTCCGAGCAAGAGAATTGCAGAAAACATCACGAACATGACATACTCATGTGCTTGCCCACCTGCGATCGAGTAAAATGTGGACCTAACGCGCTCTGCATCACTAAGAATCATGTTGGCCAGTGCCAATGTCCGCCTGGCTCTTACGTGGGCGATCCGAACGACTTGGTCTCGGGTTGCAAGGCAGTACCGTGCGTGTATAACGACGACTGTCCTTCGGCACAACTTTGCAACCGGTTGACTCACACATGCGATGACGTCTGCGACGAAGATTCCTGCGGCACCAACGCAGTTTGCATAGCAGAGAACCACAAGGCAGTGTGCCAATGCCCGCCCGGGACGAAGCCCAATCCGTTACCGGAAGTGGACTGCGTATCGATCGACGCATGCAAGCCGAACCCCTGTCACAGTACTGCCATTTGCAGACCCAGCTCCTCGGGCTTCACTTGCGTCTGTCGGCCAGGCACTGTGGGAGATGCATTCACTTCGGGGTGCAGACCAGAAGGCGCTTGTCCGAACGGAGACGAAGATTGTCCCCCGCAATCCGTTTGCAAATCGGGAAAATGCGTGAATCCTTGCGAACGAGTCAGCTGCGGTCCAAACTCCGTATGCGCGGTGTCCAACAGAAGCGCTGTGTGCACGTGTCCGGCAAAGTACGTTCCTGCCAAGGAAGGGCTGCAAAACGGCTGCATAAGGAAGTACACCTCTTGTACTGAGGACTCGGAATGCGCAAGTGAAGTATGCACGAACGGGCAATGCAGATCAGTGTGCCGAAACGACAAAGACTGTTCGCAGGGAGAAAGTTGCGTACACAAGATATGTTCGGTGCCTTGCGAAGATCACAGCCAGTGCTCAGACGGCCAAGCATGCGTGAACGCTTCTTGCACACTAGGTTGCCGCAGCAACAAGAATTGTCCGGCAGTACATGCATGCCTCAACTACAGATGCCGAGATCCATGCGAAAGCGAAGATTCCTGTGGGCCTAACGCTCTTTGCTCATGCAAGGATCACAAGAAGATTTGTGAATGCCCGGATGGCTTCATTGGCAATCCTACTCCACAACAAGGCTGTATCCGGATACCGACATCCTGCCAACGAAACGAGGAATGCACGTCCGGCCACATTTGCCGGGCGAATCAGTGCAACTTCCCCTGTCGAAATAACAGCGCTTGCGCGATTGGTGAAAGGTGCTTCGAAAGTGTATGCGCCAAAGTCTGCTACAACGATAACAACTGCCTGCAGGGTGATATTTGCTTGAAAGGAGTCTGTCTACCGGGGTGTACCAGCGACAAGGACTGCAAGACGTCTCAGGTTTGTTCGAAGGGCCAATGTAAGTGCGATCTCGGCTTCATCGGGAGTCCACACGGCTGCACAGATATCGATGAATGCGAAGCACGTCCTTGCCATCCGTCTGCAATCTGCAAGAATCAACCTGGTTCATACACATGTTTGTGTGGTGACGGAAAAATTGGGAATCCTCTAGCAGAACCTGGATGCTCACTGCCTGGACAATGCAGACGGGACAATCAATGTGAAGACAAATTCGTATGCAAACAAGGAAAATGTAAAGACCCATGTGACGGAGGTCGCTGCGGCTCTAATGCCATTTGTTCTGTTGCCAATCACAAAATGACCTGCTCTTGTCCCAGTGGCCATCTCGGAGATCCATACGACCTGAATTTAGGATGTTTCAAAGTTGAATGCCTCAAAAATGAACAATGTTCTGCTAATAAATTCTGCGACGAACACTCGAACAAGTGCACAAGTGAGTTTAACGAGAGGACAAAAGTTGATTAGGAGAACTAACCGCGATTTATGTTTCAGATCCATGCAACGTGGTGAATTGTGGCAAAGGAACTTGTTCCGTCGAGAACCATCACGCCGTCTGCACGTGTCTTCCCGGATACGCTCTCATAGCCGACAAGTGTGTCGATATCGACGAATGTACCGATCCAGATCCATGCCATCCAACAGCGACATGTGTCAACACAGACGGAGGATTCACTTGTGTTTGTCCCGAGGGACTCGTGGGAGATCCGAAAGGAAATGGATGTCGCAAACCAGGCGACTGTTTCACGGACTCGGATTGTCCCACCTCGGCCGCTTGCGAAAGTAATAAGTGCAAGAATCCTTGCGACGATCCGAACGCTTGTGGCAGGAACGCTGAATGCCTTCCGGTTGCCCATGAAGCTACTTGCAGATGCCCAACGAGAACCAAGGAGGATGCGAATCATAATTGCATTCGTATAGAGTGCTTGGAGAACGATGACTGCCCGCAAACGAAAACATGCGTCAATTCCGAATGCTCGAATCCCTGCGATCTAGCGAATATCTGCGGCAGTAGATCCACTTGCACTCCCTCGAACCACATTGGTGTTTGTGCTTGCGAGCCAGGACTCACTGGCGATCCGCATTTGGGCTGCGTACCTTTCCAGTACTGCGCCAGCGACAACCAATGCCCTGTCGGTTTGGAATGCTACAACGGCATGTGTATGACCATTTGCAGCACATCGAGAGAATGCTTCAACGACCAGCTTTGCATCCAGCGCGTTTGTCAACCGACTTGCAAATCCAACACGTCGTGTCCGGAGCACATGTTCTGTCAGAACAACATCTGCACCCAAGAAATGCTGTGCAGAGAGAGCTCGGACTGCGAGCACAACGAAAAGTGCTCGGCCAACAGCATCGGTCAAGCCGAGTGCGTGGATGCATGCGAGGGAGTGTTGTGCGGCCGGAACGCAGAGTGCTCGTCCGAGAATCACGAGGCTTCGTGTCAGTGCAAAACCGGTTTCAACGGTGACCCGAACGATGACAAGTTCGGCTGCCAGCCGATAGAGTGCGAGCGCAACGATCAGTGCTCCAACGACAAACTCTGCGACCGGTACATGTGCAAGATCGCTTGTCTCGTCCACAATCCTTGCGGTAGGAACGCCTTGTGCTCGGCCGAACACCACAAACAAGCGTGCTACTGCCAACCGGGCTACACCGGCGACCCTCACACAGGCTGCCGACTCATCGACTTTTGCGCCGACGTTCCTTGCGGACCGAAGGCGCTGTGCCACAACTCCAGAGGATCTTTCAAATGCCAATGCCCTCGTGGAACGGTCGGGGATCCGTACAACGAAGGTTGTAAGGCGCCTGTAGCTTGCCACGACGATCGAGACTGTCCCGTCGAGGCGAGATGCGAACGAACTAATGGCGTGCCGAAATGCAAGGACGTGTGCGAGAACAAACTGTGCGGAGTCAACTCCGATTGCTTGGCAATTGACCACGTCGCTCATTGCAGCTGCAGAGCTGGGTTCCTGGGGGATCCCGAAGACGTCGGTACCGGATGCAGGCCCAAACTGGTCAACTGTAAGACGACGGCGGACTGTCCGTCGAACACCTACTGCCACGGCGATGTTTGCAGTCCGCTGTGCGAAACGGACGGAGAATGCCAACAGAATGAACAGTGCGTCGATAAGCAATGTCTGAATCCTTGTTCCTTGCGTACGTCGTGTGGCATAAACGCAGAATGTAGCATCGAGAATCACGTCAAGTCATGTAGATGTCCAGCAGGTTTCACTGGAAAACAAGATGTGGAATGCGTCAGATGTAAGTATCGGATTCATCGAGAATTGTCTAGGTTTAATACCGATGTGTTTTTTTTTCAGTGCCGATCTCCTGTTCTACAGATAGGGACTGCGCGAACAGTAGCTTGTGCAAGAACAGCATGTGCCAACCTCAATGCGAAACAGACAACGAATGCGCCTACAACGAGAAATGCCTGAAAGGCAACTGCCAATTGACTTGTCGCGTAGACAACGACTGCTTCTTGGGCCACATTTGCGTGAAGAACCTCTGTTTGCACGGCTGCCACAACGACGAAGACTGCTCCAGCAGTGAGTCCTGCAGAAGCAACAAGTGCGCCAATCCTTGCAGTGAGAGTCCTTGCGGTCCTAACGCGCAATGCACCGTGTCCAATCACAGGGCCACGTGCTCTTGCGCCAAGGACTTTGTGCCGAATCCTTCGGCCAAAGTAGCTTGTGTGCGCGCTCCTACCCGGTCGTGTGAACAAAACAGCGAGTGTCCGGACGGAAGCATTTGCATCGAGGAGTTTTGCAGGAGCGTTTGCACGTCAGACGAAGGTTGTTTGAACAACGAGAGATGTGACGGCGTCGCAGGCGTTTGCAAGCCGATCTGCAGGAAGGACGATGATTGTAGGAGTGATGAAATTTGCGAGGGGTTGGCGTGTACCGTCGGTTGTAGAGGCAATTCCAAGTGTGCCGCAGACAGATCGTGCGTCAACGGGAAATGCGCTGATTTGTGTTCGTCTCCGACTGCTTGTGGTTCGAACGCGAACTGCACAGTTGTAGATCATCAGAAGCATTGCAGTTGTGCACCTGCTTTGACTGGAGATCCTTTGGAGAGCTGCAAATATCCATCTCAGTCTTGCGATAATGATGGTGAATGCTCGAAAGATCATACTTGTTCTGAAGGTGTATGTCATGGAAAATGTAGAACGTGAGTGGATAACGTGACTGAACGAGTGCAACGTATACATTCGTGGTTTTTTCAGGGATAGAAATTGTCTGACGGACGAGAGATGTATAAGAGGTATTTGTAGAGGCATTTGTAATTCAGATGCATCTTGTGCCAGAAATGAAATTTGCGAGAACAGGATATGCAAAATTGGGTGTAGAAGCGATTCTGTCTGTTCTCCGAAGGAAGCTTGCATCAACAGCAAATGTGAGAGTAAGTATTTCTATCCAGGTATATATTTCTCTAGTAGTCTAGTTTCTCATCGTCTCTCTCATCGAATTTCAGGTCCGTGTGAGAAAAACTCACCATGCGGCACGTGTGCTCGATGCACTGTTAAAAATCACGCTGCCCAATGTAGTTGCCCAGTGAACTTCCTAGGAAACCCGTTAGTAGCATGCACTCTGGCTGCGACCAGATGCAACTCACTTTGCGAATGCGACGAAGCGGGCTATTGCACCAAATCCTGCAACAACCAGTCGGATTGCTCGTGCGGTGAAACGTGCGTAGCGGGAAAATGTCGTAACGAATGCTCATCGCAGTCGTCTTGCGCCCAAGGCCAACTTTGTTCGCGAGGCGCCTGCCTTCCGGGATGCAAAACCAACGGCGATTGCCCGAATGCAGAGATATGCAAGGCGAGCAAATGCGAGAATCCGTGCAAACAGCGAGGATCGTGCGGCAAGAACGCCCTGTGCAGAGCGGCCGATCACAGAAAAGTGTGCTTGTGCCCGGACGGGTATCGAGGAGACCCGGCTGTGTCATGTTCCCCATTCGAGTGCACCGAAGACGGCGATTGCGAGACGAACAAAAAATGTGGGGACGACGGTGTGTGCAGGAACCCATGCCTGGAGGAACAAGTTTGTGGGTGGAATGCTCAATGCCGCGTGTTGGACAGGAAACCTCTTTGCTCTTGTCCACCCGGCTACATAGGCAACGCCTTGGTGGAGTGCAAGCAGGGAGGCGATGACGGCTGCTCGAAGAAAACTTGCGGACCGAACGCGAAATGTAAAGAAACAGACGGAAGCCCCGTTTGTGTTTGTAACTCGGGCTGCGTAGGGGATGCCCAACGAGGTTGCGTTTGTGTGGCAGAATCCGTGGACATGTGCAAGAATAAACTTTGCGGCATCGGGGCGTTATGTAGAGTTGTAGACAACAAGGCCCAGTGCTATTGCCCGGCTGATAAATCGTCAGGTGATCCGACGATCGAATGTGAGACTCGTGTTTTTCTTGGCGAAAATTTCGGTACTGATGCATATGCGTTTCAGGTTCTTCAGAAAAGAGTCTGGCAGATTGTAGAACCGAAGGATGTGGTAAGAACTCTGAATGTATAAGGGAACAAGCGTTCTTCATATGTCGTTGTTTGCCCGGATACGCTGAGGAATCGGGAAGAGGTTGCGTCCGAGGTGAGTATTGCACCTAGAGTTATGAAATACCCACTGTATGATTTCTCGTTCGTTGTATACAGTACACAGGCTTTCTGCTCATCGTTCATTGCGAATGTTACATACCGACTTGTACAGATTCGAAGAAGATATTGCATTATGGGTGGATATGATACGTAGCGATTGTAAATATTGATATTGTACTAGTTGTTGGCGATCGTGATCAGAGCTCGCTCGTCATGTGGAATGTACACTTCAGGGTTCCAATCTGCCTATCACACAATCCCTCTAGCACATTCCACACAACAGTGCAATCAGTAAAGCCCACGAACAATGAAAGCGGTGAGCGCAGCGGGTACGATGGATGATAAGTCAGATTGGGAACTATGAAAGGAGCATTCTCACATCGTCATCTCATTGTACATTAGCGTTAGTCTCTGTCGTCGCTTGTAAATACTGCCGCTTGTTCGGTCACGTTGAGATGACCTCTTTCATTTCTCTCATCCTCTGACTGTCTCTGTCACGCCCGCATGCGTCGTCGAGTATAGCGAGACTCGCCCCCTCTCTCTCTCTCTCTCTCTCCCCGGTGCTCATCGATGCTTTCTGTTTCTCGTCCCCGTTTCCGTAGCCGCCGAATGTAACACGGACTTGGAATGTCCCCGAGAGAAAGCGTGCATCAACTTCCAATGCATCGACCCGTGCACGCTTCGAGGCGCCTGCGGCCTGAACGCCCTGTGTCGGACGGTTGGGCACAGGCCGCGCTGCTCCTGTCCCGAGTGTCACGTCGGCGTGGCCAGTACGGCCTGCCGCCCCGACGAGACTTGCTCGAGATCGCCTGGTGTCGATCAACCGTGCAGATCGAACGGCGACTGCTCGGACTCGTCGAGCTGCCGCGCGACCACCGGAGAATGCTACGATCCGTGCGCGCTGGTCGAATGCAGGGGCAACAAAAAGTGCGAAGTCCACCGGCACAGACCCACCTGCGTGTGCAAAAACGGTTTCGTGGTCAACGACGTCGGCGAGATCGCTTGCGCGGCCGACCGAAGCGAGTGTCGCGACGACGACCGTTGCCCTTCTAACAGAGCCTGCATCGATGGGCTGTGCCAAGACCCGTGCACCGCGCACTTCCGATCGCCTTGTCCGCCCGAAAAGGGCTGCGATGTCGTCGACCATAAGCCGATCTGCATCTGTCTCGACAACTGCTCGCCGACGCTATCGATTTGTCTGCGGGACCAAGGCTGTCCCACTGATCGAGCGTGTCGGGCGTTCAGATGCGAGGATCCCTGCGCCACTGCCAGTTGTCTGGAGAACACGCCTTGCATAGTAGAAGATCACAGGGCCGTTTGCCAGTTTTGTCCGCCAGGGTTCAAGTCCGACGCGAAGTACGGATGCGTCCAAGGTAAACATTGAATCGGCTGCCAACTACTTATAGTGCTTGACGACAATCGAACGGATGGACTCCGGTTGCTTTCGGTTACAGTACCTGCGCATCAAACTCTCTCTTCGCTGTATCTTGAATCCCCCTCAAACTCTACCCTCTTTCTACCCTAAACACTTGCTATCTACGCTATTTCTTGGTGAACGATTTTGTTGGTGAGATTCTTCTTTCAGGACGAGATGTCGTTAACATTTGCTCTTCTCGCCTCTAATAAGATTCTATTATAGCTACTGGTGGAAAAACAGCGAGTTGTTATATTTTGAAAACGCCCGGATTACCTTCGATTTCGGTTCACGTATACAGCTTACCTCAATTCTTCAGATACACACACACAGTTTCTGTACATACCGTAGCACGATATTCTTTAATCGGTGGTGGTTGCTTTGGTTTATATATTAGCGAGGAGCTTACCGCATACATTCTATCGCCATAGATTAGATGTTATTGTCTCGTGGATATAAGGAAGCCAACTGAGGCATCCATTCACATCGATGATATTCATTTCTGATTATTTTTTCCGCATCAGATGTATTATGTCGATCACACGTTGAATGTCAGGAACAGCAGGCCTGCATAAACAAGAAGTGTCAGAATCCATGCACAGTCTCCAATCCGTGTACACAATCTCAAGACTGCCAAGTGCAAGATCATCAACCAGTATGCGTAAAAGGTATAATCGGATTCATCGCATATAATAATATTGAAATTCATTTCATTCATCGTTATCGACTTTTACAGTTTGCCAATGTCAGAAAGATGGAGATTGTGGCAATAACCCGAATTACAAATGCGATGGTTGTAAATGCATTATTGGTGAGTGATTGATCATTTCTTCATGTTCCACAAATGATATTACCATCGAGGAAATCCATGTTGAGATACTTCCATTTGATTTCACAGAAGAACCTCGCGTTCCTTCATGTCCAAACTGCCCACCTGGCGTGCCATGTGATCCCTTCACAGGAGCCTGTTCCATCGGTGAGTACTCTGAAATAATCTATTTGATCAGTCGTCTCATAGAAAGTGTTGCTGTTTTGATAATCATTCCCATCCAAATGTCCTTTCCAACATCGCTGAGACAGAGATATTCATCATACCTGGAATGGAATCGATGCTTCCAAGGAAATTTTTGCAGCTTGTCATCTAACTGTACATTATTCTCACCTGAATCATTTGTAAAAATAGCAACACTGTATTATTTCCATTTCCTCGCACTTCACACATTTTCAATCAGTCTGTAAATACTCGTATTTTGTAGATACGTAGGGGTGAAGGTATAGAGCTTACCAGTGCACGTAGATTGTAGTTTACATATCATTCCCGACATCGATCATCGAATATTGTACATATTACTTTAGAAACTAACTTGTATTATTTGTTTTTTGAAATAACAGATATGGGTACAACAACTGAAACACTAACCAAAACACAAACTGTGATTCCTTCACAAATAACAAATGCTACATCTACTACCACTCTAACATTCACTGAAATCGAAACTGAAGAGGAGACCCTCGCCCCATACACATCTGGCCCACCACAAGAAAAGACCACATTGACAACAGAAGACAATAAATTATTCACGTCGAACACTCTAATCACAGAGACAACGAAAACTCCTTTTACTAGTGAAGTGTTATCAATGACGACAGAACTTAAACTAAAGATTTATCCTGAAACTACAACCACTGAAAAATACATAACTGTGACTCCGCAATATTCTACAAAGCAAATCGATGGAATTTCAACTACGGAAAAGATATCTAGTTTGTCTACACAATCCGAATCACGGTCAACCTCAGTATCGGAGAGCGTGTATACTGAGGAACTGACTACTGAAAAGTCATCAACATTTTCCCCTACCAATATACCTTCAACAATCTCAACAGAAAGAATTGCTTCGAGTACGCCGGTAGGAGAACTAACAACTCTGGTTGGACAAAAATCAACTGCACCTAGTGTCATAACGCAGATGACAAATTCTATGGAAGATATCGGAAAGACAGTGCAAACAACAGTACCTGAATCGTCTACAGTCAGTGAAGGAATGAACGAAAAACCATCAACTGTGTATACTACATCATCAGAATTTTTCACATCTACTGAAAGGGTAAACACATTGAGAACTACACCTCATCCTGAATCAAGTGCTTCTGAAGAAGAAATTCCTACAGCAACGAAATTTTCTGAAGAGTATTCTCCTGGAGAATCATCTACTATACAACCAACAGAAAAATCAACAGGAACTACTTTCAGTGTGAGTTCTATACCTGAAACAACTTCTTCCATTATTTTTAGTACAGAAAAAATGGAAACACAAACAACTGCGTCTGAATTCTCTACGGTCAGTAATCAAGAATCTGAAAAACCTATATCTACTTCGTCGACACAATCTCCCACAACTTCTCTAGGAACAAAACCAAGTACAACGAAGTTGTCTGAAGAAATTTCTACTGAAAAATTTTCCACAATGAAATCGACAGAAAAATCAACAGGAACTACTCTCAGTGTGAGTTCTATACCTGAAACAACTTCTTCCGTTATTTTTAGTACAGAAAATATGGAAACACAAACAACTGCGTCTGAGTTCTCTACGATCAGTAATCAAGAATCTGAAAAACCTATATCTACTTCGTCGACACAATCTTCCACAACTTCTCTAGGAACAAAACCAAGTACAACGAAGTTGTCTGAAGAAATTTCTACTGAAAAATTTTCCACAATACAATCGACAGAAAAATCAACAGGAACTACTCTCAGTGTGAGTTCTATACCTGAAACAACTCCTTCCATTATTTTTAATAAAGAAAAAATGGAAACACAAACAACTGCGTCTGAGTTCTCTACGGTCAGTTTTCAAGAATCTGAAGAACCTATATCTACTTCGTCGACACAATCTCCCACAACTTCTCTAGGAACAAAACCAAGTACAACGAAGTTGTCTGAAGAAATTTCTACTGAAAAATTTTCCACAATAAAATCGACAGAAAAATCAACAGGAACTACTCTCAGTGTGAGTTCTATACCTGAAACAACTCCTTCCATTATTTTTAATACAGAAAAAATGGAAACACAAACAACTGCGTCTGAGTTCTCTACGGTCAGTTTTCAAGAATCTGAAAAACCTAGATCTACTTCGTCGACACAATCTCCCACAACTTCTCTAGGAACAAAACCAAGTACAACGAAGTTGTCTGAAGAAATTTCTACTGAAAAATTTTCCACAATAAAATCGACAGAAAAATCAACAGGAACCACTCTCAGTGTGAGTTCTATACCTGAAACAACTTCTTCCATTATTTCTAGTACAGAAAAGATGGAAACACAAACAACTGCGTCTGAGTTCTCTACGGTCAGTAATCAAGAATCTGAAAAACCTATATCTACTTCGTCGACACAATCTTCCACAACTTCTCTAGGAACAAAACCAAGTACAACGAAGTTGTCTGAAGAACCTCCTACTGAAAAATTTTCCACAATAAAATCGACAGAAAAATCAACAGGAACTACTCTCAGTGTGAGTTCTATACCTGGAACAACTTCTTCCATTATTTTTAGTACAGAAAAAATGGAAACACAAACAACTGCGTCTGAGTTCTCTACGGTCAGTAATCAAGAATCTGAAAAACCTATATCTACTTCGTCGACACAATCTCCCACAACTTCTCTAGGAACAAAACCAAGTACAACGAAGTTGTCTGAAGAAATTTCTACTGAAAAATTTTCCACAATGAAATCGACAGAAAAATCAACAGGAACTACTCTCAGTGTGAGTTCTATACCTGAAACAACTTCTTCCGTTATTTTTAGTACAGAAAATATGGAAACACAAACAACTGCGTCTGAGTTCTCTACGATCAGTAATCAAGAATCTGAAAAACCTATATCTACTTCGTCGACACAATCTTCCACAACTTCTCTAGGAACAAAACCAAGTACAACGAAGTTGTCTGAAGAAATTTCTACTGAAAAATTTTCCACAATAAAATCGACAGAAAAATCAACAGGAACTACTCTCAGTGTGAATTCTTTACCTGAAACAACTTCTTCCATTATTTTTAGTACAGAAAAAATGGAAACACAAACAACTGCGTCTGGATTCTCTACGGTCAGTAATCAAGAATCTGAAAAACCTATATCTACTTCGTCGACACAATCTTCCACAACTTCTCTAGGAACAAAACCAAGTACAACGAAGTTGTCTGAAGAAACTCCTACTGGAAAATTTCCCACAATACAATCGACAGAAGAATCAGTAGGAACTACTACTGGTGTCACTTATATACTGAATGCGAGTACTTCCGAATTTGCAACTACATACTCCTTTATGAATACTTCAGAAAAAATCGAAACGACAGTACCAGCAACAACTACTGAATCACCTACAGTCGGTACCAAAGGTACTGAAAAATCTCCAGCTGTATCTACTCCTTCCTCAAAACCACTCACTTCTACTGATGGAGTGGAAACTATACCAACTACAACTCATTCAGAAACAGATACAACAGAAATAGTAGAAAAATATACTTCAGAAATAGAAGCATCCACACTACCGATATCTTCAGGAACTGCGAGTATAGGAAAGTCGACAATGAGTAGAGAATCTTCAAGAGACACGAGCACTACAAATCCAACAGATATAACAAGTTCCATATCAACAGAAGAACTTAGTACCACCATTACAGAAGGATTTACGATACCGACATCGACTGGAGTAGTTTCAACTACAACAACTCCATCCTTATCACCGAACCTCGTTGGAGAATCAACCACTGTTGATCTACAAACAACAAGAACTACAGTAACTAGCACAGAGCCAACATTCGAAGAAGTATCTGACGGAGTGCCATCAAATACAAATTCTTTCACGATTATTCCTTTAGACATGAGAACAGACTTACCAATTCAGAGAAATACCCCAGGAACAACTTTCGAAGTTACGAGTACATCTACAAAAAAATACCCAACATCACCAAACACCTCACCAACGTATGGAACATCAACTATTCAAAAGACAGCCGGGACTAGAACGACAAGTACTAGCAGTGAGACGCATTCTGTGGAGCAAGCCCATACAACTGACGTTCCTGAGGCTACAACTAGTGGTATGGTAACAACTTCCAGAAAAACAACTCTTGAAACAGAAACAAAAGCTATAGATGAATCGACAACCCCATCCAGTACATACATTCAAAAAGAACTAACAGTTGGGAGCGGAAGATCGGAAAGCACAACTGCAACAACGAGAACTGAATCATCAACTTTGGAGAGTGCTGAAACTCTAAATACCACAGATACGTCAATAGAAAAGAGTACTGAAAATGGTGTAGAATCATCTATGATGAATCAAATTCCTGATGAAACTACTACACTTGCAACCGTCAGTGTTGAAGCGAAGACGACATCGGTGGTGGAAGGATTTCATGAAGGAACATATCCCACCTCTGAAAAGAACGAAACATCCATCACCGAGAGTACTAGTCGCATTGGAACTGAAACGAGCCACGAGGAATCGACTCCAGTACCTACTTTCGAGTCTACTCACCCTAATGAATGGTCTACGCAAAGTTCTGAAACAACCACATCTAGTGATGTAACACTGAGAGAATCTAATAACACATCACCCATCTCGGATATGCATATCTCTAGTGAAACCACTCTTGCTGAGGCAACCACAAATATTCTGGAAACATCTTCAGAATCACTTGGTACATCAGAATCAACAGTGATTGAGGGGTCTGAGAGTTCTATCAAACCCACAGAAGGAGCAACAGCAACGAACCATATATTGACGCAAATTTCTACTGGAACTACTACACTCGTGCCTGAAGACGTGACTTCGTCACCTCGATCAAAAACAGTTATTTCTTCGGTTTCTACAGAAAGTACTGTAGCTGTATCAACAGAAACCACACCCACTATGAAGACTGCAGAAGCGTCTTCCTCCTCACAATCTGAAACAACATCTGCTACTGATGTTTCAGAACCATCTACTGCGATATTGAACACGTGGATTGAAAACGTGTCTACAATCACTTCCCAAACGACAGCAAATGATATGGTTACGTTTAGTGAAACTACTGCACATATACCAATCAGCGCATCTACCTCGTCATCACGGTCTGAAATAACAGTTCCTCCTGAGTATACGAATAGAATAGAAGAGGGATCAACAAGAACTATCAATGTAGCAGAATCGGTACCAACCACTATAACGACAGGAGCCACTTCTCTTTCTCCAACGGATAGAACTGAAAGATTAACTACATTATTTCCAAATATAGAAGAAGGAACTTCAAAATCATCTACTGTTACTGAAAAAACAGATACAATACCCCATGTACCTTCTCAGCCAACGACTTTAGGAAGCTTCACAGAAAGGACAACAGTGATGAATGGAGAGTTCACGAAGAGCTCCAAGACAACTGTCGTTAGTGAATCAACTGAATCTACTATGGTTCCGCAAACAACTACGAATAGAATCGAAGAGGTATCAACAACTCCGAGAGAACATACTACCCTGATCCCAAGTGCAGGAGCAACAACTCCAATAGAAACGACAGAGGGTGAGATAGATGATGGATATACAACACAAGCTAGTATATCTCTGAAGACTTCTCATACTGAAGAAACGGTGGAAATGGGGCGAGGAAGCAGTATAATGACAAGTACAATATCGAATGAGGGAACTCCTGAGAGTGAAATAACAATTACATCTAGAACAAGTCATGAGGGAACTCAACCAAGTGTTGAAATATCCGAGGACACTTCGAAGATGACAGAATCATATACAGTAGTATCTCAGGAGATAACAACGGAGCCTGAAGAGACTACTTCGATAACAACTCATGAATCGCTTAGTACGAAAGTGATTGAACCATCTGAGATATACGAAGGGAGACACAAAGTGACTACGGAAACAACGCAATCAGTGACTCACCCACGAGAGTTCAATACCGATACGAAACAGTGTTACTCTGATAGTGATTGTTCAGGTATAGAGGTGTGTGTAGCGAAACGTTGCATTGAGGTTTGTGCAATAGGAGTTAAGTGTGGTCCAAACGCTCTTTGTAGTGCTACGAATCACACCGCGAGTTGTTCCTGTTTTACACACTTCTATGGAGATCCGTACAGAGAATGCATCAAAGGTATAACACTTTTATCACTTCGACAATCTGTTTACTGTAAATATATTTGCTATTTTGATATTATCAAGTACACCTCCTAATTGGACTAATTTTGCACAAACTTATCTAGTTAAACAATCAGTAACATTTGCTTTTAATTTCGGTTAGTGGTAGTTTTTGTACATTCTCGAGTGCGAATGAACAACTATCACAATTCATTAACTCATTAATGTATTAATGTAATTTTTAATAGAACCACCTAGTCAAAGGGCACGTACACCTTGCAAGTCTGACATGGACTGTCTCGAAAGCGAGGCTTGTTACATGTCGTTGTGTCAAGATCCTTGCGAATTCACGAATGCCTGTGCAAAATCTGCTCGGTGCCAAGCGAAAATGCACAGGCCGATTTGTTCTTGTCCCACTGGATACGAAGGAAACCCTGCGACTAACTGCTTCAAATCTCCCACAAGTAAGATAACACTGTATAATACCTTGTGATAATCAACCATATCATTTTCACTACAAAGACTAATGGAGACATCGAATTTCTAATATTTGTAAATTCTTCTACTCAATCTTCGCGAAACAGTGTAAATATTATAAATATGTTAGATTAGCGTCTTCACCTCTCTATTTCTTTGCACCCTTTCGATATAGCGAGTTGTACGAGGAATGAGGATTGCTCGATCACAGAAGCGTGTATAGATGGTGCCTGCCAAAAACCTTGCGATAAGAGAAATCCATGTGCACAACATGCCGTCTGTATCAATACCAATCATGGTTCCGATTGTCTCTGCGAAGAAGGATTCCAAGGAAATGGATATGTAGGCTGCCTGCCAGGTAAAACTGTCACACTACGATAGCCTCCAGTGGTGATCATCATCTTCCCATTCCTTTTCAGTGGACGATTTTAGATCGATTTGTCATTACAACGAGGATTGTCCTCCCAACAAACTATGTGATAGGCTCAACAGGATTTGCATCAATCCCTGCTTCGAAGATTCCTGCGGAGAAAATGCAGAGTGCTTACCAAAAGATCACGGGGTAGAGTGCCGTTGTTTGAACGGTTTCCAAGGCAATCCGTATACCGAGTGTCTGGGCGTACAGGGCTGTAGATCAGACGAAGAATGCGAGTCTCACGAAGCTTGTGTGAACGGTCAATGTACTTCGCCTTGTAGGTGTGGCATGAATGCCATCTGCGATGTTATTTATCATGTGGCACACTGTAAATGCCCTCCTGGTTACTTTGGAGATGCACACGTTATATGTCAGCCGCCTTCTGATCCTTGCGATCCGAACCCATGTGGGATCAATGCACTCTGCGAACTGGATAACGGAAATCCCATCTGCTTCTGTCCTAAAGGCCTCACAGGAAATCCGTTCAAAAACTGCAGTAAGTCAACAGGCCTATCCGCTGATCACCATCTTCTATATATTTGTTTTTAGTTCTAGAAGGCGACGAGTGTTCTCCGAATCCTTGTGGTCCGAATTCCGGATGTCGAGTAGTGGGCGGTAACGCCGTGTGTTTCTGTCTACCGGAATTCGAAGGAACCCCTCCTCAGATTCCTTGCACCTTACCTCTCAACCCGTGCGACTCATCTCCTTGCGGTCCGAACACCCAGTGCACCATTCTTGGCAACGGTTTCTTCAAATGCACCTGTTTACCTGGTTTCCTGGAAAGCCCTAATACCATCCGCGGTTGCGTGGAATCGAAAAATCCCTGCGAACCCAACCCTTGTGGTCGCGGTGCTCACTGCGACCCTAAGAACGAACCAGTGTGCGTATGTCCTGCAGGAACCATCGGGAACCCGTTCAGAAGCTGCGGCGAACCTCAGTTGACGGCCTTGTGTTCTCCTGGGCCTTGCGGGGCGAATTCCGACTGCTACGTGTCGAACAACCAAGAGCAATGTTATTGCAGACCGGGTTTCATAGGCGATCCCTACTCGGGTTGTAAGCTGGAACCGGCATCTCCTTGCAGCCCCAATCCGTGTGGACCTGGGGCTAACTGCGTGGTGACCCCAGAAGGGCATCCCATGTGCCGTTGCCCAGATGGCATGGGCGGAGATCCAACTGGACCAGCCGGATGTCATGGTTACGAATGCGTCGTGGACGGCAACTGTCAGCTGCACGAAGCTTGCATCGGATATAGGTGTAAGGACCCGTGTCCGGGTTCGTGCGGGGTCAATGCACATTGCAGAGTCGAACAACATCATCCGGTTTGCACATGCGATCCCGGATGCACGGGGAATCCTGACATCCGATGTTTCCCAGTGCCTGACCCGCAACCGGTGGGGAATCCCTGCATGCCGAACCCTTGCGGGTCGAATACAGTCTGTCAAGTGGTCTCACAGCGAGCCGTATGTTCATGTTTGCCAGACTTTCAAGGCGACCCTCAGTTCGGCTGTCGTCCAGAGTGCGTGCTCAATTCTGACTGTCCGATCAGCAGGGCTTGTCTGAATAGGCATTGCGTCGACCCGTGCAGCATCGCCAACTTGTGCGGTATCCACGCCGACTGTCAAGTCAGAGATCACACTGCCACTTGCATATGTCCTCGAGGGTACATGGGCGATCCTTTCTCGCAATGTATTCCCACGCCACCAGTGACTATTCCCACTTATCCCAACGTGACCGTACAGCCATGTCTTCCTTCTCCGTGCGGACCTATGGAATGTAATATTTACGGTACTCAAGTAGCCATCTGCGATCCGTGTATGGGACCAGAAGCCGCCTACAATCCTCAATGCAGACCAGAATGTCTGACCAACGCCGATTGTCCATTCGATAGAGCTTGTTTGGGCTTATCGTGCGTGGATCCTTGCCCTGGATCCTGTGGCGTCAACGCTTACTGCACTGTAGTCCAGCACACGCCTGTCTGTAGCTGTCCCCAAGGTCTCTTCGGCGATCCGTTTCAACACTGTTCAGTACCATCGAGTAAGTAGTCGATCATTTCTTCTAGGTGAACCTTTCTTTCACGGCTGTTTGTTCCAGAACCAGATCGACCTGTCGAAACCTGTGAGAGCATCAGCTGTGGAGCTAACGCTAACTGTAAGCACTCGACCGACGCACTCGCTTGTGTGTGTAAACCAGGTTTCTTCGGGAACCCGTGGATTTCTTGTCATCCAGAATGTGTAGTGAACCCGGATTGTCCTCTGCAACATGCTTGCATCAACAACAAATGCATAGATCCGTGTGGAGGCGTTTGCGGCAATGGTGCTCACTGCGAAGTGACGAATCATATACCGGTGTGTTATTGCCCGCCGGACTCTACGGGTAACCCTTTCGTCTCCTGCAACCGTAAACCGATAGCTCTACCGCCTAGTTCACATCCTTGTGACCCTTCGCCATGCGGTCCGTTCAGCAGGTGTATGATATCGCACCAAGGCTTCGCCACTTGTTCCTGTCTACCCAATTACCAAGGCGCTCCTCCTGCTTGCAAACCAGAATGCATCGTCAGCTCCGAGTGCTCGCAAATGAAGGCGTGCGTCAATCAGAAATGCGTCGACCCCTGTGTCGGTTCTTGTGGAGCCAACGCCATCTGCACTGTCATAAATCACAATCCGATATGCAGTTGCACACCAGGACAACAAGGAGATCCATTCACGAACTGCTACAGTCCACCGGTGACAGAAAGCCCTAAGGACGCGGAAAATCCGTGCGTGCCAAGTCCCTGCGGACCGAATTCCATATGCCAAGTCAAGGAAAACAGACCAGTTTGTTCGTGCCAAGCCAATTACATCGGAATTCCGCCGTACTGTAGACCGGAGTGTACGATAAATCCGGAATGTCCCAAAGACAGAGCTTGCATCAAGGAGAAATGCGTGGATCCTTGTATAGAGCTATGCGGTCGCAACGCCAAATGCAACATAGTCAATCACAATCCGTTCTGCAGTTGCCTACCAGGTTACGATGGTGACGCTTTCATCGGTTGTTCTAGAGTTCCTGTCAAACCTCGAGATCCGTGCAACCCATCACCTTGCGCCGAAAACTCTCAGTGTTCGGTTAATGCGGGCGTGGCGAGATGCACCTGTATCCCGCCCTACATCGGAAATCCCTACGTCAGCGGGTGTAGACCTGAATGTACGATGAACTCTGATTGTGCCAGTCACTTGGCTTGCTTATCTCAGCACTGCAGAGACCCTTGTAAAGGATTGTGTGGACTCAACGCCGACTGTTCGGTGGTCAACCACGTCCCGGTGTGTGCTTGCGGCAGAGGACTGACTGGAGATCCGTTCACTGCTTGCAGAGAAAGAACGACAGAACGTGAGTTCGCATTTATCCATATCGAATTCGGTGATTATTGACGAGGATTTTCATTACAGGACCCATGAATCCATGTGAGCCGACACCTTGCGGACCCAATAGTGTCTGCCGGGTGAGGAACGACCAGGCTATTTGTTCATGTCAAGTGGGGTACTTTGGTAGTCCGCCATCGTGCAGGCCGGAATGTCTGGTGTCTTCTGAATGCAGCTCAGATACGGCTTGTATCAACCAAAAGTGTCAGGATCCTTGTCCGGGAACTTGCGGAATCGCCGCTAGATGTCAAGTCAACAATCACAATCCCATATGCAGCTGTCCAGCTAACCACGTAGGAGATCCTTTCATTCAGTGCACGAAAATGGGTAAGACCATTCAGTCGATTGGGTTCTTTCGAGGGAAATTCCAGTCGGAACCCTCATATCCATTTATAATCACCCGCGCTAATCACACTGGAATTATTTTCTCCTAGTGAAACCTCCACGACCATCTTCTCCATGCATACCTTCGCCTTGTGGCGCGAATGCGGAGTGCCGCACGGTAGATAACAGAGCGGTATGCACGTGTCTGCCAGATATGTTCGGAGCACCACCCAACTGTCGTCCCGAGTGTCTCATCGACCAAGACTGTCCCTTGAATCTGGCTTGCAGCGGTAACAAGTGCAAAGATCCTTGCAGAGGGGTCTGCGGCTTCAACACCCAATGTCGCGCTGTGAATCACAAGTCTATTTGCAGTTGTCTTTCTGGTTTCGAAGGAGACCCCTTCTCAGGTTGCAGTCCGGTACCAGGTAGGTGGCATATTTGGTTGATGTGCTCTCGAATGTGTTTCGTTTCTGTTTCGCTTACTATGCATGAGTATGTTTCTTATTTCATTTTCGTGAATATTTCCATGTCAGATGATTCCTACATGAATTCGGTTCAGATTGTCCGCAAAACATCGGGTCATCTGGCATCGAACTTCACACCTATCACACTCATTCTATTTCCTTCTAGTAGTCGTAGAAGAACCGCGAAACCCATGTAATCCATCTCCTTGTGGTTCGAACGCGAGATGCACTGAAAGAAACGGTGCGGGTGCGTGTACTTGCTTCGCAGGGTATTTCGGTGATCCTTACACAGGGTGTAGACCCGAATGTTTGACAAACACCGATTGCCCGCACGACAAGGCTTGCACTGACATGAAATGCTACGATCCTTGTCCGGGCAGCTGCGGTCTGAACGCAGAATGTTCAGTCGCCAACCACAATCCAATTTGTTATTGCCCCGAAGGATTCACAGGAAACGCTCTATCACTATGCCGGAAATTCGAACCCAGTAAGATCAGGAAGGATTGAAAAATGGAATATTTCTGAAATTATCTCCTTTATAGCTATCTTCGAAGAACACAAGAGGAATCCTTGCGATCCATCACCGTGCGGTCCTTATAGCATTTGTCGTGTTCAAAATGAAAGACCAGTTTGTTCGTGCGCTCCAGGTTGCATAAATGCCCCTCCTAATTGTAAACCGGAATGTGTCGTCAACTCGGATTGTCCACTTGATAGAGCTTGTCAAAATCAGAAATGCGTTGATCCTTGTCCAGGTACATGTGGCTTCAACGCTTTATGTAAAGTCATAATACATAGTCCCATATGTAGCTGTCCACGATCGTTCGTTGGTGATCCTTTCACCAGTTGTATCAAGGAAGAAAGTAAGCTCGTGCAGCATACAAATAATCAGGCATCTCCATGTGCTATTTTTTTAGAACGCCCAGAAATCGAAGTACATAGAAATCCTTGTTCGCCATCGCCTTGTGGATTATACTCAGACTGTCGAGTTGTAGAACACAGGCCAGTTTGCTCTTGCATAGAAAATTATTATGGCCAGCCACCAAACTGCAGACCAGAGTGCACTGTGAATTCTCAATGTCCTTCATCGAAGGCTTGCATAAATCAGAGATGCCAGGATCCATGTCGTGGATCGTGCGGAGCGAATGCCGAATGTAGAACGATCAACCATTCTCCAGCTTGTTTCTGCTCGATCGGTTATACCGGAGATCCTTTCGCTGGTTGCTACGAATGTAAGAATAAAATAGTCAACTAATGTTCTCGACGAACACTAACCATCACATCGGGTTACCTATCTGTTGGCACATTGAACTTTTTTAGATAAGCCCCTAGTCGAAGAACCTGCACATCCATGCCATCCCACTCCTTGTGGCGCAAACGCCATCTGTAAAGAACACAACGGTGCTGGATCATGCACTTGTTTGCCAGAATATTTCGGCGATCCTTACTCGGGTTGTAGACCAGAATGCGTTGTGAATTCCGACTGCCCGCGTGGAAAGGCTTGTTCGAACAACAAATGTAAAGATCCCTGTATCGGTACTTGTGGATTGAATGCCAATTGTCACGTGAACAATCATATACCGACATGTAGTTGCATAACAGGCTATACAGGAGATCCATCGAGGTCCTGCTATGTGATATCCGAAAAAACTCGTAAGGCTTTTCCTTCCATTTCGATTTCTTCTCTACTCTCATTCTATCTTTCTCTAGCTGTTATCGAGGAACATAGCGACCCTTGTATTCCGTCACCATGTGGTCAATTCGGTCAATGCAGAGCAATCAATGATCATGCAGTGTGCTCCTGCTTGCCCAACTACTTCGGAGCTCCTCCTATGTGTCGAGCAGAATGCTTGGTTAGTACAGATTGTGCTCAAGATAGGGCGTGCATAAATCAAAGATGTAAAGATCCATGTCCTGGTACCTGCGGACTGAACGCCAGATGTCACATAACGAATCATAATCCAATATGTAGCTGTCCTCCGGGTCAAACAGGAGATCCCTTCGTACGATGTATCCAGGAAGAAAGTAAGCTGAACAAAGACGACGAATTTTCGGAGTTATCATCCTTTGAATAATATATTTTAGGACGTCCAGTAGTTGAACCTAGTGGAAATCCGTGCGTACCTTCGCCCTGCGGCCTCAACTCTCAATGCAAAGCCATCGGTGCGCAAGCAGCATGTTCTTGCTTACCGAATTTCATTGGAAGGGCACCGAACTGTCGGCCGGAATGCACGATAAACGCAGAGTGTCCTGGGAACTTGGCTTGCATCAACGAGAGATGCAAGGATCCCTGTCTGGGATCATGCGGATCGAGTACAACTTGCACCGTTTCCAAACACTCTCCCAATTGTCTATGCCAGAGCGGTTTCACCGGCGATCCATTCGCCGGGTGTTCACCGATATCAATCAGGCCTATGGAGAAGCCGACGCCTTGTGATCCTTCTCCATGTGGAGCGAACGCTATTTGCAGGGAACAGAACGGAGCGGGCTCTTGTACTTGCTTACGGGACTATTTCGGAGACCCGTACACGGCATGCAGACCGGAATGCGTCACCAATACCGACTGTCCGAGAGATAAGGCATGTTTGAATAACAAGTGCAAGGATCCTTGTCCTGGAACTTGCGGCATCAACGCGGAATGCAGGGTTTCCAACCACGCGCCTTCCTGCTTCTGTTTCGAAGGATACACCGGGAATCCCACTACTTCTTGTCATTTGCCACCACCCAGTACGTATAACAATCCAAATCGGTATACTCAAACAATGCTCGATGATTCATTTTCCTTAGTTGAGGAGAAGCCGAAATCAGAACCTTGTCAACCTTCACCGTGCGGTCCATATAGTCAATGTAGGGTCGTTAATGGCCATGCTGTGTGCTCTTGCCAAGCGAATTATATCGGTTCCCCGCCGATGTGCAAGCCAGAATGCATGATCAGTGCTGATTGCTCTTTAGACCGAGCGTGCATAAACACCAGATGCCAAGACCCTTGTCCAGGTACTTGTGGCTTGAACGCGAGGTGTCAAGTAGTCAATCATAACCCGATATGTAGTTGCCCACCGAACTACGTCGGGGATCCTTTCGCTAGATGTTTGCAAGAAGAAAGTAAGCTGTCACACGATGCCTCAGTTGTCCCTGTTTCTAATGCTATCACTCCTTCAGGAACTCCGGTGGTAGTACCTCCGGAAGACCCTTGTCAACCAAACCCATGCGGTCCCAATTCGCAGTGCAGGGTGATAGGTAGCAGTCCGGCTTGCTCTTGCCTGCCCGACTATGTCGGTAGAGCTCCGAACTGCAGACCTGAATGTCTCATAAATGCCGAATGTCCGAGTAATTTGGCTTGTCAGAGAGAAAAATGCTCTGATCCTTGTCCAGGATCGTGCGGATCCAACACTGATTGCATCGTTATCACGCACCGACCAGTTTGTTCTTGTAGAACTGGATTCACAGGGGATCCGTTCGGAGGTTGTAGTGCTATACCAAGTAAGATAGTTCGAATCGTATACTTTTTTCGGCAATCAATAAAAGCAGCTGTTACACACGATCGTTATTTTAGTTATCCGACCTACTGAAGCTCCTTCCACCCCATGTGACCCGTCACCTTGCGGAGCGAACGCTTTGTGCAAAGAAAGAAATGGGGTCGGTTCATGCACGTGTTTGCCTTCGTACCTAGGAGATCCGTATACCGGTTGCAGACCAGAATGCGTCACCAATTCGGACTGTCCGAGAGAGTTGTCCTGCGTCAACAATAAATGCAAAGATCCTTGCACGGGAACTTGCGGGCTGAACGCCGAATGTCACGTGATCAATCATGCACCATCCTGTTCTTGTTTGCCGGGATACACTGGAAATCCGATAACGTCTTGTAGAATTCCTCCTCCGCCTTGTAAGCTCTGTCGCTATGTTTACTATTGCTTTTTATCTGATTCTATTTCTTTATCTAGTTGAAGAGCCTGAAACGAATCCGTGTGTACCTTCTCCTTGTGGACCTTACAGTAATTGTAGAGAGATCAATGGGCATGCCGTTTGTTCTTGTCAAACGAATTATATTGGTACCCCGCCTGCATGTAAACCAGAGTGCATGGTTAGCTCTGAGTGTCAACAGAATAAAGCATGCATCAAAAATAAATGCCAGGATCCTTGTCCAGGAACATGTGGAATCAATGGTAGATGTCAGGTTGTGAACCATAATCCTATCTGTAGTTGTCCTCCGAATTACGTTGGGGATCCTTTCGTGAGATGCATATTAGAAGAAAGTAAGGCTCGATTTTCTTGTCTATATCTATACTTTTCATCATTTCTGCATGTTACTATTTTTTTCTAGAAAAAGCTGTTAGTGAACCTAGTGGTAACCCTTGTATTCCTTCACCTTGTGGACCGAATTCTCAGTGTAAAGTAATAGGTATACAAGCTGCATGTTCTTGTCTTCCAAACTATCTAGGTAGAGCGCCGAATTGTAGACCAGAATGCATGATAAATGAAGACTGCTCTGGAAATCTAGCATGCCAAAACGAACGATGTATAGATCCTTGTCCGGGATCTTGTGGATCTTTCACAACGTGTACAGTAATCAAACATGCTCCAGTCTGCCAATGCACGAGTGGCTATACTGGTGATCCTTTCAACGGATGCTCTTTCATACCACCTAGTAAGGCTCATAATTTCAGCTCATAACTTATCTTACTTGTCTTACTTACTTCTATTTCTACTTCTATTACTTAATTTTCAGCTCCTGTCACTGAGAGTCCTCGGAATCCTTGCAATCCATCACCTTGTGGCTCCAACGCTGTTTGTAAAGAAAGAAACGGTGCTGGGTCTTGTACATGTTTACCAGAATATTTCGGAGATCCGTACACGGGTTGTAGACCCGAGTGTGTTACGAATACAGACTGTGATCGAAGCAGAGCATGCGCTAATAACAAATGTGTCGATCCTTGTCCTGGCACTTGCGGTTTGAACGCGGAATGTAGAGTTATCAATCACGTCCCCTCGTGTACATGTATCGTGGGGTATTCCGGTGATCCCACCAGAGCATGTAATCTAATCGAACCTGGTGAGAATCGAAACATTAATTGAATGATAAAATTTTCTGACGAATGTTTTTTTCTCGACAAAAGATATTGAAGAACCACAACACCCTTGCCAGCCTTCGCCATGTGGGCCGTACAGTCAATGTAGGGAAATAAATAATCATGCCGTGTGCTCTTGTAACGTCGGGTACATAGGTTCTCCTCCGATGTGCAGACCAGAGTGCGTCGTTAGTTCAGAATGTTCCCAAGATAAAGCATGCTTAGCGCAAAAATGTTCAGACCCATGTCCGGGCACTTGCGGTTTGAATGCACAATGCAGAGTAGTCAATCACAATCCTATTTGTAGCTGCTCACCCGGATTCACAGGAGAACCTTTCAACAGGTGTTCTAGAATCGAATGTATGTCTCTATCATTTCCTCTTCAACTCTGTTCTATGGCCTATAATCTATTCCTTCTTTTCTAGTACCTCCACCTTCTAAAGACAATGGGAACCCATGCGTACCATCACCATGTGGCGCCAACTCTCAATGTAGAATTATCGGTACTCAACCTGCATGTTCTTGCTTGCCGAATTTCATAGGTCGTCCGCCTAACTGTAGACCAGAATGCATAAGCGATTCTGAATGTCCCAATCATCTAGCGTGTAAAAACGAAAAATGTAAAGATCCTTGTCAGGGATCATGTGGAGACAACGCACAATGCACTGTGGTCAACCACCATCCAGCATGTTCTTGTTTCCCCGGATACAATGGCGAACCGTTTAGCTCATGCTCTTTGCCGCCACTGAGTAAGACTTGCTGGTTCGAGAGTATCAAGGAGCAGAGCACCATTAACACCTCGATTCTTTTCCAGCTACGGAACGTACTCCCGTGTCCACGCCATGTTTCCCATCGCCATGTGGACCTAACGCGGAATGTCGAGAGAAGAACGGCGCAGGCGCGTGTCTTTGTCCGCCTGGTTATCAAGGTGACCCCTACGACAGTAATCGTGGATGCCATAGAGAATGCGAACTCAACGACGATTGTGCTGCCCGCTTGGCTTGCGTCTCCTATAAATGCGTCGATCCATGTCCGGGCACCTGTGGACACCTGGCCGAGTGCCACGTCAACAATCATACACCCACCTGCTCGTGTCCAGCGGGTACCACAGGCGATCCATTCTTCCAGTGCAAGGAACTTCCGGTAGCCCCGCCGAAGAAATCTGAAAATCCGTGTCAACCGTCTCCCTGTGGACCGAACAGTCAATGTAGAGAGGTTAATGAGCAAGCTGTTTGCTCGTGCTCGCCGAATTACGTAGGAAGTCCACCGAGTTGTAGACCAGAATGCGTTGTGAGCTCGGAATGTAGTCTCGATAAAGCTTGCATCAATCAGAAATGTAGCGATCCTTGTCCGAATACTTGCGGACTGGGTGCACAGTGCACTACGAAAAATCACAATCCTATATGTGCTTGCCCTCCAGGCTACACGGGCGATCCGTTCTTGAGGTGTTCTCCGCAACGTGAGTACTCGATTTTTCCGTCTAAATCAGCAGAAAATAATTCATATATATATTACTTCATTGCAGCCATCATCGAAGAGACGCCATCAACTGAACGACCACCTTCTTGCCAACCTTCACCGTGTGGTCCGAATGCGCTGTGCAGGATCGTAGGAAACGTCCCGTCTTGTTCCTGTTCACCGAACTTCATAGGAACTCCGCCCAACTGCAGACCTGAGTGTGTCCTGAACACTGATTGTAATAATCAACTCGCTTGTATCAATCAGAAATGCAGGGATCCTTGTCCTGGCTCGTGCGGGATCAACGCCAAGTGTCACATAATCAACCACCTACCTATATGCACCTGCTTGGAAGATCACACCGGTGATCCATTCACCCAGTGCAATGTGGTTGTGGCCACAGAACACCCCATCGATCCTTGTAACCCTTCGCCATGTGGACCGAACGCCCAGTGCGATAACGGCATATGCTCTTGTCTTCCCGAGTACCTCGGCAACCCTTACGAATCCTGTAGACCGGAGTGCGTCCTCAGCACGGAATGTTCCAGAGATAGAGCGTGCGTCCGGAACAAATGCAAAGATCCATGTCCCGGAACTTGTGGCCAGAACGCGCGTTGCGACGTCATCAATCACATACCGACTTGCTCCTGTCCGGACGGCTTCACCGGAGATCCATTCACCAGCTGCAGGGTTGCGGAGCAGCCGCCTCAAACGCCCGAGAACCCTTGCAGTCCTTCTCCTTGCGGACCGAACAGCCAATGCAGAACGATCAACAACCAGGCCGTCTGCTCTTGCATCCAAGGATACCAAGGCAGCCCGCCATCCTGTAGACCAGAATGTCTCTCTGGGTCCGAATGCGCACAAAACCGAGCTTGCGTCAACCAAAAGTGCATAGATCCTTGTCCGGGGTCTTGCGGGAGCAACGCGCGATGCGAGGTCAGAAACCACAGTCCGATCTGCAGCTGCCGAGAAGGCCAAACCGGGAATCCCTTCCAGAGCTGTCGGGAGATGCCGAAGGTGTCCCCTCCATCGAAGCCGATATATCCTTGCGAACCGTCGCCGTGCGGGCCGAACTCCGTATGCCGTGCAGTGGGAGATACGCCGTCTTGTAGTTGTCTACCGGATTACGTCGGTAATCCTCCCAACTGCAGGCCTGAGTGCATCATAAGCTCGGATTGCTCCAGCACCGAGGCGTGCATCAACAACAAATGCAAGGATCCTTGCCCGGGTAGCTGTGGCGTGAACGCCGAATGTAGAGTGATCACCCACACTGTTTCTTGTTCCTGCTCGACTGGATTCTCTGGGAATCCTTTCGTACAGTGCGTTCCCTTTGAGGAGAAGCCTCCGAATCCATGTGAACCGTCACCGTGTGGTCCCAATGCCGAATGCAAACAGAGAGATGGAGCCGGATCCTGCATGTGTATCGAAGATTACCAAGGAAATCCGTATGAGGGTTGTCGGCCGGAATGCGTCTTGAGTTCAGATTGTCCTGCGAACAAGGCCTGCATCAGGAACAAATGCAGCGATCCATGTCCTGGAGTTTGCGGACGGAACGCAGAATGTTCAGTTGTGAATCACATACCAGCTTGTAATTGCATCAACGGCTACACTGGAGATCCATTCACCGTTTGCTCGATAGCACCTCCACGTAAGTTCGCCTTTTGGTTCAGCAAAGTGTTTGTTCAATGTGGATCATTCGAAATATCTCGATACGATTACTCTTGTTACCGATTGTTCTATAGGTGATTTTCTTTGGTTACAGCTCCTACAGAGCCGACAGTCACAGAGCCTTGTAGCCCCAATCCTTGCGGCCCTTACAGTCAATGTAGGAATGTGAACGACCAGGCAGTGTGCTCTTGCTTACCTGATTATAGTGGATCTCCTCCGAACTGCAAACCCGAATGTATCGTCAGCTCCGAATGTCCGCAAAATCGAGCTTGCCACAAATTCAAGTGTACCAACCCTTGCACTGGTACCTGCGGGGTGAGTGCTAGATGCGAAGTGATAAATCACAACCCCATATGCAGTTGCACGTCGGGATTCACTGGCGATCCGTTCGTCAGATGCTATAAAGTACCGCCGTCAGTGCCAGAGACTGCAAGACCATCGCAACATCCTTGCATTCCGTCCCCTTGCGGACCGAATTCAGAGTGTCGAGCAGTCGGGGATCAACCGTCTTGCTCGTGTCGAACGAATTACATGGGATCACCGCCGAATTGTAGGCCAGAATGCGTAGTGAACACAGATTGTCCCTCGAATCTGGCTTGCATCACGGAAAAGTGCAGGGACCCTTGTCCAGGCTCTTGCGGTTTCAACGCCGAATGCAGGGTACAAAACCACATCCCGATCTGCTCTTGTTCGCTAGGCTTCACTGGAGACGCCTTCAGTGAATGTAAGAAGGTTCTGCCTCCGGCTGTCGAAGCACCCATCGATCCTTGCAACCCATCTCCTTGCGGATCCAATGCTCAATGCAACAACGGAGTTTGCGTTTGCTTGCCCTCGTATCTCGGAGATCCCTACGTAGGCTGCCGACCAGAATGCACCATGAACACAGATTGCTCTCCGAGCAAATCATGTAACAACATGAAATGCACGGACCCATGTCCTGGAACTTGTGGTCAGAATGCTGTGTGCGATGTGGTCAACCATATACCGTCGTGCAGTTGTCCTGTTGGCCAAGAAGGCGATCCTTTCACGATGTGCAGACCCAAGAAGATCGGTGAGTGCACGACGACCGTAATGTCGACTGAACGGAATTTAACTCTCCTCTTCACAGATGTGCAGCGTAATCCATGCCAGCCATCGCCTTGCGGCCCGAACAGCATCTGCAGAGTTAACAACGAAGTGGCAGTTTGCTCCTGCCAGCCCACCATGATCGGTTCACCGCCTTCTTGCCGACCGGAATGCTCGGTGAGCGCCGAGTGTCCCTTGACGAAGGCTTGCCTGAACAGAAAGTGCGTGGATCCGTGCCCGGGAACTTGCGGTCTCAACGCCAAGTGCCAAGTCATCAATCACAATCCGATATGCAGCTGTACTCAAGGCAACAGCGGAGATCCGTTCCTCAGGTGTTATCCACTGCCCGAAGGTGAGCATGAGGCGATTTAACGTCGATGGGAATTTTTGCTAGCCCTTATTCCGGGCATCATCCATCAATAGAACGGCAAAGTTGTGGAATTCTTTGCCTAGTGAAGTCTTTCCCGATGCTCACAACCTCCAAACTTCCAAGGAAAATTCCCTCACTCCCAAAACTGGCTAACACTATGTTCCTCGAACATTATAGGTTTCCCGTTCTAGTTGTCAACAGATGGAAAAAAAATTCGTGGGGAAATTATGATGATAATACAAGAATCATTTGTAGAACAAGTTTTATTTTGGATTAATATCGATTCAATGAGGCTGGAAGGCAAACAAAATTTGGAATTTAATCCCCGTTAGATATCTCGAAAGCATTCATTTCATTATTCACTCATTATTCACAATATTCGATATCAAATTGGAGTAGTATGAATATTTCAAGTTTGAAACGATCTTCATAATCCTAAGATATTTTCATTTCATCAAATGAAGTGAAGGTTTGCTTCTTTCATTTCGTGAAGTAATAGGAAATGTCAAATTCCAATTTTGAGAAGTCAATGCAATACATACACACTGTCGATTTCTCTACACACAAACAACCATGTTTGTTGGGATACTGAATAATAGTTAGGAATCGATAAAAACTGAACGAGGTACTGTGTATCAAAGACTAATAATCGTGGAAGTTTAGAAAAATCTGTCTGAGCAAATCGATCAAGAAAAATTGTAATGAAGGCGGGAGAGGATCGTGAACTTTTTGAGCTGTGAATGTCTATAACTCAAGTTTGACTCAACGGGAATTGCTAGCAAGGTCTGTCTCAAAAATAGAAGGTTTGGTGAATGGAATAAAAAATCATCCATGCCATCCTGGCAGGTTTGGGGGCGTGTTTCATAAAGTTGACCGTTTTTTAGATTTTTCTCCGAAATCATAATTAAATTTGCAACATATTTTCCCCAAACCGCATGGCGATATCTCCATTCGGTGTGAATTTGTGAATATTTCCAGCATTCTTCCTTGATCGATTTCCTCGGAAGGATTTTTTGCCCAAACTTACATGACTGTTAGTTCCTGAGATACGGTACCTCTTCACCCTCATTGAATCACCTGGTACAGGCTTCTCATTGAGAGTTCTTCCCACATCGGTAGTTAGAAATATCCCAGAAATATCATCACGAAATAATTTCCTGCAGACCACTTCATCTGAATTCACTGAACATTCACTTTGTTTTCAGTGATGCCAGTTACGGTGAACCCTTGCGATCCCAGTCCGTGCGGACCGAATTCCGTGTGTCGAGTGCGCGGCGAATCTTATGCCTGTTCGTGTCTAGAAAGTCACGTGGGCACGCCGCCGAGCTGCCGGCCCGAGTGTACGATCAATCCCGAGTGCCCGGGCACTCGCGCGTGCGTGAATCAAAGGTGCCGTGACCCGTGCGTCGGTGGTTGCGGGCCGAACGCGGCGTGTCGCGTGTCGAACCACAACGCGGTGTGTTCGTGCGATGCCGGCTTCACGGGGGATCCGTTCCAGGGCTGTGTGTTCTTGCCTGGTGAGTTCTTTTTTCGTTTTCCTAGCAGAAACAGATATGCCGGAGATGATTCGATTTCTAGTGTCACAATTTTGTGACTATTGACAATTTTGAAATCAACATCAGTTCAGACACATTAGGCTCATGCTGAAGATGTTTGCAGTAAACAGTTTGAAATTTGTTCAATCATTTGGGATCTATTAATTGTTTGGTTTAGATACATGTTGATCGGTTTTAATTATCAGAGATATCCGATACTTTCAGGAAGAATATATGTTTATACCTTCCACATGGTATATAACAAATATTTTATGAATGATTAGTAATTCTGAATAACGATGCTCTACACATCAATGGTATCTGTTTCTTGCAGCTGCATGATCATAATATTGCCCTAATAGAAGTTGTCGAGAGTATGGCCTATTATGAGATTTATTTTTGTGAAATCTCATTCATAAATAAACTGAGGAAATAAGTAGATCAAAAGAAGCTCATTATATGATTCTTCACAACATAATCTATGCTACAAAACTAATTATAAAATGAACTCACATGATATCCAGCTCTTTTGATACTTTGAGCAATATATATTCTTTTGATGAGATAAAAATCCCATGATAGGCTTTTACTTCAACATTTGATAACTTGCATGCCCTTGCTGTACAAACTAATTGCTCATTTATGCTGGGGGGACGAAAGGTAAGGACTGTCCCCCAACTATAACGAGCTTCAATCTCAACACCAATCGCTACCAAGCAGCCCCTAAAATTGCGCTAAAAATCCGTCACCAGATAATAGAAAGCTTCGTTAAACAATGGTTCCCGAGCGTACCCACGAAACCCAAAATGCCAAAATGCCCCCTGCGCTTATAACTATGGATAATACAGATAATAGCTTGACCCCTTTCCCCCCCCCCAATACCCCACAGCAGCTAATGCGTCAGATATAAAATACATGGTGGTAAAATGATTCACGAAACGCTTAGAGCCCACGCCGATGGTGAAACGCAGCTAATACGAAAGCTTGACGGAAAATTGCTGCATTATCGATATTTTCTTCGTAGTCAAATATCCAGAACCGGAGATCGTCAACCCATGCCATCCATCGCCCTGCGGAACCAATGCCGTTTGCAAAGAGAGAAACGGTGCTGGTTCTTGTACTTGCCTCCCAGATTACACAGGAAACCCTTACGAAAGTTGCCGTCCAGAGTGCGTCCAAAACGCGGACTGTCCCTCCACCAGAGCTTGCATCAGAAACAAATGCGTGGATCCCTGCCCTGGCACCTGCGGCGCTAACGCGAACTGCCAAGTCATTAATCATTCTCCATCTTGCAGTTGTCCGTCTGGATATACTGGAGATCCCTTCAGATACTGCGATATAGTTATCCATGAAAGTAAGAAACAATCGACAACCCACAGAGCATAGGTATTCAAGTGTTCTCTTCCCATCTAGCTCAGCGGAATGTCAGTAACGTTCAACCCTGCCAACCATCTCCGTGTGGACCAAACAGTCAATGCAGGGAGACGAATGGCCATGCTGTTTGTTCCTGCTTGCCCAGTTATATAGGAAACCCCCCGAGTTGTAAGCCAGAATGCGTTGTTAGTTCTGAATGTGCGGCGACTAGAGCTTGTATCAATCAAAAATGTGTAGATCCTTGTCCTGGGACATGTGGCATCAACTCAAAGTGCCAGGTTATGAATCACAGCCCCATTTGTAGTTGCCACAATCAATACACCGGAGATCCTTTCACCAGATGCTACCCCATACCTCGTAAGTGATGGAAAGTTCTTGGTGAAATCGCATTTTCAATGCGCTCATTTTCAGCTCCATCGATAGTACCCGAAGCAGAGCCTGTTAGACAGCTCTGTTACCCGTCACCTTGCGGTCTGAATGCACTTTGTAGGGAAATAGGTGGTTCGCCGTCGTGTTCATGTCTACCCGAGTATATCGGAAGCCCACCTAATTGTAGACCTGAATGCACCATCAACCAAGACTGTCCTAGTAAATTAGCCTGTATCCGCCAAAAATGCTTGGACCCTTGTCCAGGTTCTTGCGGTCTAAGCGCGACTTGTAACGTTTTCAACCACAACTCAGTATGCGTGTGTCCAGAAGGTTTCACCGGTGATCCCTTCACGCATTGTCATCCGAAGCCACAAGAACTCGAACCGGTCGTGATTGAAGATAAATGCAACCCGTCTCCATGTGGGTCGAATACTGTCTGTAGAGAAGGTATATGTACGTGTCTTCCTTCATATCAAGGCGATCCATATAGAGGTTGTCGACCAGAATGCGTTCTGAATAATGATTGCTCCAGAGACAAAACTTGCATTAGGAATAAATGCGTAGACCCTTGTCCTGGCACTTGTGCCAATACTGCGATTTGCGAGGTTATCAATCACATACCAATGTGTAGTTGTCAAGCGGGATTCACTGGAAATGCATTCGTGGTTTGCCGACTCATAGAAAGTACGTATAGCTGATCTCCTCATGAGAATCATCATTTCAAGAGTAATACATTTCAGAACGTCCCAATCGAAATCCTTGTAATCCAACACCGTGCGGACCGAATAGTCAATGCAGAGAAATCAACGGTCAAGCAGTTTGTTCTTGCGTCGTTGGTTTCATGGGAAGCCCGCCTGCTTGTAGACCTGAGTGTGTAACGAGTTCCGAGTGTTCTCTAGTGCACGCCTGCGTCAACCAAAAGTGTGTTGACCCATGCCCTGGATCTTGTGGATATAATGCTCGATGCCAGGTCATAAACCATAGTCCGATTTGTACTTGCCCTGATAACTTCCTCGGAGACCCTTTCGCAAGATGTCTGGCGAAACGTAAGATATAAGCTGACTCATCTAGTTAGCCACATTTTGAAGTACCTTTTTCAGCTACCTTGGAGCCTGTCCGAGAGTTCATAGACCCTTGTCGACCCAGTCCATGTGGACCTAACTCAGATTGCAGAGTGTCAGGTGAATCCCCCTCGTGTTCATGTCTTCCAGAGTTTATCGGTTCACCTCCGAATTGCCGTCCGGAATGCATCAGCAACAGTGAATGTTCCTTCGAATTGGCGTGTATCAATCGAAAATGCCAGAATCCTTGCGTTGGGGCCTGCGGGATCAATGCTGATTGCAGAGTAGTCAGCCATACTCCGAATTGCGTTTGTCAAAGTGGTTATGCAGGAGATCCTTTCAACCAGTGCTATTTGGCGGGACCCTTGGACGTCGAAGACTATACCAACCCATGTAGTCCCTCTCCTTGCGGTGCGAATGCGATCTGCAAAGAGAGAAACAGTGCAGGATCTTGTTCCTGCTTACCGGAATATATTGGCAACCCTTACGAGGGTTGTCGGCCGGAATGTAGCTTGAACTCCGATTGCCCTTCCAACAAGGCTTGTATCAGAAATAAATGCAACGATCCTTGCCCAGGGACCTGTGGCATGAACACCAACTGTCAAGTAATGAATCACCTGCCGGTTTGTACTTGTTTGCAAGGCTATAGTGGAAACCCGTTCCAGAACTGCAGGTTATTCCAAGAGGAGCGTAAGTTTCCAAAATAACATTAATCACACGACGATTCACTTCCGATAATTTCAGCAATCGAAATCGCTTCTAAAAATCCATGTCAGCCATCACCTTGTGGTCCAAACAGTCAGTGTCGTGAAATAAATGGCCAAGCAGTTTGTTCTTGTCTACCTGAATACCAAGGAAGCCCTCCGAGCTGTAGACCTGAGTGTACAGTCAGCTCGGAGTGTACCAGGACGAAAGCTTGTGTTAATCAAAAGTGTGTAGATCCTTGTCCAGGTACATGTGGATTGAATACGCACTGCCAAGTCATCAATCACAGTCCCATTTGCAGTTGCAAAATCGGTTTCACAGGCGATCCGTTCACGAGGTGTTTTCCGAATCCAAGTAAGCTGACAACCATCGAGAAGCGAAACTATCACTCACTTTCTGTTTTTTCAGTACCGGTTTATGAGCAAGTCGAGGAAATAACAGATCCATGCATTCCTTCGCCTTGCGGACCAAACAGCATTTGTCGAAATAGTGGTGGGTCTCCAGCTTGTTCTTGCTCTCCAGAATATATAGGAAGTCCGCCCAATTGTAGACCAGAATGCTCGATAAATTCTGAATGTCTTAGCAGTTTAGCCTGCATCCGACAGAAATGTACAGACCCATGTCCTGGATCTTGTGGGTCCGGTGCCATATGTAACGTCATATCTCATATGCCTGTATGCACATGTCCAGAAGGTTTCACTGGCGATCCATTCAGCTATTGCACTCTCAAACCGCAAGAAATCGAGCCAATCGAATCCAGTCCTTGCAGTCCCAATCCTTGTGGAGTCAATGCTGAATGCAATAATGGCATCTGTAGCTGTTTACCGGAATATTTCGGAGACCCCTACAGCGAATGTAGACCTGAATGTGTTTTGAATGGAGACTGTTCTAAGGATAAGGCATGCGTTCGAAATAAATGTATCGATCCATGTATAGGAACTTGTGGCACCAACGCACTCTGTTCCACTATGAACCATATACCAATGTGTACTTGCATTGTGGGTTATAGAGGAAATGCTTTCGTTATGTGCAATCCCATACCAGGTAATATCATCAAGTTGAATCTACACTAACAAATATACTTTGAAGATTCGATAATCACTATTTTGGTGATATAATTCACAGACTTCACCAATGTTTCTCATGATGATGAATTATTTCAGTTGAGATTCCCAAAAACCCTTGTGTTCCATCTCCGTGTGGTCCGAATAGTCAGTGTAGAGTGACGAATGGCCAAGCAGTTTGCTCGTGTGCACTGAATTACATTGGTAGTCCGCCAACTTGTAGGCCAGAATGCGTGATGAGCTCCGAATGCCCTCTCAACAAAGCATGCGTGAATCAAAAGTGTATTGATCCATGTCCAGGTACTTGTGGCCTGAGTGCAAAGTGCCAAGTCGTCAACCATAACCCGATTTGTAGTTGTCCACCATCCTATACCGGAGACCCTTTCACAAGATGTATAGTCAAACGTAAGATACCAGTCACTTACTATTGTGATTGATTGATCATCGAGTTGTTTTATAGTGGAAGAGCCAGTGATGGTGCCTACAGGGAACCCCTGTCAGCCGAGTCCTTGTGGTCCCAATGCAGAATGTAGAGCAATCAGGGACTCGCCGTCTTGTTCTTGCCTACCAGACTATATAGGAGCTCCGCCGAGCTGTAGGCCAGAGTGTGTCAGTAACACTGAATGCTCCACTCACCTGGCCTGCATGAATAGAAAATGCAAAGATCCCTGTCCTGGAACCTGCGGGATGAACGCCGAATGCAGAGTAGTCAGTCATACACCCAATTGTGTTTGTTCACCAGGATATGTCGGCGATCCTTTCACCCAGTGTAATATCGAGCAGAAACCACTCGCAGAGTATATAAATCCTTGTCAACCCTCACCCTGCGGGGTGAACGCTATATGCAAGGAAAGAAATGGTGCGGGGTCTTGTATGTGCCTACCAGAATACATAGGTAACCCCTATGAGGGCTGTAGACCAGAATGCTCTCGGAGTACGGATTGTCCATCGAATAGAGCTTGTATAAGAAATAGATGTCAAGATCCTTGTCCGGGTACTTGTCCACCAAACTCCAACTGTCAAGTAATAGACCATCTTCCGTCGTGTAATTGTTTTCCTGGCTACACTGGAGATCCTTTCCAGTACTGTAGCCCATACACTGATAAGCGTAAGAAGAACTAAATTTTTTATCTTTTTTCAATTTTGCTTGATGCTATGATTTTTCTAGCTATTGACGAGAAGCAACCTCGTAACCCATGTCAACCATCCCCTTGTGGTCCGAACAGTCAATGTAGAGAGGTTAATGAGCAAGCTGTATGCTCATGCTCACCAAATTACGTAGGAAGTCCGCCAAGTTGTAGACCAGAATGTGTAGTCAGTTCCGAATGTGCTAACGACAAAGCTTGTTCGAATCAAAAATGCGTGAACCCGTGTCCTGGAACGTGTGGAATAAAAGCCGATTGCCAAGTGATAAAACACAGTCCCATTTGTAGTTGCAAGTCTGGCTACACAGGAGATCCATTCACCTTATGTTTCCCTACTCCTCGTAAGATAATACTCTCCAATTAGGTTTTCTCGATAATTCATTTCCAATTTTCAGTTCCTGCGCCCGAAGCAGATGAAGAAGTCCAAGCTAACCCTTGCGTACCATCTCCTTGCGGTCCCAATTCGGAATGTAGAGTTGTCGGTACCCAACCAGCATGTTCTTGCTTGCAAAATTTCATCGGTAGTCCACCGAATTGCAAACCCGAGTGTATCATCAATTCGGAATGCCAGAGTAGTTTGGCTTGCATCAACCAAAAATGTGTAGATCCTTGCCCAGGTTCATGCGGCGGTAGTGCTCTATGTGTGGTCTTCAATCACAATCCGACATGTTCTTGTCCAGAAGGTTATACAGGAGATCCATTCACCTATTGCCATCCAGAACCTCCGAAAGGTACAACAAAACCAGTTCTTCGAGTCCATTTATACTATGCTCTTGATTTTACAGCTGTTGAGCCACAAGTTACCGACCTTTGCAACCCTTCGCCTTGTGGTTCGAACACTAATTGCCAAGATGGAGTTTGTTCTTGTTTGCCCGAATATACAGGAGATCCATATACTGGATGTCGACCTGAATGTATCCAAAACTATGATTGCCCGAGAGATAAAGCTTGCATCAGAAATAAATGCAAGGACCCTTGTCCTGGAACCTGTGGACAAAATGCTGAGTGTAAAGTCATCAATCACATCCCGATGTGCTCTTGTTTGACAGGGTATATCGGAAATGCTTTCCTAGTTTGTTCTCCAGTACCAGGTAAATCACAAAACCTGTCTCA
This sequence comes from Gastrophysa polygoni, assembly GCA_963576655.1. Lineage (NCBI taxonomy): Eukaryota > Metazoa > Arthropoda > Insecta > Coleoptera > Chrysomelidae > Gastrophysa > Gastrophysa polygoni. The sequence goes on from OY755084.1 coordinate 1,465,222, forward strand.
CGAAGTATGAAATATCATCTATTCTTTCTCATTCAGTTGAAATCAAGAGGAATCCCTGCAATCCATCGCCTTGTGGTCCGAACAGTCAATGTCGAGAAATTAATGGACAGGCTGTGTGTTCTTGTGTACCTGGCTTCATTGGTAGCCCACCCACATGTAGACCTGAATGCACAACCAGTCTGGAGTGTCTGCTGAATCAGGCGTGTGTCAATCAAAAATGCATAGATCCATGTCCAGGAACGTGCGGTATCAACGCGAAATGTCAAGTAGTCAATCACAACCCGATTTGTTCTTGTCTACCGAGATATTCTGGCGATCCTTTCATAAGATGTTTGCAGATACGTAAGTTGAGGATCTTTCAACAAAACACGAGGTATCTCATTCTATTTACAGAGGAGGGACCAGTGGTTCAGTTGAATCCTTGCCAGCCGTCACCGTGTGGATCTAACGCTCAGTGCAAGGCTGTAGGAGACTCTCCTTCTTGTTCTTGTCTGCCAGAATTCAGAGGCTCGCCGCCAAACTGCATGCCTGAGTGTACTAGTAACAGTGACTGCTCGAATCAATTGGCTTGTATCAATCAAAAATGCAAAGATCCTTGTCCAGGAGTATGTGGGGAGAACGCTGAATGCAGAGTTATCAGTCATACCCCCAATTGCATTTGCCTGTTCGATTTCATAGGAGATCCATTCAGTAGATGTACCCAGAAGCCTCGTAAGAAATGTATGAATAGTTCGATTTTTGGTCCTTCATGTGAATTTATTTCAGAAGAAATCGTTCAAGAGCATTTATCACCTTGTTCTCCATCCCCATGCGGATCCAATGCCCAATGTAAGGAACGAAATGGTGCTGGTTCATGTGTCTGCTTCCCTGATTACATAGGGAATCCATATGAGGGTTGCAGGCCGGAATGCGTACTCAGTTCTGACTGCCCATACAATAAAGCTTGTATAAGGAATAAATGTCAGGATCCGTGTCCGGGCAATTGCGGTCAAAACGCAGACTGCCAAGTCGTTAACCATCTACCGCTTTGCTCTTGTCGACCTGGATACACCGGCGATCCTTTCAGATTCTGTAATTTGCTTCCTCAAGAACGTAAGAAACTACTCGCCCTCCGAGGAATTTTTAGTCATTGTGTTCCGTTTTCAGCTATCAAATTTGAAACCCCATCGAATCCATGTCAACCGAGTCCTTGTGGTCCGAACAGCCAATGCCGTGAAATTAATGGGCAAGCAGTATGTTCATGTCTGCCAGAATATATAGGAAGTCCACCGGGATGTAGACCAGAGTGTACAGTTAGTGCGGAATGTCCACAAAATAGAGCTTGCTTGAATCAAAAATGTACAGACCCTTGTCCAGGAACATGTGGCCTGAATACTAAATGTCAAGTCATAAACCATAGTCCGATATGTAGCTGCAATCCGGGTCATACAGGAGATCCATTCACTAGATGTTACCCAATACCCGGTAAGTTGAAGGAATCGAGACCAAATTAATTATTAACCGGTTTTCATTCTAGCTCCCCAGTTTGACGAAACTCCCACAGTTATGAGAAACCCTTGTCTTCCTTCTCCGTGTGGGCCTAATAGTCAATGTAGAGACATAGGAGGTTCTCCATCATGCTCATGTTTACCTAATTACACAGGAAATCCACCAAGTTGTAGGCCCGAATGTTCGATCAATTCAGAATGTCCCAGTAACTTGGCTTGCATCAGAGAAAAATGCAAAGATCCCTGTCCTGGTTCTTGTGGAGCTAACGCCATATGCAACGTGTTCAATCACCTTCCAATTTGTACTTGCCCAGAACAGCATACTGGCAATCCATTCGAGTATTGCGTTCTAAAGCCACAAGAAGTCGAGCCGATCGAATCGGACCCATGCAACCCATCACCTTGTGGATCCAACGCACAATGCGACAACGGACTGTGCACTTGTTTGCCAGAATTCAATGGAGACCCATATGCTGGTTGCAGACCAGAATGTGTTTTGAACAATGATTGTCCGAGAGACAAGGCATGCATGAGGAACAAATGCAAGAACCCTTGTCCTGGAACCTGTGGTCAAAACGCCGAATGTAACGTCGTCAATCATATTCCGATGTGTGCTTGCCTGTCAGGTTATAGTGGAAACGCTTTCGTCATGTGCAATCGGATCGAGCGTAAGTCCTTCGTGATATCATATATGCTCCGAATACTCACAGTTCGAACTCAATTAGGTCCCCAACCTTCGAACCCGTGCTCTCCATCACCCTGTGGACCGAACAGTCAATGTCGAGAAATTAATGGCCAGGCTGTATGCTCTTGCGTGCCTGGTTTCATTGGTAGCCCACCTGTATGTAGACCGGAATGTGTCACCAGCTCGGAATGTTCTCTCAGCGAAGCCTGTATAAATCAGAAATGCTTGAATCCTTGCACCGGAAGCTGCGGAATCGGTGCACATTGCCAAGTCGTCAACCATAATCCCATCTGTACTTGTCATATCAGATTCACTGGGGATCCGTTCACTCGCTGCTTCCCACTGAGTAAGTCATCAGTCGCGAGCGTACCGTTCTGAATTGACTCCCCTAAAATTTCAGGAGAAGAGCCAATTGTAGCCCCATCGAATCCATGTCGACCATCACCGTGCGGACCGAATTCCCAATGCAGGGAAATCAACGATTCCCCTTCGTGCTCCTGTCTCCCAGAGTTTATCGGTTCCCCGCCGAACTGTAAGCCTGAATGTGTGAGCAACAGCGAATGCCCCAACCAGTTGGCTTGCATCAACCAGAAATGCAAAGACCCGTGTCCCGGAGTGTGCGGTCATAACGCACAATGTCACGTGGTCAGTCATACCCCGAACTGTGTTTGCCTGCCGGGTTTCATCGGTGATCCGTTCGGCGGGTGCAATCCATCGCCCCCGGTCCGAGACGAGATATCATCCCCTTGTTCGCCATCCCCATGCGGTGCGAATGCTTTGTGCAAAGAACGGAATGGAGCTGGGGCTTGTGTTTGTTTGCCAGACTACTTGGGGAACCCGTACGAAGGCTGCAGACCAGAATGTACGCTCAACACGGACTGTCCTTCGAACCAAGCATGCTCGAATAACAAATGCGTTGACCCTTGTCCAGGCGTTTGTGGGCCCAATGCTCACTGCCAAGTGATCGCTCACACCCCAGCTTGCACTTGCGATGGTGGATATACAGGTGATCCTTTCAGATTCTGCAGCATCGTCAGCGAAAGTAAGACCAGCGAATGCCTGATAACCGAACGACCTGTACATTCCTTGAATATTTCAGCTGTTTCAGAGGAACCAGCCAATCCATGTCAACCATCTCCGTGTGGTCCGAACAGCCAATGCCGCGAGATAAACGATCAGGCCGTTTGTTCTTGTTTGCCGAATTATACGGGTAGTCCGCCGGGATGTCGACCTGAATGTGTCGTCAGCACCGAATGTTCCGCGAACAAAGCTTGCGCGAATCAAAAATGCATCGACCCATGTAGAGACAGCTGCGGTATAAATGCCAATTGTCGAGTCATCAACCATAACCCGATTTGTTCCTGTCGACCTGGTCATACAGGAAATCCGTTCACCGTATGCAATATCATGCCACGTAAGCTGCATTCAATAGTAGCTGAAGCAATTAGATTTCAATTTGATTTATTTTAGCCGCGCCCGTGTATGACGAACCGGTTATCACAGACCCTTGCGAACCTTCTCCTTGTGGACCCAACAGCCTTTGTCGCAATATCAACGGGTCACCTTCGTGCGCTTGTTTGGCAAATTTCATCGGTAATCCGCCCAACTGTAGACCTGAATGCAGCATCAACGCAGAGTGTCCGAGTAATCTGGCTTGCATCAGAGAAAAATGCAAAGATCCTTGTGCTGGAGCATGTTCTTCCAGTAGCCGTTGTAGCGTTATCAATCACACACCGATTTGTTCTTGTCCGGAAGGTTATACTGGGGATCCTTTCAGTAACTGTTATCCCAAACCTGCACTACGTACGTGTAACTTTACAAGAACCATGGGCTCTTGATTGAACGAATTTTCACTTTTAGCGCCACCAGTCAAAGATGATCCATGTAGTCCGTCACCTTGTGGATCGAATGCGCAGTGTCAAAACGGAATCTGCTCTTGTTTGCCTCAATATCAAGGTGATCCTTACGTCGGTTGCAGACCAGAGTGCGTTCTGAGCAGTGACTGTCCAAGAACCAAGGCGTGCAATAGAAACAAATGCGTGGATCCTTGCCTCAATACTTGTGGACGAAATACTCAATGCACTGTTTTCAACCACATTCCCATGTGTTCTTGTTTGTCTGGGTATACTGGCAACGCTTTCGTTCAATGCTCTGAGCTAGAAGGTAGTAAATACAATACAATACAATTGGCGACCTCATACTGGAATGGATGTTTTTTTAGTGACCATGCCTCGAAATCCTTGTAATCCCTCTCCTTGTGGACCCAACAGCCAATGTAGAGAGGTTAATAAGCAGGCAGTGTGCTCGTGCCTCTTGGGTTTCATCGGGAGCCCACCAACTTGTAGACCAGAATGTATTTCGAGTTCAGAATGTCCGCTGAACGAGGCTTGCACCAACCAAAAATGCATCGATCCATGTCCAGGAACTTGTGGTCTCGGCGCCAAATGCCAAACGATCAATCACAACCCGATTTGTTCTTGTCCTGCTCGATACACCGGTGATCCATTCATACGTTGCTCCCTCATTGGTAAGTTGTCGATGGATGAGCCGGACAAAGTAATCGATCCTGATGTTTCAGTTCAAGCAGTTGTGGAAGATCCTATCAACCCTTGTCGACCATCTCCTTGTGGACCGAACTCTCAGTGCAGAGAAATCAACGATTCCCCTTCTTGTTCATGTTTACCGGAATATATAGGTTCCCCGCCTAACTGTAGACCTGAATGTGTTAGCAACAGCGAGTGTGCTTCGCACTTGGCTTGTATCAATAAAAAATGTGTCGATCCTTGTTCTGGAACGTGTGGCTTGAACGCTGAATGCAGGGTGGTGAGCCATACGCCGATATGCGTTTGTAAAGGAGGCTACACAGGTGATCCTTTCCTCCTATGCAACATAATACAAGCAGCACCTGTCGAGAACTTGTCGCCTTGTACACCGTCACCGTGTGGTGCGAACGCGCAATGCAGGATCCAGAACAAAGCTGGTGCATGCATCTGTTTGCCGGAGTACATAGGCAACCCTTACGAGGGATGTAGGCCAGAATGTACCTTGAACTCGGACTGCCATCCCAACAAGGCTTGTGTGAGGAACAAATGCATCGATCCCTGCCCAGGCACATGTGCCTCCAACGCAAACTGTCACGTGATCAACCACCTGCCATCGTGTCATTGTCCACCTGGTTATACCGGCGACCCGTACCGGTACTGTGATCTTTGGATCCAAGAACGTGAGGAACGGTTATTTTCTTCGGTTGTGCCTATTGACAGCTCTGTATTTTCAGCATTGAAAGATGAAACACCAAGTAACCCTTGTCAGCCATCACCTTGTGGTCCCAACAGTCAGTGTCGCGAAATAAATGGGCAAGCGGTTTGCTCTTGCCTACCAGAATATATCGGCAGTCCTCCTAGTTGCAGACCAGAGTGCACAGTTAGCTCAGAGTGTCCACAGAACAAGGCTTGCTCGAATCGAAAATGCATAGATCCTTGTATCGGATCTTGTGGCCTGAATGCGAATTGCCAAGTCATAAATCATAGTCCGATATGTAGCTGTCAATCCGGATACAGCGGAGATCCTTTCAGTAGATGTTCACTGATACCACGTAATTATTCCTAATCGTTTCTGAATGAACCTGCAATACTGAATCATCGTGATTTTTTTAGCGCCAAGACCAGTTCAAACTGTGGAAACCATAAGAGACCCTTGCATTCCAACTCCTTGCGGCCCCAATTCGCAATGCAGTAATTCGGGCGGTTCTCACGCCTGCTCATGTCTGAGCAATTACATAGGAAGTCCTCCCAACTGTAGACCAGAGTGTACCGTCAACTCTGAGTGTCCCAGCAATTTGGCTTGCATCAGAGAACGGTGTAGAGATCCATGTCCTGGATCTTGTGGACATGTCGCTACTTGCAGTGTCACCAATCACATTCCTATTTGCACTTGTCCCGACGGATACACCGGAGATCCTTTCAGCTACTGTCACCCCAAGCCACCTTCACGTATGTGTATAGTTGAAAAATTCTCCTGGTCAGACTATTGAATTATTATTTTTAGTGCCCGAACCCGAGGAATCGGACCCTTGCAATCCATCGCCTTGCGGATCCAACGCAATTTGCAATCGAGGACAATGTACATGTTTGCCGGAATATCGAGGAGATCCCTATAGAGGCTGTAGGCCGGAGTGCGTCTTGAATAACGATTGCCCGAGAGAAAAAGCATGTGTACGCAACAAGTGTATCAACCCATGTCCAGGAACCTGCGGCCAATACGCCGAGTGCTCGGTGTTCAATCACATCCCGATGTGCACTTGTCTACCAGGTTATATCGGTAACGCTTTCATATCCTGCAATCGCATTCCGCCGTCTTCTCCGCCGAATGTATGTAGTCCTACACCATGTGGACCGAACAGTCATTGCCGAGAGGTCAACGGGCAGGCTGTTTGTGCTTGCATTCCAGGGTTCATAGGCAGTCCGCCCACTTGCAGGCCGGAATGTGTCACCAATCCAGAGTGCTCTCTGAACCAGGCTTGTATGAACCAGAAATGCACGGATCCGTGTTTGGGTACTTGCGGCTTAGGAGCAGATTGCCAAACTGTGAATCACAATCCGATATGCAGCTGTCCTGCGAGGCACACCGGTGATCCATTCACCAGGTGTTATCCAATCGGTGAGGAGTGTTTGAACATTCGGGAACCACTTTATACATTTGATCGGTATTTCAGCTCTGGAAGAACCAGTTATTGTGGACCCATGCAATCCTTCACCGTGTGGACCGAATGCAGAATGTCGAGAAATAAACGGTTCGCCTTCTTGTTCTTGTTTAGCCAATTTCATCGGTTCTCCTCCGATGTGTAGACCGGAATGCGTCAGTAACAGTGAATGCCTCAATCATTTGGCATGCATAAATCAAAAATGCACGGATCCTTGTCCAGGCATTTGCGGACGGAGAGCTGAATGCAGTGTCGTGAGCCATACACCAAACTGCCTTTGCGTTTCCAATTATGTGGGGAATCCGTTCATCGAGTGCCATCCGCCACCAAGTATGACTAATGCCTCATTCGCTCAGATCATCATTCACAGTTGTCTTTGAATTTCAGTGCCACCAGTGCAAGATATCATATCACCTTGTTCTCCATCACCTTGTGGCTCTAATGCTCGATGCAAAGAACAGAACAACGCAGGGTCTTGCACCTGTTTGCCTGATTTCATCGGGAACCCGTATGAAGGCTGCAGGCCGGAATGTACTCTGAACTCCGATTGTCCCTCGAACAAAGCTTGCATCAGAAACAAATGTACGGATCCTTGTCCTGGAACCTGCGGACAAAACGCAGATTGTCACGTGTTGAATCATCTGCCAGCTTGTACTTGCATCCTCGGATTCACTGGCGATCCGTTCAGATATTGTAGTTTGATACCACAAGAACGTAAGGAATTCATGCGATGTTCAACGTGGACGTGACTCAAGTCTACTCCTTTTCAGCTGTCAGAGATGAAACTCCGAGGAATCCTTGTCACCCATCACCATGTGGACCGAACAGCCAGTGTAGGGAAGTCAATGGTCAAGCTGTTTGTTCATGTTTGCCTGGCTATTTCGGAAGTCCACCGAGTTGTAGACCAGAATGTACGGTCAGCGCAGAGTGCGCCCAAAATCGAGCATGCGTTGATCAAAAATGTGTCGATCCTTGCCAAGGAACTTGTGGAATCAACACCGTTTGTCGAGTTGTCAATCACAGTCCGATATGTATATGCAAATCCGATTTCACTGGTGATCCCTTTTCAAGATGCTACCCTCTACCACGTGAGATAAATTCAGTTGCGATATCGAGTCGAAAGCTATAATGGTATTTTTTTTCAGCTCCACCGCAAATCACGTATGATATATACACGAATCCTTGTATTCCATCACCTTGCGGGCCGAACAGTGAATGTAGAGATGTAAATTCGAATCCGTCGTGTTCTTGTCTGGCCAATTTCGTTGGCAGCCCGCCCAACTGTAGGCCAGAATGTATAATCAATTCGGAATGTCCTAGTAATTTGGCGTGTATTCGAGAAAAATGTAGGGATCCTTGTCCTGGCTCGTGCGGAATTTCGGCACAATGCAACGTCATAAACCACACACCTATATGTTCATGTTTCGAAGGCTATACTGGTGATCCGTTCACCTTCTGCAGCCCCAAACCACCACCATGTGAGTAAATTATAACTACGTCTGGAATAAAAAGGGTTTGAATCTTTAACTAATTCTAGTGGAGGAACCAGTCGAATCGGATCCATGTAATCCGTCACCTTGTGGACCGAATGCAGAATGTCACAACGGCGTTTGTACTTGTTCACCCCAGTACCAAGGTGATCCTTATAGAGGATGTAGACCAGAGTGTGTCCAGAGCAATGATTGCCCGAAGAATAAAGCGTGTGTTAGGAACAAATGCATAGATCCTTGTCCAGGCACTTGCGGCCAAAACGCCGATTGTTCCGTTATAAATCATGTCGCGATCTGTAATTGTCCACCAGGATACCATGGAAATGCTTTCGTCGTTTGTTCCAAGATGCCAGGTGAGATTTGGTAGTCGCGATCCCAACTGGGCTCATTACCATGATTCTAATTTATAGCGCCGGTGATAACGAATCCATGCAATCCCTCACCTTGCGGTCCGAACAGCCAGTGCAGAGATTTCAATAGCCAAGCTGTGTGCTCTTGCGTGCCGGGCTATATTGGAAGCCCGCCCTCTTGCAGACCCGAATGTGTATCGAGCTCTGAATGTCCACTGAACGAAGCTTGTGTCAACCAAAAGTGTATCGATCCTTGTCCGGGAACTTGCGGTGTAGAGGCTTTATGCCAAGTGGTCAACCACAACCCTGTGTGTAGCTGCCCGCCTAGATTATCTGGCGATCCATTCGTCAGGTGTACACAAATAAGTGAGACTCTCCTAGTCGGTAGTATGACTTTCATGACCACCTCCCTTTCAGTGAACGAGCCCGTAGTTACTACTGATCCGTGTAAACCCTCGCCATGCGGTCCCTATGCGCAATGTAAGGTATCGGGAGATCAACCGTCATGCTCCTGTTTGACGGATTTCATCGGTGCCCCGCCCAACTGTAGACCGGAATGTGTTAGTAACAGCGAGTGCGCTTCGCACTCGGCTTGTATCAACCAAAAATGCAAAGACCCTTGCCCAGGAACTTGCGGAGAAAACGCGGAATGCCGAACGATAAGTCACACTCCGAACTGTGTCTGTCTACCAGGATACGTAGGTGACCCATTCACGCGATGCTCTATACCACCATGTAAGTTATATCTGATGCCCGTTAGCTACCCTGCCTACACTAATCAGCGAAAGCATTCAACTACTAAACAAACCACGTTGACGATTCGAATTGATATTTCAGCCCCGACGCCAGATATCGTGACACCTTGTACTCCATCGCCCTGTGGATCTAACGCCGTGTGCAAGGAACACAATAACGCGGGTTCTTGTACTTGCTTGCCTGAATATATCGGTAATCCTTACGAGGGATGTAGACCAGAGTGCGTACTCAATTCGGATTGTCCTTCTGATAAAGCTTGCGTTAGGAACAAATGTCAGGATCCTTGTCCAGGAACCTGTGGACAAAACGCGAACTGCCTAGTGGTGAACCATCTTCCTTCTTGCACCTGTATAGCAGGTTACACTGGGGATCCTTACAGCTATTGCAACGTCCAACGAGAAAGTAAGATATTGCCAACGCTCACCTCGAATTCGTTTCGATAACAAGTTTTTCTTGCCAGTATACAAAGATGAAACGCCCAAGAACCCATGTCAGCCTTCACCGTGTGGACCGAATAGTCAATGTAAAGAAGTGAACACGCAAGCGGTGTGTTCGTGCTCGCCCAGTTACGTTGGTAGTCCGCCGAACTGTAGGCCCGAGTGTGTCGTCAGCTCTGAATGCGCGATGACAAAGGCTTGCATAAACCAGAAATGTAACGATCCCTGTCCTGGTTCCTGCGGCATCAATTCGAAATGTGAAGTGATAAATCATAGTCCCATCTGTACTTGTTCGCCGGGACAAACAGGAGATCCGTTCACGAGATGTTATCCAATACCACGTAAGTTTTACCAAGCAACAACGTCCCTTGTTCAATCACTCTATTTTTGTCCACTCGAAGTACGTTATGCGGTTGTTCCAAAGCTTGAAGATCGAGGAGCAAACTCGATTATGTCATTCAATTGCTTATATATTTATTATAGCAACTGCAGTAGAACCAATCGTCGATAGAGACCCATGTGTACCATCCCCTTGCGGACCGAATTCCGAGTGCAGAAATATCGGTGGTACGCCATCGTGTTTTTGTTTACGTGAATTCATCGGACAACCGCCCAACTGCCGACCAGAATGTCTGATCAACTCGGAATGCTCCAGTAGTACAGCGTGTATCCGACAAAAATGTGTCGATCCGTGTCCAGGATCTTGTGGCATCGGAGCAGTTTGTAACGTTATAAATCATACGCCGTCATGTTCTTGCCCCGAGCGATACACAGGGGATCCATTCGCCTCTTGCCACTTGAAACCGCAAGAAACTCAACCGGTGGTAACAGACCCGTGCAACCCCAGCCCTTGTGGGTCGAACGCTCGATGCGATGACGGCGTTTGCAGCTGTTTCCCAGAATACCGTGGAGATCCCTACCGAGGCTGTCGGCCGGAATGCGTCCTCAGCAACGACTGTCCGAGGGACAAAGCCTGCATCGATAATAAATGCCGGGATCCTTGTCCAGGCACTTGCGGTAAGAACGCGGAGTGCACGGTCATCAACCACATACCCATGTGTGCCTGTATCAGAGGATACGTGGGGAATGCTTTCGTTATGTGCAAACCGGAGCCGGTCGACCTCCCGAAGAATCCATGCAGTCCCACGCCTTGTGGCCCGAACAGTCAGTGCAGAGAAATCAACGGGCAAGCTGTATGCTCTTGTACTGTCGGATATATAGGCAGCCCACCCACATGCAGACCAGAGTGTGTGTCTAGCTCAGAATGCGCGCTGAATCAGGCTTGCGTCAACCAGAAATGCATCGATCCGTGTCCAGGAACGTGCGGTATAAATTCTTTGTGTCAAGTGGTCAACCACAATCCGATATGCAGTTGTAGACCTAGGCATTCTGGTGATCCGTTCATCAGGTGTACGCCAATAGGTAAGACGAATGTAGTGAAGTGACTGCACTCGAATGAATATATTGATATTTCAGAAGAAGAACCAGCTGTTGTTTCCAATCCATGTCAGCCGTCGCCTTGTGGTCCCAACGCTCTTTGCAGGGTAATAGGTGATTCACCGTCTTGTTCTTGTTTGGACGAATATGTCGGTTCACCGCCCAACTGCAGACCGGAATGCATCAGTAACAGTGAATGTGCCTTCGATAAGGCTTGCATCCATCAGAAATGTAAAGATCCATGCCCTGGTATATGCGGACAGAATGCTGAATGTAGAGTTGTCAGTCACACGCCCAACTGCGTCTGCTCACCTGGTTACACTGGTGATCCATTTACCATCTGTCGTGTAGAAAGTATGCCTTTTCTCTCAGTAAACCGTGAACGAATTTCTTGAACGTTGAAATTTTCAGGCCCTGTTCAGCCAGTTGAAAGACCAACTCCATGCATACCATCGCCTTGTGGCGCTAACGCTCAGTGTAGAGAAAGAAACGGTGCTGGTTCTTGTATTTGTTTCCCCGATTATATTGGAAATCCGTACGAAGGTTGTAGACCAGAATGTGTACTCAACTCCGATTGCCTGGCCAACAGGGCGTGCGTTAACAACAAATGCGTCGATCCTTGTCCAGGTACTTGCGGACAAAACGCAAACTGCCAAGTTGTTAACCATCTACCATCATGTAATTGTGTGCCTGGCTACACCGGTGATCCTTTCAGATACTGTAGTCTAGTACCAGAACGTAAGGGATTCCGTCCTCAACACTTTTCGTAATAATCTAACTGGGTTTCGTGATTTTAGCGGTTGAAGAACCTCCTCATAATATTTGCCAGCCATCTCCTTGCGGTCCAAACAGTCAATGCCGCGAAATTAATGGGCAAGCAGTCTGTTCATGTCTACCTGAATACCAAGGAAGTCCACCAGGCTGCAGACCCGAATGCACAGTCAGCACAGAGTGTCAACCAACTAAGGCTTGCGTGAACCAAAAGTGTATCGACCCTTGTCCAGGCACTTGCGGACTCAACGCCAACTGCCAGGTGATAAACCACAGTCCAATTTGTAGCTGCCAAGGAGGTTATACGGGTGATCCGTTCACTAGATGCTACGGTATACCTATACCGGTACCAGTTCAACCAGAGCAACCTGTCAATCCATGCATACCTTCACCTTGCGGAGCGAATAGTCGATGCCGCGATTTAGGTGGTACTCCATCCTGCTCCTGCTTACCCGAATATATCGGACAGCCACCGAATTGTAGACCAGAATGCTCGATCAATTCCGAATGTGCTAGTAACTTGGCGTGCATGAATAATAAATGCAAAGATCCTTGTCCCGGTTCGTGTGGAACGAGTGCCATCTGCAGAGTTATCAACCATACGCCAACTTGTAGCTGCATCGAGGGGTATACTGGCGATCCTTTTACTCATTGTCAACCGAAACCGCAGGAAGAACCAGCAGTAGCAGATCCTTGTAATCCTTCTCCTTGTGGTCCGAACGCTCAATGCGACAATGGCGTTTGCACCTGCTTGACAGAGTACCGCGGAGATCCTTATAGAGAATGTAGACCAGAGTGCTTGCTCAACAATGACTGTTCGCGGGATAAAGCTTGCATCAGGAACAAATGTAAGGATCCGTGTCCAGGAACATGTGGACAGAACGCGGAATGTACTGTTATCAACCATATTCCTTCTTGCGCTTGTATCAAAGGATTCCAGGGTAACGCTTTCGTTGCTTGTATGCAAACACCAGGTAATTTTTCCCCATAGTTATTCGACGTTCAATTTTCATTTCATTGGAACCTCTTTCTAGTCGAAATCCCGAAGAATCCTTGCAATCCATCACCTTGTGGTCCGAACAGTCAATGTCGAGAAATTAATGGTCAGGCTGTGTGTTCTTGTGTACCTGGCTTCATTGGTAGCCCACCCACATGTAGACCTGAATGTGTGTCCAGCTCAGAATGCGTTCTAAATAAGGCTTGCGTCAACCAGAAATGCATAGATCCATGTCCAGGAACGTGCGGTTTGAATGCAAACTGCCAAGTTGTCAACCACAATCCAATATGTAGTTGTCTACCTGGACAGAGCGGAGATCCTTTCACCAGATGCCTACCAATAAGTAATGTCGTGTTGAATACGCTGTTGCCTCTTACTGATATTGGATTTTTGCAGGAGAAGAACCCGTAGTGGTGCCCTCGCATCCTTGTCAACCCTCTCCTTGCGGTCCGAATTCCGAGTGCCGGGAGATCGGTGATTCACCGAGCTGCTCATGTTTACCGGAATTCATGGGAACTCCACCGAACTGCCGACCGGAGTGCGTTAGTAACTCTGAATGCGCCAATCATCTGGCATGCATCAATAACAAATGCAAAGATCCTTGTCCCGGCGTGTGCGGTAGTAATACCGAATGCAGAGTAGTGAGTCACACCCCTAACTGCTTCTGTGTGGCTGGATTCGAAGGAGATCCTTTCGTCCAGTGCAGCCCACACATTGTGCAGCCAGTCATGGAGAAACCAACACCATGTATACCATCGCCTTGTGGAGTTAACGCCGAATGTAGGGAGCGAAACAATGCTGGATCATGCATTTGCTTACCGGATTATATCGGAAACCCCTACGATGGGTGTAGACCAGAATGCAGTCTCAACTCTGACTGTCCATCGGACAAATCATGTGTCAGAAATAAGTGCATGAATCCATGTCCGGGAACATGTGGAATGAATGCTGATTGTCGCGTGCTCAATCATTTGCCTTCTTGTACCTGCATTTCCGGATTCACCGGAGACCCGTATAAATACTGTAGCTTACCGATTCAACGTGAGTTAGTCATTTACTCGGTGTGAACCGAATTTCAACGAATTCATATTTCAGCCATCGAAGAACCAAGTAACCCTTGCCAACCGAACCCGTGTGGGCCGAACAGTCAGTGCCGTGAAATAAACGGACAGTCTGTATGCTCTTGTTTGCCCGAATACATTGGTTCTCCACCAGGATGCAGACCTGAATGCGTAGTTAGTTCGGAATGTTCACAAAACAAAGCTTGTCTCAACCAAAAGTGCGTCGATCCTTGTCCTGGCACTTGCGGGTTGAATACCAATTGCCAGGTCATCAACCACAGCCCGATATGCAGTTGCAAAATTGATTTCACAGGCGATCCATTCACTAGATGCTACAACACACCACGTGAGCTCATTGATGTCTTTCGAAATTCCCTACCTTAACGTGTTTACTTCCAGCGGTGCCGCCCCAACCTGAGAAGCCTATTCGAAACCCGTGTGTACCGTCACCATGCGGTCCGAATAGTCAATGTCGCGATATAGGTGGCGGGCCATCTTGTTCTTGCTTGAGCGACTACACGGGAAGTCCACCTAATTGTAGACCCGAGTGCACGATCCATTCAGAGTGCCCCAGTAATTTGGCCTGTATCAGGGAGAAATGCGTGGACCCTTGTCCAGGTTCTTGTGGAGTTGCTGCACAATGCAGCGTGATCAACCACCTGCCGATTTGTTTGTGCCCGGAAGGTTATACCGGTGATCCATTCTCGTTCTGTCGAGTTAAACCAATAGAAGACAAGCCCGTAGAGACGGATCCTTGTAATCCTTCGCCTTGCGGATCGAATGCTCGATGCGACCAAGGAGTATGCACCTGTCTACCGGAATATCATGGGAATGCTTATGAAGAATGTAGACCGGAATGTGTTTTGAATACCGACTGCCCAAGGAACTTGGCTTGCATGAATAACAAATGCAAAGATCCCTGCCTCGGCACCTGTGGTGTCAATGCCCAGTGTGCTGTGTCCAATCACGTGCCTATTTGTACTTGCAGCGAAGGCTTCAGAGGGAACGCTTTCATTTCATGCTCCCCAGTTCCAGGTATATTCGAACGTAATAGCTTCTTGTAAAACCGATAACATCGCTCGCATTATTTTCAGCTGAAACACCCAAGAACCCTTGTGCTCCTTCTCCTTGCGGACCGAACAGTCAATGTCGAGAAATCAATGGCCAGGCTGTGTGCTCTTGCGTACCGGGTTTCATCGGTAGTCCGCCCACTTGTAGACCAGAGTGTGTGACAAGTTCGGAATGCAGGTTGAGTCACGCATGCGTCAACCAAAAATGCATCGATCCATGTCCAGGAACTTGCGGCTTGAATGCAAAATGCCAAGTCGTGAACCATAACCCGATTTGTACTTGTCCTTTGCGGTATAGTGGCGATCCGTTCATAAGATGCCTACCAATAAGTATGATACAATGTGCCGAAGTGGAGACGAATATTAATTGTTCTATTATAGGGGAAGATCCTGTGGAAGAATCGAGCAATCCTTGCCAGCCATCACCTTGCGGCCCCAATTCTCAATGTAGAGACACTAATGGTTCCCCATCTTGCACTTGTCTTCCCGACTTTATTGGTTCTCCACCAAACTGCAAGCCAGAATGCATCAGTAACGTGGAATGCTCCAATAATCTGGCTTGCATCAATCAAAAATGTAAAGATCCTTGTCCAGGAATATGCGGTGAAAATGCTCAATGTCGTGTCGTCAGTCATACACCGAATTGTCTGTGCAACGAAGGTTACATTGGTGATCCCTTTGGAGCTTGCTATATACAACCAACTCTGAAACCAGTCGAGGATGTGAATCCATGTTTTCCTTCACCTTGCGGTGCTAATGCTATCTGCAGAGAACAAAATGGAGCAGGGTCTTGTACTTGCATTCTTGATTACTTAGGCAATCCGTATGAAGGATGCAGACCAGAGTGTGTCATCAACTCAGATTGTGCAGCCAATAAAGCTTGTGTACGAAATAAATGCGTAGACCCG
Source organism: Gastrophysa polygoni (assembly GCA_963576655.1). Taxonomy (NCBI): domain Eukaryota; kingdom Metazoa; phylum Arthropoda; class Insecta; order Coleoptera; family Chrysomelidae; genus Gastrophysa; species Gastrophysa polygoni. The sequence goes on from OY755084.1 coordinate 1,481,373, forward strand.
TGTCCTGGAACTTGCGGCCAAAATGCCGAATGTGCCGTTATAAATCATTTGCCTTCGTGTACTTGTATACCAGGTTATACTGGAGATCCGTTCAGATTCTGTAATGTGATTCAGGAAAGTGAGTACTCTATATAGTTTTTTTTATCCTATCAACACTTTTAACCCCCATCATTTTAGAAGAACCCTTGCCAACGAACCCTTGTCAACCGAGCCCCTGTGGACCCAACAGTCAGTGCCGTGAAATCAATAAACAAGCTGTTTGCTCTTGTTTGCCTGACTATTTCGGAAGTCCTCCGAGTTGTAGACCAGAATGTACGGTCAGCTCAGAGTGCGAGACCTCGAAGGCGTGTGTGAACCGAAAATGCGTAGATCCTTGCCCCGGAACATGCGGCTTGAACACCAAATGCGTCGTCATCAATCATAGCCCGATATGCTCTTGCCAGTCCGATTACACAGGAGACCCTTTCACTAGATGTTATCCACTTCAACGTAAGCCTCACTCTGGATCTCCTCTGTAATCCGCTAACTGATATATTGATTACAGCTGTAGTACTTGAACCAACCATTTCAACCGATCCTTGCGAGCCATCGCCCTGCGGACCTCATTCGATATGTCAGGATTTGAACGGCAATCCATCCTGTTCCTGCTTACCCAACTATGTAGGTAGCCCGCCCAACTGTCGGCCAGAGTGTATCATAAACTCGGAATGTCCCAGTAATTTGGCTTGCATCCGGGAAAAATGTAGGGATCCTTGTCCTGGTTCTTGTGGAGCTAACGCCATTTGCAACGTGTTCAATCACATTCCATTGTGTAGTTGTTTCGAGGGCTACACTGGAGATCCGTTCAGCAATTGTTACCCGAAGCCTCTACCACCACCAGAGGCCGAGAAGGATCTTTGTAATCCATCTCCTTGCGGAACGAATACCAAGTGCGAAGACGGAATATGTAGGTGTTTGCCCGAATATCAAGGCAACCCGTACGAAGGATGCAGACCAGAATGCGTGTTGAACACGGACTGTCCACGTGATAAAACTTGTATAAAGAACAAATGTACTGATCCTTGTCCAGGGACTTGCGGACAGAACGCAGAATGTGCCGTCATAAATCATATCCCGATGTGTTCCTGTCTAGCAGGATACACCGGAAATGCTTTCTTGTTCTGCTCTCCAGTACCTGGTGAGTAACGAATGCTTCGACATCGAAATCGGTGAGTAATGACATTCATTTCAGCTCCTCCACCTCAGAATCCTTGTTATCCATCACCATGTGGACCGAACAGTCAATGTCGGGAATTCAATGACCAAGCTGTATGTTCCTGTGTACAAGGCTACATTGGCAGTCCACCAACTTGCAGGCCAGAATGTGTCAGCAGTAATGAATGTTCTTTGGACATGGCTTGCGTCAATCAGAAGTGTATAGATCCTTGCCCAGGAACCTGCGGATTGAATACCCGCTGTCAAGTCGTCAACCACAATCCGATATGCAGCTGTTCACCCAGATTCAGCGGAGATCCTTTCACGAGGTGCTTGCCTGTACGAGAAGAACCTGCCGTGGTCCCGTCGAACCCTTGTCGACCTACTCCCTGTGGACCGAACTCGCAATGCAAAGAAATCAACGGATCCCCATCTTGTTCTTGTTTGGCTCAGTATACCGGATCGCCGCCCAATTGCAAACCAGAATGTGTCAGTAACAGCGAGTGTGCTTCGCACTTGGCGTGCATCAATCAAAGATGCACAGATCCATGTCCTGGCATATGCGGTATCAACGCCGAATGCAGAGTCGTTTCTCATACGCCGAACTGCGTATGTCTAGCCGGACACAACGGAGATCCGTTCCAACAATGCTCCCTAGCGATTCAAGAACCAGCAGCTCAGATCAACCCCTGCTACCCATCTCCGTGTGGCGCCAACGCTATTTGCAAAGAAAGAAATGATGCCGGGTCGTGCACTTGCTTGCCGCAGTATATAGGCAACCCGTACGAAGGTTGTCGCCCTGAATGCGTCCTGAACTCTGATTGCCCATCTAGCAGAGCTTGTATCAATAACAAGTGCAGAGATCCGTGTCCGGGAACATGTGGAATGAACGCTGAATGCCAAGTCGTCAACCACTTGCCATCTTGCAGTTGCACGATTGGCTACACAGGAGATCCTTTCAGATATTGCAGCATCATACAGATCAAAGAAGAACGTAAGAAAAGTTTTCATTTGGAAAACCCTGTCAACTCACCACGAACATTATTTCAGCGTTACCAATCGAACCATGCCAACCAAGCCCATGCGGGCCGAATAGCCAATGCCGCGAAATAAATGGGCAAGCAGTTTGTTCATGTCTACCTGAATACCAAGGAAGTCCTCCTGGTTGTAGACCAGAGTGTACAGTTAGTGCGGAATGTCCACAAAATAGAGCTTGCGTGAATCAGAAATGTACAGACCCATGTCCAGGAACGTGCGGAATCAAAGCGCAATGTCAAGTAATAAACCATAACCCGATTTGTAGTTGTATTTCAGGTAACACGGGAGATCCTTTCACTGTATGTTATCCGATACCAGGTAAAATCATCCCAACTTTTCGGGTAGCGATGGCTACATTTGTCTTTTTTTTCTTCCAGCCACATCACCTACTGTATCGGAGGTGACGAATCCTTGTGTACCTTCTCCTTGCGGTCCCAACAGTCAATGCAGGGACATTGGAGGATCTCCATCTTGTTCGTGTCTATCGACTTATATAGGAAACCCGCCCAACTGTAGACCGGAATGCGTTGTGAACTCAGAATGTCCCAGTAACTTGGCATGCATGAACGAAAAATGTAGAGACCCTTGTCGAGGATCATGTGGTATCGCTGCTATTTGTGAAGTGAGAAACCATAACGCAATTTGCGTATGCCCACCAGGTTTAGGCGGAGATGCTTTCGTTTCATGTAAACCACTACCCAAGCCGAATCGTAAGTTTATGGTGATAAAATGCGAGAGCGGATTTTCCCAAAACGATAACATTTCAGCTACCGTTACCGATCCTTGCTATCCCAATCCGTGCGGGTCTAATGCCCGATGCGATAACGGCATATGCAGTTGTTACCCCGAATACCGAGGCGACCCGTACATAGAATGTAGACCGGAATGTTTGGTTAACTCAGACTGTCCTCGCGACAGAGCATGTATTTCCCAGAAATGTAAAGACCCATGTCCAGGTACTTGCGCGCTAAACGCAGAATGCTCCGTTTTCAATCACTTCCCATCGTGTAGCTGTCTCCGAGGTTACTCTGGTGATCCATTCGTGATGTGCAACAAAATACAAAGTGAGTACCATTGCGTTGCTAAGCTCGATCACGAAACGCCCGATTGTTTAGAACCGCCGCCGCGAAACCCTTGCCAGCCGTCTCCGTGCGGGCCGAACAGTCAATGCAGAATCGTGAACGAGCAGGCTGTTTGTTCGTGTTTGCAAGGTTATATCGGAAGTCCGCCCACTTGTAGACCCGAATGTGTATCGAGCTCCGATTGTCCTCTGGATAGGGCTTGCGTCAACACGAAATGCATAGACCCCTGCCCTGGAACTTGCGGTTTGAATGCTCTATGCCAAGTCGTCAGCCACAATGCGATTTGCTCGTGCCCGGAAAGGTACAGCGGAGATCCTTTCATAAGATGCCAAGTCATCATCGGTACGTTGACGGAAATCTCAACGAGAGACAATTGTAAAATGTTTGTGCCCCATACAGTTACAGAAAAACCAGCTCCCACGGTCATAGAACCACAGAACCCTTGCATACCTTCGCCTTGCGGTCGTTACGCCCAGTGTGAACCGACCGTGGTCGCTACCGCCAAATGTACGTGCCTCCCCAACTATCTCGGTGACCCACCTAACTGTCGACCAGAATGCGAAGCTAATAGCGATTGCTCCACACAAATGGCGTGTATGAATCAAAGATGTAGAGACCCTTGTCCAGGATCTTGCGGATTGAATGCCCGCTGCTTGGTCGTCAACCATATACCCAACTGTGTCTGTCTAGATAGTTTCGTCGGAGATCCTTTCACTCTCTGTCGAAAACCACGTAAGACCTTTCACTTTCTCTAACCTTTTACGTTGTTATGCTAACCTCTTACTGCTTCTGCATGCTCGCACTGTAATCGCTGATACTAAAGTCGTATTGTTTTTTTCCTACAGTGCCACCTCCACAACCACCGACGAAAAAGGATCCTTGCTATCCTTCGCCTTGCGGTTCCAATGCCCAGTGCAGAGTCGAGAGCGATTATGCAGTTTGTGAATGTCTCCCAGAATACCACGGAAATCCTTACGAAAGTTGCAGACCCGAGTGTTTGTCGAATGCGGACTGCTCTATGGATAGGGCTTGTATCAGGAACAAATGTTTAGATCCTTGTCCAGGAACTTGCGGAACTAACGCACTTTGCTACACCACCAATCATATCCCTGTGTGTTCTTGTCCTGACGGCTACACGGGAGATTCTTTCAGATTATGCACACCGGTGATAGGTGAGTGATCATTGTTGACATATCTTTCATTTTTCTCAAACAAGATATCTGTTTGATGCTAGAACGAATTGATATAATACTGGATGTAAAACCAGACAATTTCCATTCAAAATTCCGTCTTCTCAACTTTTCTCAAATGCGAACAATCAAAACACAACCGTAATGCGGCAATGAATGATTCTTTCACTCCTGCAAGAGGTACTAGCCGAAGATATTGAAATAACTGGTTGTCGATTGCGAAAAAACATAATAGATATGTCGAACACTTGAATATTTTGGTTCAGGCCAATGTGGGAATAATTCTTTCAGTTTGATATTTGTTCATCATTAAATTTGTTCACCCCACACGAAATTCGATCTAAATTCGGAGTCAAATCCGAATGAAGATTGCTTGCCCATATTTTCTCGTCGACTAAATGGGATTTCATTTGCAGTGGAACCCCCGACAGATCCTTGCAACCCATCACCTTGCGGTCTAAACACGATTTGTCGTACGTCTGGCAAGAACGCCATCTGTGAGTGCCTACCCGATTTCTTCGGGACTCCCACAGCAGGAGGTTGCAGACCTGAATGTACCATCAGCGCGGATTGCGAAAGATCCAAAGCCTGCGTGAACAACAAATGCATAAATCCTTGCACGGGAGTGTGCGGCTTCGACGCCATCTGCAACGTCATCAATCACAGCCCCGTCTGTAGTTGCCCATCACCACTGATAGGCGATCCATTCACCCTTTGCCACGAACCGCCCAAAACGCCCGAGACGACAGATCCTTGCAATCCATCACCTTGCAACTTGAACGGACAATGCAGAGTAGCGAACGGTGTAGCGAGCTGTAGCTACCCGGAATGCATCATCAATCAGGATTGCCCGCGAGACAAAGCTTGCTACAGCCAGAAATGCAAAAACCCCTGCTACGACGCTTGCGGGGTCAACGCCCTGTGCCAGGTCGCCAACCACCAAGCTGTATGCTCTTGCCCGCCAGGTTACGTCGGCTCGCCGGAAGTGCAATGCAGATATCGAACGAACGAATCGCGAGTCGAATGCACACGCGATTCAGATTGCACCAATGACAAGGCATGCACCGACAACCGCTGCCAGAATCCTTGCGCGACCAGCCTGGGCGTGTGCGGACGGAATGCTGATTGCCGCCCACAACTGCACAGAGCAGTGTGCACGTGTCGAGACGGTTTCACGGGAAATGCGCAGCACTCCTGCCACGAAATGGGTTGCACATCTGATACGGAATGTCCGCCGACGCAATCTTGCATCAACGGGGACTGTGTGGATCCGTGCTCGATCACCTCATGTGGGCTCAACGCCTTGTGCAGAGCCGACGTCAATCACAAAGCGCGATGCTATTGCCCTGATAGTTTCAGAGGGGATCCTTCGGTGAGATGTGAACGACCGGAGTGCACCAAAGACGAAGACTGTCCGTACAACTTGGCCTGCAACAACGAGAGATGCTCTGACCCGTGTAACTGCGGGTTGGGCGCTCTTTGCTCAGTTACCAATCACAGGCCTCGATGTTCCTGTCCGCCTGGATACACGGGAAATCCTCTAACCTCGTGCAGAATCGAACCCGTGGAAGAACAACAACCGCAATGCACCACAGACGCGAATTGTCCGAATAAATTAGCATGTTTCGATGGTGTCTGCAAGAACCCTTGCTACGAGATCAAACCTTGCGGAAAGAACACAGAGTGCATAGTGGTAGACAGTTTGCCACTGAGAACCATGTCTTGTATGTGTTTGCCTGGGTATATAGGCGACGCCGACACCGAATGCAAACGAGGTAATAACATTATTATACATAGGAAAATAACACGATAAAACAAGATAAAACTGATCATTACTAATATTCTAACTGATCTGAGTTTCAGGTGTTCCATCACTTCCCCCATTGAGTCATACCTAACAGCAACACTGAATTCAATTATTACTTTCTCGCACTTTAATATATCTTTACTTACTAGAGTTGATTACAGCTCCGCAACAACAATCCGGTTGTAAGAGTAACGATGAATGCTCATCTTCGGAAGCCTGTCTGAATAGGCAATGCGTCAATCCTTGCGCCATCGGAAATCCTTGTTCCACCACCGCAGAGTGTACACCGACAGATCACAAAGCGGTTTGTAGATGTCCATCAGGCCTGACGGGAGATCCGTTCATCAGATGCTACCAGCCGTCTCAGACCAAGCCGGAATGTACAGCCGACTCGGAATGTCCCAACGACAGATCGTGCATCAGTCAAAGTTGCCAAGATCCTTGCTATTTGGCTAACCCGTGCGGCTCCGGAGCGGAATGTCGAACGAACTTCCATCGACCGACCTGCTTGTGCCCAGACGGTTGGCTAGGAAACCCACAAGTAATGTGTTATAAACGTAAGTCCGTTGATCTCTCAAGCGTAACTCGGTTTAATATCATGATGTTTCCACAGCCGAGTGCGAGACTCATCAAGATTGTCCATATGACAGAGCCTGCATCAGTGATACTTGCGTCAACCCCTGTACGATTCAAAGTTGTGGACGAGGGGCAGAATGTGTGGTTCGAAATCACCACGCCCAATGTTCATGTCCACTGGGAACGCAGGGTGACCCACTTGTATCTTGCATCGTCGGCGTTTGCCAATACAACGAAGACTGCGCCGACCACGAAGCATGCGACCGCCTCAATAGAGTGTGCAGACCGGTTTGCGATGAAGACACCTGCGCAGATACTGCCCGATGTATCGGCAGACGACACCAGCCGAAGTGCCAGTGTCCTCCGGGAACCGTGGGCAACCCTTTCATCGAGTGCATCGGCACAACGGAGCATCCGGAAGCAGAGTGCCGCATCGACGGCGAGTGCTCTTCAGCGCTAGCTTGCGTAAACAGTCGTTGCCAGAATCCGTGCACATTGGAGTCCGTCTGCATGCCGGACCAAGATTGCCGTGTCTTGGACACCTCACCTTTGCGTACTATAATGTGTCAATGTCCGCCGGATACTGTCGTCGATGCTTCGGGTCGCTGTGTTCCGGTAGTACGCCAGAGACCGCAATGCAGCGTCGACTCAGAATGCCCCGACTCTGATAAATGCGTCGAAGGAACTTGCGTGGAAGCGTGCAAGGTAGACAGATGCGGAGTGAATGCACTCTGCAATTCCGTCGATCATCGAGCCGCGTGCACTTGTGCGCCGGGTTATACCGGCAACGCGCGCTACGAATGCAGTAATGTTCCGAAGAAACCGTTCGACGTTTTACCAGAGTGTTACGCAGACGAGGACTGTCCTTTCGATAAAACATGCAGAAACGATTTCTGCGTCAGTCCTTGCTCGATTGATAGTCCATGTCCTTCGAGCGCCTTCTGCTCAGTCGACGACCACAGAGCGATTTGCAAATGCCCAGCTGGATACGAAGGCAACCCACACATCGAATGTATAGCACGTAAGTGATGTTTCGGAAACGAAAACAATTCGATAGCTAACGAAACTTTCCATTTCAGCACTCGCTCCGGCTGTGGGTTGTATGTCTAATTCGGAATGTCCCATGAGCCAATCCTGCATCAACCGATTGTGCATCAGTCCTTGCAACTGCGGACCGAATGCGGAATGCCGAGTCACGAATCACTATCCGATATGTCACTGCCGAGCTGGTTACTCCGGAAATCCCCAAATCGGATGTACCCAATTGGGATGTCAATCCGACAATGAATGTCCGAACGACAAACAATGCTACAACGGACAATGCGTGAATCCGTGTATACTGGGCGACCCTTGCGCCAGAAATGCCGAATGTTACGGACGAGACCACAGATCTTCATGTCGATGCCAGCCAGGCTTCGAAGGCAACGCCCTAGATAGGTGCGAGCGTGTAGAGTGTCACGCCGATATCGATTGCCCGGCCAATCGAGCCTGTTTGCAACAGCGCTGCGTGGACCCATGCTCCACCATAGCCGATCCGCCTTGCGCCCGAAACGCGATATGCTATGCTCAAAACCACGCTGCTGGCTGCGTTTGTCCACCACATCTACCGCAAGGAAATCCACTGTCGTTCTGTATGGCCCCGCCGAGACCGACGGGCCAGCCAGAATGCGAATTCGATCCAGACTGTCCCAGTAAATTCGCTTGTATCCGCAACGAGTGCGTGAACCCTTGCTCGGAACTATCGCCATGCCATAGATCGGCCCAGTGTAGTGTCCTGGACACGGTTCCGGTGAGGACGATGATCTGCACCTGTCCGGAAGGATGGGTGCCGAACGAGAACGGCGAGTGCCACGCTGTCATCGTTCCGATTCCACCGGGATGTACCGCAGACGACAACTGTCCCGATAACCAAGCTTGCATCAACCGTCTGTGCAGGAATCCGTGCGACTGCGGGACTAACGCAGAGTGTCTGGTGAAGAACCACAGAGCCGTTTGTTCTTGCAGAAAAGGCTCGGACGGAAACCCCAACATCGCTTGTCACACTGTCGGCTGCAGAATAGATTCCGAGTGCGGATCGGGAAGGGCTTGCCTCAACGGCCACTGCATCGATCCCTGCCTGGTGAGAGACAATTGCGGAGCCAACGCCGAATGTTTCGTCTACAAGAATCGCGCAGAGTGTCGGTGCGCTGCGGGCTATAGAGGCAACCCGTTGGAAAGATGCTCCGTCATCGGATGCGCCTCGAACGACGACTGTCCCCACGACAAACAGTGCATCAATGCTCAATGCATCAACCCTTGCGTGTACGACAACCCTTGCTCGTCCAGAGCCGAATGTAACGTGCGCAACCACTTAGCCCTATGCAGATGCCCCGTCGGCTTGATCGGAAACCCTTACGTGGACTGTCGTCCCGAACCGCAGCCGGAATGTAGAGAAGACGGCGAATGTCCGTCGCGATTGGCGTGCCTCAACAACAAATGCCAGGATCCTTGTGCGGTACTGGAACCGTGCCAGCGACCGTCCGAGTGCCAAGTAGTGGGCTCCGTTCCGGTCAGAACCATGATATGCATCTGTCCACCTGGATACATCAGTAGTGGCAGCGGCACCTGCAATCCAGTGACGGCTGTAAGTGTAGTAGGAGCGTGCTCATCCGACGACCAATGTCCCTCCGAGAAGGCCTGCTTCAACGGCATCTGCAGGAACCCTTGCAACTGCGGACCGGAGGCAGAATGTCGCATCAAGAACCACAAGCCCGTATGCACCTGCAAGGAAGGTTACCTCGGTAATCCCGAGCTGCAGTGCACCAGAGTAGGTTGTCGATCGGACGACGAGTGCTCAGGCCAGCACGGCTGCGTGAACAGACAATGCGTGCCTGTTTGCGCTGCTGACGGAGCTACTTGCGGCCAGAAGGCGACTTGTTACGGCGTCGATCATAGAGCGATCTGCGAGTGCCAGCCGGGGCTGATGGGCGATCCTAGGATCGCTTGCGTGCTAGTGGGCTGCAGATCTGACGCCGACTGCCCCGGCAGCAGAGCTTGCATCAACAACAAATGCGAGCTGCCTTGCGTGACGACCAATCCGTGCGATGCGCCGGCCCAATGCAAGGCTTTCGACCACACCGTCGAATGCGTCTGTCCGCCGGGGACCATCAGTGACGGCGGCTTGGGATGCATCGAGGTTGAAGAGAAATGCCGCATGGATTCAGAGTGTCCTTCTCAGTATGCGTGCATCGGAGGGGAATGCGTCAATCCGTGTAAGGAATCGAACCCGTGCGGAGTCAACGCTGAATGCACTGTGTTGAACACGGAACCGGTCAGAACGATGATTTGTCAATGCCTACCGGGATACGAAGGAAACGCAGCAGTCATATGCAACAGAAGTAAGTTAACCGTCGGCTCGAGCAGTTCGAAGGAGTACTAATCGATTTTTCGTTCATTTCAGCGGCTTTATGTAGAACAGACAGAGGCTACGTTCGCACTCCAGACGGCAGATGCGTCTGTGCACCGCACAGCGCATTGAACGAGAACGACGAATGCGTGCATTGTCCCATAGACAAGGGGCTGAAAATCGACGAGAGAGGTCGCTGCGTGTGCGCCTTGGAAAGAGGTTTGATCATCGACGAACGGGGCAACTGCGTTTGCCCGATAGAATTCGGTTACCGGTTGGACTTCCGAGGAAACTGCGTGTCAAAGTCCGGGCCGGAATGTGAGACGGACGAACAGTGTCCGGACCACAAGTATTGCAACCCGAACACGAAAACTTGCGATGATCCTTGTCCCGAGAAGAACTGCGGGATCAATGCGTTGTGTAACGCTACGAATCATCGGGCTGTGTGCCAGTGTATCACAGGCTATACTGGAAATCCGGATATCTATTGCAGTAAGTATATAACTCGTGATGTTCCATTGAGCATGTTGTTTTACCGAATGAATTCGAATTCCAGATCATACTAGCCATTACAAGACAGACTTCCCTAGACCAGATCTCACAGTCAGCTGTTTGTCAGATGGCGTTCAAGTGGAAATCACACTGTCCGAGATAGGTTTCAACGGGATTTTATACGTGAAAGGCCATAGCAAGGACGAGAAATGCAGAAGAGTGGTCTCTATCGATTCAGGCGAAAAAATAGAATACTTCAAGGTCAACTTTGGCTCTTGCGGTCTCATCCACGTCAACGTAAGTGACAAGGAATCGATGGACTTTGACGTGAGATGATCGTTCGTTTCTTACAGGGAGAAGCTAGTTTCGTGCTGGTCATTCAGAAGCACCCGAAGCTAGTGACCTACAAGGCTCAAGCCTACCACATCAAATGCGTGTACCAAACTGGCGAGCAAAACGTGACGCTCGGTTTCAACGTGTCCATGCTGACTACGGCAGGCACCATCGCCAACACAGGCCCTCCTCCGACCTGTCTGATGAAGATCGTCACGCCCACAGGCAAGGAGATCAACTCGGCAGAAATCGGGGACAACCTGATGCTGCAAGTGGACGTGCAACCAGGCTCGATCTACGGCGGCTTTGCCAGAAGCTGCGTCGCCAAAACGATGGGCGACAGCGTGGAAAACGAGTACTTGGTGACCGATGAGAACGGGTGCGCCACGGACCCGACCATTTTCGGCGAGTGGGAGTATAATCCGGATACGCAAAGTCTGCTCTCCAGTTTCAACGCTTTCAAGTTCCCCAGCAGCGATAACATCAGGTTCCAGTGCAACATTCGAGTGTGCTTTGGAAAATGTCAACCGGTAAGAAATGTATCTCATCTTGCATTCTACACTTGTTACCAAGTATATACTCTCCATTATTGAACTACAAGAATATCAGCACTGAATGAGTTTCGGATGTCAAGACCCACAAACGGTACCGCAACTAAAACAATATTCGTCATTTTTAGGTCAATTGCCGGGGCTATAATGCCTTCGGTAGACGTAAGAGATCGATCGAAGGCGACAACGAGAACGACACCGATATAACGGTTGGAGGTGACTTGTTGAGCGGTCAGCTGAGAGAAGAGATAACCATTCAATCTAATGCTATACTAACGCTGGAGAGACGCGAAGAACGATACCCGGACCCTCAAACAGGTAAGTGATCGTCTGAGGGAAGCAAAGATTGGACATCGACCTTATAATTCACCCAGGCTGCTTAGGATAATGTTGACTTCCGCAGATTACATACAACCGCAGATTATAACACAGTAATGAGAAGTCAGAAATATTTTTTTGATTCTGCTTGATACCGCGGTATGAATGCTGGATGAGATTTCCGTGTACGCGATAGCCATTCATGATATTTTGGATATCCATTGGATGTCCAAATATTATCCAAAGGATAAACCTTGGACGTTCAGTGGATGTCCTTTGGCCATCCACCATGAACGCCACGAAACGAAAAAAACTGATATCACGGGAATAAAACATCCAAAGGATGTCACTGGATACCCATTCATGAAATTTTGGATATCTAATGGACGTCCACATCATATCCAAAGGAATGGACGTTCAGTGGATGTCCTTAGGACACATAATAACATGATAACAGCATTTAGATGTGTTGAGTATGACTTCAACAATTAATACGTCATTATGAATCAATCAATGAAAGAATCGACAGATTTATTTGAATAAAACAAATTCAGGATAATCGAGAGATCAACCTAATTTCGGATATGTGCTGAGGAAACGTTGTAGTTCAATGGTCCAAAAAAGATATCCACTGGATGTCCAGAAGAGCGCTTTCTCAATGTTTCATCTCTTTCCCAGTACTATATACCATATTAGATACGAATCCGAACTTCCAACATTTCGATTCACATATTTCGTCGGACTAAATTTGTTCATCCCTTTTGGGTAAATCTTAGATGGAAGTAGTCTAAGTAGTAGTCGAAGCATATTCCGACATGACTCGGACATGATTTGGATGTCCACAGGATATCCGGTGTCGTACGAGCCGTAACTGATTATTTCGTTCGATGCTGAGAATTCACATGTTATCCGTGTTTTCAGCTCCGAAAGCTCAAAGGGCCCAGGACATCTGCGTCTCGATGATCGGCTTCATCGTCGCCCTGATAATCACTGCCCTTCTGGCCTTGGTCGCCGTGGCGGTGGCGGTCTCCTGCTGGCTCATGGCCTACCGTCGCAGGCCCAAGGCGGCAGGACCGCTCCCGCACCCTCCGGAGTTTCCCAACCCGCTGTTCACCGCTCCGGAGCCCATGGCGGAGCCGAGTCCGGACTACCTCACCTAGAATGCTGCGGAACCGGTCGATAGGACATCGACGGTCGAACGAAATACTCGACGAGACGATTCGGTGAGCGCCAGTTGGTTTTTCTACGAAGCTGCTCGCTCTTTTCTACTGCCAAACGAAAGCGGCTGGCGTCGCACACCGGATTTTCCGTTAATCTAGATGCCGGAAATGTTTATCTCCATGGAGGATCGTGGAATACACATTTCTCGTATGCACCTTTTCCACAGGCTGCTCCTTAATCAGTTTCTTCGCAGAGACAAGGGAAAACTAAACTGGTGGTGGTCTTCTAGAAAGAGAATCTGTCTAATCGAATTTTTTTACGGCCCTTGGATCTGTCGAACATCGTCTATTGTAAATAGGAGTTTCTCTACAAACATGGCAGCCTCTGGAAGAAGTGACAACGTCTTTAGTGATACGATTATAAATATATTTCATGAGTCTGTAAATAGATAGAGTGTTTGAATGTTGATGGATGTCTAGGATGTAATTTTGGTGCTGACTGATTTCTACACTCGGAAAAAAAAAAACAGTCAATATTCAGTCAATTCAGTTTTTACTATTTTGTTCTATGTTTTATATGCCCATGCAACAAGATAACTGTTAACGAAAAAAAAAATTGATTGAAAATACTTTGATGAAATTGCTAATTGTATTTTGTATATTATTTTTGTATGCAGTCGTTCACAACGAAAAAAAAAAACGAGACTGTGAGAATTACTCTTCTCCTGCAATATGGAACTAATTTAATTAATAATTATACTTGATTACACGTTGTTCTAACGGAGATTCCTTATATTGTCATTTGTGATAATCGCTTCTTTAATAAAGATTATTGTTTAAATTCTTGTTTTTTTTTTATTTCTCTCAACAAGATTATCGCCTTCATTTTACAGCAGGGCATTTTACAGTAGATGGCAAATAAAACGAAATATATTTTCAGTTTTTATATACTTCAATATATTTCTCTCCCTCAGGTTAGTCCTGGGCTAACAAAATGGACCGCAAGGACTCAGTGTAAAATAATATTATCCGCATATATACACAAGATAACGGCAAATTTATTCCATTACAAAATGTAAGTAAGTAATGTTGAAATCGATCCAACAGTCAGTCAGGGTATTCACATTATTATTTGATTCTCCATCAGCGTACATAATAGAATCTAAAATGAAAATTACCATAAAAATTCCTTCACCCCGTACACAGGAGGACAAGCCCTAGAATCGATACAATGTTTGCTAGAAGAGTTCAGTACGGCCGTTTATAAAAAAAAAACGAAAAATGACAGAAAGGCACGATACACTGCCTTGTTTCAATGGGCAGAGAGGTTATGACACAAAAATAAAATATATAAATCTCTAAAAATATAAATAATACAGCGACACAAATGATATGCAAAACAGGCAAATATCAGGAGATGGGAAACCAATCGGCTTGAATGCAATTTAATAGGTCCGCATGAAAAATGCACAATATTCGGTGTATCAAAAATTATAGGAAACATTTATTTTCGATGTGCCCATCTCAGCTGCTTTTTCTAGTGAATCACTTCAGTTTAAATAACATTCGTCGTAATATACAGATGCAGTGAACGGTTTTGCTACGAAGAAGCGCCAACACAAAATGAATCGGTGTCCAATAAAATGGTGTTGAAACATAAGGTCAGAAATGAAAACTGCATCAGAACTGAACAGTGTACATTAAAATGGTGACCAGTCTAATGAAATGGATAAAAGTTGAATAATCCACCGACATGAAATGATGTTCAATGAAATGAAGCAGAGCTACAACATCGCAAATGAAATCCTCCAATCAGACACTCGCATCAGCTGCGGTGCACCGTTTCATGGACACTTCCTCGTAGAACATCCGATTGCGTGACATCAACCAGAATATACAGATGCAATGGAACATATACAATAACTTAGAAAGAGAACCGAAAATATCATAACAACTCTACATTATTAGTGCCAACGTTAGATCGAACGCCCGCCCGATTCAGGGAAGACATAATATCGTCAAAGAAACAGTTTGTGTTTTTTCTTCTTCATGTTGATCCGGTAACCATATCGAGTCCAGTGTCGTCGCCAGGCCTATCGTAATTAATGCAGCAAACAGTGAGGGAAAAGGTTAACAACTACAGCTAGCGTCGGGCTTCATTTGACACCCTCCAACGGCGAGTCACCGTTTAGCGGCGCGAGCCCCAGGCGCCGCCGACTGGGGCCGGCGCCGGCGCCTCGCGAGCTACGGCGGCGTCGTGGCGGCCACCGCCGCCGAACGACGGGAATTCGGTGACGCTGGACGTGTTGGGAGCGGCGCGCTGTTCCCACGGCCCGCCCTGCACGACGAAACCATTGCCGGCGGCGTCTCCTCTACCGCCTCTCGACGAGTTCTGGGGGGCGGTGGGCTGCTCGAAGTGGACGTTCAACGTGTGTTGTCTGTCGCGAGTTTGTTGCTCGTCGAAGTCTTGAATCTGAAACGGAAAACGTAAAATGAAATCATTTCGAATCGGCGCAGTCGGTAGGACACTCACGTATTCCTCTTCCAGATTGAGCAAAAGATCCTTCGCGTCGCTGACGTTGTCCTCCTGGCCCGTGATGATGACCAAATTCTCATCGGGGTCGTCGTTGCGCGGAAACTTGATGTCGACGTTGTAGTCCTCCATGATCTTGCGGATGTTGCGGCCCTTGGAGCCGATGAGGCGCGAGTGGATGCGCGCGTCGATCGATATTTCCTCCTTGACCAGATCGTTCAGCTCGTTGACGATCTTCATGATGTCCTCTTTGGCGCTGTACGTGTTGTCCTCGTAGCCGGTGATGGTGATTATGTGCTCGTCCGGGTCACCTGCGACGAAAAAATCGAAAAATTAGCGCCGAAAACTTGAAAGATAGCGCATCTCGTGCTCACGCGACTTTCTAAGCAAGAAAGGTTGATGTCGGGTTTCATTCGACACCATTCAGCTGCGCAGCGCCGCTCAACTGGTCAGTTTACTCACCCTTTCTGGGGAAATTGATCTGGACGTCGTGGTCTTTGCGTATCTTGGTGATGACGGCGCCCCGCTTGCCGATGATCTTCGGATGGTACTCGGGATTCACCTCCATTTTGAGCGCGAACGAGCGCAACTCGCGATCCTTGCGGTCCAGCTCCAGTTCCTGAACACGCTCCAAAATGGCCTCGCGTGCCCTTTCGGCGTTCTCGGCCGTGCCCGTGATCTTGATGACGTCTTCGCGCACCTCCGGAGGCGACAGCACGATGTGCACGTCGAACCTGTCGAAACGATATTTCATCACCACCATCTTAGGTTAGGTTAGTTCCAGATACTGAGGACACTTTTCAGTGTCAAAACCGGCAACATATTATGAAAAAAACAATTGGCGAAGAGAAACATATTTTAATTGTATTGAGAACGGATAAGAAGAGGTTTCATTCTTATTAAATATGTTTGTATTACCAAATTTTTCAATAACAAGGTGTCACTGACCAATAGAGAATTTCTCTTTTAGGTATCTAAAGGTTTAATTTCAAGCGCAGTAACATTTTGGGGCAGATCACAAAATCTGTCCTCACTACAAATATATTGTAATAATTTTTAATGACTTCTACTCTATTATTTAGAAACGAGGAGAGAAAATCCCACGAAAAGCTGGAAAATGAATGTACCACCTCCTCGAAGAACTTACAGACAGTATATATTTTCTATTCTATTTTCTATTTTAACTTGTATTCAACATTCAAATCTTCTGCCATTCGACCAGTGGTTCAGGCTCCAAACACCAGGGAGCGTCGAAACGTCGTCGAAACACAAGAATAACATTCACGTTGATCATGTATGGAGATTAATTACCAAATTTTTCAATAACCAGGTGTCACTGACCAATAGAGAATTTCTCTTTTAGGTATCTAAAGGTTTAATTTCAACCGCAGTGACATTTTGGGGCAGATCACAAAATCTGTCCTCACTACAAATATATTGTAATAACTTCTACTCTATTTTTTAGAAACGAGGAGAGAAAATCCCACAAAAAGCTGGAAAATAAAAGTAAATAAACGTTTGTCTAAGTGAATTATGAGTGTTGAGTGTTCCAATATAATATAAAATGTAGGTACCGATCTGACTTTTCATCTTCCATTCGACTGAAATTAGTGTCGTCAATATCCGTGCCATTCGGCTGCCATCCCCGACACAGATGAACTCATAGATCAACCACTCGAATTCAATGCGAAAGTTTCTCGTTTACATAAAGACAAACTATTTTTTCAAGTCATACTCATTGTTTCTGACAGAGATAACAAAACTCTCTTGTATGAATACGGCTGGCCAGAAACGTTGAATTCGAAAATGAAGCATGTGAGTTAACTTTGAGAACGAATGATGCCGTTTAATGATGTTTTTGTATACAAACATCATTACAGAGGTGGTTTCAGTTGGAAATTCGATAGGTGTGTACCGGGGGTACAACTAATCTCTGGAACCAATTATCGCACAGATTTCGAAAAAAAAAAATGATTATTGAATATTGAATTGGCCAAGAGAAATCCATGGAAATAACTTTTGAGCTCTAAAAACGACTGCTAGAGGGCGAAATCGCAGTGGCAATTTGATAAAAACGCGTTTCATCGAAATGAATATGATATATTTGTATGTCAAAAATACTTTTTACGTGATCTCGAATTGATTCCGGACCAATCCGATTGAAAAGAAACAATCTGCCAGTTGACCGTGTTTTTCTCGAAAATTTCTAATGGAATCATACATTTTCATTTCAACCCGATACAAAAGTAGGCCAAACGAGCAGAAAACTAGAGGAAACCGCAAGGACCGACGATCGGACGATCGTTATACACCCTGCGTCCTTTCTCAGTCGTACACCCGTACCTGTCCATGAGATCCTTGACGTCGCGGCCCTTCTGGCCGATGATCGACCGATGTAGCTCGAAGGGCACGTCGACGGTGACGGAGATGGGCACCAAGTCGAGCAGCGCCTGCCGGGCGGCCAGGCAGTTCGCCTCTTTGCCGGTGATGCGGATGACGTCGCATTGGCGCACCGGCTCCTCGCCCGCCTCCAGCTGTTGGCTGCTGCCGTCGCCGTTCACCACCTGTACGGGACGAACATGATGAAATAGTTTTTTTTTTTCGAATAGGAAATCGATAGATGAACCCATCCGCGCACTAGCGCCACCTATATTACACGTTTGAAACCGCTCGTGAGATCACAAAACAAAATGATAAAGTGCATTTTCAATTCACCCTTTTTGGAACCAACTGTGAATTTATACAAACCCAGAAATTTTCTCAGTTTGATTTTGTTATATGAACTCAAGATATGTTGCTTCATTCATTTTGTCCGGAAGAAACTAAAATTATCAAACATAGCTTTTACTGAAGTCAATACAATCCATAATTATGGCACTAGACAATTGAACATTCAGGTCGAACATTGGTAAATAATCAATATTCCATGATGGAATAATTTTATACAACTTATTACCGAATGAGCTCAAAAATATACATGATTCAAGAAGATTCCGAACTAATCACAACATTTTAATTTCATCAATATTATCTTCGATTTGGATACTAATACTTAGATTGAAGTTTTTTTTCAATTGTGAACAAATATTTTTTTCTCTATTTAATGTTTCATTTATGTTCATTTTTCAGCTTTTGATGGGATTTTCTCTCCTCGTTTCTAAAAAATAGAGTAGAAGTTATTAAAAATTATTGCAATATATTTGTAGTAAGGACAGATTTAGGATCTGTCCCAAAATGTCACTGCGCTTGAAATTAAACCTTTAGATACCTAAAAGAGAAATTCTCTATTGGTCAGTGACACCTTGTTTTTGAAAAAATTTGGAAATACAAATGTATTTAATAAGAATAAAACCTCTACTTATCTTGGTGGACGTTTCGGGAACGAATCTGCTCCCGTTCTCAACACAATTGAAATATTTTTCTCTTCGTAAAATTTTTACAATGTTTTCGATTTTGATTCTGAAAAGTGACAATTTGGCAGACGTAGGAATTCTGGTTACAAGGTGTTTTCATTAATTGATATCGAATTTTCCATTTTCATATTCAAGTTTCAGAAGTGGATGCCAAGTTCTATCTATATCAACTGAACAAGAAGCAATATTATTGTTATATTATAAATATATTGCAATAATTTTCAATAACTTCTACTCTATTTTTTAGAAACGAGGAGAGAAAATCCCATTTAAAGCTGAAAAATGAATATACCACCTCCTCGAAGAACAGACAGTATTTCATTTATGTGTATATATGTATACCCTATTATAAACAGTGATGTTTCTCGGGTAATAAAGACAATCAATCGATAGTATAGTGATAGGTCCACTTGCTACAAGAGCTTCCAGTAAAGAAACGATAAACCAGGGGTGTCAGATATTGATCTGTCAAAGTGACATTTCGAAGCTAACTCGATATTTTTCGGAATTACCATTTTTGAAGAAATTCTATAGGTGTGTATACCCCCATTGCAACAACTGCCCAACCTGTATAGTCACGACAGTCAACTTGTCAGCTATTGTTACTTTGACAGTTGTCCAAACTTCAGATGCAAAACACTTTTTATACGTTGGAAACTAGATCAACGAGAATCACCGAAACGTCTCATGAGCTGTTCAAACATGTAAAATCTTGATTGATATATTTTTCTTTGTTCAAGTACAGATTTCACATAATATCAGCTTCGAAATGGTACGCCTCGATGTATGTTTGGTTGCCTATTACAAAATCATGCATAAATAGAAAAATAGATCGAATAGAGGTCATTAATCTATTACCCATCTATTTGTTTCAAAAACATGGTAGGATTGACCACCTTAAAATCATGTACTTCCTACATCAGACTTTGTCTCACTGGACGATATTCATTAAAATGACGTTGGAAAAGCGGATTAAACGGTTTCCAATTCCACAGTGTCATGAAAAGGGTGTGACTGTGAGCATATGTTTTACTATACATAACTTGTAAAGTAGAATAAGGAGAAATATTCTATTTTCGATTGTAAATATAAGTATGTTCGATAAAAGTTAGTACTTGAGATTCCATTTCTTTCATGAGAAATGTTGCCCTAGGGAAGGGCCAACAAAATGACCTTTGTAAATCAAATGTAATTTCTCGTATTTGGGTTAATTTCAAAAAACAAAATTTCAGGATTTTCTTGGTTGATAATGGCGTTCAATTAGTGACTCGAGATGAAAATTCCGTCACTCACCTCCTCCTGGTTATCTCTCTCAGGAAACTTGATCTGCACGTCGAAATCCGAAGTGATACCCTGCACCTTGTGCCCCTTGGAACCCATCACCGTCCTGTGGTGCTTCTGCGGAATGATGCACTCGATAGTCACCATCGACTCCAAATCGCCGACGATCTCCGCTATCCGCGCCTTGGCAGCCTCAATGCACTCCTTAATAATAATAATAACAATAATAATCATAATAATGAAAAACGTAATGTGCAGATTTAATACTCATCATTATCATCAGCACATTACAAGAACCCATGAAATATTCTTGCCCAACTGCAGAAAAAACACCCAGAATGGACTGGAATTTTTTGCTATTCCTTTTCCCAATTGGATTGGAATGAACGACTATTCACTAGTTTCAGATAACATGTTAGTATGTCCAAAATACAAATATTTAATCATTACTCGAAAAAGTTGCAGATTTCACGACGTATAGAGCTCAGACATTGTTTCATTTCCGAATGTTTTTGTCGAATGACACTTTTTTTTCATGAGTAAATGTACATCTTGTTATATGTGTGTTGGAAATAAATGTACTCACTTTGTTTATTCATGATATTGACGAAGTATTAGTTAAAAATATGCAGTGTATTGAATCAAAAAACCTTACGAGCAATATAATTATTTTTTTTTTCAATACAGTGATTTTTGAGTCACCTTGTGAAATCTGTGTAAGCAATTTCAAACAGATTTTTTTTCAATTACAGAGCTTGATGTTTGATCAAACATATGAGCAAAAAGCGCCACATTTCAATTCGATGCCTACTACGTCTATTTCAATCAGTGGAATTTTAGGATTTCACATTGGCAAATTAAAAAAATGATCATGCACGCTCTCAAAACGGGCCTATACCTAATTTCATCGAAAACTTTGGAGTAATAGTTATTTCAAAGTCCCATCAAAGTTAATAATAATAATCAAATAATCAGAGTTACACATACAGAATTTCAACAGTAGTTCTGATAAGCAAAATGAAATTTGAGAGAGACAATACATTTGAGAGAATAGTATTTGACACAAAAAAAATGCGATAGAATCAATGAAATTCAATGAAAGACAGCCTGATGGACTTCTTACGAAACTTCCACAACGATAAGATAAGTATATATTCTGATATTTATTGAATACATCTCCAACTTATTTTGAAAAATAAGGTATCACTGACAAATGGAGAATCTCTTTCAGGTATCTGAAGGTTCAATTTCAAGCGCAGTGACATTTATCGACAGATTATTAATTTGTCCGCACTACAAATACTTCACTTTCAGGAACGCGGAGAGAAAATCCCCGAAAACATCTAGAAAAATGTATTTAATCAGGTTTCCATTCACGTCGAATCTGTATTTTGTTCCTTCGAAGAGCAAATTGTGTGCTGAGTTACATATTGGAAAAAAAATAAACCCACCTTGCTGCCCTTGAGAGCCACCCTGTCGCTGTCGACGCCCGACCTCGGAAAGGAGATCATCACGCCGCCGCACTCGTCGGCGATGCGATGCAACACTTCGCCGCGACGCGCCACGAAGTACTTGTGGTGCCGAGGCGGAACTTGCATCTCGCTTTCCGTTATGTTGTCCTGCAATTTTGGACTCGTGCAATTTTTTTTTCATCACTAAATTAAGGAGGTGACGAATACCTAGGCAAGATAATTACGTTACCAGTTTGGATGAGATTTTGGATAGTGCCGTAGTTTGAATTAGAAAATAAAGAGCATATGAGAACATCATATCAATTAGTTTCGTATGGAGAGTCGAAATAGAGAATTAGTATTATACATAACTAGTGTGGAAAGTCACATATTTCGCAGCCAGTAGAAATTCAGACAAGAATGAAACTTTTCGTGGACGTTTACTATCCCTTCACCAATGCATTGTTTCGAGCACCATTTGTAATTTTGCGGTGAATGAATCGATTGACTGATAAAAGATACGAAATTACGACATACAATATCTTTGATCATCGCTAGCAGCGCCTCCTTGGCTTCCACCACGGCTTCCTTCTTGCCGATGATGGTGATGACTTCGCGATCGTCGTCAGTGTTCGAAGGAAAGACGATCCTGGCGCCGGTCGAATCCCGGATCTTTTTGATGTTGGCGCCATTTTTGCCGATGAGGAACTTGTGGTGTTGCGATTTGGCGCGCACCTATCACGACGAAGAACATTAAAATGATGATCTTCAGTATTACCAATGGAAATGTATGTGCATAAGTGGGAAAATCATTGAATGATTAATGAAATGAATCTACAAATTGGCGCCCAACGTGGGGCTGAGCTAGACTTCACTCACCTCGTCGCTGAAACTGGCGAGCTCCCTCTCGTTGACCAGATCCAGCAGCTGATTCTTGGCACGATCCACGTCTTCTTTGAGTCCGCGCAGAGTGACCTTCATAAGAGAAATTTATTAGCCTTAGTCACACCTCCACATTCAACAGCCATGTATTGAAAATGTACGGGCAGTTGGTTTTGGATTGTTCAATAAACAACAATACTAATGAAATACGTGTTTTTTTACGAAATGAACTAAAATGTTCAACCTTGTCGCTGTTGCTGTCGGCGCTGGGGAACTTGATCGACACGCCGCCGCAGTCCTCCATGATCGAGTGGATGAGCTTGCCCTTGGCGCCGATCAGCGTGTTGTAGAACTTCGGCGCTATGGTGATCTCCTCGGTGACGTTCAGCTCGAGCTCGTCCTGGATCTTGAGGATCTTCTCGCGCGCCTCCAGCACGTTCTCGCGCTTGCCGGTGATCGAGATGGCGTCGTTCTTGTCGCCCTCGGCCGGCAGGTCGATCTTCGTGTTGGTCTCTTCGCGGATCTTGCGGATGTTCGCGCCGCCTACATCGGACATTCATGATATACGAAGAAGTGAACAAAAAACGGCCAGTGCTGTAAATTCTGATCATCCGAGATCAGAATTTGAAATTTTCTAGGTAGCAAGTATATCATATTGTTCATTTAAAGACTAGAAAAAGAAACTCCTTCCATCACTTCCAGTCTAACCGGATTATTCCATTCAAAAAATTTCGAAGGGGTTGCAGTCACTCCAAGGGGTAAAGAAGGAGGTTGAAACTGTGCTTAAAAGCATGTCGTGTGTGTGGATTTCACTTCGATTTATTTTCGATCCAACATACCTTTGCCGATGATGAATTTGTGGAACTGCTTGTGGATCGGCACGCCTACATGGAAAGAAGACACCTCCAACTCCTTGACCAACTTCTCCAAATGTCTGGCGCATTTATCCACATCTTCCTTGGGCCCTCGAACCTTCACGATATCGTTCCTGTCGCTCGGCCCGGGGAAGTAAATCTGCACTTGGTTGTACTTGTCGCGGATCTCTTTGATCTTGTCTCCCTTGGTGCCGATGATGTTGCGATAGTGGCGTTGTTCGATGACGACGTCCTTTTCCTTTTCGTTTTCCAGCTTGAAGACGCGCTGGTCGATTTCGCTTTTGGTGCTCGCAACGTCGTCTTTGTTGCCTTCGATTCTCACCAAGCCGCTTTCGTCGATGTTGATCAGCACGTTGAAGTCCTCCTTGATTTTGTTGACTGAAACAAATCACTGTTTGAAAATTCTTCGCTTTAGCGCGAGAGTTTGGGGTTCTTGTTCAAAAAATAATTTCAATAAAATATCAGCAGTGCACAGAAAATCAATAAAAGTACTTCAACGTCTTCCATATGATACACCAAACAATCGAATCAACAAGCACGTATTCTTTAGATTCATAGAACTTCATAAAACAGTAACTCCAAAAATTTCATGTATCATGAATACAAAATTGAATATCTAATTGAAAAAATAATTGCAAACACAGAAAACATAATTTAATCCATCTTGACGCTGCTAGCTCTACACTCGGACGAAAATGATTCACGCATGAGTTCAATAAATTACCTAATGATATACCAAACCGCAAAAATATAGGTGATTTCGAAAATAGAGTGAAAAAACTGATTGTATCTGAAGAAAATGGATACAATTACTCATATGTTCATGTTCTCTTGAACTATTTATTAATATTTATTCATCATCCATTTTTATATACTATAGTATAGTATTTTATCATACCTTATGGAATTATGTGCTTACTATCACCAGACTTGATTGATAGTAATTTGTTTATTCAATAAAAAAATTAATGAAAAATTATAGCAGTACAACAGTGACTATTATAAGGTCAAGTACACTTACATCACACACTCGTGTGACGTCGCACTAACACTTTGATCCATGATAAAATAAATAATTTTCAAACACACTTACTCCTGAGTTCAAATTAAAATCGTATAAAAATTCATTAGATGAAAAATGAAACGTTACCTCAACGAGCTGCCAGATAAAACTTAACGATTTTTTGCCTCCCAAAATAGATCAGCAAATCAACTGTGTTGGACACATATTCACTTTTCATAAATGAGCACTAAATAAATAATATTCTCAATATTTCTCCAATCATCAATGAAAAACTGAAATCAAATACTGGAGAATATGACTAGTTTCACCAGGATGCAAAACATTCTGATTCTTGGAAAAACAAAATTCACCTACAATGCGACATCAAAGTTCAATGAATTCACCTTATGAACATTTCTAATACGAAAAACGAAAAAAACGAAATAAACGGAATAAAATGAATAAAACGAAAAAGTGAAGTGACGAAACATTCTCACGTGAAGGAATAATCACTCTATCATCAACACCCAAGTTATATACAGGATGTTCTCGAAATTGTAGCGATGAATCAAATGGAGTATTCTATGAGTCATAATGATTCAAAAAATATACAGGGTGTTACATAATTCAATACAAATATTTCAATGACATATTCCTGGGGTCAAAATAAGACTTTTTTTTCCTATAAACATGTGTCCTAAAATCCACCCCCTCCAAGCTACAGACATCGCAAGATGCGCAAAAAAATCTTAAATTTTGAATTGTGGCTACAATTATGCATCAAATATTTTGAAAATTCACAGGCACTTGTATTTTTAGACGATCTATTCATTTCTTGATTCAAAAATAAGGTAACTCGGATCGAAAGGGGTGAATGAGGGTTGCATACAGATTTGATGGCAAACATTTTCTCCAAAAAAATTTGAATTCAGACATCATCGTTGAGTTGGCCACTAAAAAAACATACATTTCAGTCTCTTGCATTTTTTTGAATTAACTAACCGTTTTAGAGAAAATCGCTGGTAAATGAAAGGGGTGTATTGAAGTAACAAACAAAAATACCTAGAGGGCTATGACTTTTCACTTTGTTTCCCCTATTGACGCGTTTGACGTTTAATTTGTGAAACAGCACTGATTCACTTGTAAGTTTGACGTTTGTTAAACAGTTTATCTTTTTGTGTTTTTGTAGTAAACGTTGAAATGGCAAATTATTCAAACGAACATCTCGCTGATATCCATTTTGTTTATGGTCAGGCTAATGGTAATTCAGTTGAAGCTCGAAGGTTGTACGCAATTAGATATCCCAATCGCCGTCATTGAAATATTTGTATTGAATTATGTAACACCCTGTATATCTATATCATAATATCATGGGTAAGTTATTGAATAATGTTGAACCCATTTCAAATAGACCCTAGTTCGCCCCGAAAGGAAGGCAAAGGAATCCGACCGATGAAAACAAAAAACGAGAGAGAAATCATCTATTTGATTATAAATGAGTAGAAAGAGTTGTACTCACTGTTAGCGCCGTTCTTGCCGATAATGTGCTTGAACAGCTTCGGGTCCACGTGCATCTCGACGAACGTCATCCTGCCGATCAAATCTCGCGCCATCGTCTCGATTTGCTCTTGAGCTTTCTCGACCTCCTCCGGCGGTCCCTCGATCTTGATCTTGTCCTCTTTGTCGGTGAACTCCACGTGCACCTTAACGGAATTATTAATACATGAATCAATTGAATGATATATCGAAAGCGAAAACGTTCAAAATGAATTCAAGAAACACAGTTTCTAGATTGAAAGGGTCATCTGAAATAAGATATGGCGTATTCTTTTCTCTTCTACTACCAATTACCACCAACTGTCACCTTACATTTCCGATTCGAGGATTCGATTCACAAAATATTGAACAATGATATGTATCAAAATGGAAGAAACCATAAGACGAAAAAATATCAAAAGATATGTATGAAGACTGTAACAAGTTTATGAGAAAAATTGTCCATTAATTGGAAAACTTTTCACTCTAGCTTGTATATACTATTGCACTAGTTCATTTACAAGGTACCAAATGAAAAAGTACATGTTTAGATTGCCAGTGCAGAAAGTGAGTTTAGTTGAAATTTCTATGGTAACTAATTATAATTGGGATTTCCTAGTATTCGAATAACGACATTCACGCACAATATTCCAAACCATATTTTATGTTAACCCCAACTTCTGTACGATAACTAAACAAAAGATTTTCTATCAGTTCTGAAACATCTTCATCAACTCCATGAATAATAAATGAATTTTATATTTAGAGCGATTATAACAACTTCACTGAGACATAGCTTCTTATTTTTACATATTCATTTATTTTTTAGGCCTGTGATTATAATTAAATAAATTTCAAATGGCAATATCATATAAAATAAGAAAAATATCACAAAAATAGTGAATATTACAGAAACTGAAAATTGAAATATAATAAAAGACAAAGACAAGACAATCCCACCATATCCCATTAGAAATAAATGAATGAACCTATATTTCTGCAGTTGTCAAGATGGAATAAATCACCATGTTTAGCAGAAATAAATATTTTTCATTTGATAGAACTCACTTAAACTCATTAATTGATTGATCAGTGTCAAAACCGACAACATATTGAAAAAATTTTGCAAAGAGAAAAATATTTCAATTGTGTTGAGAACGGGAGCAGATTCGTTCCCGAAACGTCCACCAAGATAAGTAGAGGTTTTATTCTTATTAATTAAATTTGTATTTCCAAATTTTTCAAAAACAAGGTGTCACTGACCAATAGAGAATTTCTCTCTTAGGTATCTGAAAGTTTAATTTCAAGCGCAGTGACATTTTGGGGCAGATCACAAAATCTTTCCTTATTACTACAAATATATTAAGATAATTTTTAATAACTACTATATTTTTTAGAAACGAGGAGAGAAAATACCACAAAAAGCTGGGAAATAATCACTTTTGTATTATAACGGCTGGGCTTGAATGGGTTTTTGTATAGAGCTGTAATTTGAATTCGAAAATGAAGCATGTGAGCTAAACTTCGAGAACAAATGATGCCGTTACATGATGTTTTCGTATGAGAAGGTGGTTTCAGTTGGAAGTTCGATAGGTGTCTACACAACAAACACACTCACACGTGTGCATTTATCGATAAATGGTTGAGAGTGAAGCCATTTTTGAATATATCATAGTTTCTAAAGATTCTTGCTTTCTCTTGCATAGTTCTGTGTGTTGTGAATCTCTTCTCGGTATAATTAATTGACGGTGACGATTCAGGGTAGTAGAGGAAAAACGAAGTCATCATCGATCTCACCTTGGGCAAGAACTGCGTGATCTCCTTGATGCTGGCCCCCTTCCTGCCGATGATGTACTTGTGCAGCCACGCGGGAGCGTCCACGTCGCTCGACCGCACCGAGTTCGCCTTCTCGTACACCTTGTTCAAGGCCGAGCTGAGCCGGTCCTGCGGCCCGCGCAGCGTGATCGTCCCCGTCGGCGCGTCGGCCGGCGGCATTTCCACGCTCACGCCCGTCTCCTGCAAGATCTCCTGGATGGTCGACCCTTTCGGCCCGATCACGTACTTGTGCTGGCTCTTCGGCACCTGTGTCGGCAAAATTCAAATTCTTCTACCAGTACATCACACTGTTTATGATAACCCCAATAAATGACTATAATCATGTTCTCAGTTATATTATACCAACCAATGAGATACTTAGGAGGGAATTTGAATATGTGCGATTCAAAAAAGATAATTTTTTCCCTCAAGAAAAATAATACAGATGATGATGGAATTAATCTGGATATAATTAAGTTAACATTTGAAGTACTGGGTAATCGGTTTTTGGACTTGATTTATTTATCGTTAACCACTGGAACATTTCCTGACGGTTGGAAAATTGCCACCATTGTTCCTATTGAAAAAATTACAAACGCCTTTTTAGGATCTGATTTTAGACCCATAAATACCCTACCAATTTATGAGAAAATATTGGAAATTACAGTGAAAGATCAATTAATGAAATATATAGCGAAACATAATATTTTGATTAAAGAACAGTCTGGATTTAGGCAATCCCATTCATGTGAAACTGCACTGCAATTTCTAATCTCTTCATGGAAAGTTGACCTATCTAAAAAACGTATTATAGGTGTTGTCTTTTTGGATTTCAAAAGAGCATTTGAGACGGTCAACATAGAGTTACTTTTAAGGAAATTAAATAAGTATGGACTAGATCATAATGTATTGAAATGGTTCACTAATTACCTCACATATCGGAAGCAGTTAGTTAAATATAGTCAAGTGACATCCAGTACTTCAAATATAATTTCAGGAGTTCCTCAAGGGTCAGTATTGGGTCCACTGCTTCTCTTGCTGTACATAAATGACATTGTGGTGCATGTTAAAAGGTGTAGGATAAAACTGTTTGCCGACGACACAATGTTGTATTGTTCTGGGTCACCTAATGAAATCTCTGAATGTTTGAATGAGGATCTATCAAATATAAACGAGTGGTTATGTGACAACGGCCTCAAGTTGAATGTTAATAAAACAAAATGCATTTTAATAGGTAGCGAATATCGTTTAAGACAACTGCAAGAAGAACAGCTGTCATTGAATATTCATATTAATAATGTCATCATTGAGAGGGTTGCAACTTTCAAATATTTGGGAGTGGTGATAGATCAAGAATTGAACCTTAATGCGCACTGCAGTTACATTCAGGATAAAATAGCCACGAAAATCCATCTTTTATATAGATTGAAAAATAAACTAAGTGAATATGCAAAATAAACAATATATAAATCAATAATAGCACCCCACTTTGACTATTGCAGTACATTGCTCTATTTTGTAAGCAATGAAAATCTTAACAGACTACAGAAGCTTCAAAACAGATCCATGAGGGCAATACTGAGTTGTAATAAATGCACATCTGTGAAATACATGTTGGAAACACTGTCTCTTATGTCTGCTAAACAAAGGATAACACTGAATATGCTATTATTTATATTTAAAATTAAGCACAATATGTTGCCAAATTATTTGAGTGATCAGTTAACATACACAAGTAGTATTCATACACACTCCACTAGAAATAGAATGGGAAATTTTTATATCAACAGAGAGCATATAGGTTGTGACGCTTTGTATAGTTCTGGTCTGATTGCATTCAATAATTTGCCTAGTCATATAAAAAGCTGTGATTCATTAAATTCATTCAAAAGAAAATGTATTGAATATATTTCTAGTGTTAGTCATCAATAATTTGTCTTGATTTCTTGTTTCTTGTTTTTACAATGTGACTTTTGTCTCTATTTTTATATTTTTTGTTTTGTGTTTTTCAAGTGACTGACTGTACTATGAAGAGCATCATTTGCTAATAAAGAGTGATATATAATCGCGGTATAATAAACGAATAAACGCCCAGTTGGAAAGGAATAAACGGGCAACCCACCTCCACCGACACGGTGGTCGATTTCTTCTCCACATTCCTGTAAATCTCCTCGATCTTGGCCTTGGCGGCCATGACGCCCTCCTTCTCGCCCGCTATGAAAATCTCGTCCTTCTGCACCGACGGCGGCGGCACGTTGATCTTGGCGCCGGTCTCGGTCATCAGCGCTTGGAGCGTCTCGTTGAACGGGCCCGAGATGAAC
Organism: Gastrophysa polygoni; assembly: GCA_963576655.1. Lineage (NCBI taxonomy): Eukaryota > Metazoa > Arthropoda > Insecta > Coleoptera > Chrysomelidae > Gastrophysa > Gastrophysa polygoni. The sequence goes on from OY755084.1 coordinate 1,511,609, forward strand.
GCGTGGAAGTGCTTCGGAATGTCGAGCCGCTCCGACGCCTTCTTCGACTGCTGGTCGGAGGTGATGCGGATCTCATGCTCGGCCTTTTCGATGCCCTGTGAGGAAAAGTCCGGGTGAACGATAATTTCCTTTCAAAATGCAACTGAACTGACTTTGGGAGACTTTCAATAAACTATTATTGCTTTGTTTCAAGTCTCAACTGAGGTCTCGACTATAAACACAATAACTTTATAAGAACTTGCCTATGTTACGAATTGTATTGCTATTTTTTCATTAGCACTTCAATTGATGGGAATTCAAATGATTTGCAGCGTGAATTAGTAACATTTTCAAGTTATTCTTCCACTTCCGGCTTTGATCAACATAGATCACAGATAGAGAGAGTCACAGCTATGTTTCAACTGTCGATTTTCAAGTATTCATTATATGCAGGCATACCGATTTTTGAAAAACACAAAACAGGAACAACTGAAAATCGTGTATAGCTTGATAGTACTCAACCAACCTAGCTTCCTTGCACAAACGAATTTTATTCAACTACCCGCTACGTTTAATAAATAATCTAAAACCTTGTACTATTTTGATATTTTTTCTAAAGCCCAATTCGAAAGAATACCAGTCGAAGATATGAATGGTTTCTGTTTGTTGCTTTACTAATGAGCCTCCAAGCATAGTCAATCGGGTTTAGATCATGCTTGCGGGCAGGCCATTCTACCAGTTTTATATCGTTAGAAATATCGTGATCTTGAAAATGAGAATCTTCTTCCAGAAGAAGATACATGATTCTGCTGTTCAGTTTCTCCACATAGTGTTTTAGCAGCTTCCTGTTTCACCAGGTGTAAAAAAAATTCTTCAGAAATTTTCGCGATATTATAATGAGACAATGACCAAAATAAAATTTAAGAATTAAAAAAAATTATTCCGAATGGAAATTGTTTATCTACAAGCGTATTTTTCTTTTTCTTTGTTTCATGTTTTTTTTCTTCATTGACATGTACCTTCAAATGTATCCTTCATTTTATACTCATGACATTCAACTTCTCCAAATGACTCTTTATACGACTAATTTTTTTAAATGTATACTATATCGAATTTATTTTCCTATATTCATTTTTTATACTTTGTCGATAGGCTTTTTATCTCCTGCTGAAAATGAACAATATCTATCAATTCATTTACCTCCTTGGTGCCAGATATGGTAAGAACATCTGAAGAATCGTTCATTGATGGTACAGAAATCTTGGTGGCTGTGGTTTTCTCTAATTCGCGCAACTTGTCACCCTTCTTGCCCAGTATCCATCTGTGGTGTTCTTTCGGAATGGAGATTTGTTTGCTGGCCTGTAAATACGGATTTTCAAAGTCACATCCAACGATCGTGCTGATAATCTGCCTCACAAAATTTGTGATATGTACAGAGCAAGAGTGGATTCACGCAACTTCAACTGAACTGAAATTAATGCAAGATTTGAATGAATTTTGAACTATCTATTTGAGCAACTGGTGTTCATGCGGAATTCATTAAGAAAATCAACAAATAATTAGAGATAGAAATTTGTCCAAGCTTGTGTTAAAAAGTCTGAAAAAAAAAACAAATAGGATCCAAATTAGCTGATTAAACATGAAGATAACCGTATTGGAAGCAGTCAGCTACGTGGAATTGTGCCATGATAGAGTTGGAAGCATGTGCCATGGAGGAAAATACTTTAATAATTTCTTAGTTGAATGTTGGCCAACATTCCCAATTTTCAAATCCATTTTAATTCCTTAGTTTCCGTGTTGCATACATATCAGTTTGAACTTATGCTTGCATGAATCCACCTTGATATTTGTGCCATTTCAGATTCAGAATTCAATTCGATAATCGAAGTCATTCCAAATATCCCAAGGATTGCCCACACATTTTTTTTGATATTTGGAGATGAAAAGAATCAGAAAAAGGTCTTGAAATTTTGTATTTCAATTTCAATTCCGGCACTATAGTAGATGTGTTGAAAGTATCTTTCAGAAAAAAAAATCGCACGTATTAGAAAATGAATAAATTGTTTACCCCACTTTTGAATGGGTTCCTTTATGCATACATATATACATAGTACTGTAACAAGTTTATGAGAAAAACATTCCACTGACTGAAAAACTTTTCACTCTAGCTTGTATATCCTATTGCACTAAATCTTTTACAAAGTACCAACAAATAAGGTACTTGTTTAGATCGATAGTGCGACCACTTATTGAGAGAAACTCAACAATTTTTGACAGTATATATGTTTGCTAGCATCGTACATAGCAGTATTCAATGAAATTTTTGGCATTCAATGTTAACTCGAATGTTATAGTGATTGTATCATTTTCAGCATAAACTGATATATATAGTTGACTAATGTTTTTTTTCACTCATAAAGGAAGAAACTATGATAGTATGTGTATATTTGCGACATCAACAAATATGAAGTGTACAGCTCGACATAAAATCGTGAGTTACAGTTGCCGTTCAAGGATGAGTGTCAATCAACTTCCATAAGTCTATGTATATAGAGCAAATTTCTATGGCGATAGGTCTGTTGTCAAGGAACTGGTAACCAATTGTTTTGAAAGATAGTTAATGTAAAAAGTTGACCTCTGAATACTATGAATAATGCAAAAATATACAAAATATGCAAGGATAATTAAAGGTCAACTTACTTGAGTTTGGAAGTGAGTCAGAATCTTCCTTCTGGCTTCGAGTACTTCATTTTGTTTGCCGGTTACGAGGAAAGTGAGAGATTGATCTTTAGCTTGAGATATTTCGATGTGAGCTCCTGTTTCTCTCATGATGTTTCCACAAACATGGTTCGATTCCCCCTCCCCGAATTTTTGACCGTCAAGTCTACGTTCTTCATGTGGAACCCTGTATGAATCAGGATACAAGGATATGAATTGATTTATAAAAAAAAGTATCACATATATTGATAATTATGATGATATTGATGTTTATTCACGGTTTTCATTGTACATTATGACATTTTTTGCAAATCTGCATAATTTTCATACACAAACATTGAGATACCCATAGAAATATATGAATGGGTCACTCTGTAGAGAGACTGTAACAAGTATATGAGAAAAACTTTCCATCAATTGGAAAACTTTTCACTCTAGCTTGTATATGCTATCGCACTAATTCATTTACAAAGATACCAAAGAAAAAAGTACCTGTTTAGATCGATAGTGCAAATAGTTCGTGAATAAAAATTATCAACAATTTATTTACTGATTGAATATTAAATGAAGGATAATTAGACAAAACGAGCTTAAAAATTCGAAAAGGAAATATTATAGATAAGCCAATAGTGAATAGTGAAATTCTTATGATAAAATTTCTCTACAATTGATAAAATGTGTTTTTCGGATAAACTCGAGTAGAACAAATATATGAAAAACTATGAGGACTATTTGTCCAAATGTCCATATGATAGAGATTTTCATTATTATTATCAGGAAGTGAAGGAATTTTTTTGGAAATAACATTATTAAGTTATTATAATTATTTCAATATATTTGTAGTAAGGACAATCATAAGTTCTATATTATTTTCAGAAACAAGGAGAGAAAATCTCTAACAAGAACTAAAAAATGATTGTACCACCTCCTCGAATAACTTAAGACAGTATGCAACTGATAAAGTGTTGGGAATTTTGAGAAAACATAGAATTTTTTCGAAGTCACATATACACAGGGTGTCTCAAGAAAGCGCAGCGATAAATTTTGTACAGATTCTACGTTGAATTTCGAACAAGTTTTATGTCACGAAAGTTAACACATGGTGCCCATCAGCAGTTAGCAACATTGGATAGCTTTCAACAAGTTGAAAGAGTGAAGTGGAACAGTTTCCTCACTGAACTGTTGCAAAGGTAGACGAAATAACAATTTTCATGTGTTCATGATACCAAAACTATCAACTTTCATGATATAAAACCTTCCATCGAACTTTTTCAAAAGTCAACGTAGAATCTAATAATGCAATTTTATACAGGGTGTCCCATAAATGAAGCTTGAACCATTTAAGATATTGAATGAAACTCTACAACTTATGTATTCAACATTTTTTCTGTAATACGTAAAATCGAGAAATTACTGTGTTGGGTCAAATTCGGTGATTTCTTTCACGAACTAACCTGAAAACTTGCGTGATGGTGGACGAGCCGACGCGCATCTTGCTGTTCGTCCATTGGCCGACGGCGCTGTTGCTCTGCTGAGTGGGAGCGGACTCCGGCAAGGCGGGGAACAGATCGTCGTAGCTTTTCACCGACACCGTGGCCGTGGAGGGCTCGTAGGCCGCGCCGCCTTCTTCGATCACTGGTTGCTGCATCTTGGGATTGTCCTGATTCGTGCCGAGTCGTTACAGTAACACTAAAGATCAGAGGAAAATCAATAAAATGAACTTTTTTTTTATCTGTGGACAACACGAAAGGGAAACCTATAATGTTCGAGGAACATCGTGTTAGCCAGCGGTGGAATTTTGGGAGAGGAGGAAGGTGTTGGAATTTTTCTTGATGAAAGTTTGGAGGTTGTAAGCATCTGGGAAGACTTCACTAGGCAAAGAATTCCACAACTTTGCCGTTCTATTGATGAATGATGCTCGGTATAGCGATGTTCGACAGGTCTCGAGCCTGACAGTGTGGGAGTGACCAGCCTGAGCTCGTCTGGTATGTCTACTAGGAATCGCGCGTGGTGGCATAATAGATGATATTTCCGTTGAGCACCGACCGTGGAAGTACCCATAAAAAAGGCAAAGATCGCCGACCTTTCTACGATGATCTAGAGAGGTCAATGATTTGGTGAGTGTTGTATCATCGACTAGGCGAATAGCTCTCTTCTGAATTGAATCTAAGAGCTTTAGCGTATGTTTGGGGGGAAATTCAGCGACGATTTTACTTTTTCGTCAGGTCAACATTTCACAAGACAAAATTCACATGATACTATCGTCAATTCGCCCTCTCTTCGAACTATATATAACAATTAAAATCAAAACAGATATTTATTTCACTTTGTTGAATGGCTATATACTGATGAGAAGGATGTGCTCGATGCTTTGCTGAGCATTGGTTCTCAAATAGGTGCTCAGGAAATTGCCACTCATCTCTTTCTCTACATTCATTTTCGATCCGTACTTGTTCTTTATTCAGAGATCAGAGAAAAATCAATTGAATGAAATTTAGGAACGATTTCATTTTTTGTTGTTGTTTGTTGACATCATTCAATGAATTAAAACCCTGTGAATCCTATGTCTACTAGAAATAACTGTCACCTCTCACGGAAACAAAATATCTGATCAGATCATCTTGAGTTTCCAAAAAAAAGTAAGATAGTAACGTGAAAACCGGAAGGCTCCATCTTCAATATCAACCGAGAAACCGACAGTCTCAACCAAAATGGGATGAACTGTAGTCTACTTCAACAATTGTGAAAGTAGTTCCTGGATCATAAAACCTCAAATAAAAAATATCAACTAGTGTTCATATCATAATCATTCATAATGAGTATTTACAATTATTATTCCTCGAGTGAAATTTAATAGCCACTAATAACATCACTAATTATTTTTTAATTTCGTTGAATATTATACCTATAAGTATTTGCATGATATTCAACAAAACCTAAGATCTTGGTCTTCAATTGATTTAATTAAATATACCATGTTTACATTGAGGTGTAGTAATGCATATTTGAGAAATCATATAATTCTGGGCAAATTTCAAAGATTCAACTATAATGTGGAAATATCCATGATTCAAAATCGAAAGGAAATATCATGATAATGATGATAGATCAAATATCATGACTTTTAGTAAAAATTCACGTTTTTTTTTTTGACTTATTTTAATTTTGTTGTTGATTAATATGTTTTGGTATATTTCAACTACACAAATGCAAACAACAAAAAACAGCATGTTTTGACGTATTGTTCATTCAATATTCAATTATTGTTATAATACAAATAATAAGAAACTCGAATACCTTCAGATAAAAATAAACCTGAATCGAAACTGGGATGAAGTCAATTATTTTTCAATGTTTGAATGATATTATAGATGATTCTTGCAAAACTTTGAAAATATTTCACAACTGAGTGAAAATTTTGAAGCCCTATTACACCCTAACAGATTGAACAATTTCCCTTGGGTATATTAGAGACGAATTCTTTTACACATAATAGGCCTGCTGAGTCACCATAAAATCTAAAAACTCATGATAAAAAAATGTTTTTTTTTTTTATTTTTCTCGATATCGCATGATTGTATATCAACTCAAATATTTATAACTAACGTTGACAATCAACACTTTTTTATGGGGTGAGAAAATGAAATTGAAGACAGGTACCACAGTGTACCTCATTGTTTTGAAACAGTTCTGAAAGAGCAGTTTTATTTCTCCTGTTTAATTCGTTACAACATTAGATTCGAATATTCGCGGCAAATCAGAGTACCAGAATACATGGTTCCCATCCCCAATGGACCAATAGGAAAACAGGACGCTGGGCTTTTGGGTAGAGTCCCGATTTCCAATAGAAATGAGTAAATCATCAGACGTGAAGATGTGAAATTGTTATAATAGAGTTGTTGAATAGTCTCAATTGTCAAGAATTCAATGTGAATTTGAAACTGAAGCAGGCAAGTTTAAGTAGTGTGCTGATGCCAGCAAATAGTCGAGGAAGTAAATTAACAAGGTGAGTGTATATGTTTCCAACTCTTTATTGTTGCTGACATTGTATTGAGAATAGTTTTCGAGAATTATAAAACATAATTTTTGAACGAAATCTTCGAAGTGCAATAACTCTCAAACAGAATCAATTTTGATCAGGTTATATCTCGGAAACTTGCCCACAATTATATGTATAATAAATCAATGCTTCCTACTGATTGAAGTCAGTTATCTTCAGATTATCTGTTCATCAAGTTTCATGCAAATACTCATAATGATCAACCCTAGTTAGTTGAAAATTATTAGTTAGAGTTATCAGGGGCTATTCAAATTCTATCTTCACTTTGATGAGGCATATGAGCTGTAAATACCTACCTATACTTACTCAAAGATCATTATTATAATATGAAGACTTGTTATTACTTTTTTATTCAATATCCCTAGGTTGGTACTACCTACCTACTTGACATTTCATAATCCAGAAACTACCTATATACTTTCACAATTGTAGAAGCAAAGTACACAATTCAATACATTCTCAATGATTTATCAGAATTATCAATGAGATTTTCGATTTTGTGGACTTTGACCCAAACTAGTGTTGGCCCTATTTCCATTAATAGCACTTCTAGAAAAATCCTCAGTGAGATCTAAGAAACGGAGCATTAATTGATTTAAATCTTGTCCCAAACATGTGTTATTATTTTCTTTTTTCATTTAATGGGTTCATGCTCAACTGATCTCAATAATAACGGGATATAAATGCCAAATAGTCTACGATCTACATGTGCATGGTTCAAGGAACATATGGAACATAATGCACATTAGAAAATTATAAATCTAGCCACTATCGCAATACTGGATCAATATTGTCCCAAGAGATCAATCAAAAAGAAAGCATAGAGACTGTTTTGAAGATAAAATTGATAGTATTCAAAATGAAAATGTAATGGGCCATAGTCGACGTGTCACTCGTCTCAGCATGTTGATCAGTGATAATGAAGTATTGAAATTATGGAATATTCACTTACTGTACTGTAAAAACAGATAATCCGTCCTAGTAAACCCTGGATCTTCGTTGAATCTCCAGTGTAACTTGGTATTGCTGTAAAATTTCAAAAATAAATCGTGAATCTAAAAGACACTTCACACACGTTGTTACATACCTACTGCCAAGTAGAAAATGAAGAATTTCTGAGAGTTCCCATTTTCACAACTTGCGATGTCAAAATCACGTCAAAATCTTGAGAAGGAAAACCATAAAGTCCATTCTGCACTTGTAGTGGGACAAGGATGGTAGTTTGTTGATTGTGTCAACGTCAAACATGATGGAACACGATTCACAGAGCAGTGACACTAGACAGGCGATCAGTTCTGATGAAAATACAACTGTCATGGAATCAGCTGTGTGTGTTTATATGTGTTATTGTCATGTCAGTAGAAAAAAGTAGTTTGAAAAATATAGTTTTTGTTTAGAAATGTTGTAATACGTTTAATAGAGATGTAAAATGTCCTGTCAAGTTCGTTCAACGGGTTGTATAAAAGAAATCGAAGCCATAAGAAGATGTCTTTTTCCAACAGATGACCTCAGAGGTTCCTTTATATTACTTTCTCAAATTCCTCATTATTACAATGTTTCTTTTGTAGGTTCTGATAACTGGTTACAACAGTGTGAAGTCGCAGTTTCTCCAGTAGCAGACCTCATAGTATTAGGACATGAAAGGAGAATAGTTATTCTCAGTTCCAAATGTGATGATCAATCTTCACTGAACGAATATGGTATTAATTATTCTGGACAAATTCATGATTATGATAAAATCAAAGCTATACTATGCTTACCAGTAATCGGACGTCATGAAATCACAAAATTAGGTCCAAAATTCACTTGTATTTTGGTCGGTTTTGATTCTGGCCACATCAGGTGTTACACTGATAACTGTGATTTATTGTATGAAGAAAGGTTTCATGCTGAGAATATCACCAGCATCAAGTGTCAATCTCAGCACAGTCCCAATCCTAATGTATTACCTGCTTTGAGCACTGAGCAGATTCATATCCAATATCAAAGTGTTATTTCTATAATAAATAGCACTGAACTGTGTAGTGTCCTGCGAAATAATTGGGCACAGTTAAAAAAAGGAGGCATCGTTGACCATATACAGAATGCTGTGATGCCCAAAAAGTGGGGTTTTGAGGAACAGTCTGTTATCAATGACAGTGCAGTTGTGGGAAGAAATAGGGCTTCTAGATTTGATCATTTACTCACTGCTTCTACCTGTGGTGGTTTTGATTGCAAGTATAGTTCCAAACCCCCATTCTCTACTATAGTTCTAGCTGCTGGTTCAAAGCCCTTTCTTGGATATCATCTGGCTCATGAAGGCCAAGCAGTGATTGGCTTCAGTGATCTGGCCAAAGAGGGGGCCAAGTTTGTTGCTAACAAAGTGAAGTCAGCATTACCGTGAGTAATTTTTCAATTGTACTAGATCAAGTTGGTATACAGCATTTCATTTTCTATTTGAAATTTAATGATGATTATTTGTTTCCATGACTTACAACCATTCCAAAAGTCCAAAAACCAGTTTTATATGGAAATGAGAATTCCTAGTGTAACTGATGAATTGTGTCAATTTTTCAAACTTTCTCAAAAAATACATCAAATACAATTTTTACTTCAAAATAGTCAAGATAATATATCTCAATCTTCACAATTACGAATTACAAATTGTGTCAGCATAGCAGAATACTTTACCAGGCACTCTCTTTTATAATGCAATAATTTATTGTTGTATAGAACTCACAGTATTACTACTAATAATATTAATAATAATAAAAATCATTGGTTAAACTCCAGGTAAAACTGGTTTTACATTGTTTGACACCAGTTTTGCATTGACACTGCACTATTTCTCTCCAAAATATGAATTTACGGAATGGAAAACAAAAAATGGAAATTGCTATTACATTCATTGATGATGACTTCCATAACTTAGGTTTTTCTCCTAAATGATTTAAGAATACCTATGCTCCCAGTGAACTTTTCTCCAAATATCTTATTTCTGTCCAATCAGTGAAAGCACGATAGGCAGCAATGTTGTTCAGAGCAGTCATACAAAATACTTATCATTTTTGGTGATTCCCTTTGAATGCCTGATCTACGTTGGGTCTATCTATCTCTCAGCAACTCAAATTGTTTCATTTAATGATAAATGTACTTCATTGGATTACCCATTAGGCCATTGACCAAGGTCCTCCAGCATGTGTCAATGAATAACATGATTGATATATGCATTAAAGAACTTTGCATTGTATTTGAATGAATATAAAGAAAATTAAAGTCTCATTCTTCCTTATTGAGTGTGTATTTTCTGTGAGGTCTTGATTCCTATTTTCACAAGACAACAAAATGGATTCAAGTTGTTTTTGTTGACAGTCACTTATGCCACTTTGCTCATATGAATCCACCTTTAGCCTCGTGTATGAAATCATCTTTTGATATTTTCAGCGACTGGCTTGTGTCCAAATCAGTGAAGCAGATTTCGATCGCTATGCAACCGGCTGACGACATGGGGTTCAGATTCGGGTTGTGTGATCTGCGTCGTACAGCCACAGAAATCATCCTTTCTCCAGATCGCTGTCTAGCGGCAGTTAGCGATAATTTAGGCAGAGTTTTGCTTTTAGATACCCAGAGAGGCGTAGTGTTGAGGATATTCAAAGGCTACAGAGATGCTCAATGCTCTTTTGTTCAAGTACCTGAAGAGAAAACCTCGAAACATCGGTCGGGAGATAAGGTTGCTTTGTTCTTGGTCATTTACGCGCCTAAGAAGGGTAATTTGGAGATTCTCTCCCTGCAGAAGGGTACTAAAATAGCGACGTTCACGGCTTCCAAGTTCAGCAGACTCATCCACATCAACTACGGATTGTTGGGATTCCAGAAATATTCAAAAAGCCGGTACGTTTGTGCTTACACAACTGTCTTCATCGATAATGACGGACAAATCAAAGAATTCACTGTGCCCTTCCACTTTGCATTGTCAGAGAAGGACAATAAGCGGTCTAGAGATATATATTTGTACAAAAACTTGCGGCTTATGATCAAAACTGGAAACTACGATGAAGAAAAGCTACTCACCGAAACAACAAACATTTGCGCTGAATTAACAACCACAGAAATCAAGTCCCAAATCGTGGATCTCTTTCTCACGAATAAAGCCGTACCTGCCAAGGTTATCTTGAAGGCTGTCGATCATTTCGCTAAGAACCTGACAGACGAAGATACTGTTGAGCTGAAGGTTATCTGTGAGAATGCAGCCGCTTTGCTCGAACTATACTTGTTTGTGAATGACGTTGAAAATGGAAATGCGGAGCCGGCTGTAGCAGAGCAAGATGCGACCATGACACCGGATATGGGAAATCTACAGAAACTATTGGATTTGAGCATTTCTCATGACTGTGATAAGCACTCAGGGGTACACGTATCATTCTCTGACGATGCTTCATTCGCAGCATCCGAGTTTCTTTCCATTTTTGATATTACCGAACCGGGAACCGTACGTCTCAAAAGATGTTTCGACGAATTGGTTGTGTTCAGGTCATCAGAAGTACTTTTCGATAGATTCATCACTAGATCTCCTCACGGATTCAACGAGAAAGTATTCGAATCATTGCTGATGAGCTGTAAGATCCCAACTAAAACTTTGTTCCATTTATTGATCAATTATTGGATTAGTCGGTCGCTACATATCAAGCCCAACTTACAGGAAGAAATTTCCAACTTATTGCGACTCATCTACACTCTGTCGATTTCTAGTAAAGAAACGTTGTCGGTGGAGTTCGACGAAATCTCGTTATTCTGGGAGGAAATACGAAGCATACTAGGGAACTCCGATAGACCTTTGTCCGCGCTTATAGCCGCCATTTTGTGCAAAACCGTGGAACTCAAGGTCGAAATGGATTCACTCTTGAAGTCGATGGGGGATTCTAATACGACTCTAGAAGACGAAAACATGGAAATTCTGTCCCGTGAAAACGTTCAGTGGTCTATATTGATTGGTAAGGCGTTGATGGGTTGATGGAAAGATATTCTTTGATGAATTCGTTTTCTAGGAAAACTAGAGGATGTGTCGCTACTCAATATTATCCTCTCTAAGAAACCGATCGTTGATGATAGCTCTTTACCGTTACTGGAGCACGAGGAATTCAATATCAGCTTGAAATACATTTTAGACAAAGGCAGAAGTTCTGTTAGCGAGCTGGTAGCGAAATGGCTCACCTCCACGGGAATGAACCCCAAGAGCATAATAAATCACGATCCTGTTCCAAAAAAAGAGGAAGAAGAAGATGATGAAGATATACCATATTTGCCGCCTGAAGTAAATACCAACGAAAAAGCTTTAGAACAGTTGGATTTGTTGAGGGAAAGGTTTCCCTTCAGCTTGGAAACTAGCTCTCTATTAACTAATATGGCTTGGGAGTACGCTCTGGCTTGGAAAAATGATTTGCAGAATCTGGCGAAACTAGAAGCTGCCATCACTTGCTTTGATTCTATCCGGGAACCCAAAATCAAGCAAGGTTTGTATTTTATCAAGTACATGCAACTGATTGCTAATCATTCAATGATTAAAGCTCACTAAGATTATGCAAAAAACAGTTTTCTAGTGGGTATAACTCGAGTTTCGTACGATGTAGTAGAGATTCGCGTGCACGCTGAAAACTATATTGTTGTATAAACATTTCAGCAAAATTGAAATAAACGTCTTTCAATCTCATACATAACAAGCCATCGTGAAAGAGAAGAACTGAAGTGCGAGGTATCAAATTTCTGTTTGAACTCCGCATTCAGGACCTGTTCAAAGCGTGGTATAATTTCCCTCAATTTCGAGGCGTGCATTGACCGAAATTCAAATCCGTTGGGGTTATTAATAATTCCGGTGCGTATGACTATGCCGAAAGCACTTTTCAATTCGGTCGTTAACCTCTGGTCAGTGGTAAACACGTTTCAATTCATTATCTCCCAAAATTATTTTCGTTCGACAAAAGTGATTTCGACAAAGATTCTTTGATCTCATTCTGTTTATTCATCTTCTATTACCAATTCCTGTATCGCTCCAATTTCGTCAACGTCCTAAATACACACTATAGAGTGATATACAGTTGAAACATTTTGCCAGGCTATTCTACTTTTGTACAGAAGCATCTCTTTCTAGGTTCGTTACAACTTCTTTGGAACGCCTACATAAAAATCGGCATGGAAAACATATGCAAGCTCGTCAACAAGGTGGGAAAACTACCCGTCGATCGTCTCTGCCTTCAAAAGACCGGTCTCTCCGATCAACAAATACCTACCTTCACGCGGATAACCACCGATTTTCTCAACACCCTCGGTGGCGCGATGCAAGACAGCTTCTTCCTCGACATCCCCAACCTGAATTTCGAGGACATTTGGGACAACGGTCGACAGACGTTGGTCGAACTAGCCGCGCGACAAAAAGAGGCCAACTTCGATATGCTGCTCATGCACTATCAGCTCAGTCTCGTCCTTCAAATGCTCACTAATTTCCCGGTGAAACATTCCAAGCCGATAAACAACCTGTTCGAGGAGACGGTCGTCAATTTGTTCTTCACGGATATGCAGAGGACGCCACAGGAGACCTGCAACAGGTGCGACAGCAGGCTGAACACCTACCGGACCGAGTTCCTTTGTACGATCATCACGGCTAGCATGGAAAGTATCACGGTGAACGAGGAAGGAATGGTGTTTTCCGGCTCGCATAACGGTTGGATGGAGCATTGCTTGATGCTGGCTAGATATTGGAACGTGGACCTGGATGCTTTGCGGAGGCATGAGGTCGTGATGCTCTTCAGGAAAGGCTTCGACGGTTTGGCGTACGAGCAAATGTCGGCGGTGAAAAATCGGGTGGAACTGGGCAGGTTCTTGATGAGGATCATCGGTAAAAGGATATCCATCTTCTTGGCGACGTCGCCCTGTTTGGCCAAGAATTACCCCGCCATAAGTGTCATGGTTACGAGATACATGGAGAAGTTGGTACGTATGTCGATGATAAATGTTCAAAACGGTGGGTACATTTGGGGCTGCACTAGTCGTCCTTCCTTTCAAAGGGTTAGGATCCGAAAAGATAGGATAACTTCTGATTCGTTTTCTCAATCAATTGATTCGATTCATTTGCATCTTTCATAGTTATTACTCACGGACATAATCAAAAGTTGAAGCTGGTCTATACAACATTTGCATAATCCTGATCATAGTCCTAAGTTTACTTGGAGCATTAGGTTCAGTCTTGAGAATCTTGAGTATATTGAAATTGAACACGGTGATTTCAGCGTGTTTAAGTGTTGAGATATCCATGAAATCCATAGAGATCTTATCTGATCATTTCATTTGAAGTATTATCGAAATGACTTTTGAGGTTCAAAATATTATTTAGAAGGAATCCTGAATACTTAACATCTAATAAAGCTTCAGTTCTTCCATTATCAATGTTCAAACGTATATATCAATATCAAAAGTATCATGCTTGTATTTTGTTGTTGTTGTATCATGCTGTGTTTTAGTATTATTAAGTTTCAGTTTATTGGTTTTTTGATAAGAAGATAACGTTCATTTTCTCAATAGTTAGAATCAATCATTTCTGTTATGCTTGAATTTGGAGGTTAAGATCACCTGTCAAAATCTATAATATCTCTTATAAATTCTTCACTATTCAGAATGAGACTACATGCATAAAGATGAGTCTTCAGTCCTCAGAGAAAGATGATGGAGAATTTCCTAATTTGATTCTTTTCCAGGAGTGATTAATAATACATATGTGATGACTTTGCCTTGCATTTTTTGTAGGGTGACGAATGCTGTGAACCTTGCCCGCTACCTCGCATCACTAGATTATCTCGTCACTGCTGCAATTGTTTCGACGAAGAAAATAGAGAATATAAGCTCTCCCAATTACTTTTTGAAGCATGTACCGATTTGGAATATGTTAATAGGCAATAACATATCGGCAGTGTTTAGAATCAATTCTAGCAAATATTTGGAATTTACTGCGATTTTTAGATGCTGTTCTACTGCTGAGTTGCTCATGCGGTTTGTTGAAGTTTTATATCTACAGAATTTGGTTTTATGTCTTGTGGTCCATTATACAATTGAAATTAGAAAAGATATTTTTGTTATCTACCTTGTGCCTTGCCTTTTAAAATGGGCACACTTCATAATCATAATCGATAGTATATGAATAGGAATTGAAAGCATCGAGCAACATGGATAAAAGATAACTATATTCAATAGTATATAACTATGAGGTTCGTATTCAGATACACCGAAATGAAAAAAAAAATTACAAATGACAGGTTTAAGTAGTACGCAACAATTTTTATAATCTCTTACATATCACTAACGAAATAATCATTCAACTTATCAGTTATATAAAACATGTTTCAAATAAATATGCCCTAAAAGTGCTAGGATTACAGCCCTGAATAGTTATTGGAGTTTGGACCAACTTGTCTCCTAGAAGAGAAAGTGTTTCGCTTGTGGAGATCATCCCGCTGGTCCCTAAAAAACAAAAATCAAAGTTTTTCACACTGTTAACTAGGTTATGATCGTTCTTACTTGAAAAATGATAAATGCTGCTCTAATAGAAATCTACTATTGCAATGTGCCAACTCAGGCCAATGATTTATTATTCGTCGCAAATATATCTGCAATCTCTTTCTTCTTTCTTCAACCAAACTGGAATCCTGAAAAAATGTTTATCATGCACAACATTTCCCATAAAACATTGTGAAAATACTCGCAATACAATAATGGGCTGAGACGAGTATACCTTTTTTCTTAAACTTCTCTTTGGAGGAAAATCGAACGTTCCCACAACGGGATCCAATTTTTTCAGGTCACTATGAAGTGCATGGAACTGGGCGTATCTCCTGTAAATGTTCCACTCGTCATTTCCAGCTCTCAGAAATATCTGATAGACATGATGGGAATCAGAACCGCTACCTGCCAACCCAAAATTTATCACAGTCAGCAGTGACATAAGATATAAAACAATTTTCAACTATAGTAGAAGGAATATGAACTAGCGCTGAGCTGAATTAGACATTGGAATCATTAATGTCTACAGGGAAGCATGTACTAGAGATATGTTTCACTAAATCTTCTTTTTTCACGCTTCATTTTCTATCTCTGTTCAACCTCAATTGTTCCAAATAAATGGTAAAGGAATCTTGATGTTATTTGACCACCAATGTTAAATGTGTTCCCAACAAATCATCCTTTTGAAGAACACAAAATTACAAGTATGAAATCCAGGATTTGTTTTTGATTTCTATAACACCACTTGTGAAAGTGCATGAAGAACGTTCCTGAGACTGAAAGTGAAGACAAATTGATACATTTGAATCAATGACCCTGACAATAATGAATCATTCACAACAGTCATTGTGGCTGATGAGATGTTTGTACCTGTCAAAAATGCAGATGGTACCCAAATGTTAACGCTTCCGCTGTTTCCTTCAGGGCCAGTTTCGTCTGAGGACATGGGACCCCTAAGAGCCTCTAACTCGCTTCGTAGCCTCTCCAAAACTGCCTCTTTCGTTCGGAGATTCTGCTGGAGCATCACGTTGAAGTCCATCAGCTCGGCGTGCATTTCAGCCACCTGAAATGTATCAGATCTGCTTAAAATTGTTGGAACAGAGATTCTGATTGCTTGTAATTTTTAAGAAATATCTTGATTCGCCAATGAGGGATGGGTCCAAGAACAAACTAGAAAGAACTAGCCCAAAATGCCACAGTGTGGATTTCACTTGTATAAACTGTAGATCTCCGTCTCATCTACTCCCACAAGCATCTCAAGGGCTTCTGCTTTGGTAGCTGAGGAGATGAGCATCAATAACAATTACAAGCATGTATGCTCAAACTGACTTTCAGAGGGTACTCAGTAGCCAGGATTTCGCACAATCTATTGGGATTGAACAAAAATGTGTGCCCAAAGTGTCTAAAGCACTGAGGAACCCATTGATATTTACTGTCTGAATTTCATTTTACCTGTATTGCATATCGTTGTTACAAGTTTGAAGAAACATAATATTCAGCTCATATGTAGAAATCAATTTTGAAATAACACAAAAGATCTGAAACAGATCTTGAATCATATATGTTGACAATGCCAAAATGCTTTTGTTGTTCACCTCTATTTTAGATCCCACACCTGACACCACACTCCTTACTCTTTGTGATTGTCACAAATTGTCGATTTTTTGGGCAATGTGTTGGTTTTTGTAGGTTCGGAATGCGCCTTTGACTAACAAAATAATAAGAAGAAACACAAGACAGTACAATCTCACAGAATTTTTCTCTATTCCACACTTTTTGCGGGTGTTTGGTGTTTGTGCTTACCTGAACTAACTTCTTTTCGAACATTTTCGCTTCCACTTTATAGTTTGGTAGATTTGCTAGGTTTGAATCTCCCAAGATTCCGTTGATGCAGTCGTCATCGCTTTCCAACATCTGAATGGCGCTCACATATTTCTTCACCTGTTCTTTGAGAGCACCATTTTCTTTCTCCAGTAAACTGATCCTCATCTCTCTCCTATCAGAGAACACAAAGTAATATCGCTTCTGAGTACGTTTTTACGTTTTTTAGCTGAATGCACACTATTTTTACTTTAAGCTCTCTCGATCTCCAGAACGATTGAGAGAATTGCAATATCGCATTGGGCATTCTCGGTGATTTTTTGATCAATAAGCCTAGCATTAGACTGTTATTGTTTTTGGTTTTCAATAAATAGGTAACTGATATTTATAATACTTAGGTACATTACCAGCATCATTCATTACTTCATCATTTTCAAATTAAAATAATCCGAAAACGGTACACAGTTTAAAGTTTCACAAAGGGTACTTTTTTGGTTTATAAAGTTCGGACTAGAAAGACTATACTCAAAAAGTTATGTTGGAAATACTCGGACATGAAAACAAATTGATGCGATTTTTCAGCTTCCCAAACATGTTCAAACAAAATTTCATGCCAATATTGCCAGTAGTTTCGACGTAATCGTAAAAAAATGTTGATTATCTTTATTCAATTTATATTGAATAAGGATGATATTTTTGCAGTGTTCTACATACCCTAGCACCGAAACACCCAATATAAGACTATATATAATTTCCATATTCATGTCCTTCCTGTGCAAGGCCTGATGTGAGTGATATCAAATCAAATTGTGTGAATGAGTTGACAGTGGGCCCATCCTTTAATCCCTGTGGTTTCTGAATTTTGCTAGCTATGACCCCACGCAAATTCATTGATTTTCAACTTCATTATTATTATTACCCACGCTAAATTCCTCAATCGAAATCGGATGTGACATAAAGTAAACAAACTTCAAGAAACCGCCGGTCGACGTTGCTAATTCTCTCTCATTCTGGCTCGTGAGATGAATAGCGCTGTGATTTTACCTATCCAATTCCTCTTTGTTTCTGTTTTCCACCGCAGTCAGCACGGCGCTGATATCCGTGGACACTTCCAGGGCATCTTCTGGCGTGTCAGGAGCTTCGAAGTTTTTGTTCAGCTCGACTGATACGGGGGTGAGCTCCCCTATTTCCGACTCCACGGGCGTGAGGGTGTCGGGTACGGCAGTGGAGTACTTCTCCCTAGTACCGCTGTTCTCTATCGACAGTTTTCGAGTCGATTCTTGAAGTGATTCTTGTTCGCTCTCCATCCTAGAGTGTTTTTCTTCGATTTGGTTCAAACCGGGTTTCGTTCTGGTTTTCGACGGAGCGTTTTCGTTCAATGAAACGCTGTCCGAGGCGGTGCTACTAGAACTCGATGGAATGCTGGTGGACAGGGTGCTATCGTCATCATCGAAAGAGATGAACTGGCGGGCTACTTTGTGTTTTCGCTTTTCTTTTGGCTTCTCTTTATTTTCTACGAACAAATAATTCAAGTAATGAAGTTTGGAATAAATTCATCATTTCCTAAAGAAAAATCGTTCCGTATAACACCTCAGTCTGGTCGATTTTTATATTTCCAGTCGCAATTGTTGTCAATTCATGTACGTGATAGTGTTATTGTCCTCGAATAGCAAAAGCTCTTTGATTTGCATAAATATATTACATTTTTATCAACAATGATAACGCTTTATCATGTTCGAATGAAGGAAAAATATCATGTTGTCGAGGTCAATGCAGCGCTAGATTCACTCGAATATATTTTCGAAACATGTCTTTCAAAAAAATATAAAAACAACGAAACTATTAGTGACGAATTCGAAAATACCTGAAATTCCATCCTTTGTGCCCGTTTATTAGCCAATTTTACTCAATAAAGATTGAGGTTGTGTAAATGGAAAGAACTATAAAAATGGCCGGTTCACCTAAACTTTATTGAATTTGCACTAATCATCGTGAAAATACCTAGTTTCATTTCGAAGATCTCATCACTTTTCAGATCATCACCGTCGGTAAATTCATCACAGTTGTCTGAACTGTTTTATATGATTCAAAGGAAATTGATCGGTGCTTACATCATCACTTTTGACATCCCAATCAGAGATTATCGAGGTGACACTCATTTCTGAGGAGACTGATGCGAAAAATTCTCCAACATTATCTACTGTAATGGAATAACATTCCATCAGATCCATGAAAAAATATTACAATTGAAAAATACAAAAATCGATCCACGAAATGTCAGTTGACAATGAAAAATCGCGGTCAATTTAAATCTACGAGAATAGAAGTTGTCTTCACGACTGTTCGATCTTTGAAGACTGATACGGATATTCCTACAGCTCTAAATACATATTTCGATATCCTACAGGCCAATTTATCATCAATCGAAAGAATAATCTTCGAATTGATCAACTTGAGAGATTCGCAGATTTTCAAATTTTGGCGGGGGAAGTAACGAAAAGTTGAGAAGACATCACGTGATGTAACGGTCTTTTCCTTTTCAAGTGGAAAGTGATTCTAGTGAGAATATTGTTTGAAAAGTGACCTATTATTGATATCTGCTTAATATAGTGTTCAAACATCAGTGTATGGGAAAGAATACAAGATAGTTTCAATGGGTAAGTGGATAGGAAACAGAACATCTTTCTGAAGAAAAAATAAACCTGAGATTGATATACCTACTCAACTGAATGTTTTACCTAATATGGGTGCCTCAATGATGGGTTCAACTTTATTCTTGTAGGTTTCCGGTCTGTAAGCAACTCCACTATTCAACTCTGGCTTATCAATGTTGATAGCAAATAATATAGAATTCAAACCTACAAAAAACCATTCAGATAACATACACCACTCATAAACTCTGATAATCACCTGCTGCCATGTTCGGCAGCATACTGTTCTTCTCATCATCACAAAGTATTGCAAAACTTTCATAATATTCCTTCAAAATATCTGTGTTGCTTAACAGTGTGTGAAAGTACCTGCAAATGAACATACATCAGTTCAACTCTCAGGAAAGTGATGTGGATCTTCAGTGCACCTTTCAAGAGAACGTTCATTCAAAGTAGACCTAATCCAAGCCCTACCACGACCAGTATCAGTCCAAATCTGCTTTAATACTGCATACCTCTCCTGTTCGTGTTTTGTCAGATGTTTTCTAACAAAGGGCCAGAATGCTACAACAAATTATCCATGAAAATCATCTCCAACTAACCATATATCTCAACTCACAAGGATTTTCATGTCCAATACTCAGAGTATTCACTACAATATCAGACACTTGCTTCAAAGTTGAGTCTCCAACAGTAGATGGCTTGGATCTCAGACCGTAGGATAGCACAGCCTCTAATGTTACACAGAGTCCAACAACACAGCTATCATACTCAGTCGCTAGCTCTGTTTTGCCTCCGTATTGCTTCTGGCAGTTCTGCACACACTCAAGAAGTTGGTTGAGGAGTTTCTTGCCTTCATCAATGGTGTCTTTTCGAGAAGAGGGTGCAGCAACAGCAGACATCAGACTTACGGGCTGTTGGAGAAAGAATTACACAACAGTGCAAGTAATAGTCACAGTTTCATACCATAATAATCTGGAAAAGTTATTGATAACCTTGAATCCTATTCAGGCCATGACAAAAGCAGCAAAGATGGTTCATTATTTCACTCCATATCAGACTGGATACTACCAAGTTTGTTATCAGTTGTAATTTGATAGCCTCATTACAGTATTTGTGGGTTTCTGGTATTCGTTGTTTTGATTCAGGAGTCACCTAGAAAATATTAACAAAAACATATTCAAGCAAACAACAATGTGGTGATGTAAATAGTGATCAGTAGGTGGTGAATGTCATGATGTGTCAGAAGTCATAGTACATTATTGTACCTGTACTATGCTGATAATGGAGTTTTTGTATTTACATGTATGTGATATAATATTATAAATGGGGACATATCAGTTGTAGTTATTTGTAATATGGTATGAACAATGAAAAAAGTTGTTTGTTTTACTTATAGATATTGTACATTTTTGATGGGAGTGGAACACTAGTGACACCTATTATTGGATACAGATGTCAAGGTAGTGCTTAGGTGTAGGTATCTGTAATGTATTTGGTTGCATGTATTGAAAGTTGCCTTCACTCAGGCAAAGATTATATTTCGGATTATATTCCTATACATTTTTTTTCTAAATTTATGCTCGCAAATGATAACACTCTCCTGTATAAAGGAACATACAGAATCATATCGACATCTATTTATCCGTTTGTCTGCGATATTCTGGAATATATCAGTCAATAGACTAAGTACACTTTTGTGTCAACCTCTCTAAGTTCAGGGACATCTTTTGTCACTTCAAGAAACTCACATTCATAAAGGAACCTAGAGAAATGCTACCCAATCAATGGTGAAAATAGTTTAGTGATATAAATGCCATTTCAGAATTACAGTGGAAAGATTATCTAAACATTCGGAATATAGATGGAATTCCATCATATTAAATATATAGTAGATAATATCCTTTGATTCCATTATATTTGAAATGTTGCTGCTGAATAAAAAGATATGCAGTTCACGAAATATGTGACAATTGTTACAAGAAATGACGTATTTTGTGCTGTAATCACAATTTCTGATGAAAGAAACTAAAAAATAGCAAAAAAAGAGAGGTGATCTCAAAAATAATGCACTAAATTGAAGAGGAAATACTTGAGATTGAAAATAAGATAGCATGATTGAGACCATTCATGAATATAATTATATTTACTATATTACTATAACTGAAGTCATTCTGATATAGAATGTTTGTACATAATATGTATATAGTATGATTGTTTTTCTTGTAATGGCTCAAAATAACAACCCTTCTAGATTTTCAATAGACTGCTGAAACAGTTGAATGTCATACCGAGTGTCCCATAATTTTTTCTCTTCCCATCTACAGTTGAATAGACATTTCAATGCTTCTTATGTTCTGCGGATTGATATGGAATCCAAAAATAATAAATGGGGGTTCAAATTGATCAAACTAATCCTACGTGAAGTTTATCATATAAGTCTCGAGATAATTACGCTGGATCGAATCGAAGTTGGAAAATTACCTCGGTATGTTAGTGTATTTTCCGAAAGCTCATAATGCGGGGGATTGTAAATGACTAGCGATTTTCTCGAGATCACTTTCGGGACTCAATGGATTTTTTATTTTGCAAACTATCTACGCTTGCGGTTGAAAATAGGCTATAATTAGTAGTAGTGACTGTCTGATTCATTATAATAAATAATTACTTTTTACCATATAAATAAACTGGATCGTCAGGTTGATACGCCCATTGGAATATATGTTTTTCAAATCGTTATTTCTTTTCTATGAGAGTGAATAAACTAGGAATTATGCAGATTTGAGAATCAGTACTTTCATTTTTATATTATTGATTCAGTACACTTTCTGACAATTTTAACTACTGGGTGACCACGAACGATCCTGAAATTTCCTGATGTTTCAGAAACAGCTGAAACTTTTCATTATTTTCTTTTTTCTGAGATTTGAAGTCCGATTCAAAATGTCGCGAGATATGGTCAATTATTCAATTCAATTATTCAAAGTCGGTCAGGAAAACTACCCTTAAACCATTTCACACGAGGAGGTGAAACTTCCTAATTTGATATTGTTCAATTTTCATTGCAAATTCTGAAAAACGACAAATCAATCAATGAAAATCAAACAGAAAAAGCAAATTTTGATTTGAGGATCTACAAACTAACAAAGCTTTTTGAGGATTATGGATTGATTCCTGTATTACAAAAAAAATAAGAAAGGATGAGGGAAGATTTTTCGAGATTCCATTATTCGTTTTCAGGTATCTTCAAGTTATGAAATCTCGAATATCAAAGTGAGCTCTGTATTCAAATCGATGTCACCTCAGAGGTTATCCTATCACAACTGTTGGACCATTTCCATTCGAATTTCGAATTTAAAAAAAATATTGGAAATGTGCTGTTCGTTCTTAAAATGCAAAAAATATCGTTCAAAAAACCATTCTTTTTTTCTGAAATTCATACGATTCTAGGGTACACTATGACTTCGAAAACTTATCGTTTATTGATTTGACTCTTCATACTGTGCCTCAATGGTATTTCAATGGTATGGTATTTTGCTGGGCAGATATTTTTTTGAGATACTTCATAACCTCGAATCTTGGAACAACACCTACTGGAGATACAATGTTGGGAATATTGTGTTATTACTCTTGATTTTTTACGACCTCATCAATTGATATGTGACAAGTGGTGAAAATTTGGATATTAGTGAATATACTTAATTGTTCATCAGATTCTGACGTGATGATATCGATATTCAAGTTTTTCATCGGAATCTGATATAATGATAGTGACAAAATATTATTGAAATCGGTCAGAAATGAAATCATCTACGCGCGTATTACCACGAAAATCATTTCTGTGATATACGTTGGGTGAAGGATTTCTTAAACACCCATAGCTTCCGATTGCTTATACGCTATATTGAATACTCTGTACCATACAACGAAATTCCCACTCAAAAAGGTGTATACTGGGTGGCCCAATGAAAACGAAACAAGGCTGATCTGACATAGTTATCGTTCTCAGAAAAAAAAAACACGCACACTCGGACCGGTCGATTTTTATTTCGAGGAGAAAATATTTTGCGCATGTTTTCAACTTTTTCACTTCAAACCTCTCGGAGGGGTGAGCTCCAACCCTCGAATCTCAAATGGGATAAGGGATCAAGTGATATATCATTTTGAAGGTGATCGAAATCTCTTACCAACGCTTCCTTGTTCTAGGAATTCAATATATGATATTATGAAAATAATCGGCTAGTGATGGAAAGTAACGCTTTTTTTCCTTTCATCGCTATTTCTCATTTTGTAGTTGAAACGATGTTCATCTAAAAAGTGCCTTATGCGTTATTTTTTAAATCCTTTCCTATCCAACATTACATGGAGAATCATTTATTTCAATGTCAGTTTCTTGATGTCTCAGTAAAATGCATACCTTGTTCCGTTTTCATTGGGCCACCCTGTATATATTCGATCCCAGTCCGATTGCTTCTGCTGCACAAGAAACAGATTATCTCTTCATGTTGTTTTCACAACGAAACTGCGAACTCACTATACAGGGTGTATTCGATACATTATACAACTTCAATGCCCAGAAATTTAAATTCGAGAGATTTTCATAAAATCATGAAAAAAAATCTGGTGCCCAGAGGAACACCCTGTACGTATAATCTTCATTAGCGGTCACCCCCGATCCCATCCGTAATGGAATGCGGAAGGTTCTTCGAGCCAACAAACAGCAGGGCACGAATAACGGCACCCTCGGCATGGGTTGCGCAACCCTTTCTCATCTGCTGCTCGGCCGATCTCCGCTCTTCTTCTTCTCCATCTTCTTATCGTTTCGCAGCCGCACAAGGTGGCCTTCGGCAATTTTTTATACCTTCTCGTTTTTTATAGCGCTTTTTTAAGGGCCACGAGGGTGAACAGCCGACCCTCGGGTTCGGACCTTTTTTCTTTTTTTTTTTCTTATTGGGCTGTGATGGAGTGTAGGCGATTCTCTCGATCGACGATGGACAGGGGTGTATCGTTGGATTGTCGAGCAGGGGGCGAACTTTTCGGAACTGTATGTAAATAAAGTTGATTTTCCCAAGAAAATTATTTTTTGATCCACAGCTTGTTGTATTGCATTTTGGAAAGAAATTATTTGCAAGAAACATACATTCAAGCCTACACATTGCAATTTTTCGAGACTCTTGACGTTCGAAATTAATATCTAGGTTGAAATGAGATCAAGAGAAACAAAAATTTTCACTTCTGGCGATAACTTCTGCTGTTTTCGCACATGACGCAGAAGCCGCATTGGAAAGAAAAATATCAGATCTTCATGGAGCAAACCGTAGTTAAAAAATGGGAAACCTAGCAATAACGAACAATTTCTAGGATTGTGACGACTTTTCATTCATCAAACTCCACGATCGACTAAAATCCTGAATCCCTAGAAGTTTGTGAAGTTGCGCATAAATGACCTCGAAAATCAGAACCAGTTTTAATTGTTTCCAAGTCTGAAAGTTGCATTTAAACAGACCGACAGGAATGCGCAGTTCATGTTACAAAAATTCAGGAATCGAATTGCAAGTACTTTCCTGAAAATGTGTGGAATGTATTCGACAGTAGTTGACAAAGTAGATTCTTGTTTTTGCACACCAAGGGAAAGTAAACTCACGAAGGCACCAAACCAAGATCATCTTCCCACTCTCATGAGGAGAGGATGGAAATTCACTAAGACAAAAAAACTTCTTCAGATCATCTTCCCAATCTTTTTAAGCAACTATTGAACCTCATGAAGGCAATAAACATCTCTATGTCATTTTCTCAATCTCCTGAGGATATAATTCAACCCCATAATGCGAAAAACCTCTTTATTAACTGTGAACTTCATGATGGCAGGTTACCTCTAAAGATTATCATCTCACCAATCTCGTGAGGAGATTTTTGAATCTCTTGAAGGGATTATTGAACCCCATGTAGGCAAACAATCCTCTTGAGATCATCTTCCGATCTGTTTAGGAGTTCAATGATTCTGATTAAAGCAGGAGCAGGTCATCTTCACAATATTGTGACGATATTGTCGAACCTCATGAAGGAAGAAAACCTGTCGAGATCATCTTCCTGATCTGGTGAGGAATTTACTCTGGACTTCATGATGGCAGGTTACCTCTTGTGATCATGTTACCGATCTCGTAACCTCTCGATATTATTTTCACCAATACCTCAGGAAGGCAAAAAAATTTTAACATCGTGAGAGTTTATCGAACTTCATGAAGGAAAAAACCTCTTGACATTATATATCTTCTGAATTCTGTGAGTCCACCCTGTCCTCGGTTCCTGAAATGAGGTTAATTTGGTGTGCTGACGCCTTTCCATTTCTAACAAACGACGCCCCTGTATTGCGAACGGGCAATTTTTGAACCGACGATCTAGGGTCTTATAGCGAGGGTTCTAAAAAGTGAAATGAATTCGGAATGATGGAAATTTCGTTGTGATATGCAGGTGGAGATTCTCAGAGGTTTTAGATAGCCAGGAAATGCAAGATGATAAATCGTTAGATTTGAATCCGCGATAAGAAGGATTTCAGAATTGTGTGTCTTTTTTATACCTGCGACAAAAAATAGCTTGTTTTGCCTATAATCGTGTATATCTCCTTTCATGATTTCGGTCTTCGAGTTCTCCGAGAACATCGAGAATAACTATTTATCAACGGGGATGAACAATGTTATTTCTAACCATGATACTGCCTATAATAATTTTCTCGTTATGAGAGAAGGATGATGAGAAATGAATGAATAGTTCAGAAAAATTGCGAATGGTTACAAAAACAGACAAAGTGATTACGATTTTCAGAAATTGGAATTAGTACGATTCCAGAGCTGTTTTACAAAATCATTTCAGAGATTCAAAAGAAATATTCTTGTTGTAGTTGCGACATGAACTTGTTCACATGATACAACAGATGAATCCGCTTCCGGGCATAATTTTACCTGATCCCCACAAACACCTATGAATGATAACTTACAATTGTAGGATGATATTAAACGGTTTTTTCTCTCGATATGGAACGCTTCTGCAATTTATAGTAGATCTCGATATCAGTCCATTTCGACTCGACCACCCAAAGCCTGGAGCATTCCAAGTCGAACAGAATCTCTCTTCCTATTCGGATGATATGAATTTACGAGTAGCTTCATTGCGCGAGATATTCACTTGCACTTTTAACATCAATTCGCCTCCATCCACTCGGAATCGTCAGCATCTCCGTATCGCCTTCTGAAAGGTTTTATTTCAGCAGTCTAAATCATGTACTTTGATTCACGTACACGGCTTTTAACTCTCGAAACACACTCATCGGACTTCTTCGGCAGGAATTATCCTTTAATAGCCGGATCGGTTCTCTTTTTATTCTCTTCTAATAATCGTAGATTCACATTCCTGTGTGATGATCTTTATAAAACGTGATTATCGGAGTAACATCTTCACTGGTCGGTTGATCCTTGGCGTGTTCTCAGGGGGTTACCAGCACGTTCCTCATAAATGGAACAAAAAAACTGGAGAGAGCACTGAGTTAGGTGTAATTCAATCGAAAATTTAAGTGTATGACTACGAGTCGCGAGAATTTTGAGCTAGGGTTTCTTATTTTTGCTTTTATCGCCTCTGGCATATTTTCTGCATCCTCTTGTTGATATATTTTCCATTTTTTTGTCCCATGCAGTTTCGGAATCAATTTTCAGTGAATATTGGTGATGGTGTGGTAGGGTATTATTCTACCAGTTATGAAGATGTTCTTTCGGAACGCGTGAAATGTTAAATGAAACTCAAAACCCTATCTAAGAAAACCATAACAAAACTATTTGTCAGGAGTTGTTCTACAGTTTTTCTAAAAGAGTATTTCTTATTGTATTTGAGGAATGATTTAACGTAAACGAAAAAGGTAACGTTAACGAAAAAGGTATCTCGATATCACCTGATTGTTTTGTTTTCCAAGCACTTTTGTACATTTCTACTTATAAAGTTCTCTCAAGTGTCAAGGGAGTTTTCGTGACATTTCATGTCGATTTATAGATGTCAGCTCCTTCATGATTTCCTCAGCCAGGTTCAGATTTCCGTAAAGAAAAACTTTCTGAACCAGTCATGTAAAGATGAATTTCCCAATTTCAACTCGGGTTTCTGAAAATAAAAGAGACGAAGTTCCTTAAATTTCGAATTGAGTTTCACCCTTCAATAAGAATGATTTATGCATTCTCAATATTCTTTGTGCTATGATTCTCACGCCACTGAGCGAAACCTCTTCGAGTATTGAGTGTGATAACAGCTGAGTAGAATCGATATGTTTTATACTTTTCGCTTGGATGTGAAGTAGCTGGTAATTGGAAATGGATTATAGTGATTGTTTCGCACTCGAAGGGCCGTCGCATTTCTTCATGTTATGGGCAATGCGAAATTGCGTGATCGATACTATAGTAATTACGGGATACCTCAAGGTTACGCACTGGATCCTTCATCATAATAAACAAAGGAAGAGTTTTCAGTTCACCAACAGGAAATTAATACAGGAACGAACTATTTGTTCATTTATTTGCAAGTTTTGAGTTTGAAACACAAGCTCCACTAAGGGAATAGTCAGTACTCTTTTAATGATCGATTTCATAAACTAACCAGACTTTATACAGATCACCAATTCAGTTCTGCAATTTTAGACGTTCTGTGAGCATTTCTTGACAAAAAGATAAGTAGTAATCCTCATTTTCACCATTCGAATGATGTCATTGATCTCAGGGGGTGATTCCTTTTTATATTCCATGAAAAAAAGTTTATATAAACGTGTGTCCCATTTTGCCTATTTTTCTCTTCTGTTATATTCTGTTCTGTTTTGTTCTATTCTGAAAATTGAATATGAGAATGGAAAATTCGATATCAATTAATGAAAACACCTTGGAACCAGAATTCCTCCGTCTAACAAATTGTCACTTTTCAGTGTCAAAACCGAAAACATATTGAAAAATTTCGCGAAGAGAAAAATATTTTAATTGTGTTGAGAATGGGAGCAGATTCGTTCGCGAAACGTCCACCAAAATAAGTAGAGGTTTTATTCTTACTAAATATATTTGTATTTCCAAATTTTTTCGAAAACAAGTTGTCACTGACCAATAGAGAATTTCTCTTTTAGGTATCTAAAGGTTTAATTTCAAGCACAGTGACATTTTGGGGCAGATTCCAAATCTGTCCTTACTACAAATATATTGAAATAATTTTTAATGACTTCTACTCTATTATTTAGAAACGAGTAGAGAAAATCCCACGAATAGCTGGAAAATGAATGTACCACCTCCTCGAAGAACTTACAGACAGTATATATTTTCTATTCTATTTTCTACTTCAACTTGTATTCCATTCAACATTTCAAAAAAAAATTAATTGGGAACATTCAAATCTCCTGCCATTCGACCAGTGGTTCAGGCACCAAACACCAGGAAGCTGTTGTCGTCGAAACACAAGAATAACATTTACGTTGGACATGTATAAAGATTAATTAATTTCTAATTTCATTCCAGTAAGGAATGTGAAACAATACGATGACCTTCGGAAACTATCCCTCTGCTTATTGTACATGGAAAGTCGACTCGAAAAACTCGTTGCGCCGAAGCTCGTGGTGAACAATACAAGATTCCCGTTTCGTTCCATAGCTCGTACCACCGTGTGAACCGAAAACCGAAAAACAAAACCATCTAATTATAGACCCATCTCCTCTATTCCTAACGTTTCGACTAGCAACCGAGCAATCTATCCGGGGCCGAAAAAAAGAAGTACCCCGCGTTCTTTCGGATAAGACGACGAAAACGTAAAAAAAGGTCGGAATACCGCGGAGGTGCAACGACCTTCGGGTGGTTATATTCGAGGGTCCAAGTCGGAGATCACTCGGTATCGAGGTGAGGTGGACAGTATGTGGCGCCCGGTGAACGTCCAGAACGTAGGTCAGATCGAGGAAGTGTTTGTTGAAACTTCATTCCTTCATTCTTAGGGTGGCTTTATAATATTCGAGACTTTACATTTACGACAGATCGAACATGGAAATGAAAATTGTTCATTTGAGACATTCAACATTTATCAGTTGAGGTGCCCAGCTTGAGAAATTATTGTGAAATGGCCATGAATGAAAATGAGATGCGCGCATGTTTGTTTATGACGTTTTGCGAGACAAGTGACAGATCTGTTTCCCGCTTTTATTCAAAATTGAGTTTGTTACTGGATGGTAACATTGGCAGAGTTTTTTCAGGATTTATGCGTATTTTTGTCATGACAATCATATCTTCAACCAGTTTTTCAATAATTTTGGCGTTAGGAGTTCAGTATACAATAAAAAAAATATCGACAGAAGAATACTCATTCTCAGTTCCAGTTGTATCAAGATTCAAGGGAGAATAGTTGAAGTTTTATATTTATATTTACATTTACATTCACATCTTTACTTTATTTTTACGTTTATTTGTAAAGATCCCCTAGAAGGATCTCCTCAGGGTTAAGTTGAAAAACAGCTACTGACACTTCACCTTTTCTTCATGAATAAAGTCGATTTATTATTATCATTATCATTATTATTATCGAATCAATTATTTTGATTATACAAGAATGATACCAGATTAATTAATGATCGGGAGGAACTGGTATTTGGTGGAAAAAATACGAGTTGAGCCCATGTGGCATATTGTTCCGAAATATATTGGCCCTCCCTTCTAGCAAGAGATAAACACACTTTACAGAAGATACAAAACTCTTGTGTAAGATACTCATATGGAATGAGAAAATATGACCATGTTTCTCCAATCTATGAGAATATGAAAATTTTGAAACTAGAAGAGAGGTTTTTCAATAGACTAGCTGGACTCACATATCGAATCAATCATTCTAAAAACCGACATACCTTCTAGACAAACTCACAAAACTTGGGACTATCACAACTGTTTGACAAGAGCTAGAGATCTCTATTGTATTCCTAGGCACACTTCCACACAATTTAAACGAAGCTTCTCATACAACGCTGTAAAAATTTTCAATGTTCTACCGGCACACATTAAGTCGCTTCAAAACTGGCACAACTTCAGGAAACATGTCAAATCCTGGATTCTTTCAAATAGACAATTAGTTACTCAACTATAATAAATATGTGACAAAATATTTCTCGTATGTTAGAGGAGAAATTCATAGTAATTGCACTGTCACTTCATTGCTCTGTATTTATTATTGTATTATTTACAAGTAGTGGAGATATTGAGAAGTTATTCCTTGTTTGTTCATTTCAATAAAATTGAAATCATACTGTCTCATTAAAACTATACGACAATTCTAGCTGAATCTTATAACTTTCATCATTTTTCTTCTTTTCTTTTTTACTTGAGAACCACTTATGTTCATCACTATGTTTCTCTTTTGTTGGTTACATGGAAGAACGGCCATAGTCGAATGTCGCCAACACTTTAAAAAACTTTTAATCCTCATTTATTTTCAATGAATAAAGACGCTATTATTATTATTATTATTATTATTATTATTATTATGTGAGTGAGGCAGCGAATTGTGATAACTGCCGTAGGTCAATATATTGTGAAATTGTAACAACAATTCAGTATTGATTTTCAGTTATCTATCATCTATCAGAGGGATGCTGTATGCTGTATCATGATGTGATAATCGAGGAAACATGTGTTGCTCTTTGGTGTTCAATAGTATTCGCGAAAACAGTTGCAAAAATTTCCCATATGAATTCCGTGCGAGATGATGATAATAATGATTGCCCATTTCGTGAATCCAGACAGTTCTGTGTCGAATATTATAGGTCGGTATCTCTCTCAGTATCTACAAAGCTCAAATGATTTTCAAATGTTGAATATTTCCATAACCTAATTCATCATTAATGTCTTAAATCTTGAAGTGTCGATTATAAATGTTGAAAATTTTCATGGAGCCGCCCTTAAGATTTCGACTAAGCGGTCTCGGAATTTCATCCATTCATTGTGCATGAAAATATTGTTGGCAGAAAGCAAAATCGCGCAAAAAATATTTTGGCTCAATTTTCGACTTTTCAGAATGACGCTCAGTTGATAATCATTGATTTTCATCGCCTCAATCGATGGAGTCAAATCGACTCGATCGATCTGCCGATCGATTTTTGGGACATCTTTGTACAAACAAAATAATACTTCGAGGATTTAATAATGTCTGAATTATTTCGAATGAACTCCATCGACATCGTTGAATTTCGTTCGAAGTATCTCCTCCAATCAAACCCACTTTCGATTGAATCTCCAATGTTCATCTCAAAATTCGAGATTCATAAAAAATCAACTTTCATTTTCACTAACATCACAGCAGTTCCATGGAATCTAGGATTTTCCTTCATTTCAGAGCAATTCCTGATAATATAAAATCTACAATATACACAATGTTTGAGGGTTTTAGTGAAAATTGTAGAAATGAAAAAACAAAAATATCTGGAGAACCTTGAATGCAAATTATTCTTCTTCAACTCCTTCGAGATCAATAAATTCCATACCAAAGTATTTTCCTCCAAACTCACTTTCGATTGTAACTACAGTTTTCATATCAAACCAGATCACAATTGGATCCTAACCTATCTCAAATTCGAGATGATGCACACTTTCTCGTCTTGCACAACCGATTCCGACCTTAGGTAAAACTTTTACCTTTCTCCATTCATCAGCACATAACTTTCATTTTTACTTTCATAGAGTGCAGGCAGCCAATTGAGAGTATTCTCTATTCGTCAGCCTGCATATCTAATGATCCTCGGCGGGTGCGTAACCTTGTACAAGAATTTGTTTGAACACCTTGAACTTGAAAAGTTCGATAATGAACTGGGATGACCTGCGAAGAAGATCTCCACCAGGGTCGTCACAAGGAAATTATATCAGGGAGATTAGTTGATGATTAGCATAGTATATTCATTTTCCAGCTTTTCGTGGGATTTTCTCTACTCGTTTCTGAAAAATAAAGTAGAAGTTATTGAAAATTATTTCGATATATTTGTAGTGAGGACAGATTTTGTGATCTGCCCCAAAATGTCACTGCGCTTGAAATTAAACCTATAGATACCTAAAAGAGAAATTCTCTATTGGTCAGTGACAACTTGTTTTTGAAAGAAATTTTGGAAATACAAATATATTTAATGAGAATAAAAGTTCTAATACTCCTGGTGGACGTTTCAGGAACGAATCTGCTCCCGTTCTCAACACATTAAAAATATTTTTCTCTTTGCAAATTTTTTTCGAGCATAGCATAACATCGAAAAGAGTTAAGAATCGTTTTTCCAACGCTTCATTCGTGTGATGGGTTTTGTGTTTTGAGAAGATTGTGCTGATTGATGAGGAGTATTTTAAAAAACTCGATTTGCTTTGGGCAGGAAGTAATTTCCGGAGAAATACCTAGGTTTCCATGAGAAATGCTCCATTTTTTTAAGTTTCACCGGCTATTGAGAAAGCATTTCTCTTAGTTCGCGACAGTTAACAAAAACTTCTTGCTACTATATATGCTTTTTTTTGTCAAAAAACACACTTCGATACCTCATAGCTCACTACTTCACATGTCAATGATTTTTACCAATGCCTGATATGTTTTCTCTACGTAACCGAATCAGACTTTGTAATTTTTTTTAGAATTTCGAAATTATTATCGGAGAAGTTGAAATTTTTAGGTGCAAGTACCCAATTCAACATTTTACCTCGCCATGATAATTCATCTCCGATTTCAAAAATGTTTTCTACGTATCCAAATATTCATAGCGAATTTCCTCAGAATTTGGAAATGGGCAAGTTGAAATTTCGATGTTGAAGTTTGCTGCAACAACTATGATTTTTTCCGACTTATTGTGACGTCTATACGTAACGTTATTATAATTTTTTTCAGAATATTTAGACGATTTAAAAAAGAACAGGTGGTAGGACATGACATGGATCTGCTGTGCTCGCCGTAAGATCCTTAGAGACCGTACAAATCCTCTCGAAAATTCGCGTAATGGTACAGAATTGACGAAGAAATGATCTGTGTGCCACAAAAATCTGTTAGAGTGAAATTTTCGCTGTAATATCTCGTTAGATGAGAACTCAGATCGCAGTTCAGGTGAGTAAATAATCAGCCGAGTTTGTATGAATACGGACTTATTTTGTCGAACGGACTTTTTTCAATCGAAGACAATGTTGACAAACGCACGTAAATAGAATGATCGGTTGGAGAGGATTCATCTCTGGAAAATCAATAACCACGATGATCGGGTATGCGATAATGGAAAAGACGTCTCTTTTTCAAGACGTTTCAGAATCTGACTTGCACATACATCGACTAGCATTTTCAAAGAATCCGACGAATCGACGTATTTGCATAGCTATTAATTATGATGAGTGGATTCCATCATTGATGTGCCAATGACTGTGGGACGAGTTTTTCGACGGGCCATTTAAGTATACCGAGCATGCATGGAAAAAGCATCGCTCTAAGCACGATATTTTCACGCTGATGGCATTCGAGGAATTATTATATCCAGTTCACCAATTAACGCATCTGAAAAGCGTATGACACCAAGAAAAGATGGCTGGGAATATTTTGCCAATGTACTCCGAAACTTCCAGGGAGAGTGAACTTTCACTCGAATAGAAAAGATTTCTGTTGGATATTCGAGTCATTAGACTCCTGAAGTGTCACAGCATTATTAACTTCGTTATTTTAATTTGTATTATTTTTCTGAAGCTTCAAGGGTCTATTGTCGAGTTGATCTCGTATGCGAATTCAATTCTTAAAGCTTCAAGGGTCTATTGTCGAGTTGATCTCGTATGCGAATTCAATTCTTAGAGTCAATGCCAACTGTGTATGTTTCTTCTAATTTTATCCGTACACAAATTCTAGAATAGCACTTCTGATGTTGTTACTAAAAACTGTATTTTTCACACGTGTTATTAACTGTGGATTTCCTAACAATATGGGTCCTTCTCAATAACACAATCAGAATATTACATTATATGATAACGTAGGTGGACATCACAGATGAAGATGAGAATAATGAAATGATTTTCGGTTTCTATAGAAATTCCATGAAGAATTTCGTTTACAATTATTCTATTGAGATGCCTACTCGAAATGTGTTGCTCCTAGCGTTGGATCATAATAATAGGAAAATAATGTGACCAAATGAAAAATGATGTGATGTGCAACAGAAATACATTTACAACTACAAAAGCTGATCTTTGCCAGTTGGAATTTGCTGTGGAAACGAAACACTATTCTTCAATTCTGATCGAATGAAGATGATCTGGGAATCTATACGCACTAGAGAATTTTTGATACCACGATATTCGACATACTGAGTGGCCCAATGAAAACGCAACAAGGCCGATTTGTCATAGTTATCGTTCTCAGAAAGAAAACGCTTGAACCGGTCCATTTTTATTTCGAGGGGGAAATATTTTGCGCATGTTTTCAACTTTTTCGCCTCAAACCCCTCGGAGGGGTGAGCTCCAACTCTTGAATCTCAAATGGGATAAGGGATCAAGTGATACATCATTTTGAAGGTAATCGAAATCTCTTTCCAACGCTTCCTTGTTCTCTGAATTCGATGCAGTAGTTCTCGAGAAAACACTTTTATGAAAAGAATCGGCTAGTGATGGAAAGTAACGCTTTCTTTCCTTCCATCACTATTTCTCATTTTGTACTCAGAAAGATGTTCATCTGAGAAGTGCGTCATGCGTTTTTTTTAAATCCTGTCCTATCCAACATTACATGAAGAAACATTTATTTTGATGTCAGTTCCTTGATCTCTCAGTAAAATGCAGACCTTGTTTCGTTTTCATTGGGCCACCCTCAATCGAATATCAGTGGAACCGTTGGTAAAACTGGGGGAAGTTATAGATCACTGCTTGCTACAGTTGAATATTGAATAGAACTGATATAGTACCCATCATTGACCCTATAACTCATTAAAAATCACCATAGTCTCGGCTTCATATTGAGTTATTTTGGATACAAAAAAACTTCCAGTCAGCTAGAAGTGCACTGCGAAGTGCCAACTATGAAGGTGTTTCTACCTTCGATCATTGAACAGATCATTGAACAGACTAGATAAGTAATCCACACCCCTGGCAATACAGTTTGTCTGGAAGCAACATCTATAATATCTATCTTTGTCTAAACGAGGATAGCAGGAGCTGATTCTCCCAGCACCAGTGCCGTGTTGTCAGAGGGGGTCGAATTTATTATTAATTCATGATGAAACCGAATTGAAAATCCGTAACAATTTCAGTGGTACTTTTTAGCATTTCTTGGTGGGAAAATGAACATCTTCATACTTCCTTCACATCGTTACGAGAAATTCGAATACATACAATCCTATGTTGATTTTTGTAACTTGCTTGTAATCAATAAACTTATTATGACCACGTCACAAGAAAAGTTTAATTCTCAACGCCATATGAAACAATATACTTACTATTCAGTATACAGTTGTCTACTTATACTTTATCATAAACAACGTTCAATTTCGATAATGAACATTTATATCTTTGGCGATCAGTGGCAGTGCATGTAAGTATATTTACGATTTCAAAGTTCAGTTCAGTACCTACTAGTGGAAATAATTTTCAAAAAAGTGAAAAACTCGTTTTCAAGGCAAATAGATATGATTGCATATTTGAATGTAATTTTCAAATCTGAAGATGAAACTTGTTTATATCATTTCACGATATCGTCAAAAATGAAGGAGGTTCCATTATGAGCAGAATTCATATATTTTGACGCAAGAAATTGATGTCTGATTATTTCATTTCATGTAGCCATTTTTATCCATTCCATTTGGGAAAATGCTTCAAAATCTCGAATGTTACAATGGTAACTGTTACAATGGTAACTCACCTATGAAATGACGTGTTTTGATCGCCGGTTCAAATTGTCTTTAACACACCTCACAACGTCTCACTATTATATCAAATCACCAAAACAGGAAATAAACTGAGTTTCTGATGAATTCTGAGTACACAAAACTGAACACAAGTTGAATAATATCGATAAATCAAAACGTAAATAATGACAGATACCAAACAGAGCAATAATCGCCGTCGACTGTCAATATCAAATTGCGGTGTGGCAACGTTGAGCAAAAAGTATTCACGATACCCATGCTGGTCCTCGAGTCCCCAAGAAAGTAAAATTGCTAAGTCTCAGAATAATGTAGCAATCTTCTATTAATCAGAACTGATTCATAATCGTCATGACCCAAATTTATTATCATATTTGTGCATTGAACTACATGAATTCATGAAGGACTTTAAATATTATAGACTATTTATCACTTTTTGATGATTGGATATGACAACACTGGCGACGATTGGGTACTAATATTATGATAATTCTGGGAATTCATGTTAGCATCAGAATATTTGTTTTGTGATCCTTCTAGTGGGTTTGTTGTTCGGAGGTTTCTACACTAGACTTCAGTATCGCGTCAAAAAACTGAAGCCGAATTGGTCGTGCTCCGATCATAGTGTATACCGAATGGATGTTACATGAGATATAAGAAGAATAGAAGAAGTAAATGCTTCAGTTCATTGGCCCCTCAAAAATATTCAGCTAGACTCGTTACGGAATGAAGTTCATCATCAATCGATTGGCAGATCGATCATAGGCCTCGGACAACCCACTCGAGAATTATACAGGGTCTGACACTTTTTCCAATCGAACGAAAAGGCGATCTTGATGATTACAATCTGTGATCGGGAAAACTGATTTCTGCCGAACCCAGGTAACACAGACCTCTCTGCGAGATCTTTGCGAGGATATTATCAGGATCTTATGCGAACTCATATCAAAAGGTCGGAGATTGCTGTGCTGTCACTTCACTGGCAATGTAACTTCAAATGTTACATGAACGATAAATTTTGTATAATTCCACTCACCCGCTTGATATATCTGAGTCCTGAAAAAACATCTGATTTGAAAATCAACTATCATTTCCAATCGAGAACTTCGAAGTATTCACCAAGAATACGAAATGTCAAACAAACTCCATTCATAATTTAAGAATTGAGTTGACGAATCAAATATCTGTGTTCGATATAACAGAAAGGATCGGGTTTTTCATATCCAACAACATAATCCTGTTCTAATATCAGGTTTAAGAAAGTCATTAAGGCCTACAAAAGAATGAGTTTCGTGTCGAAAAGTAAATGCATTCCATTACTGATACCTACGATAGCGCTGAACAGACATGATGACTTTTTTTTATAATTGCCAGTATGAACTGGCAATTAGCACTAATTGTCAGTTTAAACTGGCATTTATCTCTAATTGCCAGTTTGAACTGGCAATTGAGGCTAGCTAAATTTCAGTTTGAAATTGCAATTAGGGCTAATTGCCAGTTCGAACTGGCATTAATGGCTAATTACCAGTTTAAACTGACACTTAGCTAATTGCTATTTTCGGTAATTAAGGCTAGCTAATTTTCAGTTTGAAATGGCAATTAGGGCTAATTGCCAGTTCGAACTGGCATTGATGGCTAATTACCAGTTTAAACTGACACTTAGAGCTAATTGCTATTTTCGGTAATTAAGGCTAGCCAATTTTCAGTTTGAAATGGCAATTAGGGCTAATTGCCAGTTCGAACTGGCATTAATGGCTAATTGCCAGTTTAAACTGACACTTAGTGCTAATTGCTAGTTCAAACTGGCCATTAAGGGATGAATGCTTGTTTGAACTGACAATTAAGGCTAGCTGATTGTCAGTTTGAACTGGCAATTAGGGCTAGTTGCCTGGCATTTATGGCTAATTGCCAGTTTAAATTTGACACTTAGGGCTGATTGCCAGTTCAAACTGACAATCAGGGATAAATGTCAGTTCGAACTGACAATTATGGCTAATTGTCAGTTTGAACTGGCAATTAGCGCTAATTGCCAGTATGTATGTAGTTGCCTGGCATTTATGGCTAATTGCCAGTTTAAATTTGACACTTAGGGCTAATTGCCAGTTCAAACTGACAATCAGGGATAAATGTCAGTTCGAACTGACAATTATGGCTAATTGTCAGTTTGAACTGGCAATTAGCGCTAATTGCCAGCAATTTAAAAAAAAGTCATCATGTTCGTTCAGCATCACGCAGCATCAGTTTTTGGGAATGTAACAAGAGAATTTTCATTGTTAACAAGATAGAAATAGATTTCTGGTCCTTCAAACAGCATGTTCCATCACTAGTAAAACGACAAAAAATTCAAATGCCATAATTTATGCCCTGTATATCAGATGACAATCGCAGTATCATCATGCTGTGTGTATGTGCGAAGGTGTATTTCGAAATACTCGAGGAAGTTTGTGTCCTCGTAGGCGATTGAGAGGCAGGACCACCAAAAATGATGCACGTTGGCGTTCTTTTACACGTTTGCTCAGAACCAATAAGGATGATGGTAATAGATGAAGACGCAAATGCGGTGCTGTTTCGAAATCGAGGTGCATCGTGTTGAGAACTATACGATGTATTTAAGGAGTGTTCATAACAAAATGAACGAGCAAAACTCTTTTTTTTTTTTCGAGAAAACCACATCGTGTGACCCCGCGGTGGAATGTTTGAAGAGGAAGAAGGTGTTGAAATTTCTTTTGATAGTTTCTAAGTCATAGGCCAACAGTACCACTAGGAAGAGTACGGTGATCCGAAAAAGTTTCGAGCCTGACACTGCAAGGGTGGCCATGTGGATATCGGAGAGATCGCCCACCGATCTACGATGTTCTAGAGGCGTGAATGAATTCACGAGCGGCAGTATCACCGACCGATTTCAGTAAATGTTTGAGAGCTGAACTCCAATGTGAACAGTACTCCAGTACTGCAAAACTGTCGTGGTGTGAAATATCTTTTTGCACGGAAAAGCAAACCAAAGTTTTGTGAGGCAGTTCTCGCAATGAACCTCACGTGGTTGTCCCATGAGAGAGCGCTGTTGGTGGTGATGCCGAGCATGGATATTGATATTGGCATTGTGTGGTCATACAGGGGTTTAAAACTCGATGCGCGCTGGGTATGCCAACGATATCGACTTGATTGCTGCACTCCCCATTGTTGATGCGATACTTGGTAGCGTTTTTCACGAAGTACGGTTTCGATATCGTTGTGGAAAACCACCGTTTCTATAGATAACCTTCATTAACCTACTCTCCATATCGGCAGTACAAATTAAAGTTCTTTCACCCAGGAAATTCATTGGCAACTCAGTCTACGTAACGAATATATGTTATTTACTGATCAGGGTACATGTACTTGATTGAAATGTGTCTATATAGCTATCTTGTCATCAGATAACTGCGTTACGTTGATTTGATTTATGGAGTTTTTCGATTTTGAAGCAAAATCAAATAATCAGAGGGAACACATTCGGAATATCAATATAAATGAGACAGAAACTGAAATCAAGTTATCCATGTTACATTCAGTACAGGGTACTTTCAAAATTCTAAAATTTGGGGAAGAATCATTTGAAGTTATTGAAAAAATAAAGTACAGAGGGTCACAGCGAGGAACAGTTGTGTATTTATCTCTTTGAAATACATCCAAGTTCAATTTACCTCAAAAAAAAAATCGAAAATGATGGTATTTACCTCGATAATTCCATAGAGTTCTATGATAAACCATCGAGAGTATCTGTTACTGCACCAATATTTTATGTGCAAAGTCGAAATACCGATATTTTCATTTTAATTGCTGCTTCTCCGAAAGAAACAATGCTTAGATAGATGCTGCCCGAAGAAGGACTGCGTGTTCTGATTTTAAATAGGTAGGTCTACGTCTAAATCCAAATTTGGATAACTCGACTGGAAGGTTCGTTTTTTTTTCCGGAGCATTGTGCTTGATACTTTAATGGCCGTTGTCGAAAATAATGACTTCGTTTTATTGCCACAACATCAGACGATAAATTAGTTGGTGTTTTTGGCACTACAAAAATACCGGCAGTGCTCACTCATGAATAATATCACTTTTCATTATTTTATAGTGTAGCAAGCGTTCTATGCATTTTTATTCATTTGGTGGTTGAAACCACGAAAATTTCATGATAATAGCAGGTCATTTGATGAATTTCGAACTCTACGCAACATTATTCCACTAATGACACGTTAAATTATCGGGAAATTTCCACGACAACATTATGATAACCAAAACAAAAATGGCACTCTCAAACATTTCCATGAGATAGTTCAAACTATGATTGATCCATATATACGATAATTTTCCTAAAAGGACTCTGAACATCTCCGAAAATAAAAAATTCTCGAGGAACCTGAATTTCAGAAGGGGGATATTTTTGTGGATGTGTACCACTCACCCCGTTCACACCACCACTCAGAATTGAAAACACATGAAATGTTCAAAGTGACTACTGTTATTCCTCATGTTGAGTGAGATGAGTCAAAATAGATTGTTGAAATTATAGGGTGAAATTACCTTTCCAATGACGTATCACAAGGTGGGGGTCAATCCATTTGTATCCGAATCTCAAGGATGTGTCAGAATATGTACGCCTCTAATAAAGTTGACGTGTTTCACTGTCTTATTTTCTGAGATATTCCATATTAGTCCTTCAAAAAATCCCCCTGTTTAATTGATAACCATCTTTGTGTAACTAGTGTCAATGAATAAGAAGTGATATTTCTCTGAAATTTGAAGAATATAAATACTCAAAGTATAGACATCTCTGGTATAGGTTCATTTCAGTCTATTTTGTCGTGGAACTTATTTTACTGAGATGAAAATATATCTGGAAATTTTATCTCGATTACGAATTTTTATCAGACAACCATGGTATTACAAGTGAATATCCAGAAGTTTCGTGCAGTTTCGTGTTTGATGTTTGTTTACAGGAGAATTTTTGATACGAAATTAGAATCAACAAATTTTCACAAACCAAATCAGCGTCGTTAAGTATGGAACCATGACTTGATGCGACTCACTCATCATGAATATTTGTTTTTATTTCTGTCTTTGGTCCACTATCAAGGAAGATAAGTTTACGATGATGTATTACTGTGTTAGCTCCCGGACTATATGTTTCTACTGTAATGGACAGACCAGCCTATCATAAATTGGCATTCGCAAAGCAGACACTGTGTCTACTGGTCGGGAAGCTTTTCTGCGATACTTTTGCGAGTGAGAGAATACTTCGAAATGCTAGACTCGTACCTCTAATGTATATACAATGTCGATGAAAGTACACAGTGTCCCAAATAAGTGTGCCCAAATTGTTACCTCAAATGAGCCGCATAGAAAAACACTCAGAATTGATTGTTCAGAACTGCTATTCGGGAGTAATTGATATACGATATCGATAAAAATACACAGTGTCCAAATTAAGTTCGCCCAAATCCATTTCTCAAATGAACCATATAGATAAATATTGATTGACATGATTGTTCAGAGCCACATTTCTTCTACTATTTCCAAATGTATTGCGACTAGCGGCTATAAGTCTTCTGTACCTTCTCAACACTCTGATAAATATATACTAGTTTTGCTTGGCACCACCTTTTTTGCCCCACATTAACGATCTGTTGGATGTGACCTGCTGCCCAGTCCATAGCTTTGAGGATGATGGTCTAATTCATGCTGCTGTCTTCGCCTCTAAAGCCCCCATATCATCCAACGAGGCCAGAGGTGCAAGACGAAGACAGGTCGATGTCTTAAATGATGATCTGAGATCTTCATCATCCCATGAAGTCGTCGATATCCATGCTACCATCAACAGCGCCCTCTGGGATGATTATATGTGTATGAAAAGCGCCAATTCGACCTGTCCTGGGGTACTGTTGAGAGTTCAGCTCACGAATATAATGCTGAGGCTATCAGATTCTGTTGCCCCGAAGTTATTGACGTCTAGAAAATCGTAGAAATATGGCCGATATCTCCATTTTCAACGGAAATCTCGTCTAACATGCCACCACGAGCGGTTCCAGATAGAAAAACCAGACGAGCTCAGGCTGGTCACCCCTACACTGTCAGGCTCGAGACCTGTCGACCTTCGCTTTACCAAAAGAACGGCAAACTAGTGGATTTCTTTGCCTAGCGAAGTCTCTTCGGATGCATTCGACCTCCATACTTTCAAGGAAAACTCTAGCATTTTAGGTTTTCCTTTGCTTTGGTCAAATGTTGAAAAAAATTGGACTAACTGTATTCATTTAGTGACCTGTGAAGCTGTGGTTGATGCCTTTCGATACACTAGTTAGTGCTAGAAAGGACATCACTCTAGTAATCTCGTTTTCGCTATGGGAAAAGCTAGAAATATTCATGGTTGGCGAATTTTCAATTGTCTCAACTGGATTAAAGTCACAAGAAAGTGGTTTCTGGGTGCATGGAGTTTTTATTTTTGAGATTCGGATTCTTCGCCCTGTGTGTGTCGGAAAGATACTTTTCAGAAGTCATTATCCGCCTTCGTCTAAAACTCGCTAGCTATTTACGTCGTAGTATTCGCGCCTTATAAGGGCTCTCGGATGGACCCGGAGAAAAAAAATTGAAAAGCGCGTGCCCATATAAAACTGTATATTCGGCTGCGGACTCGTTGCATTATTTATTTATCCGGGAATTAACATCGCGTTTCTTGCTTCGCTTCTGCGACCACGTGCTACATCGTTCGGCGATGAATTCCAAATTAACCCCCGCGAAAATTTCGATTGTTCACGGACAGTGGGGTAGGCGGGGAAATAGTATTTTTCTGCACCCCATCGACCAAAATGATCTCAAAATATATCATATAGGACATTTCAGAATCATCAGAATTTTTACATAGTGTCAATTTTTCGAGCGAAATACCCTCTTTTAGTGATCGATTTAATGACATTTCTCAAAACGCATATCTCTAATTTTGAGATCGAAAATTAAAGCTATTTTCAGATTTGAAATTATCCACTGGGTTTCGGGACATTTACCGGAATGATTTTACATCCTTGAGAGGAAATTTTAACGACTAAAACATAATGAAACTTCTATCTACTGTTATTTTCGTTTGTTAATTTTGAGAGGGCACATTAGTTATCATCTTCGATTTATTTATAGCTGAACAAGTTCACTTGTATTTATCGTTCTCTTCTCACTTCTCTTCTTATTTGTTCGTTTATTGATGTTCAAAACTGATCGATGTCATTTCAGTCTAGTGACAAACATTTTTGGTCGACTTCCTCCAAAATTCTGACGTAGAGATCAACTTCTCTTTCCTTTTCTATTCTGTACCAACCGAAGTCATTATGATTATCCATCATGTTGAAGTTTTTTGGAAATTTCCTGGACTGTGGTGTTGTCGGTACCCATCATTTCCTCCTAGAATGGATGTTTGGACCTATGAATCAACTGATATCTGAAAATTGATAGAAATCTATCAAATTTTTGACCAACAATCAAGCAAGAAACGGTTTCGAGAGAGTTCATATTTCTACTGTAATAAAAATTGAATGAACATCCACATCCACACACGTTTCATAAAAACTTGTATGTAAGAATACTATAAAACATTTTCAGAATGATACTAACAGTAATACCTTACTTTCTTTTACTATCAACTAAAATGTTTATCATCTCTGTTTCATTCAGTATGTCCTGAAAAGCTTTCGTGGCTGATCTTGAAATCTATAAATTGTGTTTATTTTCCAAATTCGCATGTTAGTCAATCTAACAATTTTTCAGTTGGCATCAATAGAAATCATCAACAGAATTTCAAAAATTGTCTATGACGAAATTAATGATCACATCAGGTAGATTTATCATGATTCGGTTCACTAACTGCTCTGAAATATTACCTTCAGTCGAAAATTTTACTGCTTTGGGTCTTACAGCT
The DNA here is from genome assembly GCA_963576655.1 of Gastrophysa polygoni. Lineage (NCBI taxonomy): Eukaryota > Metazoa > Arthropoda > Insecta > Coleoptera > Chrysomelidae > Gastrophysa > Gastrophysa polygoni. The sequence continues at coordinate 1,556,182 of OY755084.1, forward strand.
GCGATCATAATATATTCTATGTTTGTAATTGGATTATACAAATCCTTTTGATGACATAATAAGAGAGGCGTTCTGTTTATAGCATCCCTATGAAGATTAAACGTATTGTGTTGGAGACATTGTAATAGGAATAATAAAAGGAAACAGCTTAGGGTATATTACATGAAATTACTCAAAGGAATCCACTTCGTCTGGTGTGAGATAAGTGTATCGAAGATGCATTCTTTGAAGTCTCACTGGGCAAGATGTAGTAGGACACTAGAATATACTGAATTTAGCTCGAAAAATAAAATTTCCCATCGAACTCGATGAGATAAATTGTGGAAGTCACGTGCTTTCTTGGACTGATTGGAATCATAATCAATAATCAGTGTTGATACATCATTATTTCTAGCTTCGAGTCCATTATATGGAACAAATGATGCTCGGAGTGCACCTTATAAAAATGATCTATATCTATAAATTGTAAACCTGATGTGCTATTGTTGCGTCCGATAAAAATCGTTCGATCTCACAGAATTGGCAGTATATCGACAACTACTTTGGATTCTTATAACTATTTTTATTTCACAAACTCAAGTGGTTTTCTATTCAAGGAAAGTTACTACCGTTTATAGAAACGATGCGATATTTTTATGGCTCAATCTGAATTCATTAGATCTCGTAACTGGGACTTTTTAATCTACAGAGCCATATTGAGTCTGATATATTTCATATTTTTTCAATACAGTGAGGCGTTGTTTAGATTTGTTTCTGGTCGATGGAACATCTGGATAAACACTGTATACAGAGTGGTTCCGAAGTTCGGGAACGAATATTCATGAATCGATTTCGAATTTACCATTTTCATATTCAGTTTTCATTTTCATATTCAGAAGTGAATACCGAGTTCTATCTAATATGATCTGAAGAATGCGAGCTGAGTTTTTGATTTCTCTTATTTAGTTGTCATCTTCTATTACAATGATCTTATTATACCTTCAATCGGCCATATGCTGTCCGTCTTCAGTATTAGATATTCCTATTCAGTATTAGAGATTCCTATTAGATATCCTTCATATTCTTATATTTTTTCATCATTGAATACAATCCCATACATTCCAGGAATGTCTGATGAAAAAATCAATATATTATGTTTTATCTCGGGATCTCGGTTGTGCATTCTGGTGCTGATTAATGATTTGAAAAAAATCTTACCTATCTTTCTTAGTCTCCAAGATACCGGCGAAAAACTGAAATTTGCGATCTTCGTTTCTTTTTTTTTAATAGATCATGTCTCTGTTCTTTATTGAAGAATGGCATTTTGCAATCTTCAAGAATGAACTTCTAGCGTAGAAACTGTACTGAACTGTCAAAATCCGAATCAAACAAAAAATGTTTATCAGGAAATTTCAACCATGATATGAAATCGACTGAACTGTCAAAATTCGAATCAAACAAAAAATGTTTATCAGGAAATTCCAACCATGATATGAAATCGACTGAACTGTCAAAATTTGAATCAAACAAAAAATGTTTATCAGGAAATTTCAACCATGATATAAAATCAACTGAACTGTCAAAATTCGAATCAAACAAAAAATGTTTATCAGGAAATATCGACCATGATATGAAATCGACTGAACTGTCAAAATTCGAACCAAACAAAAAATGTTTATCAGGAAATTTCAACCATGATATGAAATCAAGTGAACTGTCAAAATTCGAATCAAACAAAAAAATGTTCATCAGGAAATTTCAACCATGATATGAAATCAAGTGAACTGTCAAAATTCGAACCAAACAAAAAATGTTTGTCAGGAAATTTCAACCATGATATGAAATCGACTGAACTGTCAAAATTCGAATCAAACAAAAAATGTTTATCAGGAAATTCCAACCATGATATGAAATCGACTGAACTGTCAAAATTCGAATCAAACAAAAAATGTTTATCAGGAAATTTTAACCATGATATGAAATCGACTGAACTGTCAAAATTTGAATCAAACAAAAAATGTTTATCAGGAAATTTCAACCATGATATGAAATCAAGTGAACTGTCAAAATTCGAATCAAACAAAAAATGTTTATCAGGAAATTTCAACCATGATATGAAATCGACTGAACTGTCAAAATTCGAATCAAACAAAAAATGTTTATCAGGAAATATCGACCATAATATGAAACCAAAACAAGTTGCGGAACCGAAACATGTTGCTTTACAAGATCTGCAAATTCTTCGAATTTGAGTACAAGTAATAAATCGAGTTCGATGAGAAGTTCATTACATAATAAGGTTGTTCAATTCAATAAACCACCTCATCCTATAAAATTTGTGGATGATGCAATCTCATTGAAGCAACTTTTTATTATTTTTGTGAACAATAATACTTCCAAGATTTAGTAACACTATGTTCGAGTAATTCAATCCATCTGTTCAGATAATTGGTTTCTGATACCATCATGTAGAAGCTTTCAGCTTATGGTTTCGCTGATGTTTCATCTTGTATTTTCAAATTTTCTTCTCGTTCTTTCATGATTCATTTTGCTGATGTTGCCTTCCAACTTATTATCTTAATCATATTTTTGATTGATCGAGCATAAAGTGGAGGTAACTCGTTCGGCAGATTTTCCCGCCACTGTAGGCCGACGTCAAGGTCAAGACTAAGGGTCGCGAACGTCGATTTCAGTTGTTGCCCCACTCTGCCCATCTCCGCTAATGCACGTGTTCCAGAGCAGCTTCGTGCATGCCGCACCATATTTGACGTTTGATAGTCGTCTCTGAAAACAGCATTTACTAATTTGGATTCCGACCAAATGCGATACAGATTCCAATAAAAGGGCGATGTCGTCGACTATAAAAGGGATGATTGTCAACGGAGCTCGATTGCTTTGTTGCAGATTTGCGCCGGATTTATGGGAGATGATGCTCGATTGTTTTTAGTCGAGATTGACGAGCGAGTGGGGAGTGGGAGGTGCCTCAGGGTTCGGCTGTGGGGCCACTACTGATCACCCATTTATATTTATCAAGTATTGGGGCTAGAGAACTTCCTGCAGAGAGACCATCCAGCAAAACGAAAGCATGCTCATCTTGAAAACACTCAACCTATACTCATGTCAGTAGAAGTCAACCAGAAATGCGAGAGGAATTGTTCAAAAATAACTCATTCTCTATGATAACGAACACATTGCACTTTTTTGTTCACTCAACTATCGAGTTTCCTGCTGGTTGGTGGAGTCTCATCTAATACAATCAATGTTGTTGGAGTTCCACGAGAATCTGTCTTGGCATCAGGTTTGTTTTGGCTCCACATCAACGATCTGTTGGATGTGACCTTTTTTTTTATCTGTGGACTACACGAAAGGGAAACCTATGATGTTCGAGGAACATCGTGTTAGCCAGTGGTGGAATTCTGGGAGAGTAGGAAGGTGTTGGAATTTTTATTGAGAGTTCGGAGGTTGTAAGCATCAGGAAAGGCTTCACTAGGCAAAGAATTCCATAACTTTGCCGTTCTATTGAGGAATGATGCTTGGTATAGCGATGTTCGACAGGTCTCGAGCCTGACAGTGTAGGAGTGACCACCTTGAGCTCGTCTGGTTTGTCTACTAGGAATCGCGCGTGGTGGCATAATAGATGATATTTCCGTTGAGCACTGTCCGTGAAAGTATTTATAAAAAAGGCAGAGATCGCCGACCTTACTACCATGTTCTAGAGGTCAATGATTTGTTGAGTGTTGTATCATCGACTAGGCGAATAGCTCTCTTCTGAATTGAATCTAAGAGCTTTAGCGTATGTTTGGGGGCTGAGCTCCAAAGATGTGAACAGTACTCCAGGACAGGTCGAATTTGTGCTTTGTAGATCATAAGCAGCTGCTGGGATGTGAAGTATCTCTTCGCACGGAATAGAAAACCGAGTTTTTGTGAAGCAGTTTTCGCAATGGACCTCACATGATCGTCCCATGAGAGAGCACTGTTGGTGGTGACACCCAGCATGGATATTGACGACTTCATAGGAAAAGTGGTACCCGACATCATCAAATTGGGCATTGTGTGATCAGCCTTCTTGGTGAACATACCTCCTTCTCTGAAGTCCCAATATGATCTGAATCAAGATCTGGCAAGAATCTTGGAATGGGGATCGGAAAATCTAGTAGAGTTCAATGAAACAAACACTGGAGTTTTTGTATCTTCACCAGGAAAGCAGATCACTCATTACCTGATGATTATGCCATCGTAATCATTATATTCTCAGGTGCAACCGTCAATATCCAAGTATTCATGACTGGTACATTTTCGTAGTCAGAAAAAATATTTAAAATGATTTCATGATTCATAGGGTGTGGAAACTTGAAAAAAGTAATCAATAATTGAATAATAAGTCAATAATTCTGCTATCTGTATTTTGTCCCAACCCTTTGTGATGAATTAAATGACAAAATTGGGTGTTTATACGAGCAACAAACTGGCTGCCATTCTATGGAATTTGTTCACCCCTCGTTTATTGCGTTCCTTGCAAATGAGGCGAGCTGATATCAATCCATGCAAGGATAGGAAGCCACTTGTTCTCTAAATAATTGGTCTGGGACGCAACAGAGATTGGTTTGTCTCGATTGAAGATTCCTGTCATCGTCTCTAATTGTTGTGACGCTCTGTCTGATTTCACACTCGTTTGACTACACGAGAAACTCGAAGTTGATTCAGAGGAAGGTAATTTTGTTTTGGGAGCCTGCATGGTTATGGGTATTACTAATATGGTTCCTATTTCCCAGAGTTGAATATTTCTTGTAGCAGAGGTCGTAAAAGATCTCTGATGTATTTTATGGTAGTAGTGCCTAAACTGCACACACAAATTCACTACGTTAAATAATTTATTGTTCATGAATTCAAAATCTGTTATGTTTGATGAGATACTAAAAACATCACCATTGAACTATTATCATATAAACTATTGAACATTTCGTAATTGAAATAGCTGAGCCACCCACAATGTCAAATGAGATTTCGTTGAACCGCTTGAAATATTGAACTTTTTAGTTCCGTTTTGTTGTTATAACTTGAAACTATAAAAAAGGTATCGTCTGTAACACGGTCATACGCGTTTATACCACTAATTCTATTTCATGATGCAATCTGGCATGAGGTAGAACCAATATTCGGTAATATTAAAAGTATCTCTTTTCACGAGTGACATACTTCTTCAGAATTTTCAGAACGATTCAGATTCAATATCCAGATAATGTGAGAATTCCCAGGAGACAGACTAATCTGTTTGCCTCAGAAATTAATTTATGTTGCAATAACGATAAGTTTTCATTCGGCATTCGAAAAAATTCAGGATCATTTGAAATAATTGACGAATGCGCTTGAAGTACTTCCATCTTCTGAAGAAAAAGATACGTATTTTATTTCTATGCTACATTTATTGGAATAATATGTTACTCAATACATCGGTGCTGAACCAAGACAGGATGTTTGGATGAAAAAAAAATGTTTCTTTCTGAGTACACTGTGATCTTTGAAACAGATCTACTCATTTCGGAGATATCATGGAAGTTTTTCCCTTTCGTTCATAATAACTCAGTTATGATTCATACAATGATGTTAATTTGTATTCGACGGTCTCGGAACCTAAGGATCTGTTGGTAATAACAGATTTTTTAGATTTTCGAGCTCTAGAATATATCGACAGTGACTGATCCTTTATACTTTTTTCATTAGAAATTACCCCAGTTGCATTGTCTCAGCTCGACCATAAGAGAGATCAGTAGATGAACTTTGTTTCGTCACAAAGTTATTATGACTAGTATTCGACACTGAACAGAGTTTCATCAATGTGATTGATGGACGTTTCGAAACATCCACAAGTTGGATCGAAAATGCAACTCATGCCTGTTAGAGATTAGTGCCTCATCGTGAGAGAAAATCTCGAAAGAAATTTTATAGGTACTTGTTTACGGTAGGTCGGTTATAGAATAGGAATTGATCGAAGTATTCAATATCATCACGAAATTAGAATCATCAGAATATTGGAACTATTGTTGTGCATTATGAGTCAGAGATGAGGTTGTGATTTCATCCTTCATCCAAGTTATATCTTTCTTCGATTGAGACATTCCAACTGGAAATCGTTGAGATTCACGAAATTAGATTGAATCCAATTCAATTCCTGAATTCATGGGGTACAGTCGAAGAAAATCAAAACCAAAGTGATATATTAGAAAAAATATTTTATTAAAAACTTCATATAGTAGATAATAGAGCACGAGACGGACAAGAATACATTTGGATTGTTTGTATTATGTACAACACTGCAAGAGAAATAAACATTCCTGTGCGTCCTCGAGGAACTTAACCTAGATATAATTTAATAAAAAACAATCTTAAAAAGTAATAAAAAAAACAACAAAACATCAGTCTTCATTCATCCAGAATTGATGGGTGGACATTGTGGACAACTCCAACGCGGTAACTTGGAAGTGGCAGTGACCAATTTCATTGTGCAGATCATCATCTGCAAGAAAAAACAGAATTAAATCAAAGGTCATATTCATCTAAAGACGGTTCGTTTTATTGTTCCTGTCTCAGATTGAACAGTTTGAGTGTAGAAAATACGAAATTTTCGGCAAGAGTTGAACTGGAAAATTGTGTTTGAGCTAATTTAAAAAAAAAAAAACAAATGCACTTTCATTGAACTCTGATGGAAGTTATGGAAAATACCAAAGTTCACTGTCGATACTAAGAACGTCATGTTTCGACATGCGGAAAAAAATTGTCAACCAGAAGAACCAGGAGATTGTTCTATGGCGTGATCGGAAACCTTGCAATATGCGATCTCTACTGAAAAAAACATCCTTGTCTTAGAAATCCAGACGAAGGTCACTTCGATGCCACTTCGATGCAGTGATATCGAATACGCAACAAGCAGAAAATGTCGGTCAAAAAAATGCTTTTTACTTCGACGTTAGACGTGCATTATTCTGCACGGCCTATGGCTTGCGAGAGGTGACCTTGTAGATCGCAATACGGAAACGTTTCTTGTCTTGCTGTTCTTGTCTAGTCTCTCACGAGAACTGAATTCGCATCCTGTATGAGATAATATCAAACAGTGCATGGGATTCCATTCTATTATTCAACACGTAGATGATTTACCTGAATATCGCAAGGTCCTAACTTTAATTACCGATCGTGTTGATCACTCACTGATAACAAATCTTGTTCTTATGTTCCATGTCATTTGACAGTTGTCAAACGACATGTGTTTTGCGGTGATGGGTGGAATTGGAAACGAATCGTGGGATAATCCAGATGAACCAGTGAAAGTGAAATTCGTCCAGTGTTATACTCGACCATCTATGCAAATCATGGATATATCGAGACTTGCGGTTTGATCTATTTTGAGCTTCCAGCGAACAACACAAAAACTGGACTAGTTGATCTTGCAGGTATGCCTGGAGGTCATACACCCGAAACTCTAGATCAACAAACTTTACTAGATAAAAAATAAATAAGGCGAGCTATATAAAACTTCACACCTCGTTCGATGCAGTGGTGGAGGTTTCAAGAAATTCGTGATAAAATAACGAGAACATATTATGAGCTAGTTGTTTCGGTCCATAAAGTACCTGATCGCGGTTCATTGATCTCGGGTCGATCAGCTGGTCGTTTGTTTGTTTCACCGGCGTGTGATGTGCATCAAGTATGCCATGCAATCACTAAAATGGATTGGCCACACGTAGGCCGTGAAAGTTTTAGGAAACGAGGAAGTATTTGGAGTGAATCGAAAATAACAAGGGAAATTAGCATTTTAAGGTAGAGGTCAATGGAATCCATGGGAAGTTTTGGAAACTGAATAGTTGCATAACAGGTCACCTGCATAATTTGACCTTGAACATTTTGACGGTGTTGTAGAAATTTATATTCACTTTGAATACTGTTATCTACAATCAACTTAGATTGTACAATCAAAACTAACTTGAGGACTGTCTATTTATGAGACAAGTACAAAACTACCATTTGAACTCGAAGAAATAAGCTTTACAAAATGAGTTATAATTCCATCTCGACACGCAGAATGGAAATTTCCAATCTTCAGACAGAATCAATGTCATTCAAAACGCCTATGACCGTATAAAAATACTGATGGATAATTATGAACATCTCCATCTGAAACTGATTTGAATGAGGTACCTCAAAATCCGACGAGATGCTTCGAAATTGAATAGCACCACGGCGGTGATTCAAACTTCGTTCAACACTTGAGATCCCCAAGGCTATCATATGCATCAGCGTGTTATGAAAACGCGGAGGAAGAATTTGTGGGCGAATAACTTAGAAACTTTCGGTCAATAACCGACAGAAGAACCGCGGAAGTCATACTCGATAGACTTGGAGCATTCAGAAAATATCTCTCATACGATGTTAATTAAAATCGATGATTGGAGATTTGTTTGAATTGCCACAATTTGATCTTGCATGCTTTAAACGAATGAGAAGGACTATGATTGATACGTCTGAAGACTTAAAAATGAAGTGGAGAAGAAATTGGACATGGAAATTGGACTTCTGTGATGCAAATAGAGTGAAGAAGGAATTGCCACTGTTGAATTTCGAGTTCATCAAACAAACGAGGCAGGATTATGATTTATAAATCTGAAGAGACGAGAATTGAAAAGTTTTGCTGGAATTATCACAATTATCATTGATTCACCTAGAGAAAAGGAAATAGAGTGGAGAAGTAGGAGAAAATATCGCTTGAATTACCACATTAAGATATTGGAATTTTTTTGACGACTTACCTGAGTCTTTTGCGCCTACAGCTGGGAGTTTTTTGGCGTCCCCCATTACCTCTGTGGGGCCACATCCCCCCGCATGTCAGTAGAGCCCTGTGGGGTCCAAAATCTTGCCTCCACTCAGCATCATCTCGCGTCTTGCTCTCGGAAGGAATGAAGAAAAGAAAAATGTCTCTGATCACACACTACTCAGTACTGATCGGTGGGATCGAGCTTGCCTACGGCCATCTTCGTGCGTGAAAGTCACAGGATATACAGGAGCTTCGGGAAAATCAGTACAAACCGGTGGGGTCCAAACTCTTGTTGACAGTCGACATCTCGATCTGGGACGAGGTGTAGCAAGCGCGCACTAGTACTGTCCGGTGGGGTCCAGCTGGCCGAATTCCATCTTGAAGTTGGAGAATGATTCAGGAACGAGACAGGATATCGTAGTTGGAACAGCTGATCTGGTTCGATCGACTGACACGTGCTGTTGGAACGGTCGGCGAGAAGTGGATCTGCAAGCGCGGCGCTGGGGTTTTATGTGTCGCTCGCAGGGGTGGGGGTAACGTCGGGACGCATCCCGGCCGGTGTTGCCAGGTGGTTTTTCGGCTCGACAGCTGGAAGTTTGACGAAAAACAGTTCGTTGCTTCACAAAAACGACAATTGACTGTATAAGGAATGGATATACTCTATTTGGGAATTGTTGGGAGAGTCATATATCGATCTATAAAATGCCAATCAGTCGGAAAACTCTGACCGAGTCACACATTAGTGATATGTACTTCTGAGAATCTTAAAAATATATTCAGAGAAGAGAGGGTCAGACGGTTTTGTTTTGTTGTCCAAAATACTTTCCTCAGGCTACCTTCCAGAAATGATGAGTTTTGTAAATATGGGTTTTTTCATGAATTCATTCGTATACCAAAAGATGAAACTCAAATATTGAATATGGGTGGTCTACGAGGAGGTGGTATATTAATTTTCACAGATTTTCATCACGATTTTCTCTCTTCTAAAAATGAAAATAGGAATTATAATAATTATATTTGTGGTGAGGGATTCAACCTTCAGATATCGAAAAGAGAAATTCTCTATTTGTCAGTGACAAATAATAAAAAATAACAAATAACCTATAATTTTCTTCGAACATTATAGGTTTCCCTCTCGTGTTGTCGTGTTGTTTCAGAAACGACTCGTTTTCAACAGAGTGGAAAATGTTTTTCTTCTCATCCTCAAATCGTCATTTCTGGGAAATGCTATTTCTGAACTTACATCACTGTTCTTCTAGAAATGCGATATATAAATATAGACCTATAAATCATCATTCCGTGCATGAAATATTTCATTCCGAATTCCAAACGAAAAAAATAAATTTTCGACTTTCGTAATCGTCTCGATACATGCTATCATAGTGCCTTATGAGCGAGCGTTCGACATCATTATCATTATCTAATCATGAAAATTACCCTATTCGAACGGCCGCCAAGAACTAAAGATTATCTAATACTATCTAAACTGAATGTCACCTGAATGATTTATCAGTTTTTAATCATTCTCCGATATTCCAAAAATGAAGTGAATATTCAACGAAGAACAGTAATTCGGTAGATCTACTGCTGAACCTGTAGAAATGGCAACGCCGATCGTAGTCCTGACTCAGTAGGAAACCCTTGACGGGCGATTTGGATTGGTCGGGAAGGTGTAGGGCCGTCACTATTGGTCGCTATTATATTCCAGGACGCCAGTTCATTTTTCCGGGCCAATAGCAGGCGTTTTTTTTTTCGGAAGGTACAGATGATTCGTTTAGGTAGGAAGTAGATGCGGAAAAAGATTGGGAGTATCTGTCTGTTGCATTTTATAAGATGATATTTTTTGGACGATGTGAATACATTACAATTGTTACCTAGAGTGGTCAACATTGTGTTATACTTTCTTTTATGTGTATTTTAATTTTTTTTTTGGCGTTTCAGAATTTTTGTTCGAATTCTGACATTTTTCTTTTAGTTCAGTCTTTTTTACATTGATTCAGATTTTCTTCTCCAAATTTAAATTAATTTTTCTTTGAATTCTAATATTCTTTTATTGATATTATTTTTCAAAAAATCAATAATTTTCCTCTGAATTGAGACTTTTTCAAAATCAGACTTTTGTATTTGAAATCAGATTTTCTTTGATTCTTTTTCGTATTTCTTCGAGGTTAGCCTTGTTCCTTTTGAATTCACACTTCATTCAAGTCAGTCAGACTCTCCATAAATTTGAACGATTTTCTTCGGATTCAAACTCATTTCTTCAAATTCAGACTGTTTCTCCATTACTACAGACTTTTTTTTAGTGAATTGAGACTATTTTCTTCGAGTTCAGACTTTTTTCCTTGATTTCAGAAATTTTTCTTTGAAATCATGAGATATCAATTCTATTTCCCTATAATAAATCTACCAAAATTATGTGTGATATCAATCAATTGATAATTGATTATATCAGTTTGTTTCTCAGAAAACCCCAGTGTTCTTTCTTTATTTCGTAGAAGATCATTCGGCTACTATTTTTCAACTCTCACTTCTTTGATAAATTCATTGGTTTGAATTTTTGTTTTATATAATATACATATCAACTATATACTAATTCATTTATTGATTAACGAAACTGAATAGAAAATATTGTCTGCTTTTTTGAAGAACCTATAGTTTTCTAAATACAAGGAAGGTAATTCATTTTCCAGCTTTTCGTGGGATTTTCTCTCCTCGTTTCTGAAAAATAAGTTAATAAAAATCTGTCCTTACTACAAATATATTGGAATAATTCTTAATAACTTCTACTTTATTTTTCAGAAACGAGGAGAGGAAATCCCACAAAAGGCTGGAAAATGAATGTACCACCGCCTCCTCCTCCTCTGCAAAAATATATCGTTAATTATTTTTCCAATATCAATTTATAGATATCCGGATACTTTGAGATATATGGAGATATTATATTTTCTAACTTGTAACAATTGAAAGAAAAGTCGCAACTTTCAATTCAAATATGTTTCCATTTTTTCCATGTTGTTTTCAATAATACTCCATGTTATTATTGGTTGCCACTATGATTCCTCTCGACTTCTTCCTATATATCGGGAAGAGAATAGAGTACCTACTCGAATTGTATTGACCAAACAATAGAATTGTTCTAATTATCATGATTTTTTCCATTCTGAATCAATTATTTGCTTCAGGTTTCAGGACAGTGTGGATTTCAATATAATTGCTGTTATCTCATCATGTGAGCAGAATTTTCAATCATCTTCAGATGAGAAAAAAATCGTTCTGCCTCCAATAAAACTAGGGATTATTATAGAATAGCAGACGACAATATTTTCAATAGAATCACAGAGTATTTTGTAGAGATTCATACCTATATATCTTTAATTATTGTATATTTATGTTTCAAATTGGTTTAACATCGAATAATACCTACTGTTTTCGTTTTCAGTGATTTCGTTTGTCTTACTCATTTCACTCCTACTGATAGCAAGACAAGTCTCTTGCATACATAAATATAATGGACGAAATTTGTTAAAACGATATGCAAACTTTACTGATTGGTTATTCTCTGATCTGTTCAGTGTACAAGATCAACAAGAATGTGATTTAAAGCATGGAAAAGTCACTGAACTCTATCCTGATTTGGATTATTTTATCAATGCTCTATCCCGAATCCAAAGTTTCCCCGACTGCATTGATACTCGAATGGTAACAATTCGTGAATGTTGAATAAATCATCAAAAAAACCATAAAAAATGGTGATATGTTTAATCAAATGTAGAAATGCTGCGAATATATGTTAATTTAATTGAACGATACTGAGAGGAATCTGATTTTGGATGGCTCATAATTCGTAGGAGTTATTTCCTACTGTCTGAATTTTTTCAGACTGGAATTTCCACGTATTGAGTAACCCGGTTATTGAGTCTTGTTTACAACTGACCAATGTGACGATATGAATGTTAATAAGTTTTTTTTCCTCATGAAAGTATGCTAATTAGTCTTCAGTAAGAGTAGAGGACAACGTTCACTTATTATTGTCAATTTAATTTTACTTTTGATAATATCGATTTGTGTCAATTATAGAGGTTGTCATGATATCAGGAATTGAGGTTGATCGTTTGTTCTGAATTCGAGATTCATCTCAACTGAAGATATTTTGAAATAATGGATTTCTTGGCCTCAATACCTTTGATGATTCTCATTATGTTTAGCTCAACCATCGAGTGACGACTTCGTCAACTTCATTCATTTCATAGTTTCCTTCTGCCTCCTTCAGTTTCTTTTCTCATTTTCATACTTTCAAACTGTACTGTTTCTGAACTCATCAAGGACTATGATCGTTCTTCAAACTTCTGTTTTGTGAGTATTCATGGTGGTCCAGTAGATCTTGTCAGCTGTTAATGTTAGCCTCTTCACATTTCCATCGAAGCTCGAAAGTCTTCGGCGAACCGAGTAAACTGATGATATTTATTAAAAGTGCCATACGAGCCACTGAACAGCAGCACCGCATATCCCTAATTATCATCAGAAACAACGAGATATAGGATATGGAAATAACGCTTTCACTACTTTCCACAATACTATCTGACACACTTGAATGCAATTTGCCATCTCTGAGCAAGAATACTCACAGCTCATAGATTTAGGTGAACTGAAAATAAGTGCCCCGACCTCTGACAACGCAATATGGAAATCCGTTTCTTCATCTTTTGACTACAAGAAAGGAATGTTAGTAAAACATCGTGTGTTCACGATTTTCGATGATAATTCTATACTTTGTTGATGAGAGTGTTTTTTTTTGTTATTTTTTTGACCTGTAACTCATTTCTGTTCGGAGAGTTTCTTGTGAATGAATAATCAAAAAAAATGCCATCACAATATACCAATGGCGTTCTTAGCCATGGACGGTTTAACATCGTGTAACATCGTGTGAAGGGGAAGATTCTTACATTACCATGTCTTTTTATATTGGAAACCGTGTGTCTGATTCATAAGCATCAGTATCATTTATATAGACAAAAAAATCCAGTCAATACTAGACTTCGTCAAATTCCCTTGCCTCTGCCTAGATCACAATTGATAAAAAATTCTTTCATTTACAATGGAGGAAAGATGTTTAATCACCTTCCACTTTCGGTAAAAAATATAGGAGCCTATGTACTATTCAGGAAAGCGGTTAAAGAATTTTTACTTTGTAGACCATACTATGAGATTCGCGAATTTTTCGAGGAAAGAATTTGAGATGTTTTCTGATTTTATAAATGCCTATTCTCTGTGTATTTTTATTGATTGACTATTATTTCATTTTAAGATTTTAATCTGTAGTACCTTCGTATTGTTTGTCCTATTGGCACTTAGTTTTATATTTGCTTTGTCCATAAGATGTATCAATCTTTGACAATGAAGAATATTTGATTTGATTTGATTTAGCTCAATCATCTTCACAAGCTTATGAAACTTTCAAGGCGTGAGTTCAAATTTCTGACTGACCAGAGTGAATTCCTTCACATTTCATTATCCTTCTGCTTGTCCATGGAAGTTCGATTGTTCTTCCATTGCACATAGTGTTGTGGTCTCTGCCTCGTCGTTGACAAGTGACATATCCCTATGAAGACCGAATCGTTCTTCACCTGGGCTAGCCTTCCTTCAGCCACGAGCCATCCACCGTCAAAGGCTTAAAGACTCCATAACAAATGGTTTTATAAAGACCCACAAATATCGCTTGCTGCCGAAGAGGTCAATAGGGATTAGGAAGAATAAAGATGAAGGGCCTGCGTTAATTGGGCTGACGAGGGGTATGCGCTTCGCAAGGTGTGTGTCCGACCATTGAGGTTCACCTTTTCGATGACGGATTACGCGCGTGTGTGTGTGTGTGTTCTGACCGATGTCCCTCCGATTTTGCGGACAATCGAGAGAGGTATGAAAACGTTCGAAGTGTGCTGAAGCGGCAATCTGTTAGGGACAATGGGATAAGATGTTGGCGAAAATGATTGTTCTGCTTCCGAACGTTTGGGTGATGTCTCAATCACCAGTTGAATACCAGAAAATTTTGCTAGCAAGATCGTAGCTGTTTCATTCTAGGCGAAAATGTTTATCTCTCTCTCTTTGACACGCCTGTTGTGATGGGCAATGAATATTCTCTGATGTGTCATAATCAACCAATAATATCTTCAGGTGTTTCAATCACCAATGAAGAAGCAACCTAGATTTTCCAATGAATGATAAACATGCTTTGTTAATGCCGCGTAAAGTATTTGTTGGAGTAATTCGTGTTTCATTCGATTCCAGAGTCCATATAGAATAGAAACATTCGGTCGAAGAGGTACTACGACATGTATTTTTGAATTCATCGACCTGAAAAACAATCGAGATGAATTTTTGTTGACCGACAAATTTTATTGTCATTTGGCGAAGAATCTTGAATAAATATTATGTTTTTATTTACTTCCGACAAGTATCAGTGAGCTAAGTCCAGTTCAGTCAACTTCTAGCTTAAACAGCATAATTTTTCGAAGATTGGTAGGACGGCATGTGATGAATATTAGATAATCGACAGTTCGAACATTGCTGCGACTCTCGCTAACCGAGATCTATGTTAAACGAAGCAGGAACAAGAAGCATAACCTAAAAATTGTACGAATTTATCTTCTAAAATCATTGAAATGATCAAATATTGAAATTTAGGAAACAAAAATGATAGTCATGACCATCCATAGATATTTTTCTTTCAATTGAAGTACCATTGGAAAAATATGAAGACAACTCGCAACATAGGCAGGTACTTATATGTTCAGTTATTGTTTTTACAGTTGGGACCTCTGTTGATACTGACAACAACGATGTACAGAACACTGGTGGAGCTATTCTGCCTATATTTGCCAATCTAATTTCTTCAACCTGAACTAACGTACAGCTAACTCGATAACAGCATTTTATTCAATATAGCGGAAAATCACTCATATGTTAGTTGTTAGATGGCGACACAAAAATGAAAAGAAAATCAGTATTTTTGATAATGGCACAATCAGTGTTGAAAAAAATGTTGATTCAGAAGTAGTGATTTAGGTTACTTTCCAATTCTAGATCGAACTACATAATTACAATCTCGAAACGTCAACTATTTCTACAGAAATCTGTAAAAATTCCACCATCTTCTGGGGAGTTTCATAACTATCATGCCATTATAGAGGAAAATGGCCTTAGCGATTTTGACGAAACAAAACACGATCAGAGACTGCACCAGTGTTTTGTACATCATTTATGAAACATATTTATGACAATGACAACCAACGCAACCACGTTGACGTTGACTCGGTTGAGTGAAGTTGGTTACTAAAGATTTGTAGCTGATGGAATAATCGGAATTCATAGGCGTACAAAAATATTTTCATGAAATCGACATTGAGAACTATCGAAAGGCTCCGGTCGGAATCTCTCGTTCCTGACATGGATGTAAAAATAATGTCGAATCTATTTATTTTATCATTCTTAAGCCCGGAAAACCACCCTAAATGTAAGTACCCATCAATGTTGTTCTCTGTAAAGTGTTCGAAGTGTTTTATTTTCAACTATTGTTATTCCACATAATTTTTTGTTGTTCGTATACTTCAGTGTCTTGAAGATGAAACAATAAAGTTTCGAAACGTCGACAATTTGAAAATTTGTTTCCTTCAACATTTCGACCGAATTCCCACTAATCAACAACAGAAATCAATAATACTAATGAATCGAAAATTCATGGTCGTAGGAAAAATAGTGTACATAACTCCACACTTGTTGTGAAAAAAAATACTATCGTGCGAAGTCGAAAACGTGGAAGAGACGCCACGCCACGAGTCTTCCCGCACTATCGCGATCACGACACAATGGGAACCGGCGACCTCGATCCGGCGCTTCCTGCATCTTCGCTTCTTCCGTGTCTTCTTCTTCTTCGGGGTCGTCGGCCGCTACGTCGTCGGTTGCTAGCTACCCCAGTGAACTTGCTCGGTCGATGGCATACTGACCACCACCACCACCACCACGGCGAGAGTGGCTGCGAACCAGAGGCTATCGGAGGCTGCAAAGTGTTTGTTGGGAAGCCGAAAGGCGTTCCATCGACAGCACGACACTTTCATAATAGTCCTCATAGGAATTGCTCGAATATTTCCTCTGGAGTGAAGAAGAAGAATCGAGTGGACCACGAATTATTTTGGCCGTTTTCAAGTTGCCATAGCTTTTTCGAAAGTCTACCGATTCACAATCGGATCGGAGCTGCATTATTTCTGCTGAAAATCATCGAATTCTAACGATTCAAGATACACCGAGAGTGGCAGGAATTTTCTGCATTTTTTGTGAATCACTTTTTTCAGATCTTCAAGCCAATATTTCGAAACATTTCGTAATTTTCTCATACATGATCTGATCTTTATTTTTGTTGGATTTTCTGTATCTTTATATCTATATCCTCTATAATTTTTTCAAATCATCAGAGATGCGTGAAAATACAGAAAATTAAAGAAAAAAAAACAAAATATAACATCCTGTATGAAATAAGGCAAAAATTACTAAACCGTTTCGAGATAGACCCGATAGAACCGACTGATAGATACTGTCTGCAAGTTTTTCCAGTAGGTGGCACATTAATTTTCCAGCATTTTGTGGGATTTTCCCTCCTCGTTTCTGAAAAATAGAGTAGAAGTTATTGAAAATTATTTCAATTCATTTGTAGTAAGGACAGATTTTGTGGTCTGCCCCAAAATGTCACTGAGCTTGAAATTAAACCTTTAGATACCTAAAAGAGAAATTCTCTATTGGTCAGTGACACCTTGTTTTTGAAAAAATTTGGAAATACAAATATATTTAATAAGAATAAAACCTCTACTTATCTTGGTGGACGTTTCGGGAACGAATCTGCTCTCGTTCTCAACACAATTAAAATATTTTTCTCTTCGCAATTTTTTTTTCAATATGCTGTCGGTTTTGATACTGACAATGGACAATTTGGCAGCCGGAGGAATTCTGGTTACAAGGTGTTTTCAATAATTGATATAGAATTCTCCATTTCCATAGTCATATTCATAGGAATTGCTCGAATATTTCATCTGAAGTTTTCAAGTTGCCATAGCTTTTTCGAAAAACTACCGATTCACAATCGGATCGAAGTTGCATTCTTTCTGCTGAAAATCATCGAATTCTACCGATTCAAGATACACCAGGAGTTCGAGAAAAAGTATTGCCGAAAAGAAAAGTTTGGGTGGTTCCATATTTGTCAGGAATTTTTTGCATTTTTTGTGAATCACTTTTTTCAGATCTTCAAGACAATATTTCGAAACATTTTGTAATTTTCTCATACAGTATCTGATTTTCCTTTTTTTTCGATTTTTTGTATCTTTGATGAAATTATCCTCTATAATTTTTTCAAATCATCAGAGATGCGTTAAAATACAGAAAATCAAAAAAAAAATCGAAATATAACATCCTGTATGAAATAAGGCAAATATTAACAAACCGTTTCGAGATATTAACTGATAGATACTGTCTGTAAGTTTTTCTAGTAGGTGGCACATTAATTTTCCAGCTTCTTGTGGGAATTTCTCTCCTCTTTTCTGTAAAAAGTAGAAGTTATAAAAAATTATTTCAATACATTCAGATCACAAAATCTGTCCTCACTAGAAATGTATTTTATAACTCCTACTTTTTTAGAAACGAGGAGAGAAAATCCCACAAAAAGCTGAAAAATATCAACTGATAGATTTGAAAAAAGTGATTCACAAAAAATACAAAAAATTCCTAAGGAATATGGGACCATTCGAACATTTTCTTTCTTGTGATACTCTCTTTGATCACCTGATGTATCATGAATCTGTAGAATTCTATTAGTTTTGAGCAATGCATCTTCGGTAGAAAGAATGCAGCTTCCGAATGCTTCAATTCTTTTGAATCTCGGTAGTTTTTTGAAAAAATTATTGAATTTGAAAATTGTCAAAATAATTTGTGTTCCACTCAATTCTTTGGATCTTCAGTACATCTGAAAAGTAAATATATTTGAGTCTTCAGTATCTTGCGAGATATTCTTCAGGGAGTGGTAGTTTCTGGAAACAGCTTACCCATTTCATTCTTCAGGCCCACTGAAGATAGCAACTTGATTGCCTTGTTTTGGGTGTATTTCAATATTTCACAGGTCCATAATGTCCATATCTTTATTAGAGATCATATTCAGTCTATGGAAACTCTGAAATCAGTTCTCTTTGACCTCGTTTCAAATAATAAGTATTTCAAAAGTCTCTCGATCTTGATTGGTGTTTTTGTCTATTTTTTCCACGAATTTGTTGCCTGTTTTTGTTCGTCGAACACCCTGTATCAAATATCAAACTCCATCGGAATTAGATAGTGGCAAAAAAATATGTTTCAAATTGTAGGACAATCAATCGATGCAAACGAAGGAATCAGACATTCGACAAAAAAAACACTTTTCTTCAGTTTGAGAACGAAAACTATTGTAGCAACAATTTTTTTTTTCATTTAATGCTCAATAATAACAGGGTCTACAGTATTTTTTTGATTAAAGTACTCCTTTATCGAGTGAAAACTGCTCTCATTGCACGATTTTTTTATTTTGTTCAACATTCTGGAAATATAGTTGAGTGCACAACTATTAAAAAATCTAACTCTACCTGGTGTAATATGGAGGGTGGAAAAATGTTATATACAATTTGGATTCGAGTAAAAACCAGACCTTTCCTGGTAAGTAATACTACTATCCCTGTAACTATAAATGACCATTTTTCAGTTTGTCCCGTTTTTTGGCGACCCACATACGGAGACCTGCACTTCGGTCAGTGTGCAACTGGCCGACAGTTCACTGGGTTAAAGGATGATGCCCTTCGGTCGTTGAACCCGCACAGACAAGGAAGAAGAATAAGAAGAATCGTAGATATAGGAAGTGTTGGATCGAGGTCGATCCGAGACGAAGTCGATCCTATTGTGTCTCGATCACGATACTTAGCACCGCCATACTAACAGAAAAGGCATCGTTCATCATTCCTATTGTCTTGGAAAGCCGATCCTCCAGGTCCAATCTGGCCCCATTGTCGAATAGAACACATACTTCATCTTCCAGTTATGCACTATACGAGGTGTCATTCAAATGAACCTTCATTTGATTCGTTATAAAAAATGATGAATTGACATCCACTTTCTTTATAGACAGTTACAATTCCAACATGAACCTAGTTGCATCGTAGCGAACATTTTTTGCCGACCCAAATAAACAAGTTGATTAATCAATCATCTAGAGTTAGACGCACAGCAACATCTGATCGATCAAGAATCGTTTGGAAAGAGTAGGCCACGGCGATGGAACTTTCCCGGAAGTGAAATGGCAAGCCGAAGCGTGAAAGTTTCAGATGACGAATACATTGGATTCTAATGCGATTCCGGTGTTCCGGGAAGAATAAGGAAAATAATGAAAATTCTTGTTTTGAGTTCTATCGAGAAACATTTTCCGATACACTGTCGGATTTTCATCTACATTGCGAAATTTCAAACGATGAGTTCGAAAAATAAAATAATCCCGGGTAGATACCTATTTACCGGATTATCTTATCTCATTTTTTAAAAATCTGAAAGATTTCACAATCACTGATTCGGACCCGTAGAAAATGAATCTGCGATAAAACAAAAAATAATTCGTCACGGTAACGGAGCAATCTCGTTCCAAAGTGTTTTTTTGCCAAAAAGCACTATTTTCACTATGACGCGCCATAACTCCGGAACGGTCGGTCTTTTGGACTCGATCTACTCACCGGCCGATTCCTCGTTCGATTTTCATCAAGATTGCAGAATTTCAAACTATTCGATCTAAAACTAAAAAGAAATCGTTGATGACAGAATATCCAAGGAGATATTTACCGTATCTTGGACTTTTCAAATTTCCTATTTTTTTCTTTTGGAAACCTAACAAGAACTACAACCACTGATTTCGACCGATAAAAGACGAATCTGCGATCGAAAAAAAAAATTATTCGTCTCGGTAACTGAGTAATCCCGCTGCCAAGTGTGTTTTTTGGCGAAAAGCTCACTATTTCCACTTTGATGCGCCGTATCTCCGGAACGAATTTTCAGCAAGGGAATTTTCAGCTTACAATGCGGTGCGAGCTTTCAGCCAAAAAACGCAGACTCGATATCGATATATCGATATATCGAGATCGATATCTCCGGAACGGTCGGTCTTACGGACTCGATCGATCCACCAATCGATTCCCCGTTCGATTTACATCAACATTACAGTATTTCAAACGTTTCGATACACAAATACAATATTTCGTCAACGTCAGAATATCCAAGGTACATATTTACCGGAAAATTGTATCTTCGAAATTTCCAATTTCCTAATTATTTCTTTGAAAATCTGAAAAAATTCACAGCCACTGATTCGTACCAGCAGAAAAACGAATCTGCTGTCGGGAAAAATAATTTGTCACGGTAACTGAGTAATCTCTAATGAATTTCCTTAAGTACACAAGAAATTGCGTCAAAAACAGAAATCTGAAAGAGAGCATCAGAAACAGATCCAACTCACTTTTACTCAAGCTCTGATCACATTTCAATGAATAAATTACTAATTATACGCCGTGATTGCAAGCCAGTAATGTCACAACAATGAACCCGAATAACTTCTCTTTTTTGCTGTTGAACTTCGTTTCTAGAGGATGACTAATGAGACCCCATCATCTTAATTGCTGCTTTCCGGGACTCGGAATCAATTCCCACCAAGCGAAACAGGGGACTAACGCTAATTAGGTGGGTACTCTTTATTGAAAACTCGTTTCTATATTTGGGTGGAATTAAAAAAACCTGTTGGCTCCTTCCGAAGGAACATGCTCATCGGTTTGGATACACCAGGATACAGTAAATTATTCATGCGACTAATTCGATATCGAAATTCCGGTAAGCACTTCATCGATCGTTCGGAGAATATCAATATTGTCATCCTAATGCGTCCAGTGAAATGGTATCGACCGAAATACCACTGCTGCTGTCGCATAATATATGGTAGACATTATCCACCTTCTTAGCCTAACCGATCAGATGAGTCAGTATCCAGACGAGGACAAGTCGAAAAGGACTCTGCAGTGGGGGACAATTAGGACTCGCATTTCTGATACTAAGAGGCGATAAACAAAAAGTAATTGCGGATGGGACTCGATTAACTCAGCTGTTAACCAACCTGATCCAGTATCCCACTGTCATCAAGTGATAGCCAGAATACACCACCACTAGAATAGATTCGATCTGGACTTGACAAACATTTTCCTTTCCCACCGAGTGCAGGTTTCATAAGAAGGATGAGGACACTACAATGGAAGTTTGACACTAAAAAGGTTCAAAAGGTTCATCATTGAAACTGCTTATACTGAGAGCCCAGATAAAAAAGTCTCATGGTATTATAAACCATCCAATCCAACCTGATCCAATATTGTGCGGTCATCAAAAGAAATGAGTGATAGCTTTAATAGACCACAACGAGAGTTGAACTTGAAACATGAAATCATAAAAAAATCCTAAAGGCTAGATGTTGAAACTGAGTTGAAACTGAAACATGAAATCTTGATGAAATCCTCAAGGTCAGATGCTCCAAATACAATTGCAAGTTCTATCTGGAGGTGGCATTGTAATGGTTCATCAAGACTTGATGAGTTTCTCATTCTGACAGATGAGACGAAAAGTGTGAATATATATTTTTTTCAAGTCCCATGTTATCGTATATTGAGCTGGATAAAGTGAAACTCTCGGAAGTAAATCGAGGTGCAGATGCTTAAGAGTTGAGTCCTTAACCAACCTGATCCACTATTGTGCGGTCATCGAAATAAACATTAATAACGAAAGCTTTTTGAAACTGAAATATGACATCATGTAACCACAAAGATTGTGATCTGGAGTTGCCTCCGTTTTCCGAAAAACAAATAACCTGGCAGACTTGTTTCGAGCGTACCATGATTCAAACTCAACAGAAGATGGATGATGGATAGTGACTGGCATATACAACAATCAGTCCGGAAGATTAGACGGAATAAGAGAGTAGAAGAGAAGCCATGGCCCCGACCAATCCGAATTCGGCACCACCTCCTGGCGAGAGAGCATCACCTCTTCTTCGTCGAGATGCTGAATCCTGGCGGTCACGTCACGACTGCGAGCCAGTGTCATCGACCTCGACGAGAGCCCTGACCCACTAACTTTGCGAGGTCAACGATCTGCCATTCTAGTTTCGCGTCTCTTTCGGTCAAACGAGAGGTGCCACAACTGTCAGATGCACCGCGACCAGCAACTTTGGAAATGCTTTCCTCTCTTCGCGTGGCAGAGTTATGTCGTGGAAAAACGAGAATATGGTACGAGCGGTCAACACACACATTTCCTGTGTGTGGCAATGCAGATTATGCATCGACCAACCAGCAACGGAGATGAAAACGCGCTGTGGTCGATACAATGTTTGGATGCCTTTTAGATGAAGACTGAAGATCAATCTGTCTCCGAGATTATCAGCTAAGAACATCTTGTCCTCAAACTACAGATCAAGAAATGACAGCCTCAAACTTAATAACAGTAGTCATATTTTCTTTTCGAGTCATTGCTAGGAATCAGAGTTTTTTCCATCATATTCTTAATGGACCAATAGGAAAATGAGAGAAAACTTTCGGACTTCAAATCATTTTGCAAGAAGAGTTGCAGAATTTGAGACCAATTTTTCTTGCCAGACCAATAGGCAAGAATGAAAGATACTGCTGAGGTAGTTACCATGCTTGATGCTCTCAGAACTGAAGATCATTTCGTCAAGAGGAGTCTCGATGAATATTCATAGACCAACCAGCAACGGAGATGAAAACGCGCTGTGGTCGATACAATGTTTGGATGCTTCTGGGTCTGGAGATCGTTCCGGAAGAACATCAAAGCCCCGATTCATGGAACAGAAAATCGTACATGCAACCGTCATCTCAGTAGCGTATATTATCATTTCGAATCATTGATTGGAATCCGAGTTATTTTTGGAGGAATCGGTATGGACCAATACGTAAACAAAAAGGAAAAGTTCTGAGGACGATACAATGTTCAGATGAAGACTGGAGATCATTCTGGAAGGAAAGTCTTCAAGATTTTTTACCAAGAAAATGACGACCCCAACCTTCATGACAGTAGCCACATTTTCTTTTCGAATCCTTGCTAGGAATCGTATATAGTTTTCTTCATCAGATTCTTTATAGACTAATAGGCAAACAAGACTTGAGATCATTCTGGATGGAAGATGGCACCAGGAACCATAGGTTTTTGGTAGTTTCTTAGAAACCTACCTTAGATCCTTCGCCGTTAGATGGCGCTGAACATACCCACTCTTATTCTACAAGGAAAGTTCCCAGATCACTTATGAGAAAATTGATCCCAGGTTTTTCTGCCAGATGGACCAATAGGCAAAAATGTAAGATACTGCTGAGGTAGATACCATGTTTAGATGCTCTTAGGACTGAAAATCATTTCGTCAAGAGGAGTCTCCAAGATTATACGATAAGAACAGCCCAAACTATAGATCAGAAAACCCCAACTTCAATATTTATCTCAGCAGTTCATATTCATCTCGAATTTCAATCAATTCGTCGCTATATAATGATGATGTAAACAAGCAACTATGGTCGTCTTAGTAATATAATACAAGATCATACCTTCATCTTCATAGCTCATATTTTTCTTCCAAATACTCGAGAGGAACTGTTTTTGGAGATTGAGCCGGTAGTAGTATTTCGTTGATTCTGAACGCTCAGTGAATCTCTGATCTGATTATCAGATGGAGAATATTGAAGTCTATCCGATAGCAGATACTTCTGGAACTCATAGAGGGGTTGAAGGCATCATCTTCTGGATATATCCGAGGAACAAGGTTCCCACTCTCAGGGTTTTCAGTCTCCCAGTTATCTATCTTTTAAGGCAAATTCCTCCATGTGAAAGTATTTTTTTCTACTCACAGAATCCTTCTGAATCAGTTCTTGGAAAGTCTGAGGTGAATAAATTATCAGGAGAACAGAATATCTCATTTATCTATGATATCTTTCGGTACAGGCGAAAACTTTTGATGTTTCACTTTCAGGTTAATATACTCGAGAAGATTAATTAGTGAGGATGAAGGATGTCAATCTTCTAGTCCTCTCCGTGAGTTGGCTAGACATGATTTCCTTTCTAACTTTGGATGTCGATGCTCAATTAAATCTCTGCCAGTTCATGTGAACATCGTTTTTTTTCCTAATCCTTCGTGTATTTCGATGCCTTCTGCTACCATAACTCTATGATTGAGATATCTCGTGAGAAATTCTCTCGCTATGTCTTTCCTAGTCGATGGAAACGGTTCCGATGTTGACCGTACCAAAGCTCGAAGAAAAAACGATTCCGCATACAGCGCGAGCGTACCAAAGAAGCAAAGCTGCTTATATCGTCCGGGTGCGATTATGGAGATGCCTTCATAGCGTGTTCGCCCGTCTTGGTTAGGTATCATTGATCATCCTCCGGATCAGGCGATTTCTCATCGCCACATATTGGGCGGCATATGCTTTTTCATTTGCAACAATGTTTGGGATGATCGTCAATCATTCTCGGACGAAAATTGATGTTGAGATTAATCATCTTGTTGTAAAGAGAATATATATATTCTCTCACTGCAGACTGAGTAGCGACATGAGATATAGATTTGATATCGATTTGAATCCCAATCTAGAGTCCATCGATGTTGTTTATCCTTGTATTTCACTTCTGGGTGAACGCTTCGAACTGTTTTTGACATCTGTCAGTTCATTTCCTGTTCCATTTACTATGATCATTTTTACAGATATTAGGGTAGGCAGCACACGCTGTTTTTTTTTATCTGTGGACAACACGAAATGGAAACCTATAATGAACATCGAGTAACATCGTGTTAGCCAGCGGTGGAATTTTGGGTGAGAAGGAAGGTTTTGGAATTTTTCTTGAAAGTTTGGAGGTTGTAAGCATCAGGAAAGACTTCACTAGGCAAAGAATTCCATAACTTTGCCGTTCTATTGAGGAATGATGCTTGGTATAGCGATGGTCGACAGGTCTCGAGCCTGACAGTATAGGGGTGACCAGCCTGAGCTCGTCTGGTTTGTTTACTAGGAATCGCACGTGGTGGCATAATAGATGATATTTCCGTTGAGCACTGACCGTGAAAGTACCTATAAAAAAGGCAAAGATCGCCGACCTTTCTACGATGATCTAGAGAGGTCAATGATTTGGTGAGTGTTGTATCATCGACTAGGCGAATAGCTTTCTTCTGAATTGAATCTAAGAGCTTTAGCGTATGTTTGGGGGCTGAGCTCCAAACATGTGAACAGTACTCCAGGACAGGTCGAATTTGTGCTTTGTAGATCATAAGCAGCTGCTGGGATGTGAAGTATCTCTTCGCACGGAATAGAAAACCAAGTTTTTGTGAAGCAGTTTTCGCAATGGACCTCACATGATCGTCCCATGAGAGAGCACTGTTGGTGGTGACACCCAGCATGGATATTGACGACCTCATAGGAACAGTGGTACCCGACATCATCAAATTGGGCATTGTGTGATCAGCCTTCTTGGTGAACATACAAGCTTGAGTTTTAGTTGCATTGAACTGTACTAGATTCTCAGATCCCCATTTCAGAATTCTTGTCAGATCCTGATTTGAAGCATCAACCTGTCTTCGCCTTGCACCTCTGGCCTCGTTGGATGATAAAGGGGCTCTAGAGGAAAAGGCGGAATGAAGTGTACTATCATCCGCAAAGCTATGACTGGAGGTCACATTCAACAAATCATTGCTGTTTCATTTGCAAGAAAGTTTGGGCAGATCGTCAATCTCGGACGAATATTGAAGTTGAGATTGATTGAACTGAGAAGCAACAAGAATCTTCGATCAAGATCCCAAACAAAAATCGATCGAGGACATTGTCGTGTGTATTCTCATGCTGGGTGAGCGCTTCGAACTGCATTGACAGCTGTCAGTCTATTTCTTGTTCCGCCTACTATGATCATTTTTATAGTGTCAGACTTCACGATTCTGGTTGACATAAAAGTTGTGAACGAAACAATCACATTCTCGTGCTCTCGATGGAGCAGACATCTCTCGAAGACGTTTTTACTCGGAATCGATTAGACAGACCCGATCGTAGGTCATCACTCCCTACGAAAAATCATATGATAAGCGAACATAATCGAATCATCAAGTGAATCAGTCCAGGTCAATATCCTGCCCAGCTTGTTGTGAATCACTATTTCACCACATGTCTCAATTTTTATGTCACTTCTAAAGAACATAGTGATAGTAGGTATGTTTACTTTCTAGAATATTATTCCAATAATTAGCGTCGTGAAAAAGTGTGTCGATATAGTCGTAAAATTGAACGCGAGAGCTGCGATGTTTGCTCAAAAAAATGTATTCAACTGCGCATGAAATATGTTGATAATGCCAATGAAAGTATCCACTGCCAAAAATTGTAAACAAAGCTAGCGAAAATAGGATAATATCATCAAGACAGAGTGAACGAAATGATGTGCGAAATAAGAGAGAGTGTTTATTTTAAGAACAAACAGAACCCAAATTTTTGGCAAGATATATTTGGGAGATGTCAGTCATCTGGGTCGAACAAATTGAAAAAAGTAATTGATACTAATTTTTTTCGCGAACTTCGCGAATGTAGATAACCTCAATATATGAATTTTATGAGTGTAACAAACACAGTAAAAGTGTTTTTTTCCACAGTTGGACATTCACAGAACGATTTGCATGACTTAAAATGATGCTACTGAAAAAATACTGTGCTTTATAATGTATTTTGAACCGAATGATTCGAGTGGAATGACATTATAAAACGGGATAAGATACCCAAAAATTATCGAAAATTCACATCATCAGTAGAATATTGATGAACATAGTCAGTGACTGATGTTAGCCATCTGGTTCAAACAAACTGAGAAAAGTATTTGTTATAACTAATATTCTTTCGCGAAGTCTACAGATAACCTGGATTTTTGAAACTACAGAACAATTTTATTACATACTCATATTACTCATAATGCATTTGTAAAAAATGTGAAAAATTTACGTTATCATATGACTGCTGACCAATCGTATCCCATGAAAGGAAAAAAAGGGAATTCCTCAGCATACCTGTAGCCTCGTAATCCACACTTAAGACCCTTTACAAATTGCATTTTCTCGAAATGAACAATAAAACCTGGTTACGGCAGTGCTTTGTCGATTTGCGAATAATTACTCGAGAAAAGTGAAGATGGAAGTGGCTTTATTGCTAGTGAATGCGGTAGGAACAACAAACGCTCTTTCTAATCCTTCACAACCATTTTAGCAATTTTTGTGAGTGATTTGAATTCACAAAGCGAGTCTATTATGCCAGAGATCATCGTTTGACCGCAAAAGGGTTTGCTTTCTCTCGCAGGGAAAACGGTTCATTTTGGAATAAACGACTACAAGAGAGCTTTCATTCAGCTTGCCAAGGTAGAATTTTGAAGTGTCTACCATATTCTTTGTCAGTTCGTCTTCCTGACTCTGGCAGTTCTTGACTCAAATCAATCAAGGCAAATTTTGAGCCCTCAACAAATCTGTCGGAATAAATTGGTTCGAACGACAAGGTCAATCAAATTTCAAGTTTGTGTCACATACAGTATCTGAATTCGTTCGTTATTTTATGTTATGTTTTCTCCATCGAATGATAGTCCTTTGATTTCCAGTATGGCTTTCAATAGTATGTGACACAAACTAACCTAACCCAATCTGAACATTTTTGAAAAGCCAAATAAGTTTTCGTAATTTAATTTTTTTAATTTAATTTTCGATGCACATTCATATTGCATTTTAGGAATATCTTGACGTATATTCTTGAAAATATGCCTGAAATGTGATGGTTCACAATGTGTCAGAATTCTCAGTTTTCCACATGAACTCATCGATTGCTCCAATTTTGCAGGATCACACTGTAAATTCGCATCGTTCATTCTATTTCCTATAGAAATTCCGATCTCGAGTGTAGAACCTTGTGATTTTTCGAAGAGAGTTCGAGCCAACAAATCGTCTTCATTTAGTACAGGGTTGCCGTTTTTAGTATAATTTCACTTTTCTCAGGGTGTTTCTAGGTAGCCCGATATCTGAGGATGATTCAGTTTGGTTATTTTACATTTGCTTCGCATTTGTTTCGAAATCTGACCGTTCTCAACCTGGCATGATCTTTGTTAATTTTTCATAGAATTTTGGAAATCTTTCATTTCACTTATTTTGATATTTTCGACACCGTTCAGAGCTATAGTTCATTCGGTGGAATAGATGAAACAACAGATATATTATTGATCGAACTTTAAAATGTGGCAGAAAAGCGTCCAGTGATTATTACTCTACTTCAATCAGTATTAACTTTGAACTGATAAGGAAAATGATACTGTGTCCAGCAGGAACCAACAAGATGACCTTCCCAAGTTGAGGATGAGCAATTTAGGGTGGAAAATTGGATTGAGAAGGGAACATTATGATGATGAAGAGACTGAAAAATATATTCCTATAATCAAAACAAGACCTGGAACAATGCACTTCGAACCGCTATAGATTCTTTGTCATGGCATTCACGGAAAGGAAAGGTTTACTGATTTTCCTCTATTGAACATCCGATAGTAACCTAGAAGGAAAACCTATGATGTTCGAGGAACATCGTGTTAGCCAGCGGTGGAATTTCGGGAGAGAAGGAAGGTGTTGGAATTTTTCTTAAAAGTTTGGAGGTTGTGAGCATCTGGGAAGACTTCACTAGGCAAAGAATTCCACAACGTTGCCGTTCTATTGATGAATGATGCTCGGTATAGCGATGTTCGACAGGTCTCGAGCCTGACAGTGTAGGGGGTGACCAGTCTGAGCTCGTCTGGTTTGTCCACTAGGAATCGCGCGTGGTGGCATAATAGATGATATTTCTGTTGAGCACCGACCGTGAAAGTACCTATAAAAAAGGCATAGATCGCCGACCTTTCTACGATGATCTAGAGAGGTCAATGATTTGGTGAGTGTTGTATCATCGACTAGGCGAATAGCTCTCTTCTGAACTGAGTCTCATAGTTTCAGCGTTGATTTCTTCTATACTTTCAAGGCTTGATATCTGATATCTCGATGATTCACTGTTATTGTGCAATTTTACTAGTTGTCTTGGTTTCCTTTGATTTACAACACAATCATCAACTTCGAAATTCACATCGTTAGCAAAAAAAATGTGTCAATCATTGATTATTCATCAATTTTTTTTTCAATATTTCTCCTTGATTTTTAAATCGAATTCTCTCTCGTTTTCCTCACGATTTCAGTAGACATCTTAGTGTACATACCGAAATTCTGCAGTGGCAACACTGCCGGCTCGCTGTCAGCCTTTAGCAGAGAGAGATCTGGGTCGCGATTTGCCATTGAACTGACTGACGTCGACGGTCATTCACCTGTGACGTCACTTTCGGCCTGCGGAAGAGCGGTGTTCTCACAGCTGACTGCGATTCGGTGCTGCCGAAAAAAATTCGGAATGCTTCCTGTATCGGCTTCGGCACACGAGGCGGCCGTACTCTACGGCGGTGGTTGGAAATATCGCTATCAACGAAGGAGTTTCCGAAATTTGTAATTTTGCACTTACTTATCATGCGATGGGTTTTTTTCGATTTTTTTTTTCTTCGTACTTACGTATTTCCACCTCAGGAACCCCGAATTCCGCAATAAAAACGTGCGCAAACTTATATTTTTCGAGATATTCCAGGAACAAGTATGAAAATCAACCTTCTTTCTTCGGCTCGTTTTGGGTAGGCATGGAGTTTCTTTTTCTCACACAGGATACTTTTCATACCTTCCTTGGACATTCAAGAAGTCAAAAAGAAGGGAAAACATCCTCGAATTAGTTAAATCGACGTTCTTCAGCATCTTTCAGGAAGGTGGATCCAGCATTTTTCATATGGACGGTGCTGTCAAAAGAGAATCTACGTCAGAATCACTAGTTCTGTGAGTCAAAATATCACAGATGCACATTTGACAGCGCCGTCCATATGAAAGAAGAATCCATCAAAGATGCTAAAGACGATGAATTGAACTTCTTAGAGGATGTTTTTCCATCTTTTCATTTTCTAGAATGTATAAGGAAGATATGAAGAGTATCTTATGTGAGAAATGAAACTCCGAATGGCTATGGTGCCTACCCAAAACAGGCCGAAACAAGAAGGGTAATTTTCTTACTTTTTCCTGGAATATCTCAAGAAATATAAGTTTGCGCACGTTTTTATTGTGAAATTCGGGTTCCTGAGGTCGAAATACGTAAGTACCGAGAAAAAAAAATCGAAAAAAACCCATCGCATGATAAGTGCAAAATTTCCCCAAAATTTTGTCCTTGATAAATAATCAAGTAGTCACGTGTTTTTTTCATGAATTTGGCTTTGAAAAAAATATCATGATACAAGATCGATTCCACCCCAATCGGTCCACCCACGATTAAAATCTATTTTCTTTCTTTATCTTCATCGAACTGAATCTGTTGATGAAATTCTAGGGATTATTAGTTCACCAATACTTGGTATGAATAAAATACGACCATAATTAGTATAGGTGACTTAGTAGTAGAGATCTATTCGCCTAGTCGATGATACAACACTCGACGGTCAGTGCTCAACGGAAATCTCGTCTAATATTCCTCCACGAGTATTTACGAGTAGACAAACTAGACTAGATTAGACACTTCTTAATATCGATTTCACTTCATAAATTTCATTTGTGGAAAATCAGAATGAGAACATTAAAAAAAAAGAATAAATTTCATTAGGTAAGCCAAATGATGTGGAACCGGTCTCGTAGTATCTATCTATGACGTAATGGGTGAACTACTATGTCACACAATTGCACTCCTGTCATTACAACGTTGTCGCTTTCATTGCTTCATTCGAATATCCGAGAAATTGTCAAAGAAGTGGAATTTATTTTTCGAAATAAATATTCAAGATATTTTGCGCATCTTCTCAATTTCTTCACTCCAAACCCCTCAGGAGGGGTGACCTCCAACCCTTGAATCTCAAATGGGATAAGGGGTCAAGTGATACATCATTTTGAAGGTAATCGAAATCTCTTACCAACGTTTTCCAGCTTTTTGTGGGATTTTCTCTCCTCGTTTCTAAAAAATAGCTGGAAAATGAACCTCCTCGAAAAACTTACAGGCAGTACTCTTACCAACGCTCCCTTGTTTTCGGAATTCAATGCAGTAGTTCTCGAGAAAAGATCACGTTCATGAAAATAATCGGCTAGTGATGGAAAGTAACGCTTTATTCCCTTTCATCACTATTCCCCATTTTGTAGTTAGACCGATGTTCATCTAAGAAATGCCTTATGCGTGTTTTTTTAATAGTGTTATATCTATATATATATATATATAATATATATATGTCCCGAATATTCATGAGAATTGGGAATGATTGGAGTTGGAATGATTTTGGTCAAAATTATAATATAAATTCAATTCGTTGACAATAGGAACGATTTTAAACATTCAAATATTTTTTCACTGCATGAAATTCAATATTAGAATTCATCTGGAGGAAATTTTCTATCGGTTTTTTCCACACCTAGTGTGGGAATTTGAAGGTTTTTGCTGTTGAAAAAAATAGGTAATAAAGTTGCTACAGACCAGAACTATCAGGATGTGAGGTTATTCAAAATATAAATGATATAACGTACGTATATAAAGAGAATTACCTATCTAACCATGTCCAATTATTGGTAAACTAGTTAATAATAATAGCCATCGGTCATTGCATGAGGAGTCCATCCGACCCCATATTAGAAGATAATTGGTCTTCAATGACCTAAGAAATTAATCCAGAGCTCATACAAGGTATATCCTCCAGGTAGTATCGACCAACAATCACCATTCGAATTTCGAGAATTGAAGCAATTTGAAATCTTTCGCATTTACCAGAATGTCCTAAAATCACCTAATTCCTTGAAGATCACACTTTTACGATGAAATATATGGAAATACAAATCCATTGCTTTGCGGACAATTGCTTTCTCTAGATCATCTGATGAACATCTACTTACTTCTACTACTATATAATGCCTACTATGATGAAATCAGGTACTGTTCCTATGAAATCGTCAATATCCATGCTCGGTATATTCACTAATAGCGATCTCTCATGGACTTCCTCATCAGGTTCATGTTGAGAAATGCTCCATAGAAACTGCTATTTCTATTCTTTGTATCCCGTGCAAAGAGATAATCCACACCCAAATTGTTCCTCATGATCTGAAAAGCACAAATTCGAGCCGAGTGTGAGTGTGAAGTTCAGCTTCCAAACACGTTGAATCTCTTAGATTCCATCTGAAACTCGCCTAGTCGGTTATACTACATTCTCGAAATCATTGACTTCTCTTGAAAATCGTGAAAAGGTGGCCAATATCTCCATTTTTTCTCATAGATACTTCCTTTTGGTCGGTACTCACTGGAAATGTCTTTTATTCCACCTCGAGCGATTCAAGGTAGACAAACCAATCATAATTCAGCATCCTGTCGTGTTGTCAGTCGATGAAATAATCAGTCGAACCAGAAGATTCTTACATACAACCAGTCCTTTATTATTCGGATATTTTTCAACTCGAATGATATCAATGTGTTCCAATCGAGCTACTTCCAATTATTGGTCAACTAGTTGATAATAATAGCCATCGGTCATTGCATGAAGAGTCTTTCCGAACCCATATTAGAAGATAATTACTCTTCACTGTCCCAAGAAATTAATCGAGAGCGCATACAACAATTACCACTTACAATGGCCGCACTAGAGGATGGTGGCCGTGCACTTTATCTAGTCTAGAATTTCCGCTTCCGCCCAATCTGCCGCTTCCTCGTTGCTTTCAGTTTTTTTTTCCCAAAGATTTTTTAATGATCGAGAAGGCAAGGTGTTGGTTATATTGGCACACGCCATATGCCGCCGCCTGTTGCCTTTCGATGGGATATTCTACCTAGGCGGATTCGGGTTCGGGATTTGTCTTCCGCTTTCGATAGGTTCTTTTATAGTTTTTTTTTTTAATCGAGAAACATCTTTGATCGTGTGGCTGTGTGTTTAGGTGCACAAAGAGGTCTGAGGTTTCAGCACGTGCGGATTTTTTTCGATATAAGAAGACGTTTGAACAGACATTGGGTTTTTTATAGCAGATAGCGATTGTCGGTGTAATTTTATATTTTGGCATCTGGCCTTTCGAAAGGTGCATTCAGGATTTCTGTTCTGTTTTTTTATATCTATAGAAGAGCTGCTGAAGCGAGAGATCCGATATTAGTGAAAAAAACTTCATCTAGTTCATAACTACACATTGAAAAATTAAAGAAGTACCTGGTCGATGCAAATTCCACTTCAGATCCTTCGGAGTTGTATCTCACCCGGAATTCAAGAATTCCGAACAGAAGTGTAAAGTAATTTTGTCACTAATGTTAGTTGGTAGAAATAACAATTAGTTTTGTTTTATTCTTGATACACAAATTCTTTACACATCTGGACCTTCCAGATTCCCTTTTTTCTGTTCTGTTCCAATATTAGATAATTATCTTCATCTTGCTCATATCACGTTGAAGAAATGAAAGAATGGAATGCCACTCGCGACTTCTTCAATCTCAAATAAAACGTCAAGAAACACTGTGAAGTATTGGAAAGTTCTGCTCAGGTATTATGAATTTATTACTGTTCATTCATTATTTTCATGGTTTTTATCCTCTTCCATCTTCGTCATATTACCCACATATTAAGTTTGAAAAAATATGGAAAGTTAATGTAACTTGCAATTCATATTCAGCTAACGAGATTTCCGAAACTATGAAGGTAGTGTGACAAAATGCTGTGAAGTGAAAATTCTGATGAAGTAAGGATTTATTCGTCTTGTTTCTCCATCGATTCGTTTGCTCTCGATCCTGCTAATCATCTCTCACATAAATTTCACTAAATGTTCTCTATTTCTTGATGACTCTGTATCGGTTTGGGTCACTCATCACGCAAGAAGGTCTTCAAGGAAAACAGAAATGCATCGTTTTCTTTCTTCATCATAATTGGATGCATTATGTTGAATATGGATCAAGTATTAATTGAAGTAGTTCAACCATGAATTTCAGCGTTCCAAAAAGAACAAGAAACCTACTACCAATAATTTTGTTCTCTTGGTCGGAAATTCGTGAACAAAAAGAAGCCTATCGTAATATGGTAATAACCGACACAGTGTGGTAGCCAAATTATATCATAATTTTGCAGCGCATCATGTCGACAAAACGATCACTACACCGATAGGGGATTTCGGAAAAAAATGCTGAGCTATTACTAGAAGAAGCTGTAAGCTCCAGATAATGACCTACTAGTAATAATATACGTGCATGGGCGTTGCCTCGAGGTTTTTCACTTCATTTCATGCCATCTTTTACCTGAAGATGGCTGAAATATAAGGAGATTGATGTTGACTAAATATGTTTTACTTTCCGGAGAATATAACAATGATGTAATGTATATGAGACAGATTAACCAATCAAGAGAATGATAGAAATAACTGGGTCGTAAGAAGTATTAAGAGAAGAAGTTGATGAATCCTAGGAAGTTGGGAAGTTTCAAGGAATGAATAGAAGAATCAAAACCTGGATTGATCACTCCACTTGGTTACCTAGAACAAAATAGCTCACACTGTTTACTCTCTCTTTTATATGCTCTTACGAAACTGACAGTTATTATACCTGATAAATTAACTCCTGTATAAAATGTGTCATTTAAAGACGACTGTTTTGTCATTTTGACAGCGATAAAAAAGGTGCATCGTTTTTTATCATCGATGAAAACGCCTGTTCTTCTTAAGCGTCCACATCTAGTATGCTTACGTCACTTTAATGTCTGCCCTGTCAGTTATTTGAGCATTGTTGATAATTGATACTAAACCATTACAACATGAGTCGATAATTTATCTTGCCAAAAAACACTCGAGCTTCTCTTTTAAGGATAAATTTCTTTTTAACTCAAAATTTTTCCATCAGTAATTTTGTTTGAAAAACTGACATTTGACAAAATCACTCGACCTTCGGTCTCGCGATTTTGTCATGTCAGTTTTTATCGTAAAATTACTGATTGGCAAAATTATTTCGTTACAAAAAGAAATTTATCCGATAAAAAAAAGCTCTTGTGTTTTTACTGTTGACGAAATCAGTGAGAAGAAAAATTGTATCCAACTGTATCAAAAATCAAAGTGTCCAAATAAAAAGTCTTGATTCGTGCCTACTTCTGAAGAGAATTCAATTGCTTTGTCTCAATGAGCTACATCCTCTGCCAGATTTTTCCAATTTCTCTCTCTTGCGATATGATTTCCGTGTCACTCGGTATAGTGTTCATGCCTATCCACATATACGTGTTTCTTTGACACTCTTCACTTCTCGATTTCTTCCAATACGGTGATACCCTTTAATAGCTGCTATGACATATCGAAACTTTCCTGGATTCTACTATACCTCAGGCATTTACGCTCAATCCAATCAATAGTAGTATACAAGGTGATAAGTGCCAACCAGTGAACTAAACTAAATATTATAAAGCTGCCAAAATTGAAAATCTGAAATTTTTCACAAAAGAAAAGCAGACTGTTCAGCTGACCTGGCTAGGCAACAAGAAGAATGTTGAAAAGGTTAACAAACTATATAGGATTAAGAGATCAATTATTCTTGGTGTTTTTACCAGTCCGAATGGATTCGATGATCGACAGTTATAGTACTGTTAATATATTTCAAGAATCCGCAATTGAAGAATCAAATACAGTTTGTCTGATGGTTTCCTGAACAGTAGAACTATAAATTGATTGAGGAAATCTGGTTTCTATTGGATTATGTGTTGATGACCAGTCAAAAGGGTATCTGCAATTGATTCCAGTTGAAGTTTTTGGACGGATATGGATGAGCTCGATTTCCAAAAATCTACATCAATTCATTAAAACAGAGGTTTTAGTTGGAAAATTATAAGTTTCGCTCATAGGACATGAGAGAATGGTATGTGGGATTTTAACGAAGAGTTTGCAAGAACCTGTTATTGAAACGTTATGAATATTATTCTGGAGTATCAGTTTGTGTTTTGATTAGTATTTGACCTTATCGGCTTCACAACTACAAGAATTGTTTGCAGAAATGAGTGACTGAAGCGTTTCCATAAATGATATCCAATCAATCTTCGAGATACAAGTATGTCGATGATTTATGATTTAGTTGATGAAATGCTCGCCATGTATCCATTTTTTTCATACATGATCGTGATCCTATAAGTCATACCAGTCATCAATGGCAAGTCATGACGCATGATGATTCACTATATCGGTACGATTCCAGATGAAAACTCGATTGCATTAAAAAGTTCGACCTTCGTGGAATGGCAGGATGGTTTTCTTTTCCGTGCGAAGAGATACTTCACATCCCAGCAACTGCTTATGATCTACAAAGCACAAATTCGACCTGTCCTGGAGTACTGCTCACATGTTTGGAGCTCAGCCCCCAAACATACGCCAAAGCTCTTAGATTCAATTCAGAAGAGAGCTATTCGCCTAGTCGATGACACAACACTCACCGAATCATTCACCTCTCTAGATCATCGTAGAAAGGTCGGCGATCTCTGCCTCTTTTATAGGTACTTTCACGGTCGGTGCTCAACGGAAATATCATCTATTATGCCACCACGCGCGATTCCTAGTAGACAAACCAGACGAGCTCAAGCTGGTCACCCCTACACTGTCAGGCTCGAGACCTGTCGAACATCGCTATACCAAGCATCATTCCTCAATAGAACGGCAGAGTTGTGGAATTATTTGCCTAGTGAAGTCTTTCCTGATGCTTACAACCTCCAAACATTCAAGAAAAATTCCAACACCTTCCTACTCTCCCAAAATTTCACCGCTGGCTAACACGATGTTCCTCGAACATCATAGGTCTCCCTTTCGTGTTGTCCACAGATAAAAAAAAAAAAAAGTAATAAAAGTCCACTAATCATGCTCAACCTTCACGCACAAACAGAAATTGGCTCGCCTAAACCTACCCTGAATCAATATACCGATACAATAAAGCCCAGTGACCAGCAGGTCAGTCCGAGAACCGTGGCGAAATGGTTCGGATCCAAGCTGCCGCCTACGAACAATTTCAATATGCATAAAAAACCCCCATGTCCGTTCTGTTCTGGGAAAACAACGGTGCGAAGGGTCTTAAAAAAACACGGGGTGCCTTCTAGATGCGGAAGAGGACAACCTAACGGTATCTTCGCCTATTGGGGCAGTAACGAATGGTCGCCTTCGGAAAGATTAGTTTGCCGTGTGTGTGGGACCTTTTTTTACGTCGATCGTGAAGCCAGATGAAAAAGTTATTTCTTCGACAATGTACGTCGAATTAATTGGCTGCGAGATATTGATGAACCAACGCAATGATTGGTAGATACAAATTAACTTAGCGCTCATTTTTCCATATGGTGTCATGCAGGACGAAGTTCTGAAAAAATATACAGGGTGGTCCAATGGAACAAGGTATGCATTTTATTGAGAGATCGAGGAACTGACATTGAAATGAATGATTCTTTATGTGATGTTGGATAGAACAGGATTTGAAAAAAACACTCAAGGCACTTCTTAGATGAACATCGTTCTAGCTACATGATGAGAAATAGTGATGAATGGGAAAAAAGCGTTACTTCCCATCACTAGCCGATTATTTTTATAAACGTGTTTTCTCGAGAACTATTGCATCGAATTCCAAGAACAAGGAAACGTTGGTGAGAGATTTCGATTACCTTCAAAATGATGTATCACTTGACCCCTTATCTCATTCGAGATTCAAGGGTTGGAGCTCACCCTTCCGAGGGGTTTAAAGTGAACAAGTTGAAAACATGCGCAAAATATCTCCCCTTCGAAATAAAAATCGACCGGTCCCAGCGTGTTTTTTTTCTGAGAACGATAACTATATCAAATCAGCCTTGTTTCGTTTTCATTGGGCCACCCAGTACAACTTGTAGCGCTACAGAAAAGTATTTCATTCCTGATTTTTTCGAACGTATCGAGGAGGATTCATCGTGTGTTTCTGTGGGGCGAATGCTAACGAGCTCTTTCTGGGACAAACCGACTGGTCCCGCTATACAGGGTGTGACACAAACTCGAATCCGACGACATTGCCGTACGTGCCTCAGGCGAACTGTTGCGTGAGTGTCATACTGTTCTACTAATTGGCAAGCTGACCAGGAAACACTCCGTAGATAACCAATAACGATCATGTTGGAGGAGAATTTCCGTGCTGAAAATATCAACAGGTGAACGTGCATCCTATTTACTTGATAGAACATGTTGGGTAGGATAGAGAGGGGTACCCTTCGATCATTGAACAGACTAGATAAGTAATCCACACCCCTGGCAATACAGTTTGTTTGGAAGCAACATCTATAGTATCTATCTTTGTCTAAACAAGGATAGCAGAACCTGATTCTCCCAGCAACAGTGCCGTGTTGTCAGAGAGGGTCGAATTTATTATTAATTCATGATGAAACCAAATTGAAAATCCGTAACAATTTCAGTGGTACTTTTCAGCATTTCTTGGTGGGAAAATGAACATCATTATACTTCCTTCACATTGTTACGAATACATACAATCCTATGGTGATTTTTGTAACTTGCTTGTAATCAATAAACTTATTATGACCACGTCACAAGAAAAGTTCAATTCTCAACGCCATATGGAACAATATACTTACTATTCAGTATACAGTTGTCTACTTATACTTTATCATATATAACGTTCAATTTCAATAATGAACATTTATATCTTTGGCGATCAGTGACAGTGCATGTAAGTATATTTACGATTTCAAAGTTCAGTACCTACTAGTGGAAATAATTTTCAAAAAAGTGAGAAACTCGTTTTCAAGGCAAATAGATATGATTGCATATTTGAATGTAATTTTCAAATCTGAAGATGAAACTTGTTTATATCATTTCACGATATCGTCAAAAATGAAGGAGGTTTCATCTTGAGCAGAATTCATATATTTTGACGCAAAAAATTGATGTCTGATTATTTCATTTCATGTAGATAGATGAGAATCGATAATGAATATGTGTTGACAAGTATTATGACGAAATGTTATATCAACAATAAAATCATGAATCATGTGAAGATGTAGCAAATAACAGTGTTTCTTATTCAAAACAGGACTGAAATGAAAAACAACCATGGATAATCACACAAATAATTTTTGAATAGGATTGTTTTTGTTAACATACTTCTTACTCTAACTTCCGTTGGATCTTTCAATTTATTTGCCTCATGATGAAGTCTTACAGTGAAATATTTCTTCAAATTAGTTCGACTAGTTCCAAAAACAGTCAACGGTAAATTTCTCATTGTTGTGTGTAGAAGAAGTATAGAAATATCCTTATATTTTTTATCAAAAATATTAATTGAGTTCATCATTATTCTCAGTGATTTTTCAGCAGCTTCGCATATTTTGACTACAAATAAGGGAGCATTCATCAGTGCTACATATTTTACCACAAGACACTGTCGCAGATGACCTATGGGTATAATCAATATAATCTAATCAATTCAATTTAAATTCATTTTTATCCATTCCATTTGGGAAAATGCTTCAAAATCTCGAATGATACGACAATGGTATCATATAAATCAAAACGTAAATAATGACAGATACCAAACAAAGCAATAATCGCCGTTGACTGTCAATATCAAATTGCGGTGTTGCAACGTTGAGCAAAAAGTATTCACGATACCCATGCTGGTCCTCGAGCCCCCAAGAAAGTAAAATTGCTAAGTCTCAGAATAATGTGGCAATCTTCTATTAATCAGAACTGATTCATAATCGTCATGATCCAGATTTATTATTATATTTGTGCATTGAACTACATGAATTCATAAAGGACTTTAAATATTATGGACTATTTATCACTTTTTGATGATTGGATATGACAACACTGGCGACGATTGAGTACTAATATTATGATAATTCTGGAAATTCATGTTAGCATCAGAATATTTGTTTTGTGATCCTTCTAGTGGGTTCGTTGTTCGGAGGGGGTACCCATATAGCGTGGAATGGGATAGGAATTTCCAAAGAGTTATGCACACTATTTTTTCTACGATCTTTAATATTCGAATCGTGTGCATTATTATTCCAAGTTTTACCCGCTGTCCATTGTCATTTATTGAAATTTCTTGGGAATACGCCTACTCGATTTCGGTGAGCGAATCCACGCAATCCAAAATTGGTAGTCAGGAACGAGAAAACTCGAGCGGAGACCCTCAGATGCTTCGATAGACAATACCGATGTCGATTTCATGAAACTAAATGGGTGCACATATGAATTGTTACAAGTTCGGCAATAATTTTTTGTACAGCACTCAAATGAGTCAACTGTATTGTGATTGTCATAAATGATGAATATATCCACAGGGATCGAAATCAGAAATAGACAGAGATATTGTTCACATGACCAGACTCATATCGAAGAAGGAAGGGGAACGTATATATTGGATTGATTATTTTTCCGAAATATCAGGTTTCTTTCATCTGTTGACAACATGAAGGGGAAACCTATAATGTTGGAGGAATATCGTGTTAGCCAGCGGTGGCATTTTGGGAGAGAAGGAAGATGTTGGAATTTTTCTTGAAAGTTTGAAAGAACCGTATGAGATGCGTTTGCGTTTCCGAAATATTTCATTTGACAATTTTTCGAATGATGAATTCGTGATTGTAGTATCAGCGATTTTTTGTGAAGCAGAGTCCTCGCAGTGGATCTCATATGTGGGAACGTTGTTGAAGGTAAATGCCATCTTCAGTGTCATCATAATGGTTGGGAAAAAATTGATGAAATATCAATGGATATGGAGTGCCAAAAAGGTGAATTCACAATCGATTGGGTGAACCACATCTTCTGTTCGTCAAGTGTCAATTTTCAGGAAGAAAATTTCACAATTTTTTTTGGATGACCAGGAGTGGAATTGCATGGAGTTCGAAAAAATTGAATTGCTGTGCATGAAAAATTGGGAAGTTCAAGAAATAACATGATCGAAAATCATGGAATTATCGATGAGGGATATCAGGTGACTCGATCTAATTTGAGAGTCTGAGATTTGTGTCCATGGTTTATACTTCCGAAATTGTACAGTGCGAGTACAATCAGATGTTCTGGAAATGAATACAATGTAACATACTGAAACATATGGAAGATTGAGAAACAGTTCGAATCAATTGATTATACTGTTAAAAACGTGGGAAATAAATATGAAATCATGTCTCCAAAGAACAGTTTGCTATGATAATCCGTTACTTGATATTTATAGTATATTTTCAAGGTATACCAGTCGGTAAACGATGATTTCTATGCATAATATATTTATTATTGCATTGGTCATTCCTGGATGCACGCATAAGTAGTGAAAAATTGAAATAACGGAAAATTTTACGATGAATCTGCTGATTTGATCATTAAAATTTTTGCTCGACCTTGAGATGATTCAGGAATTATGTTACCTCTTTTCGTGAAACAACAACAATGATGATCATGCATATTTTCGTCCAACTTTGTATTTTGCTTCGTTC
This sequence comes from Gastrophysa polygoni, assembly GCA_963576655.1. Taxonomy (NCBI): domain Eukaryota; kingdom Metazoa; phylum Arthropoda; class Insecta; order Coleoptera; family Chrysomelidae; genus Gastrophysa; species Gastrophysa polygoni. The sequence goes on from OY755084.1 coordinate 1,598,615, forward strand.
TCCCCTACTCGGTCGAGCTTAATATGCAGTCAGCAATCTGTTCCTAGGAAAGTAGTGTCCTAGGTTGGCATATAATATGTCTGCTTCCATTGCAGAATGCAAATACCTCATTTCTACTGTAAAAATAAAAGTAAAAGGGTACCGGGAAAAATAGAAAGTTTTATATCAACACAATACCATAGATAGCAAATATTTCCAGATAGGCCATAATCACTTTCCATTGGGATGGATATGATGGTGGGTAAATGAACGATTACCCTTTTGTTATCCAAATTCTAATTGACGAATATAAATTTACAATCACCATGATCGACCATCATCAAAATTTCGATACGCTCTTTTTCACTTACTTGAACCATTCTAACTTGTACAATTTGTAAATTATACGTCAGTGAGCATTTCAGTCGAAATGTACTCCTTGCTATTTATCATGCGAACTTTCATTCGGAAATCATATACGGAATGATAAATTGGAGCTCTAGTACTTAATAATAGTAATAGAGTATTCATACTATAAAGAAATTAGCGATGAGGATTCTGAGAGCAGCTCATCTTGGGGACACTTGCCAAAATTCACGAAATTTCATGTTCTGTACATGAAAATACAGACCTGAGTACCATCACCCTATATACCAGATCCAAAACTGATTTTTTTTCGGCGACAAATGTGTCGCAATGGTCGTATAATTTTTGATAAATTACCTGATATAGAAACTGACGCTTCTGATATTTTCAAGACTATACTGAAAGAATTCCTCATTCAGAAGAACTGTTACACTTTAGATATATTCGTCGCAATAGTTTATTCTATTTATTTACACGTGGTTTGTGAATTTACATGTTACTGTCAAGTTGTTTGAGTATACATTTCATTTTTGCTCTCGACAATTTTTTATGAATTTATATATTGTTTTCTTCCAGTTGAACGAGAAATCGATCTGTGTGCCATTAGTCTATAGAACCAACCTTTTTTGAAAAAATTGAATCGAAAGGTAAATTTTGTTTTTTTTTTCTCAATTCCCTCAACAACTTTGAGCTGCTCATAGATTCCAGATATGTCTTCTTCGTATTCGTGTGAAGGGTTTTATCAAAATTTTGAGAAGTGTCTGAATTTTGTTTTTTTTTTCTGACAAAAAAACACACCAACTGCATTCAAAAAAACCTACAAGTTTTATTTGTACAAAATTGAGAGCGAAACCGTTCTTGCCGCAAAGAGTTTCTAAGACGTTTTCGAAAAAATCACAGTCCGAAGAGACAAATGTGCGTTTTCTGACAAAAAACTCAAATAAATCTGAACGATCGCTGTTGCATGAAAAAAAAACTCGAAATTCTCTAGGACATTCGTGTATCAGTACAAAACTGAACAATCAATGAGAACTCGTGCCTTGGACTAACAATATCGTTATTGCATCCAAGGAAACCTATAAATCCTCGTGAAAATCCATATAATGCGCATCTTATCGTTTCTCTAACTCATTTTTCATTATTGCTCATTCATTGTGATCCTCGCATTGTCATTACATAATATTTTGTTGTCATCCCAGTTATAAGTCATTCGTTGGATTCCATCGTAGTCTATTCACGTATCCGACCTGAGCATTGTGATATGGCCAGACATTGCGAATCGCCGATGTGAGAGTAGTACTTTATTTTTAACCTACATCGTGTCAATGTGCCATTAACATACACTCTTCTTATCTATACAGGAAATACATAAGCGGTGCTGCGTGTACAGGGTGTTGCATCGTCTCACAACGCGCACCAGGAATTATTTCGAAAAATAGTTATCGATGGGGGATTTTCAAATTCATGTATCTGATCATTCTACAATTTGTTCGTGGGATTCCGACTGGATTTTTTTTTTGAATTGAAGAGCTTGATGAAGTTGATTATATGACCAGAAAGCCCTACATTCCAACAAAATCCAAAACCTACTATATATGTCTATTTTCAAATTAGCAGTTCGAAAATGTATTGTACAGTTGGACTTGCCACTATATTTCACTCGTTCATCTAAGTGTCTTTCATTGAATTCTATCATAGCTTCTCTTGCTAAACAAATACTATAGCGACGTAAAATTTCTAATCTGTCTCATGTGAAGTTGAATTTTCTATTATTACCAAAACTACACAAACTGCTAAAACTTGGTCACACTGTATGAGTTGACCTATTAAATAATATAGTGCAAGACAACTTGCTTTTTATTGTGTGGGTAGTGAATGTAGATAAACTCTGCTCTCATTGCATACGATCTATATTTTTTCGATTTTCTTAGACCTATCGAATTTTGACTACAAAAACCCCAATTTAACACTAAAGAAGGGTGAAAATCTCTATTTTGAGTACGATAATTCATTTTTTTCCTTCGGCCATTTCATCTTATGTTGACTCGACTGATTTTCTTGAAAATCTGTCTGTTTGAAATCTTCCCTCTTATTTCCTTCCACAGATATATTGCCGACATGTGTTTCTAACAAAAAGCGAACCAACCCCTTCGAAAAATTGCACAAGCTGGGGTTCACCACCTGTTGAGGCAACACGGAAGGGCTCAAACATACCTGGCAACTATAATTGAACCCAATAAAAAAGACGGAGATAACTGTTCGACATAATCTACCAATTTTTTACCATAGTGAAGAGGGTAAAAGTTGTCGTAAACAACCCTTTATGCAGTGAAAGCATTCCATTAGTTTTTTGCTGCAGTGGCAAAAAATGATCCCATGGCGTTTTATGACGAGATTGCTTTTACTTTTATTCTACCTATGATGGCACAAGTCTCGAACCAAAGGGATCGAAGACCTATTCTTATACAGAGCGAAGGAAGTGCTTCGTGTATTAATCACCAATATATTTCGTTGATCAAAACGTGAGTTAGAGAAGGCAACATTTTCTAGAACGAGTCCGAAATTATTTCACATTTTAACAGAATTCATTGAGATTTCTATCTAGATATATGAGTAGCAATTAACACAGATTCGAATTTGAAAAAGTTGATTATCATTCAAGGTTCCAACGGAACTATAGATGCAATTACGCATATCAAGCAAACCGTTGCATTATGGGACAGTGTGGTAATATTTGAAAAGAAAAATTGAGTGTCATGGTAAAATCGTCTGCCACCTCGTACAAACTCGAAAAATCAACTGCAACTGTGATGGTCAACGATAGAAACGTAAATTAGAAGGACTTGCTTGAAGGGACAAGTTATAGTGGAGCTAAATATCTTCTTAGAAATTTAAAATGTGAACAGTCCTACCTACAAGTCACCATACATGTTGCATAATGCGGAAGCAGATTCGTTCCCGAAACATCCGCCAGCCACTTAGAGACGCGCGAGGACACTCAAAACAGTCAAAACAATTGAGACTGAAAGAGGTTCGCATATTCACCAGTAGAGCATCCCAAAGCACATTCTCTCCTGTTTATTATCTCGAACGTGCAATGCATGCTACGAAAAAAAATCGATTTTGTAATAACTGCTAATCACATAATATACTGTTTGTTTTTTATTTCGCCAAGGTGAGCGGTTATGCAAAATGAGAATTAACATTAGGTTTGTATATCAGAAGCATTCTTCCACAAAGCGCTGTAATCGTTGTCCTTCGGAAAAAATCAGGATTGTTTTGTAGAGAACAGAATAACAAATGAATGAGGCAATCCTGCATCACGATCGGATTTATTCAGTTTCATTAGAAGAAAACTTCGGAATACTGTAAATGATGATGATGATGATGATGTTGAAGAAGATGAAAGCACGAAGATTTTCCATCTGAAGACGAAAGTATGTGATATCTTCGAAAAAAGAATAGATACTATTTGGTACATCTCAATTTGCTATAGAGACCAATAAGGATGACTTATCAACGTTGCTAAATTAACCGTCAACAAAAAATTCGCACGAGTTCGAAAAATATCCAATGACTGACGGTATTTTATATTATAGAGTTCTCTTTCATTTTGCTATGTCGGATAAATATGAATGATTGATAGAAAACTTGATAGCTTATTCAATTCCATCATCATAATTAGACATTTAGAAGAAAAAAATCAAATTCTTAATACAAATCAGTAACTCAACCTCAATATTCACTGTCGTTCAACATTGACGCTCAGTCATATTTTCGAAGATGGATGAAAAAAATTCATCCATCAATCCGAGCATAGGAATTTGAAAGTGAGACCTTCTTCTGATCTTTATTTCAATTGCCTTGCGACTCTTGCGCAAATCAATTGTATAGTTGTGTTGTTGTATCTGTCAGAAACTATGGCTGAGACAGACATGATATGATAAGTATGTCGTGATAAATCAGGAATTTTCGCATGAATTTCGATTTGGTACTTCAATAGGTGATCTCCTTCCGAATGGATAAGGCGTCGAAGTCACACAATCTGTACGTTTTCAGCTGATACAAAAATCGTGAAAAAAAACACTTGGGAAGTACTTAGAGGTATGTAACAGAAAGCTAGTTTGGATAAGTATTATCGAATGCTCCAGCCTGACGCTAATGGCGAACTATTTCGGGTTTATGAAAACTCATCTTCAGCCTTGTCACTTTCTGTGACTTCCAACTCTTGTACGTATAGAAATACATTTTTGCGAGTCAAAGGGTTGGAAGCATATTCAATGCCCCCAGATTTCTTTCGGATGGGATTCCGTTGGATATTATCTGATTCAACTGACAGATCGAAAAGTCATCACTCGAATTATCCTCGAGTTTGTATCGAGGACCAGTCATTAGTATTTTTAGACCGTCTTTGCTTTCTTCGTCCGACGATGCTAGCCATAGTTCATCAACCTTGTTCTCAAAATAATCATCGAAAATTTGACTATGGTGGCCAAGGATTCCGCAAGGTCAATGTCTTCCGTCCAAGTATAAAATCCCCACGTATTGCAATCTTGCATTGTGTCATATACAAGGTGTTGCGAGACAGAGTTCAATTCAGATCGACATTCTGTACTCACCTGATAGATTTGTGAGGGTGTTTAGCGTGAAATTACATGCAGGATATCTAAAAATAATTCACAATAACAGAAGGAAATAAGATGAAGGATTTGTATGAATACTGCATTTGTTTCGTGCGTAGGAAGCCAGTGGAGGTGGGAAATTTATCTGAAAATTCTACAGGAAACATTACTCACTCTGAACAAATGCTTTGAAGGACGAAAAATTCAAAATATATTTTTATAGAGTTATAAAAACTTCTTAAAAATATTTTTCAGGCTTCGAGAGGTATTGTCGCAATATTACATAATCCATTGGAGATGTTTTATGAGAAGTATAGTAATAAAAAGGTTGATTGAGGGTTCGGTTTGTGTGAGAAAAAAATATCAGTACACGATTCTCTTCGGAAATAAAAGTAAATTTAGCTACTTTGTCGGCTTGTTTGGGTAAAACAGGTAAAACATTTCGAGTTCTGGTCATTCACCAACAATTTTCGTATTTATTTTATGACAGGCATAAAGGAGAATTTGGCTATATTTGCAAAAATTTCAACAAAAGCTTTGACCTCTATTTATTGCAGAAAAATACGTAAGGTTTCTGGGCAGTATTTCTTTGCAAATAGGAATGTTTTTATGACACCACTAAAAAGATTACCTAGATGGTTTACTTTCCTGATTCAAATATAATGCCAATAATATCCAAAAAAATACCGACTGAGGTAGTACATAAATTATCCTTCACAAAATTATTTGAATAACATGTTTTATGTTCTATAATCTTCTGTCGTATAGAGAATTCTAATTTGGTATTCAATAAAGAAATACACGGTATGATAGAGAGAAATTCACTTTCATCTATAATGGAGTAAACAAACAAGAATGTGAAAACATTGACTATGGTGAAAGCTGTCAGTGCTTGTCATGTGAAATGCAATATATATAATACTTTTCTCATCAATGATAGTAAAAAGTGTTAGTCACATGATTCATTGAGACTTTGCTCTAACCTATCTGACTAATTTTTCCTCAACCTTTCTTCTATTGATTTGAATTGATTTATTTTCAATTTTGGTCGTTCTTCGTCTGAGAAATCCTAATGTAGAGTACCGAACCACTTTTTATTTTGTTACAACCGTCAAAAAAGTATATACCTCCTGTACTCTGAATGCGGTATTTGGGTCAATATTTCCTATTATTTGCAAAAAGTAACATGAATAACTGAATGTTTTCTAATGGGTGATTCAAAGTTTTGCTGTAGAATCTTGTTTTGTTATGACGAAGGCAGCTATTTCTTTACATCCTCGCTATGACATCTATGAAGAATTTATCATCAGTACATGAACTAGTTTGCAAAATGATGGGTAATTTCAAGGCAATCTCATTTTATTAGCTATAATATACATTCTATGATCAACAAGCGGTTCTAATCAGGGATTTAAAGACGGAGTTTCATGTTTGTACCTGGTTTATTATTGTATAATATCCGTAATTTTTGTGCACTATAACATACTATTACAATGGTGAGGGTCTTGTTGGACGTTTATGGTTTATTTTGGAAAATGATGAAGGACTCTTTTTGTTAAAACCGCTTAGAGCCACTGATCAGTGGTACATAGTCAATGTCAGTGCGGTAATTGTAATATATAAAGATATTTTTGTGAAGGCAATCGATGTGAACTCGTACTATGTATGTTAATTATTGAAAAATAAAAATATAAGTGTGTCGAAATTCAAATATATAGCTGTTAATGAAGCTATGTGATATAGAAAGTGATATATAATGTCATTATCAATAATGAATCCGAGCTGCAGATTTAACAAACCCACAGGACGAGATAGTTTGAAATTGTCAAAACTGTCAGATATCGTTAACCTTTGGAAACGTACCAAAAAAACAATGTGATAATTTCATTTGTTGATTCCAAATGGAATTGAGTTTGTTATCGTATGAGCCATTTTGAGGCTCACAAATGTCGAAGGTCTTCATGTGATAAAAGTTAGATTGTGATTGTGACTAGGTACCTCGCAATTTTTTTTTTCAGATCCAGGAAACCTTCATTAATATAAACATATACATTTATTCATCATATGTTATGATAATCTCTAGAAAATAATGTCCTTGATAAGCCGTTCTGCTTATTATATATGTCAAGGAAACTGTACTGTTTTTTGTCCGATAATACCTATCATAATATGCACATAATATGACATAATCTCGATATTGCATTAATTTCAATATTGTGGTTGTTGCATACTGTACACAAGGTGTATTCAAACTCCACCTTGTTTCATTATTAACTTTTTCGGTGTTGAATAAACGAGAGATACATTTTCCATCAGTTCAGTATTCAGTATATATCAGTTTTGCATCAGTCAATTGTTTGTAGCGGGACAGGATATTTTTTGAGATGAAAATTTCATGTAAACTTATCGTGATTTTTTCAATATGCGGGTTTTGAATACTTACGTGTGTAGTACGGAGATTTAGATTTAGTTAGCCACTATTAGAAATTGTTTTTGACGGAGTAGAAAACAACTAATCGCAAGAATATATTGAAGTGTTATACATTGATGGCTTCTCTAATATAATATGATAAAAAATCAGTCTTGATCGATTTGGGATATTTCTTTTTGTTTTGTTCGCCTCAAGACAAGTGTGGTTCATGAGAGAAGAAAATTAGGAAAAACATATTAAGTTACTGCCGAAAAAATCGATGCTATATTGTATAGTTGACAGCTTCAGAAATAGCTCTCTATATTCTGTATTCAAGATGAATTTAGAAGAAAAACTCATATGACTTGTAGCAGTTTTGAATAATTATTTCGGAATTTGTGAAACTAGAAACCGGCCATATTAAAACACTCCAGTTATTGCTAATCATTCCTGAATATTCATATTCACACACACAATTAAATTGTTGAAGGAATATAAACTGAAATATCAATAAGAAATGAATCATTCGATAAAGTTCAAGGTGATAATAAGATTATATACGTGACAAGCGGCGCTGTGAAAAATGGTGAGAAAATAGTGTTTTTTCTACAAGGTTGTTTCGGGATTGTTGTTCAGTCATCCACTTCATTCCTTCGAATTGACTCATACAAGGTGGAGGAAAGATAACTACCACCCAGTGCAATGGTAGGATGATTTCACTCTGTAGATATATCTGACGGACTTGAGAAGCAATTCGATCGCATTAATTTCCGATAGAATCATCGATAGTATTGTGATATCATGGTATTACCCTCGATGGTTTCACCTATTTATCACGCGTTAGTATCCTTGATCCTTGAAGCACATTCTTCGCCATTTAAATCCGCTTGAAATTCTTTTCCTGCTCATTTTCTATGCACCAATTGATGTTGGTCAAGGATATCCGGCCGGTTGATAACCTGTTACCTTCAGACTCCACTTCAGACTAAACGAAACACTTTGATCTCTGAATTTGTGAAATGTCACCCACTTGACAGCTCTAGCACCAGGATGAAAACTGATACAATATAGTTATTTATGGGACGAGAAAGTCGAGTAGTGAAAAAACAAAATAGAAAAGTGTAAATTTTTTTCGAGCAAAGAATAAACACTGTAAGTTCTTCGGGGAGGTGGTACATTCATTTTTCAGCTTTTCATGGGATTTTCTCTCCTCGTTTCTAAAAAATAGAGTAGAAGTTATTAAAAATTATTGCAATATATTTGTAGTAAGGACAGATTTAGGATCTGCCCCAAAATGTCACTGCGCTTGAAATAAAACCTTTAGATACCTAAAAGAGAAATTCTCTATTGGTCAGTGACACCTTGTTTTTGAAAAAATTTGGGAATACAAATATAATTAATAAGAATAAAACCTCTACTTATCTTGGTGGACGTTTCGGGAACGAATCTGCTCCCGTTCTCAACACAATTAAAATATTTTTCTCTTCGTAAAATTTTTCAATGTTTTCGATTTTGACACTGACTTTTTGACTTTTCAGTGTCAAAATCGAAAACATTGAAAAATTTTACGAAGAGAAAAATATTTTAATTGTGTTGAGAACGGGAGCAGATTCGTTCCCGAAACGTCCACCAAGATAAGTAGAAGTTTTATTCTTATTAAATATATTTGTATTCCCAAATTTTTTCAAAAACAAGGTGTCACTGACCGAAAGAGAATTTCTCTTTTAGGTTTTTAAAGGTTTAATTTCAAGCGCAGTGACATTTTGGAGCAGATCCCAAATCTGTCCTTACTACAAATATATTGCAATAATTTTCAATAACTTCTACTCTATTTTTTAGAAACGAGGAGAGAAAATCCCATGAAGAGCTGAAAAATTAAAGAATAAACACTTCACTAAAGTGTTGCATGCGATATTATTTTTGATACGATAGTCGAAAATAGCTGTCTTTCGACCATCTATTCAAACAACAAATGACACAAGGCTTTTTCATTTAGAAAGTAGTCCATTTTACAATGGCCTCTGGAAATATATAGGGCGGATAAATTTATGACAATGACAACACAGCACAGTCAAGTTAAGTTGGTTACCGGAGATGATAGCTGAAATATTCGAGGATTGCCGAGCTTATCACAATTCATAGGCGTACACATTTATACTGATGAAATTGGCATAGCTATTGTCTGTCAACTATCAAAAGGGTTACATTTACAGTGGAATTTTGAATGAATAACGAATCCGACTAGGCGTATTTCGTGAAACTTGAATGAATGATAATGGACAGTGGGCGAAACTTGAAAGAATAATGCACATGATTCAAATATTCATGGTCGTAGAGAAAATAGTGGTGTATTTCATTAACTCGGTACGTAAATATCTACTGGTGCGAAATACCTCACTTTCAGAATTCAATAGAATTCTGATATCAAAAAATTGCACAAACCACACGAGAACGTTTTCTGACAGTCGCTCATGCAACTTTATTTGAAATGACCGCACTCATCCCATTGACTATTATTGAATGGGTTATAAACCATAAATATAATTGATACTCTCATTGCATATGTTGGATCATCCATTACGAATAAATCCTTCGTATAGTAATACGAACGTAATTCTCACAAATATATAAAATATCTTTTATGTATGCACCTAGCCACGGTGTAGAAAAACGTGAAAGAAATGCTAATGACAATCTCCTTATAGAACTCGTAAAAATGCAAAAAACTACATAGGAATACTTGAACATTATAATGACTTGGTTTTGTTTTTCAAATTGATAGTGGGATAGCATCATGAATATAATTATGACAAACATTCGAGATTTTTGTTGATATGACTTTCAATTGCAACGGTTTACGAGGAAATCGAATGTAAAAATATTTCTGCTCTCCATCAATCATATTTTTGTGGCAATCCTAAGAATAAATTGAAATACTCCAAGTGGAGAATCAAAATCGCCATTAATTCTTAATGTATTTAATTTAAACGTATTTCAGTCGCCCTGTATCTTTGTCGAAATAAAACAACCAAGCATATTCAATATTCCTTTTAGTCTCGTTGTGAACAATATTAGTGTGATGAAAGTCGGTGTATTAGAGTAAGTATGCTTGTGCCAGCGCCAATATGGGGGACCCTGTAGCAGGATGCGGTAAACTACCGCCAGAGGCCGCGATATCCAGATGGCTGTACTTCAGCGGTTGACTGCTTTCTGATCCGTGCTTGTCCAATCCTGACGCCATCACAAGGAAAGCAGTAGGACCTGATAGAATATAATAAGAACTTCATCGATCAATGAAATGTCACAGTGACATGGTGTTGGCCCAATCCAACATTGTTTGGAAAAGGCATTGTGCCAAGGTTGAACCCAAAGTTCCATTCCAGACTTCCAATGTCATGAAGAGGTTAATACAGTTGTATATCGATGAATTTCAAATATGATCAAAGTAACTCATTGGCGCTGTCGAAAATTGAAGATATCGGAATATTGAACGTCTATTGGGGAACAAATGTCCATCCTTACCTTGGTGACCTCTGGAAACTTGGATCGAGGGTTTCGCTAGACTCTGGATGACGTCATCTCCCTCCATGGTGCCTTTGTGATTGGCGAAGTCTTCGCGACGCAGGGTGGAGATCTCGAAGGGGTCTCCGATTTTTTCCGAAGCCTCCTGCAAGGTCTTGTTGGTGTTGACCATGCGTGCCGGGCCGTTATCGACAACTGGAAACGAGGTGATCTTACAAGTGCGAATCATCTTTGAATGATTAGATATATACCCTGAGAATATCTGAAATGAATTGCTATTTGTAGAGAAGGCCGTCTGTGTGCTTTGACTGAACTAGACAGTCGTAAAAAACTGACCCTAACAAGACCGACAGTAGATCTGCTGTCAGGCCATTGTACGTTCAACAGTCATTTGAGTATGATGGCGGATCTGGCAGAAGGAAAACTATGGAGATTCACTGCCAGGAAGAGGAATCTGCGAAATGCACTTACTGTTCCAATGCGAAAGCCTAGCAAGGGTGCGATTTCGAAAGAGTTGGAGAAGAAAAAAAAAAGGTCGGAAAGGTACCGCCAGAGGCTATTATCGACTCTGCTCAGTCTGATTGAAGAGACGAAGTTGGATGATGTGCTCCAAAAATTTGAAGCCTCCACAATAAATCTGGAGAGGTCACAGTGGATTAGGCCGATTGCCAGTTTCCTCTGAATCTTATCTAATCTGGAGCGGTTCACTAACTCTTTCTTCAAATGAATGAAATCCTTCGCTGATTTGAAGGTCTGTCTCGGAGCAGTTTGAGTTTGGATGAAGATATCTTCACTATTGTCTTACATTGTTTGAGTTTGGTATATTCACGCAGTTATTCTGATGTTATTGTGATATTTTTTCAAACATCGACGAAGTACTGATTGGATTTCTTTTGAACAAGTGGGAAATTGAACTCCGAACGGAAATATATCGTAGAGAATGGCAGCTCCACAGAAAGTATATTGAAATGAGTTCCAGGAGGTTGGAGAGAACGATGAAAGTAAAACTTTGCATCGTGTGATATACATAGACCACCTTTCCTCAACTCCTGACAAGACAATTACCATTCTTAGATGTCCTCATTAAAAAATCAGATAACAATTTGATAACAAGTGTATATCGTAAAATACACACAACGACAGATACCTGAATTTCCAATCAAATCATCATACAAGTATAAAGAAAGGAATAATCAAATCACTTCATGATAGAGCCAAATCCATATCATCGAACCACCAAATTTTCAATGCCGAAATGAACCATATAAAAGATGTTCTACAACTCAACACTTCTCCGAAACATTTCATTGATAAAACAATACACCAAATTGAGAACAGACAGAATATACAACAAACACAAAGACAACCAACACTGATAACAAATGTAATCCCATACATTCCCGGAATATCTGAAAAAATTAAACGTGTTGGTGACAAGTTTCGAGTGAAAACAGTATTCAAGACAGAAAATACAATGAGATCGATTTTGACTCATACAAAACCGAGAAATGAAGAACAGTCATCAAAAAATTGTATATACAGTATACCATGTGTTTGTGGAAAATATTATACCGGTGAAACCAGCAGGCCTCTATCAGTAAAGATGAAAGAGCATAAGAACAATATGAAGAGAAGATATACTGACAAATCAAAATTAGCTGAGCATATCCTTACTGAAAATGGACAACATATGGCCGATTGGAGTAATATTAAGATCATAGGAAAAGAAGACAACAACCAAAAACGGAAAATCAAAGAGTCTGCTTGCATTCTCCTGAACGGAGACAATAATATTGCTTCTTGTTCAGTTGATATATATAGAACTTGGCATCGACTTCTGAAACTTGAATATGAAAATGGAAAATTCGATATCAATTAATGAAAACACCTTGTAACCAGAATTCCTCCGTCTGCCAAATTGTCACTTTTCAGTGTCAAAATCGGAAACATTGAAAAAAGTTTACGAAGAAAAATATTTCAATTGTGTTGAGAACGGGAGCAGATTCATTCCCGAAACGTCCACCAAGATAAGTAGAGGTTTTATTATTATTAAATATATTTGTATTTCCAAATTTTTTCAAAAACAAGGTGTCACTGACCAATAGAGAATTTCTCTTTTAGGTATCTGAAGGTTTAATTTCAAGCGCAGTGACATTTTGGGACAGATCCTAAATCTGGCCTTACTACAAATATATTGCAATAATTTTTAATAACTTCTACTCTATTTTTTAGAAACGAGGAGAGAAAATCCCATCAAAAACTGAAAAATCCTGACAAGACGATTATTTCCACATATTGGGGTGATCACTCGAATTGGATCTGGTTCACACTCGTTGGAATTGATTGGTATAAAGAAGTTGGAATCTTTTGAGTTAATATCAATAACGCTTTGATAAATGCCTTCTTTACACAGCCTGTATCCATCTTGTGGATGAATATAAAGAACAAGAGTTATGATGAAATAACAATGGTAAAAACGAGGTATAATTAAACAAAAGATTGGAGAATGCTACGAAACTACTATTATATTAATAATAATAATACAGGGAGACAAGTACACAAGTGGACAAGGGTTTAGTTACCTATAGTAGGAGTGGAAGATGAAAGACAACCGAGAAAAATATGGCAAAGAAGAATACCAAGAGCAACTGAGACGACGTGATTGTTGAAAGCTTGAGAAAAAAAAAGATGAAAAGAGGGGAGAGAACTTTTAGTAGATAGGAAAGAATGGACTTGATTCGTTCGAGTGAATAGTTCAGAATACTTCACACCTATTGGTATTGTATGAGATTATTTATTCTATGAAGTTAACAGCCCCTTGACTAGATAGTATCACTTGGATAAATACTTTCTTCATGTCTAGAAACACGAGTCCATGTAGGCTTTCTTCTAAATTAATGGATGATTCACCTGATGGTGAGATTTAATCAGAACCAATTCGCATTCGACGTTCGGTCGGAAAGAAATGTGCATTTCTGATGGCACACCCAATAACGGTCAGCCTTTCACCTAAAGGGGTCAAACGAGAACTTTTTTGAGAAGTGCCTGCACGAATTTCATTCCTCGATGGAAATAGCTCAGCTAACTGTAAAAAACGCAATTCCGACATCGATAAATACATCGGAGAATAATGTCAACTCGGCATGAACAAAAATCAAATGTGCTGACGAGAAAGAGAAAAAGAGAAATTTTCAGTCCTTGTTCCTTATTCATCATCTACCAGCAGTCACGGATTTAACTTAGGGTTGGGTTCATTTTCCGGTTATTCTTCCCTGTTTCTGTCTTGTAAGTGCTAGTTCAGGTTTGCTTCATCCTTCCACCACTCAAGTCAATTTTGATCTTTACGTAATGCATTAATTTTTGATTTATAAGTCAAGGGATGGAAAGGATAATTGAAAATATTGTGAATAGATACGAATTACAATACGAGCGGCGTATGAAATGAATATGCCAATATAGAGATAGCGAAAGAGATGAAGAAAACATAAAGCTGAGCAGAGTTGATATCTACCGGTAAAATTATTTGTTCTGTTCCGCTATTCGTCCTCATTTCTCCATTGAATAATTTATCTACCTAGCTAGTGCTTAAACGCACTAAATGTGGAAAATTATACGTACTGATCCACCAAATTACGAAGGAAGGTACCGTTTTCGACAACTTCATCCACCAAAATACGATTATCCAAAGTACTGTTCTGAAGCAGTAAAAAATTGAGTGATTCATGATTGCTGGTTCACAATTCGCTGGTAATAACTTCATCATGAAGCGGAGATTCTTATAGGTCATGAGCTCCTGGGATTATACTGAGTGGCCCAATGAAACCGAAACAAGGCCGATTTGAAGAAAAAAAAAAACGCTCGAGCCGGTCGATTTTTGATTCGAGGGGGAAATATTTTGCGCATGTTTTCAACTTGTTTACTTCAAACCCCTCGGAGGGGTGAGCTCCGACCCTTGAATCTCAAATGAGATAAGGGATCAAGTGATACATCATTTTGAAGGTAATCGAAATCTCTCACCAACGCTTCCTTGTTTTTGGAATTCAATGCAGTAGTTCCGGAGAAAACACTTTCATGAAAATAATCGGCTAGTGATGGAAAGTAACGCTTTTTTCCCTTTCACCACTATTTCTCATTTTGTATTCAGAACGATGCTCATCTAAGGAGTGCCTTATGTGTTTTTTTCAAATCCTGTCCTATCCAATATTACATAAAGAATCATTTTTTTGATATCAGTTCATTGATCTCTCAGTAAAATACATACCTTGTTTCGTTTTCATTGGGCCACCCTGTATGTTGAACTAGAACCAGCCTGGGGTGATAATTTTCAATGAATCGTAAGAGAATAATACAAAGAGAGACAAATCAGTTGAAGTTACCAATGAACAGAAATTTGTCTTCAGAATACCATAAGGGACATTTCTCACACGAGTGAAAACCATCTCTATTCCCATTATTCCACTTCAGTTACAGCTTTCGTGATTGCTTCTGTGTTCCAAGGACCAACCTTCCATTCAACCATCACAGTTTATCTTCACTTTTGACACATCATTGCTGGCATCATTGTATTCCCATTCATTTAGATATTTCTTGTAAACAAGGCCGATGTAAAAATCCACCGGTTGTAAATCAGCGATAAATTTTTAATTCACGATTAGTCGGAGAAGTGTAGAACAATAACGATTTGAGTTTTATTGACGATTAGTGTCGTTTTTGATTGGAAATAGGCGGCCTTGAATGGGAGATTCGTGTTCCAACAACCGCTGCTGTTAGGATATGAGTTTATCAGGAGGTCAATTATTTTATTCGATCATCAGGAATACAAACAGGACTCAACCCAAAAACAGTATTTACAATAGTGTGCAAGGAGTACATACATTAAAATGATGAGTCAAAGTTCTATAACAAAGTGTGAGTGAATAAAATCAAAGAAAGATCAAGGTATCAGAAAATGATTATGATGTTTATTCAAAACTGAGATTGTAGAGCAATAGAGTAGAGTATTACTAGACACATTGAATCGTATTGGAGAGATTAGGAACTAGTTTTTAGGTTTCAGACACTGTTGACACATGACAAGTAGAGAGTGTTTGTCTGTTTTGCAAGTCACGGAAAGTTCTCATTGAGAATCCAAATATTCTCTTACTCTTTTCCTTTCTTTCACATTTGAGTTGATATTTATTGATAGAATTCCTATGAAGAACTTACTTATAGTGTAACCTTCTCCCACGGTACGACAAGCATGTCCAGTTAGGGTCGCTATGGTGAAGAGGTGAGGATCTACTGCTTCCAGCGCAGCCTCCTTGAACTGAAAATAAAGTTTTTGTCTGTCAGTGATTCGTTTTCATTCATTGAGGAATACCAAAATTGATTTTGATACTAATCCTTTCCTCATCGTGTGTATCATCATTTACAATATCTCTTCAAACTGCAGCGAAAACAACGAGATTGACTAGAAATAAAATTCAAGAATTAAAATTCAAAATGACAGTCACAAAGATTCAGTCAAAATGGAGAGAAAAATCGCGCGTTCCGCTAAATGACTAATAAATGAATAATATTTTAAATTTTCCATAGTGTATCTGCGAATCAATTGTTCGAACATCCAATTGTCAACTTTATTCGAATCATAAGACATCGCATATTGCATTATTGAATACATTAATCAAAAGTTAAAATAGTCTGGAGTATCGTTGGTATTTCCCTTCATTACTCTTGAAAACATCGTCGCAAATTGTGATTTGACAAAAACTGTCTGATTTGCAGCATCATCATTGGTCGCAGAATCGAGAAAAGACTTTTTCTTTCTGTGCCGTTTTCCAACGAAGGTTGGCGACCATCATGTGAATTTAGTTGAAGCTTCTGGTATTTGGATCCATTTGTGCAAGTTTTTCATCCAGTTCTCTCTTTCCCAATATGATCAGTTGCAATAGACGATAGACCAAACTTGTCATTACGAAAAACATGGCCTAGGTAGGATGCTTTTCTTTTCTTAACAGTTGCAAGCAATTTCAGATATCTATTCATTCTTTTCTATACCTCCGTATTGGTTACTCTTTCAGTCCATGGTATTCTTAGTATGCGTCTATATAGCCACATTTCAAAAGCCTCTAATTTTCTCATTGTTGTCGGTTTTAGTGTCCACCCTTCCAGACTAGGCGAGATAAAATATAAAAGTAATTATGAATATTTATTGGCAAACTGATGAATGGCAAACCAAGAAAAAGTGGATTATAGTAATACATCATTGAACTAGTAATCCCTGTCGAAAATAGATGAAATCAGAGTTCGAATAAAGGAACAGCTGAAATCTCTATGAAATTCATCAGATTGATTTGACCCAAGACAAGTATTAGGACGAGAGAGAATATTCGAATGTAATCGAGAAAATGATTCCTCAAAGTACCCGGAAGTCATACACGTGGGCTCATCTACGCCACTGGCTACCATCTCACGCACAATTCGCATTTCCAACGACAAACTGGGCAATTGGAAGGAGTTACACAAGAAGAAGTGCTACGAGAGGTCATTCACGTCTACGAAATTCGGATGTGAAAGAGTTCACGAATAGTTTTTTCGAAACCCATGCCCGTATATACATATAAATAATCTGAAATTATGCATACGCGGACACGCCTGTCCAATCCACTGGCGCGCTTGAGGGGGCATGCATTTTTCTTCGAGGAAATCCTTCATCATCTCAGGATATATCTCAAAATCATTGGAACAAACTGAAACTTTCTGTCCTAGAATCAATTCTATAACTCTCGAACAAGATGCACTGGACATATTGAGAAAAGTTGGGTGAGAATTCTATCTTGATCTTCAATTAAACATTGAATTTGCAAGTGAAAAATGAAGTTAATCCGCATTTGGTAACCCCTACGGGATCGGAAAGAACACAAAATGGGTTAAAAACTGTCTGTAAGTTATTCGAGTGGGTGGTACATTAATTTTTCAGCTTTTCTGTGGAATTTTCTCTCCTCGTTTCTAAAAAATAAAGTAGAAGTTATCAAAAATTATTTCAATATATTTCTGCAAAATGAACCGATATCTATGGTTTTTGGAACTCTGACCTCTCAATGACATAATCGAAAAGGCAGAAGGAAATGCATATCTAGAGGAATTGATGAAAATATGGGTGGTCACAACTCCTGAATTGAGATTGTCAGATGAATCCGTGTTTTGAGGAAAATCAAAAAGCTACTGATTTTATTTTTTTTTGCGTTTCTTCTAAAATTGACAGATTTTATAAGAAGTCGGAAGGGATTTTTCGGTTATGAAATACTACTTCATCATTATCAAACGCTTATTAAACCAAGATAGGAGCTGCCACCAAGTACAGTGGAATGTCAGTAAATGATCATAGATTTTTATTTTCTCATCAGTGAAGATGATTTTTCATCAATAACAAAGGTACGTATATAATTTGATGGTGAAGGTGATTCAAAATTCGAAATCAGAGATTGAGAGAGAGACTTTCTCACTTCAAACCCAGGAGGGAGAAGGGATCCTCAAATGGGATAAGGGATCAAGTGATACATCTTTTTGAAGGTAATCGAAGTCTCTCACCAACGCTTCCTTGTTTTTGAAATTCAATGCAGTAGTTCTCGAGAAAACACGTTCATGAAAATGATCGGCTAGTGATGGAAAGTAACGCTTTTGATGCCATATGAAGGAAATATATGTAAAGAACCTATTCAGAGTGCCGATAGGTAGCAACATTTTGATGTATTCTATTGCTGCAGAATGAGATGTTTCAATTCTGAGTGCTACAAAGTATTCAATTATGGATGAGCGCAGAAATGATGTTAATATCATGGATTCGTCATAAATTCACGTTAACTCTCCATGTATATTCCATAATCCACAATTCACCTGAGCTATTAATTTTGTTGATATTGTCATTTGCATAAGCTAGTCGAAGTGTGTATGAATTCGAAATATCACAAATGTATGCAAAGTCGTGATCGAAGTATACACAGGATGTCATTGAGATGGCGTGAGCCCAAAAGTGTGAATTCAAATTTCCCAAAACATCGAGTTTTTCTAGTGAATTTCGGACTGTGGTCATATAGCCCTTCCGAAAAATAAATTCCCCCGACTATGACTCACTCTCTATCTACATCTGCGGATGATAAGAATCATATGGTAATTATTTTCATTGGCAAATTGAATTTTCGTCGGTCCCGAACAATCATTATCAGGTTTTATGTCTCCGGACATCAGTTGGACGATCCCCTTCAATTAGTTTTTGGAAGTGAAGTCACATATCGAGATTTCCATCCGACATTAAATATGTTTTACGCGTCACGAAATATTCGTATGCGTATTCTTCGAGGCGGAAACATGTTTTCAATATCATATACAGGACCATGAGCTTCATTTGAGGCGGTTTTTGATTGAGGTTTTCGAATGAGAAATTTAAAAATATCAAAATGATATTGCTCTAATATTATCATCATCAGTGTACATTATCTCAAGAAACATTTCGGCTGAAAGCAGGGATGTATGCATAATCATGCATAACAATCAATGAAAGAAAATATATAAAAATTATAATGTGAATGCAAAAAATGTAAAAAACCCTGAATGAATGGATGAAATCATGAGAATGATTTGCATTATCTCTCTTGGAATTCAAATTTGATGTTTTCAATTTCTTCTTGGCAAAATAAATGAAACAAGAAATTTTGAGTTCATTCAATAAATTCACAATTGGTTCTTAAAAATTCGAATTTAAAATGCATTTGACGGATTTATTCATTTTGTAAATTTTTGGGAGATATTCGTACTCCCCAAGACAGATATAATTTCAAATTCGAATATATAAGACTAAACTAAATATCTTCTGAGTAAATCTATCCTCAAGCATCTCATAGGAATATCATTTTGGATCTTAAATAGAATCCCTGTTATTGGATTCAGTAGCAATATAAAGGTCAAGATATTCTCTTCTATGGAGTTCATATTGTTGGATATAATTCGCATTTTTTGATGTAAAACATTTACGAGAATTTGTTGTGTTCTCATGAATTTGCAACGGAGATCTTTACATCAGTGATAAAATATAATAATATTTTTTTCCCAGCAGTTTATGAATGGTATAATTTTGATTTCCCTCTCAAATGTCAGATAGATGAGAAAAACCTATCAGCTGATTAGCGATTTGTGAAGTTCAAGGAAAGTTGAATATTGCTCTTTAATTGCATCGATACACTTGTTGCAACCAAGTCCAACGTCTGTATAATTTATGCAAATCAAGTATTCAAGAATTTTGACGTTATGTAATTTCTCTGATTCGTTTCTTTCATTCATGTCATTAATAAGTTCAATTAGTCAATTGAAGTGGGATACCAATTTTATCGTTCATTGGCGCACAGAAATATTCATATTTCAAAAAAGAACAAGCAATCATGGGGCATTTCTGTGCCTATTTTTTTCTAAATTTGGCGCTCTTGTCGCTCATGTCAATGAATAGAAATAACCTCATAAATTCGTGGCATCAGTTACTGTGTGTTAGTCAGCGTTGGAAGTGGCTATGATTTTCTACGACCCAACCAAAAAGTGGGTTTGACTTGACATCGGAAAGATTTTTCTCGAGCGTGAACTACTCAGTTATTAATTTATTCCTTATTATTATGAGACATTACCAGCAGAACAAGCAAGCAGGACTGGTCATTAGAGCTGATCGGCCAATAAATCCAAACGGAATGGCCGCGATCATGTGTTTATTATGAAAATATGCGACGACTTTGTAAAAATAAGAGATATGCACACAAAAAGGTGCATTCCTCGTTAACAATAATTACGATTATCTCGCCGTCAATTTGCGAAATCTAAATGTCACACGTGTTTTCAGAAATGTCTGCTGAACTGAAGCTGGATGTTGCGTAATGCGAAACGTGAAGGCAAGCACACTTGATGTCTGTCACTGGCACGTGATTGGACGATCGTTTCACAGTCAATGCTACTGTGATAATAAACTTGATATCAACTGAGGTGAGTGCGTATGAAACTATATAAATAGAATTGTATTATATGCCGTGGAATTACTTAATACTTACCTCTACTTGGATAATTTCTGTTACTGTAATACTGTGCTGTAATCGGTATTTAATGTATGTAAGCATGGGACGGTATTCGGTTTTTTTCTTGCACTCGGATTGGAAATAAATTACGGAAACCTCATGATTTATATGAATTGTGAAACAACTGCAGATTATAATGATTTATCGATTGTGTCGTGAAGGTGAACAAAGATTGTCTGTTGTTTTTTCGATCCTACCGTAATATGAATTTTTAAATACTATACTAATATTACTACTACTACTACTATAAATACTAATTCTGAACCAATATTTGCATCACGAAAACCGTCAAAACATTGATGCTGCAGTCTCCCTGCAACAATCAACTTGGCGATTGTATTGATATGAATACTGGGTGGCCCAATGAAAACGAAACAAGGCCGATTTGACATAGTTCTCAGAAGGAAAAACGCTCCGACCGGTTGATTTTTATTTCGAGGCGGAAATATTTTGAGCATGTTTCCAACTTTTTCACTTAAAACCCCTCTAAGGGATGAGCTCCAGCCCTTGAATCTCAGATGGGATGAGGGGTCAAGTGATACATCATTTTGAAGTTGATCGAAATCTCTTACCAACGCTTCCTTGTTTTTGGAATTCAATGCAGTAGTTCTCGAGAAAACACGTCTATGAAAATAATCGACTAGCGAGGGACAGAGTCACGCTTTTTTCCCTTTCATCACTATTTCTCATTTTGTAGTAAGAACGATGTTCATCCAAGAAGTGCCTTATGTGTTTTTTTTTTCTCGTCCTATCCAACATTATCCTATACTATCCAATCATTTATTTTAATATTAGTTCCTTGATCTCCCAGTAAAATGCAGAGCTTGTTTCGTTTTCATTGGGCCACCCTGTATAATATGAGTTTCGGCTGAAGATGACGACAACAAGAGTCTGTGATTCTGTTAAATTAGCCTTTGATGTTCACGATCTAACTGTTAACAAAATGGATCTTTATATGCGGTATGAAGCAATTACCTACCTCCATTGAGATAGATGTGAGGTCGATATTGTAATTGCAGTCGGAGGAAGCACTTGAGTTATTGAAACAATATTTTTAATGTTCACTATCGTTTTCCAATTTGAATGAATAATTTTATTCAATTATGGAAACGCCAGCATATAAAAATGACGATGGCATTGATATATGAAAGGAACGATTATTATTTAATAAATAATAGTATGGAGATAACAGTTATAACAATTATTCTAGATCTTTGATCTTTTATAGCCTTTCATATTCGCATTTTATCATTTAATCATTTGGTTTTTGAATAATATATGCCGCTATTCCTCGTCTTTTTTTCATGTAGAAAATTCTTGTCATGACAGAAACACTGTTATTTGAAAAATTTGCAATGATAATTCCAATCAGCGAATTAAACTCGAGGATTGAATAAAATAAAGAAAAACTATCTGTGTTGTATCCTTGACTTGTTTGTTGGAAATTATAGTTGGAATATAGTTTTTTGTTCCCAACCATAAACTCGAATGTTATTCAGAATGCAAGATATTCAGGAACAAATGAATTGGGTTGTTTTTTTTTTAGCCGACCTAATAATTGCAATGATTCACTCATTCACAAAGTTCCTTGTGTAAGTCACTGTACCGCCCTCTATCGTAACTTTTCAGAAGCTTATGTACCTACACTACGCAGATTTCTGTACCTGCCAAGATTTTCTACCTGTGGCCTGTAAAATTCCATCTGAAACCACCTATAGATTTCTGTTATGAACTGTGCAAGTTGTTTTTCAGAATGATTCTTACTAACATTCAACTGTATCTCGAATGAAACTGCAAATGAAACAGAAAATGATGACACAGCTATCGTGATGAAATGATATTATATCCTGATGGTCATTGATGATAATTTCAGTCGCTATGTAAAACTCTCATCTCCTGCGATATTAGCACAAATAAAAATGGTGTAGCTCGGAGTTCCAGCTTGACGACGAATCATGAATCGAAATAGAACGAAGGAGAAGATTTCTTACAATTTTTAGCTTTTGAAAACAACGGTGTAATGAACGATGTGATGGAATCAAAATGAAAGTTGGGATAAAACCGTTATTGCGGAAAGTGCTTTGGAAAGCACAGTGAAGAAGAAAAAGCATTGAATCTATATCATTTCACGCTTTCTTCCACTTGGGAGGAAGTTATCTTGTAGAAACTTGAAAAAAGTTCTGCTCGTATATTCAACTGAACTGTCAATATTCAGTTTGTTTGAATTGTTGGCGTTCTTTCCAAAGCACTCTTCACAATATGGTTTTTGAATTGAATTCCTCGTGAAAAATTTGCTCATTGAAGTCCTAGTTGAGAACGTCTAGTTCTTTTTGTTTTCGATTGGAAAAATAATCGAAAATTATACATTTCCGAAAACTGAAGACAAACTGACCATTCCGTCAAAGCGCGTCAGATTGAAAATAGTGCGCTTTTAGCCAAAAAAACGTACTTAGGACTATTTCCGTGACGAATTATTTTTTTTTTCAATAGCTGATTTGGTTTCTATGGGAACAATTCAGGGGTTGTGATTTTTTTTAAGAATTTCGAAAAAATCGATTAGGAAATTCGAAATTTCGTCGATTTGTATGACTGAATGTACCTTGGATTTTAGACATAAACTATTTTATTTTCCATTTTTCTCTAGAATCATTTGAAATTTTGCATTCTAGATGAAAATCGAACGAGGAATCGAATGTGAATTATCGAAAAAAATCATTCGACATAAATGGATCCAATCGTTCGTAATAATATCTTGATGCGTTTTTTGGCATTCTCACCTTGCAGAGTACATCAGCCATCACCATCCTCCCTTCTGCGTCTGTATTGACGACCCTTACTCTTGCCCCAGATCTGGCGGTTATGACCTCATCTGCGACGTAACTGTTGCTGCCTATGCTGTTCCTCACCAAGCTCAAACCTACCACCACCTACAACAATGATTTTGTCAATAAAGGAAATAGTAACACTAAATTATCCAAATTTCACTAATGATTCACATTTGTCTATTTTATCAATTCCGACTTCTTTTCAGTCTTGAATGGTCATACAAGATCGAGTATTGAATTAAATTCAGTAAATGAAGAAAAATCGTCTTCATTCACTTGTATATTATTAGGTAAAAATATACAAGCAGAATGAATGAAAAATCAATACAAAAGTAGAGGGCGAAGTTCAGTTCAGTTCCTGGGGGTCTTCTACTTTCTTCTATTGAATTATTCTATCTTGATATCTATCTGTACCTTCATTAACTCAACAAAAGTATCGATATTACATTCTGAGTGGAGTCAAAGGTGGACAGGCATTGGATAAGTAGGTTGAGTGAGAATCAATCTCAATAAATATCATCATCTAAGGAGTTATATAAAAATTATCCATCACGAAAGACAGAGTACTTCACACCATGGAAAAGTTGATCCAATGGGTACTCCATCTGTGTATTGTTCCTCGATTTATTCCATCCCACCTTCAGTTTATATTCAAAGAAAATATCGTATCAACCCCTCTCCTCCCACCAACAGTTCATATATTCGAGACAGAACCACCTTACAACAATCTACAACGTGACAATCTCAAACCTGGTGCAAAATCAAATATGACGCTAGGAAGTGGACATGAGCTTGTCTGACACAACGAAATTCCTAAACCTAACTCTCACTGAATTTCAGTCGAACAGGGTTCAACGGTATACTCGTATAAGACTGATGGCCCCAAAAGAGTACCCTGGGGTACAGGGTTGAACAGGGTTCAACGGTATACTCGTATAAGACTGATGGCCCCAAAAGTGTACCCTGGGGTACAGGGTCGAACAGGGTTCAACGGTATACTCGTATAAGACTGACGGCCCCAAACGTGTACCCTGGGGTACACTGTGTTGGGAGTGCCTGGTGGGACCTACCTTGAGGTTTTTGGGTTTCAAAAGTCGCACGACATGCATGAAACCTGCTGCTGCAGCAGCGCCGCATTTATCACGTGACATGCCAGCCATGTTGCCGCTTATTTTGACGTCAGCGCCTCCAGTGTCGTATGTCACTCCTGAAAAATGAAAGAGATGATATTGAAACGCCATAAAAACGGTTCTATGTAATATCTGCGAGATGTTTGTTCAAACTTTGGAAAAAAAAGAATCATGACATGGTATGTTGAATCTCAATAGACCACTCTACTCTTCTACTTGAAACAATACCTTTTCCAACTAAGTATAAAGTCTTCTGCACCCTTTCAGGAGGATTGTACTCCAAGTACACAATCCTTCCTCTGTGCCTTTCCTGAACACTGGCTGCTCTGTTCACAGCCTCGAAAAGAGGGTATTTCTTCTGGAAAACCTAGAAAATGAAAGCAACTAAATTATTCGTGCAGGAAAACATTCAGAAACTCATGTCTAAAATTCGATGGTCACGCCTTCTAAATACCTTTAAATTGGCTCATTTATACTTCCTGAGCTTTGACCATTGGATGTCAATAGAGAAAATCTATCTATACCTTATCATCACTGACGACCTCCATACTGACACCAGAACCCGCGAACAGGTCCTTGAGGTACTCTTCTATCCTAGGGGGAGCCATCCTCTCTGGATCGCAGTCGCCTATGTCGCAAGCAACTCTTCTTCCTGCTTCCAGCACTTGGGCAAGGTTCACTAGCTTTTTCGTTTTATCCGCATTTGAGGTGTGGACACCGATAAACTCGACTTTGTGGGTTTTCGAAGGGTCATGTTCTCGGACTTGGATGGGCTGCAAATGATTATATTTATTCGCTATCGAGCTGAAAGCAATAGGAAACATTCGCAAACAAATATATATTGAAGAAGCCACAGAAGCTGCTTGGTCGTGATTGATGATGATGATAATGAGAGGAAATGAAAAATAGGATGATGACTTGTGATGTCATTAGCTATCTTACACCACAACTGGGGTTGATGGTGAAAGAATATAAGATAATCTGACAAGGCAAGATTATCTTGCCTTGTCTTTGTCTTTGGCAAAAATTATTGAGAAGCTGGTAGAAATCTGATGTTCAGATGCCACACTATGAGGATAATAACAATTCCAAATGAACGAGAAGATAAATATTGATATTCATTTCGTTCATGGAAAGTTTATTTGAGTCTAAATACTAGTTACTGTGGCAATGTTTTACTACTCCTCCAAACGATTTGACTGCCTATTTCCCAAAATACTGCTGTGTAAGCTATGCCTCAGATCATATTCTATTTCTTATACTATACATATTCCTGTGGTATCATGCACTTCGTATGAATGGTGAATTCCCATTAGGTATGTGTGGATGACACAATTCCAAGGCAATTCAAAGATATAGTAGGAATCAAAAATTGCTAGTACTAAAATCTGCTCTCCCTCGGATATAAAGTAAACATGTACATTTTTAAATTTAGTTGTTTGTTTATTTATTAATCTTTGTTGTGTATAACAAGCTTTGCCAACAATTGAGAACTCATGAATATAAGTATATTTAGAATTGGATAATCATGATGATATTGTTTTTCAATATGGAAGTATGTGTGGAATCCTTCTTTTCTGGCTAGATCCAATTGGGTTTTCGATAAACATGAGTAGTATTAGAAAATTCTGTAGTATAATATCAATTCACTGATTATTTCTGAATTGCATTGATACCAAGAGCCAACAATGAAAAGTCATTGGCATCGAATATCACGTATATCAGTTCTGTTACTAACCAGATATGACACTTGGAGATAACGTGAAGTGTGAATGTAAATATGTTCACAACACATTGTTCCGAGTGGATTAAATCCACAATCAACCAGATAGTCATTTCGAGATATGAACTATGTATTCAAGTTCATCTCTTTGTTGTAACTTTGTTTGGTTATTGAAGATAAACAAATGATCCACCAAATCCACTCCAACTAGTGATTATTGATAATTGAATACACAGCTTTATTTTGTATGAAAGATGGGTGAAAAATATTCGAGTCAAATGGAAGCCCCAATAATTATAGACTTCAATTTCTGTTTAAGTTTAAATAAATGATATTGTATATGTAGCATAAGTAACTGTGATGCTGGGATTTATAAACTCATTCGAGCTGATAAGTAAATCAACAATTTATAATTGAAAAAGATGAATAGACCCAAACACTCTGCTGATTTCAGAAACTTCAATCTACCATTTTGATGATGAATGAGATCTTGCTTCTCATCAACTAAGAATCAACAATTATGGCTCCAACGCATGCGCATAAAAAAATAGAAGTAGAACAATTCATATTGGAAATGAATCCCTATACTTTGGAACATTATCTTTCTTCTCCCAAGTCTCTTCGTTCCAGCAAATGTGATAATTATTGTTATCATTTTTACTTTTCATTTTAAATTGTCTAGTTTTAAGGTTTTTATCTAAAAAAAAACGTTATTGTATTGTATTGAATTGAAACTCAACTGAATCCAATTGAATAAAGTCATATGAAGATGAAGTGAATCCGATACTGTTTTTGAATAGGCAATTTCTACTAGAACTGATTTTTGCATGAAGCTTTTCGCTTTATGAAAAATCGAGTAGGATGTCTTACGGTATACATAGCTTCCAGAACTCCCAAGAGCGTCACCAACTCCGCCTGCTCGAACCTCGGATGCTCCTCCAGGACGAGAAGCGGTCTCTTGACGCCCGCTTTGAGCGCCCTCTTGACCGCCGCTGCGGCACTACTCCTGAAGCTCCTGACGTCATCGTAGTCAACATCGATCGGCCCGGTCGGCGAATAAACGACCCTGCCGGCTGGCAGATCCACCGGCAAAATGGCCAACTCCGTTTTCAGAGAAGGGTCGTATTCGTGGGCGTCCGAAACGACCTTCTGCAGCTTGCTGGACTTGCATCTCACGTCGGGGGCGGCGACCAGGAGAATCCCATCGTACTCCGTGGATTCCACTGACAGTTCCTCCACTATTTTGGTTTCCGGGGGCCTGAAACAAGACAAAGAAAGTGCCTCGGGAGACTTTTAAGTTGAGTTGTTACCCTGTAGAAGTCATTGTGATGCTTTGTCGACGAAGGCAGCGTCGACTGTACTCGGTATCCAAGGATCGCACAGCTGATTTCCGATTTTACGGAATTCTAGAGCATTTGAGGAGTGGGACAATGGTTTATCGGATTTCGACCAATTGCCTGCGGCGAAATGATTGTACGAATCGACGGACATTGTAGGAAGCAGCACCGCTCGAGTCTGTAAAATGTCTGTCCTAGTCGGTGCACAAAGTAAGAGATAGATGGCGGTAGAACTCGAATCCTAGTGGGTAAACGAAGTGAGTGCTAGTTGTAGCTTCTTCTTGATAGATGGCGATAATATTCGTATCCTAGTAGGTGATCGAAGTGATCTAGATTTGCCTTCATCATGATAGTTGGCAGTGAAGCGGAGGGCATTGTCGAATTCTTCGGTAGAGGTTTGTAGATTGCGATATTGAGAAGAACTACACTGACTTTATACAAGAAAAGCCACTGTGAGAAGAACATCAGAATGAGAATATCGCAGTCAACATCAGGTTTAGCCATGACTAAGTGTGGATTGAATCGATGACAAAAGTAATGAAGAGATGTGGATTACGCTCCTACTTGGAGGTTCAAATATTGACTAATAAGAACACAATTTGAGTCCTCACCAGGTGAAAGCCGAATACCTTTTTTGGGACCTGGAAATTTCCATGGCTTTGCTACAATTTTCACAGAAAATTTCGCCATAACTAATCCAGAAATCCAATAAACCGAGTATATTCTGCCTCAGCACTTCAGAATTCACAACATGTATAATCTCATACAAGAAATAGTAAACTCGAGAGATCCTTATTAGTTTCTCGATATGATGAGACCAATTTGACAGGTCATCATTATCAATCCCAGAACCTAGAAGTCTATAGAATGTGCTCTATAAGTGAATTAGTATAGAAATAATCAGCTGTTGTTTATTATCAGCATTGATGAGCTGCAGAAAATTTGCTCTTAGCAATGTCAATCGATCTGTCTGTTGAGTTGTAGAGATTGAGAAAAATAGTATTTATAAGTGAAAACGAATGAAATGATGTTGTAGTGTCATGTAGCATGATAAATATTGGTGATATGGATTATAAAAATTATGGAATAAAAATTATGAGAATGGTCCAAGGACCGATCCCTGTGGGGCCCATGTCAGATTGTTCTAAGTTTAGATAATAAATGATTGATTTTTACTTTTCATAATGAAAGACACCATATCATTTTCATCGATGCTAAATGTCATGCAACAGCTGAACGAAGAATAGAAAATAGCTGTTCATTCGTCGCTATGAGAGAGGAAGATCTAAGAAGCAACCTCAAAGCAAGATCAAAAGCACTTTATTTACATCTGCTCGAAAATGAACCGTTTATTTTCATCAAAGTCTAACAGTTCGATACTAACATTCAAATAAGTTCATACATAAATAGGTACTATGTACAAAAAATAATTTATTCGATAAACTCTGGAAATAAATAAACAAAACAATCGTCTCCAAGATAACTCTAGCTGCACTCCATCGCAAACTCTCATGGGTTGTTGGTGGAGGTAGCAGCGGGAGTACCAGGATAGTACCCCGAGTAGGCCATGCTCTGGGCGTCGTTTCCGTTCCACACCCTCTGGTAGGGACCGCCCTGGTTGGGTTCCCAGCCTGGTTCGTAGGAACTTGGAGGAGCCGTAGAAGGACCAGGCATTCCGTAAAGCGATGCTGGAGGTTCAGCAGGCATCATTGACATGGGCATGGGCATACCTTCAACAAAGATATCGTATGAAACTATCATTAACTCAGAATCAGTGAGTTCCAGTTTTTGCAGTAATGTTGATACCAAGAACAATGTTGAACATTGAATGTGAATATCTGAGAAGGTGGCAATTGATTCCATACCTGATTTTCCTAAGAACTGGTACACAATGAAACCAATAACTATAAGAATGGCCAATTTGCTGAGGATCAAGGCTTTGGTTGCTTTGAGCCCGATCAGAGCAACGAACAGTGGCATCAGCAGTTTCATCTTGAGCTTCAACAACAACAGCACTGGGAACAGCAGTTTCTTCTTCAATCCCAGACCCCTGGCTGAAAAACAAGAAGGCATTGACAACTGTGGAGGAAGATGCTGTACAGTACTCACATTCTTCATCGGTCTCTTTGGTGATGATATCCAATCCGGATTTCGGGTTGAAGATGATATCGGTTTGGTCCATCAGGGCTTCTGGAATCCTGAACCTGAATTCGTGGGTCTTCAGTATCCTGGCAGCTCTCTTGAAGATGGCTGCGTCAATGTTCTGCAACATCATAAAGAATATCACCTTCGGTGATGTCTACGTTACCGATAGATCCACCTTGGCTGCTCTAGGGTCGCTGTTGAGTCCGTTGAGGTTGTCCAAATACCCGAGCACGTTTTGCTTGACGCACCCCATGTCGATGCAGTTGTCCAAAACGGTGGAGACCAGCTCGTCCCCCGACCTAGGGGTGGACAACCCTCGGGCTAGGGTGGCTAGGGCCGCGATAGCAAGCAAGAACCTCCACATGATTGTAATGATTGAAATGAAGAACAGTAAATCAATGATAAGCAAATGGCCTGGGCGCAGTTATATACAGAGTGTGGGACAGAAGGAGGACGACTGTGATGGAATTCTTAATCGGGTGGCGAATTCTTCGGTAGATTTTTTATGGCGTTGTTCCGCTATCGGATCCGGCGCACTTTTTCGGTTTAATATTCCGCAGAGGAAGTGCGCGAACGTATTCACTTTTTAAAGTGATGCGCTCTGAATTAGGTTATGTGGGTTTCGGTGTCTTAGTCTATGTCTGTTGGATTTGCTTAGGGAAATTCTTGGTCCGGTTGCGAATGCATGCGGGGACTGGGTCAGATTGGATCGGTGAGGTTTTCCATATCATATTTTTCCCTACGATCGTGCGGAAAATTTGGGTGACACTATAAAAATGCTCGAATAATGACAGTTCATTCGTGGACGATGATGATGATGATGATGATGATTTCTGGAATTGAATTCCAGTTCTCAGTTTGTCAAGTTCTTTGGGTAACCACAGATATATTTGAACTATCTACTACTGCGCTATAGTGGATTTATCATCGGAGATATTTGGAAGAGTATATTACATGAGTTCCAACGATTGGTGTGAAATCATTGATTTGCAGAACTCAATGTTCAGTTGAAAAATCGCATTCTGAGTCTGGTCAGTGTGAATTTACGAAGATATTCATGAACAATTTCAGAAGGGTTCAACATTTGAGGTTTGACACACAGACAAAAAATGACACTGATTCATAAGATTCCACCATAATTCTTTTTCGAAATTGCACAGAGAATCGATTGGTGAACAAAAAGTCTGTACTTAATATCAATCGTTTCGTAGATATAGAAAGATAGATAGATAGATTGATAGATTGATAGATTGATAGATTGATAGATTGATAGATTGATAGATTGATAGATTGATAGATTGATAGATTGATAGATTGATAGATTGATAGATTGATAGATTGATAGATTGATAGATTGATAGATTGATGGATTGATAGATTGATAGATTGATAGATTGATAGATTGATAGATTGATAGATTGATAGATTGATAGATTGATAGATTGATAGATTGATAGATTGATAGATTGATAGATTGATAGATTGATAGATTGATAGATTGATAGATTGATAGATTGATAGATTGATAGATTGATAGATTGATAGATTGATAGATTGATAGATTGATAGATTGATAGATTGATAGATTGATAGATTGATAGATTGATAGATTGATAGATTGATAGATTGATAGATTGATAGATTGATAGAAAAATCACAATTCTCATTGCAAGGGTTGAAGAAGGATGAGGTAATAGAGTTGAGTTGAGGTAGGAGTATACAGGTGTGAGATTACAGCTGAACATATTAAATTCGACAACATGAAACAAACCATTGTATAAGTAAGAAAGAATACGATTGCAAAAAAAACCTCATTAGGAGATTGAATGAATTGAATGTTCAAAATCACGAAAATAACCAAGAGACTACTAGAAAACACTTGAATTCTCGAACACATTCAATATGCATGTAGCATAGCAGTGCCCAATAAAGGAAAATAGGTTGATTATTTTCCATGTAATGGTTGAAAAGTATTTCATTCATTCAAGATGAAACTAAATTTGAGCATATTTGTGAACCAGAATTCTTTTTCCTTCATTTTCCGTTAGATATCTCAATTAGGAGTGGAGAGTGTTTCATTTGCAAAAATTTTTATTGCAAGTTGCAAAAAGTTTTATTTGCACTTTGACAGGTCGTAGCTGACTTACATATGGAATATAATTTTTTTTCATGCCACATATCTTTTTCCTACACACACGAACTAGTAGGTGGACATTATTTTTTTCTGTATCTTTGAAAAAATGTTCGAAAAAAAAAATCAAATTTGCGATGAAACATGGCCAAATAATGACACCTCGATTCATGCGGTTCCATGAAAACATATAGAACGAATCTTTTGTTTGGCGTGCCGAACAATTCCAAAAGTTCCATAATTCCAGAAAAATCAATTTCACTCGAATTGAAATTCTTATTGTTTCTGATACCAGATCTGTTTTTCTGCATAGCCGAATTAGTCAGTATGGATTTCATCATTCAGATTTCAATAGAGATTTTCAGAAAAGTTCGAAATTTGAGGCATGAAACATACTGGAACCAGTGAGAATATATCGATTCTTTTGTTTCAAGGTTGAAATCAGACAAGTAGAACACTCTCAAAAGTGAAAAAGTATGCTTTCTTAGCACTTTGCGACAGGTCTTAGCTGGTTCACTTACCTTTTCGATTTTTTCTGATAGCAGATATGTTTTCTACATTTCATCATTATGAATTTTTCAGATTTTTAAATCAATTTTGAGGAAAAAAATCCATGGTGGGGGCACAAGTCCACTATATGGGCTATAAAATCCGAGCTAGCAAAAAGATATTATTCTTTCAACTTGTTAGGATGTATATATGTATTATTATCAATTCAAAACGATGATCAGCATATCGTTATCTGGTACTCGATAATTCTGTTTCTGGATATGTTTTTTTTTGCACAATATTTTTTCGCGTTGCTCGTAGAATTGTTGTACTGAGGCACTGAATATTTCATCACATATTGTGTCAATCATTCCAAACTATGTTCGAAGTCTCGAACTCTAGTGGAATCGTAGATTGGAGAAGGAAGATGAGATTTGTTGAATGGCCATCATTTTCAGAAACGATTTTGCTCACATTCTGTTTTCAAAATAGTAAGAAGATTACTGGATATATTATTTTCAGTGCTTCCTGCTGATGTTAGACCAGATGCTACCACTTCATTATTTACAATAGTGATATTATCCAACAGCAAACCAGAAGAAGAATTTCACTATAAATGCTCTCGCTGATATAGTCTCGATAAAAAGGGGTTTGTCTTGATTCGAGTGTCTTTATTGAAACACACTACAAACTAGGCGTTAAATAAAAATAAATATCTTGAATATCACAGCCTCCTACTCCAGAGGAGCGTACCCACTGTAGGCCAACTGCTGGGCATCAGTTCGATCGAGATGTGGGTCCCAGCCTCCATGAACAATGGTGGGATGATGGTCGTGGCTCACTTTGGTGCACAACTTCCATATTGCCAAAGCAGCTGACGTCACGAAAGATACGAAAGATAGTTGGATGGCATTCCAGGTTTTGAAGCCCAATATGGCAAGAGCCAGAGGAATCAGGATCATCGCTTTGACCAAGATGAAGATCAGGATTGGGATGAAGGCTTTCTTGATCTTTGATTTCTTGCGAGCTAGAAAAGGATCATTAGTTCGATTATTGCAGGTGGAGATTATGCTTTTACCTTCTACTCCGCTACCTGATGCGAAGTTGAGTTTGAAGTTGAGCTCATTTTGGTCGAGATTTCTAGCCCCCAAGGTGACTCTCGATCCCACCAACGGTAATTCGAAGGAAACTTCATTATCCTTGACGTAGTCCTCTACTATTTCTTCCAGTGATTTTTCTTGCTTCACATCAGCAATCTGCTCATTATTATTCGGCACTATAGAAGCAATATTCTGAAAATAAAAACGATTTTGGAATGATTAAGGGTAAGTTTCTGAGGTACATGGAGGCAACAATGTTTCTTTGGGATCGAATGAACTTGAATGGACTCTGCAAGACGTCTAACTGAATCAACAAGACAATGAACTTCCACTTACTTTCAGTGATTCTTGTTTTTCTGACGATCTAGGTAAAGCTGTCGCAGTCGCTATAGCGACAAACACTATCACTAGACGATGCATGGCTTTTGTTGCTCTGTTTATCTTCGATTCGTTGTACCTAGTGATTCTTTTTACCGATACATTAATCATTTATATCGAGTATGCCATGGTGAATGTGGGTGGTGGTAATATTATTTGGACTGTAGGAAAGTGAAATCAGGACTGAATGTGCATTCTGATAAGGAATGAAAAATGCTATTGATCTAATATTGGTGTCATTGTGATGGATTACTTGAATCGGTGACCCAGAACTTGGATTTGGACGATGATGGGTTGACGAATTCGGGGGTATTTCCTGTTGTATTAAGTGCGCTATTGGATTGTGAAATTATACAGCGAGATTGAATGTGCTAGCAAATATTACAAATTATATTACTCACATGTTGAATGACACTTCTATGATGGGATGAGGATATTCATTTCTCAGGAGAAGAAAATTCACCTCTTTTATTTAATGATATTCATAACTTATCTTTCCGTTCGTAGTTTATTGAGATATTTATAAATGCATGTTTTCCATGTTATAGCGAAGAAACGTTTGACGACTTTTCTACAGTGGAGTGTGGAAGAAAGTGAATATCTCGGATCCGTTAGTTGGATTTTTTTTAATTCGTGTACAGGATGATATCAAAATATGGTGGATTCGGAAATGTTATCGCAAATATTGCCACAATTTCAGATTTTACGAAGTTCTCGTCAATTTTATTATCGTGAATGACACACCTTGTACATTCTTACGAAATATGAAAGAGAATCTTCCAGCGGATTCATTGATATATCATTCGTTATTTTTATCAACGAATCGATCGATGGGTGGATCGAGTTCGTAAAACCGAGATACGGCG
Organism: Gastrophysa polygoni; assembly: GCA_963576655.1. Classification (NCBI taxonomy): domain Eukaryota; kingdom Metazoa; phylum Arthropoda; class Insecta; order Coleoptera; family Chrysomelidae; genus Gastrophysa; species Gastrophysa polygoni. The sequence goes on from OY755084.1 coordinate 1,633,726, forward strand.
TGTCGAATTGAAAATATCCAAAAAGCACCTAGGGGCGAGATTTCCTCCGTTGCCATGACTGATTGATTTCTTCCGATCGCAGATTCGGTTTATAGGAGTCCTAATTAGTGGTTATGGATTCCTTCAGATGGTTGAAAAAATGATTGGCGAGTTCGAAATTTCCTAGATACGATTATACGGTGAATAAGTACTCTGAACTTTCTGACATGAAATGTAATTTCGCATTATTTGAAATTCTGCGTACTAGATGAGAATCGACCGAGGAATCGATCGGTGGGTCGATCGAGTCCGTAGGATCGACCGATCCAGAAATATAGCCCTTCGAAGTGAAAATAGTTCGCTTTAGAAAAAAAACGCACTCATCAGGAGCGAGATTACTCTGTTATCGATACGAATTCAGCTATTTCGATTGCAGATTCGTTCTCCACGGGTCCAACTTAGTGATTATGGATTCCTTCAGACTTTCAAAATGATTATTGGGAATTTCGGAAATTCGAAGATACGATTATCCGGTGAATATGTACTCTGAGATTATGAAATGTCGCATTCATCAATCGAATCGTTTGAAAATCAATCGAGGAATCGATTGTTGGGTTGATCGAGTCCGTACGACCGACCGATCCACGAGATATTGCTCGTCAAAGTGAAAATAGTGCGCTTTTCGGCAAAAACCGAACTTAGGAGCGAGATCACTCTGTTATCGATACGAATTTGGAAATTTCGATTGCAGATTCGTTTTCTACGGGTCTGACTCAGTGATTCTGAATTTTTTCAGATTTTTAAAACTATTATTAGGAAATTCGAAATTTCGAAGATACGATTATCCGGTAAATATGTACTCTGAATTTATGAAATTTCGCATTCATCGATCGAATCGTTTGAAACTCTGTCATCTAGATGAAAATCGATTGAGGAATCGATTGGTGGGTTGATCGAGTCCGTACGACCGATCGATCCGGAGATATTGCTCATCAAAGTGAAAATAGTGCGCTTTTCGGCAAAAACCGAACTTAGGAGCGAGATCACTCTGTTATCGATACGAATTTGGAAATTTCGATTGCAGATTCGTTTTCTACGGGTCTGACTCAGTGATTCTGAATTTTTTCAGATTTTTAAAACTATTATTAGGAAATTCGAAATTTCGAAGATACGATTATCCGGTAAATATGTACTCTGAATTTATGAAATTTCGCATTCATCGATCGAATCGTTTGAAACTCTGTCATCTAGATGAAAATCGATTGAGGAATCGATTGGTGGGTTGATCGAGTCCGTACGACCGATCGATCCGGAGATATTGCTCATCAAAGTGAAAATAGTGCGCTTTTCGGCAAAAACCGAACTTAGGAGCGAGATCACTCTGTTATCGATACGAGTTCAGATATTTCGATTGCAGATTCGTTTTCTACGGGTCTGACTCAGTGATTTCGAATTTTTTCAGATTTTTAAAACTATTATTAGGAAATTCGAAATTTCGAAAATACGATTATCCGGTAAATATGTACTCTGAATTTATGAAATTTCGCATTCATCGATCGAATCGTTCGAAACTCTGTCATTTTGATGAAAATCGATTGAGGAATCGATTGGTGGGTTGATCGAGTCCGTACGACCGACCGATCCGGAGATATTGCTCATCAAAGTGAAAAAAATGCGCTTTTCGGCAAAAAACGCACTTAGGAGCGAGATCACTCTGTTATCGATACGAATTCAGATATTACGATTGCAGATTCGTTTTCTACAGGTCTGACTCAGTGATTTTGAATTTTTTCAGATTTTTAAAACTATTATTAGGAAATTCGAAATTTCGAAAATAGGATTATCCGGTAAATATGTACTCTGAATTTGTGGAATTTCGCATTCATCGATCGAATCGTTTGAAACTCTGTCATCTAGATGAAAATCGATCGAGGAATCGATTGGTGGGTTGATCGAGTCCGTACGACCGACCGATCCGGAGATATTGCTCATCAAAGTGAAAAAAATGCGCTTTTCGGCAAAAAACGCACTTAGGAGCGAGATCACTCTGTTATCGATACGAATTCAGATATTACGATTGCAGATTCGTTTTCTACAGGTCTGACTCAGTGATTTTGAATTTTTTCAGATTTTTAAAACTATCATTAGGAAATTCGAAATTTCGAAAATACGATTATCCGGTAAATATGTACTCTGAATTTATGAAATTTCGCATTCATCTATCGAATCGTTCGAAACTCTGTCATCTAGATGAAAATCGATTGAGGAATCGATTGGTGGGTTGATCGAGTCCGTACGACCGACCGATCCGGAGATATTGCTCATCAAAATGAAAAAAATGCGCTTTTCGGCAAAAAACGCACTTAGGAGCGAGATCACTCTGTTATCGACACGAATTCAGATATTACGATTGCAGATTCGTTTTCTACAGGTCTGACTCAGTGATTTTAAATTTTTTCAGATTTTCAAAACTATTATTAGGAAATTCGAAATTTCGAAAATAGGATTATCCGGTAAATATGTACTCTGAATTTATGAAATTTCGCATTCATCAATCGAATCGTTTGAAACTCTGTCATCTAGATGAAAATCGATCGAGGAATCGATTGGTGGGTTGATCGAGTCCGTACGACCGATCGATCCGGAGATATTGCTCATCAAAGTGAAAATAGTGCGCTTTTCGGCAAAAACCGAACTTAGGAGCGAGATCACTCTGTTATCGATACGAGTTCAGATATTTCGATTGCAGATTCGTTTTCTACGGGTCTGACTCAGTGATTTTGAATTTTTTCAGATTTTTAAAACTATTATTAGGAAATTCGAAATTTCGAAAATACGATTATCCGGTAAATATGTACTCTGAATTTATGAAATTTCGCATTCATCGATCGAATCGTTCGAAACTCTGTCATTTTGATGAAAATCGATTGAGGAATCGATTGGTGGGTTGATCGAGTCCGTACGACCGATCGATCCGGAGATATTGCTCATCAAAGTGAAAATAGTGCGCTTTTCGGCAAAAACCGAACTTAGAAGCGAGATCACTCTGTTATCGATACGAATTTGGAAATTTCGATTGCAGATTCGTTCTCTACGGGTCTAATTCAGTGATTCTGAATTTTTTCAGATTTCTAAAACTATTATTAGGGAATTCGAAATTTCGAAGATACGATTATCCGGTAAATATGTACTCTGAATTTATGAAATTTCGCATTCATCGATCGAATCGTTTGAAATTCTGTCATCTAGATGAAAATCGATTGAGGAATCGATTGGTGGGTTGATCGAGTCCGTACGACCGACCGATCCACGAGATATTGCTCATCAAAGTGAAAATAGTGCGCTTTTCGGCAAAAACCGAACTTAGGAGCGAGATCACTCTGTTATCGATACGAATTTGGAAATTTCGATTGCAGATTCGTTTTCTACGGGTCTGACTCAGTGATTCTGAATTTTTTCAGATTTTTAAAACTATTATTAGGAAATTCGAAATTTCGAAGATAAATATGTACTCTGAATTTATGAAATTTCGCATTCATCGATCGAATCGTTCGAAACTCTGTCATCTAGATGAAAATCGATTGAGGAATCGATTGGTGGGTTGATCGAGTCCGTACGACCGACCGATTCACGAGATATTGCTCATCAAAGTGAAAATAGTGCGATTTTCGGCAAAAACCGAACTTAGGAGCGAGATCACTCTGTTATCGATACGAATTCAGATATTTCGATTGCAGATTCGTTTTCTACGGGTCTGACTCAGTGATTTTGAATTTTTTCAGATTTTTAAAACTATTATTAGGAAATTCGAAATTTCGAAGATACGATTATCCGGTAAATATGTACTCTGAATTTATGAAATTTCGCATTCATCAATCGAATCGTTTGAAACTCTGTCATCTAGATGAAAATCGATCGAAGAATCGATTGGTGGGTTGATCGAGTCCGTACGACCGATCGATCCGGAGATATTGCTCATCAAAGTGAAAATAGTGCGCTTTTCGGCAAAAACCGAACTTAGGAGCGAGATCACTCTGTTATCGATACGAGTTCAGATATTTCGATTGCAGATTCGTTTTCTACGGGTCTGACTCAGTGATTTTGAATTTTTTCAGATTTTTAAAACTATTATTAGGAAATTCGAAATTTCGAAAATACGATTATCCGGTAAATATGTACTCTGAATTTATGAAATTTCGCATTCATCGATCGAATCGTTCGAAACTCTGTCATCTAGATGAAAATCGATTGAGGAATCGATTGGTGGGTTGATCGAGTCCGTACGACCAACCGATCCGGAGATATTGCTCATCAAAGTGAAAAAAATGCGCTTTTCGGCAAAAAACGCACTTAGGAGCGAGATCACTCTGTTATCGATACGAATTCAGATATTACGATTGCAGATTCGTTTTCAACAGGTCTGACTCAGTGATTTTGAATTTTTTCAGATTTTCAAAACTATTATTAGGAAATTCGAAATTTCGAAAATAGGATTATCCGGTAAATATGTACTCTGAATTTGTGGAATTTCGCATTCATCGATCGAATCGTTTGAAACTCTGTCATCTAGATGAAAATCGATCGAGGAATGGATTGGTGGGTTGATCGAGTCCGTACGACCGACCGATCCGGAGATATTGTTCATCAAAGTGAAAAAAATGCGCTTTTCGGCAAAAAACGCACTTAGGAGCGATATCACTCTGTTATCGATACGAATTCAGATATTACGATTGCAGATTCGTTTTCTACAGGTCTGACTCAGTGATTTTGAATTTTTTCAGATTTTTAAAACTATTATTAGGAAATTCGAAATTTCGAAAATACGATTATCCGGTAAATATGTACTCTGAATTTATGAAATTTCGCATTCACCGATCGAATCGTTTGAAACTCTGTCATCTAGATGAAAATCGATTGAAGAATCGATTGGTGGGTTGATCGAGTCCGTACGACCGATCGATCCGGAGATATTGCTCATCAAAGTGAAAATAGTGCGCTTTTCGGCAAAAACCGAACTTAGAAGCGAGATCACTCTGTTATCGATACGAATTTGGAAATTTCGATTGCAGATTCGTTCTCTACGGGTCTGATTCAGTGATTCTGAATTCTTTCAGATTTCTAAAACTATTATTAGGAAATTCGAAATTTCGAAGATACGATTATCCGGTAAATATGTACTCTGAATTTATGAAATTTCGCATTCATCGATCGAATCGTTTGAAATTCTGTCATCTAGATGAAAATCGATTGAGGAATCGATTGGTGGGTTGATCGAGTCCGTACGACCGACCGATCCACGAGATATTGCTCATCAAAGTGAAAATAGTGCGCTTTTCGGCAAAAACCGAACTTAGGAGCGAGATCACTCTGTTATCGATACGAATTTGGAAATTTCGATTGCAGATTCGTTTTCTACGGGTCTGACTCAGTGATTCTGAATTTTTTCAGATTTTTAAAACTATTATTAGGAAATTCGAAATTTCGAATATACGATTATCCGGTAAATATGTACTCTGAATTTATGAAATTTCGCATTCATCGATCGAATCGTTCGAAACTCTGTCATCTAGATGAAAATCGATTGAGGAATCGATTGGTGGGTTGATCGAGTCCGTACGACCGACCGATTCACGAGATATTGCTCATCAAAGTGAAAATAGTGCGATTTTCGGCAAAAACCGAACTTAGGAGCGAGATCACTCTGTTATCGATACGAATTCAGATATTTCGATTGCAGATTCGTTTTCTACGGGTCTGACTCAGTGATTTTGAATTTTTTCAGATTTTTAAAACTATTATTAGGAAATTCGAAATTTCGAAGATACGATTATCCGGTAAATATGTACTCTGAATTTATGAAATTTCGCATTCATCAATCGAATCGTTTGAAACTCTGTCATCTAGATGAAAATCGATCGAGGAATCGATTGGTGGGTTGATCGAGTCCGTACGACCGACCGATCCGGAGATATTGCTCATCAAAGTGAAAAAAATGCGCTTTTCGGCAAAAAACGCACTTAGGAGCGAGATCACTCTGTTATCGATACGAATTCAGATATTACGATTGCAGATTCGTTTTCAACAGGTCTGACTCAGTGATTTTGAATTTTTTCAGATTTTCAAAACTATTATTAGGAAATTGGAAATTTCGAAAATAGGATTATCCGGTAAATATGTACTCTGAATTTGTGGAATTTCGCATTCATCGATCGAATCGTTTGAAACTCTGTCATCTAGATGAAAATCGATCGAGGAATGGATTGGTGGGTTGATCGAGTCCGTACGACCGACCGATCCGGAGATATTGTTCATCAAAGTGAAAAAAATGCGCTTTTCGGCAAAAAACGCACTTAGGAGCGATATCACTCTGTTATCGATACGAATTCAGATATTACGATTGCAGATTCGTTTTCTACAGGTCTGACTCAGTGATTTTGAATTTTTTCAGATTTTTAAAACTATTATTAGGAAATTCGAAATTTCGAAAATACGATTATCCGGTAAATATGTACTCTGAATTTATGAAATTTCGCATTCACCGATCGAATCGTTTGAAACTCTGTCATCTAGATGAAAATCGATTGAAGAATCGATTGGTGGGTTGATCGAGTCCGTACGACCGATCGATCCGGAGATATTGCTCATCAAAGTGAAAATAGTGCGCTTTTCGGCAAAAACCGAACTTAGAAGCGAGATCACTCTGTTATCGATACGAATTTGGAAATTTCGATTGCAGATTCGTTCTCTACGGGTCTGATTCAGTGATTCTGAATTTTTTCAGATTTCTAAAACTATTATTAGGAAATTCGAAATTTCGAAGATACGATTATCCGGTAAATATGTACTCTGAATTTATGAAATTTCGCATTCATCGATCGAATCGTTTGAAATTCTGTCATCTAGATGAAAATCGATTGAGGAATCGATTGGTGGGTTGATCGAGTCCGTACGACCGACCGATCCACGAGATATTGCTCATCAAAGTGAAAATAGTGCGCTTTTCGGCAAAAACCGAACTTAGGAGCGAGATCACTCTGTTATCGATACGAATTTGGAAATTTCGATTGCAGATTCGTTTTCTACGGGTCTGACTCAGTGATTCTGAATTTTTTCAGATTTTTAAAACTATTATTAGGAAATTCGAAATTTCGAAGATACGATTATCCGGTAAATATGTACTCTGAATTTATGAAATTTCGCATTCATCGATCGAATCGTTCGAAACTCTGTCATCTAGATGAAAATCGATTGAGGAATCGATTGGTGGGTTGATCGAGTCCGTACGACCGACCGATTCACGAGATATTGCTCATCAAAGTGAAAATAGTGCGATTTTCGGCAAAAACCGAACTTAGGAGCGAGATCACTCTGTTATCGATACGAATTCAGATATTTCGATTGCAGATTCGTTTTCTACGGGTCTGACCCAGTGATTTTGAATTTTTTCAGATTTTTAAAACTATTATTAGGAAATTCGAAATTTCGAAGATACGATTATCCGGTAAATATGTACTCTGAATTTATGAAATTTCGCATTCATCAATCGAATCGTTTGAAATTCTGTCATCTAGATGAAAATCGATTGAGGAATCGATTGGTGGGTTGATCGAGTCCGTACGACCGACCGATCCACGAGATATTGCTCATCAAAGTGAAAATAGTGCGCTTTTCGGCAAAAACCGAACTTAGGAGCGAGATCACTCTGTTATCGATACGAATTTGGAAATTTCGATTGCAGATTCGTTTTCTACGGGTCTGACTCAGTGATTCTGAATTTTTTCAGATTTTTAAAACTATTATTAGGAAATTCGAAATTTCGAAAATACGATTATCCGGTAAATATGTACTCTGAATTTATGAAATTTCGCATTCATCGATCGAATCGTTCGAAACTCTGTCATTTTGATGAAAATCGATTGAGGAATCGATTGGTGGGTTGATCGAGTCCGTACGACCGACCGATCCGGAGATATTGCTCATCAAAGTGAAAAAAATGCGCTTTTCGGCAAAAAACGCACTTAGGAGCGAGATCACTCTGTTATCGATACGAATTCAGATATTACGATTGCAGATTCGTTTTCAACAGGTCTGACTCAGTGATTTTGAATTTTTTCAGATTTTCAAAACTATTATTAGGAAATTCGAAATTTCGAAAATAGGATTATCCGGTAAATATGTACTCTGAATTTGTGGAATTTCGCATTCATCGATCGAATCGTTTGAATTTCTGTCATCTAGATGAAAATCGATCGAGGAATGGATTGGTGGGTTGATCGAGTCCGTACGACCGACCGATCCGGAGATATTGTTCATCAAAGTGAAAAAAATGCGCTTTTCGGCAAAAAACGCACTTAGGAGCGATATCACTCTGTTATCGATACGAATTCAGATATTACGATTGCAGATTCGTTTTCTACAGGTCTGACTCAGTGATTTTGAATTTTTTCAGATTTTTAAAACTATTATTAGGAAATTCGAAATTTCGAAAATACGATTATCCGGTAAATATGTACTCTGAATTTATGAAATTTCGCATTCACCGATCGAATCGTTTGAAACTCTGTCATCTAGATGAAAATCGATTGAAGAATCGATTGGTGGGTTGATCGAGTCCGTACGACCGATCGATCCGGAGATATTGCTCATCAAAGTGAAAATAGTGCGCTTTTCGGCAAAAACCGAACTTAGGAGCGAGATCACTCTGTTATCGATACGAATTTGGAAATTTCGATTGCAGATTCGTTTTCTACGGGTCTGACTCAGTGATTCTGAATTTTTTCAGATTTTTAAAACTATTATTAGGAAATTCGAAATTTCGAAAATACGATTATCCGGTAAATATGTACTCTGAATTTATGAAATTTCGCATTCACCGATCGAATCGTTTGAAACTCTGTCATCTAGATGAAAATCGATTGAAGAATCGATTGGTGGGTTGATCGAGTCCGTACGACCGATCGATCCGGAGATATTGCTCATCAAAGTGAAAATAGTGCGCTTTTCGGCAAAAACCGAACTTAGGAGCGAGATCACTCTGTTATCGATACGAGTTCAGATATTTCGATTGCAGATTCGTTTTCTACGGGTCTGACTAAGTGATTTTGAATTTTTTCAGATTTTTAAATTTATTATTAGGAAATTCGAAATTTCGAAAATACGATTATCCGGTAAATATGTACTCTGAATTTATGAAATTTCGCATTCATCGATCGAATCGTTCGAAACTCTGTCATTCTGATGAAAATCGATTGAGGAATCGATTGGTGGGTTGATCGAGTCCGTACGACCGACCGATCCGGAGATATTGCTCATCAAAGTGAAAAAAATGCGCTTTTCGGCAAAAAACGCACTTAGGAGCGAGATCACTCTGTTATCGATACGAATTCAGATATTACGATTGCAGATTCGTTTTCTACAGGTCTGACTCAGTGATTTTGAATTTTTTCAGATTTTTAAAACTATTATTAGGAAATTCGAAATTTCGAAAATACGATTATACGGTAAATATGTACTCTGAATTTATGAAATTTCGCATTCATCAATCGAATCGTTTGAAACTCTGTCATCTAGATGAAAATCGATCGAGGAATCGATTGGTGGGTTGATCGAGTCCGTACGACCGATCGATCCGGAGATATTGCTCATCAAAGTGAAAATAGTGCGCTTTTCGGCAAAAACCGAACTTAGAAGCGAGATCACTCTGTTATCGATACGAATTTGGAAATTTCGATTGCAGATTCGTTTTCTACGGGTCTGACTCAGTGATTCTGAATTTTTTCAGATTTTTAAAACTATTATTAGGAAATTCGAAATTTCGAAGATACGATTATCCGGTAAATATGTACTCTGAATTTATGAAATTTCGCATTCATCGATCGAATCGTTCGAAACTCTGTCATCTAGATGAAAATCGATTGAGGAATCGATTGGTGGGTTGATCGAGTCCGTACGACCGACCGATTCACGAGATATTGCTCATCAAAGTGAAAATAGTGCGATTTTCGGCAAAAACCGAACTTAGGAGCGAGATCACTCTGTTATCGATACGAATTCAGATATTTCGATTGCAGATTCGTTTTCTACGGGTCTGACTCAGTGATTTTGAATTTTTTCAGATTTTTAAAACTATTATTAGGAAATTCGAAATTTCGAAGATACGATTATCCGGTAAATATGTACTCTGAATTTATGAAATTTCGCATTCATCGATCGAATCGTTCGAAACTCTGTCATCTAGATGAAAATCGATCGAGGAATCGATTGGTGGGTTGATCGAGTCCGTACGACCGATCGATCCGGAGATATTGCTCATCAAAGTGAAAATAGTGCGCTTTTCGGCAAAAACCGAACTTAGGAGCGAGATCACTCTGTTATCGATACGAGTTCAGATATTTCGATTGCAGATTCGTTTTCTACGGGTCTGACTCAGTGATTCTGAATTTTTTCAGATTTTTAAAACTATTATTAGGAAATTCGAAATTTCGAAAATACGATTATCCGGTAAATATGTACTCTGAATTTATGAAATTTCGCATTCATCGATCGAATCGTTCGAAACTCTGTCATTTTGATGAAAATCGATTGAGGAATCGATTGGTGGGTTGATCGAGTCCGTACGACCGACCGATCCGGAGATATTGCTCATCAAAGTGAAAAAAATGCGCTTTTCGGCAAAAAACGCACTTAGGAGCGAGATCACTCTGTTATCGATACGAATTCAGATATTACGATTGCAGATTCGTTTTCTACAGGTCTGACTCAGTGATTTTGAATTTTTTCAGATTTTTAAAACTATCATTAGGAAATTCGAAATTTCGAAAATACGATTATCCGGTAAATATGTACTCTGAATTTATGAAATTTCGCATTCATCGATCGAATCGTTCGAAACTCTGTCATTTTGATGAAAATCGATTGAGGAATCGATTGGTGGGTTGATCGAGTCCGTACGACCGACCGATCCGGAGATATTGCTCATCAAAGTGAAAAAAATGCGCTTTTCGGCAAAAAACGCACTTAGGAGCGAGATCACTCTGTTATCGATACGAATTCAGATATTACGATTGCAGATTCGTTTTCAACAGGTCTGACTCAGTGATTTTGAATTCTTTCAGATTCTCAAAACTATTATTAGGAAATTCGAAATTTCGAAAATAGGATTATCCGGTAAATATGTACTCTGAATTTGTGGAATTTCGCATTCATCGATCGAATCGTTTGAAACTCTGTCATCTAGATGAAAATCGATCGAGGAATGGATTGGTGGGTTGATCGAGTCCGTACGACCGGCCGATCCGGAGATATTGCTCATCAAAGTGAAAAAAATGCGCTTTTCGGCAAAAAACGCACTTAGGAGCGAGATCACTCTGTTATCGATACGAATTCAGATATTACGATTGCAGATTCGTTTTCTACAGGTCTGACTCAGTGATTTTGAATTTTTTCAGATTTTTAAAACTATTATTAGGAAATTCGAAATTTCGAAAATACGATTATCCGGTAAATATGTACTCTGAATTTATGAAATTTCGCATTCATCGATCGAATCGTTCGAAACTCTGTCAGCTAGATGAAAATCGATTGAGGAATCGATTGGTGGGTTGATCGAGTCCGTACGACCGATCGATCCGGAGATATTGCTCATCAAAGTGAAAATAGTGCGCTTTTCGGCAAAAACCGAACTTAGGAGCGAGATCACTCTGTTATCGATACGAATTTGGAAATTTCGATTGCAGATTCGTTTTCTACGGGTCTGACTCAGTGATTCTGAATTTTTTCAGATTTTTAAAACTATTATTAGGAAATTCGAAATTTCGAAAATACGATTATCCGGTAAATATGTACTCTGAATTTATGAAATTTCGCATTCACCGATCGAATCGTTTGAAACTCTGTCATCTAGATGAAAATCGATTGAAGAATCGATTGGTGGGTTGATCGAGTCCGTACGACCGATCGATCCGGAGATATTGCTCATCAAAGTGAAAATAGTGCGCTTTTCGGCAAAAACCGAACTTAGGAGCGAGATCACTCTGTTATCGATACGAGTTCAGATATTTCGATTGCAGATTCGTTTTCTACGGGTCTGACTCAGTGATTTTGAATTTTTTCAGATTTTTAAAACTATTATTAGGAAATTCGAAATTTCGAAAATACGATTATCCGGTAAATATGTACTCTGAATTTATGAAATTTCGCATTCATCGATCGAATCGTTCGAAACTCTGTCATTTTGATGAAAATCGATTGAGGAATCGATTGGTGGGTTGATCGAGTCCGTACGACCGACCGATCCGGAGATATTGCTCATCAAAGTGAAAAAAATGCGCTTTTCGGCAAAAAACGCACTTAGGAGCAAGATCACTCTGTTATCGATACGAATTCAGATATTACGATTGCAGATTCGTTTTCTACAGGTCTGACTCAGTGATTTTGAATTTTTTCAGATTTTTAAAACTATTATTAGGAAATTCGAAATTTCGAAAATAGGATTATCCGGTAAATATGTACTCTGAATTTGTGGAATTTCGCATTCATTGATCGAATCGTTTGAAACTCTGTCATCTAGATGAAAATCGATCGAGGAATCGATTGGTGGGTTGATCAAGTCCGTACGACCGACCGATCCGGAGATATTGCTCATCAAAGTGAAAAAAGTGCGCTTTTCGGCAAAAATCGCACTTAGGAGCGAGATCACTCTGTTATCGATACGAATTCAGATATTACGATTGCAGATTCGTTTTCTACGGGTCTGACTCAGTGATTTTGAATTTTTTCAGATTTTTAAAACTATCATTAGGAAATTCGAAATTTCGGAAATAGGATTATCCGGTAAATATGTACTCTGAATTTATGAAATTCCGCATTCATCCATCGAATCGTTCGAAACTCTGTTATCTAGATGAAAATCGATCGAGGAATCGATTGGTGGGTTGATCGAGTCCGTACGACCGACCGATCCGGAGATATTGCTCATCAAAGTGAAAAAAGTGCGCTTTTCGGCAAAAACCGAACTTAGGAGCGAGATCACTCTGTTATCGATACGAGTTCAGATATTTCGATTGCAGATTCGTTTTCTACGGGTCTGACTCAGTGATTTCGAATTTTTCCAGATTTTTAAAACTATTATTAGGAAATTCGAAATTTCGAAAATAGGATTATCCGGTAAATATGTACTCTGAATTTGTGGAATTTCGCATTCATCGATCGAATCGTTTGAAACTCTGTCATCTAGATGAAAATCGATCGAGGAATCGATTGGTGGGTTGATCGAGTCCGTACGACCGACCGATCCGGAGATATTGCTCATCAAAGTGAAAAAAATGCGCTTTTCGGCAAAAAACGCACTTAGGAGCGAGATCACTCTGTTATCGATACGAATTTGGAAATTTCGATTGCAGATTCGTTTTCTACGGGTCTGACTCAGTGATTCTGAATTTTTTCAGATTTTTAAAACTATTATTAGGAAATTCGAAATTTCGAAGATACGATTATCCGGTAAATATGTACTCTGAATTTATGAAATTCCGCATTCATCGATCGAATCGTTCGAAACTCTGTCATCTAGATGAAAATCGATTGAGGAATCGATTGGTGGGTTGATCGAGTCCGTACGACCGACCGATTCACGAGATATTGCTCATCAAAGTGAAAATAGTGCGATTTTCGGCAAAAACCGAACTTAGGAGCGAGATCACTCTGTTATCGATACGAATTCAGATATTTCGATTGCAGATTCGTTTTCTACGGGTCTGACTAAGTGATTTTGAATTTTTTCAGATTTTTAAAACTATTATTAGGAAATTCGAAATTTCGAAGATACGATTATCCGGTAAATATGTACTCTGAATTTATGAAATTTCGCATTCATCGATCGAATCGTTCGAAACTCTGTCATCTAGATGAAAATCGATCGAGGAATCGATTGGTGGGTTGATCGAGTCCGTACGACCGATCGATCCGGAGATATTGCTCATCAAAGTGAAAAAAATGCGCTTTTCGGCAAAAAACGCACTTAGGAGCGAGATCACTCTGTTATAGATACGAATTCAGATATTACGATTGCAGATTCGTTTTCTACAGGTCTGACTCAGTGATTTTGAATTTTTTCAGATTTTTAAAACTATTATTAGGAAACTCGAAATTTCGAAAATACGATTATCCGGTAAATATGTACTCTGAATTTATGAAATTTCGCATTCATCAATCGAATCGTTTGAAATTCTGTCATCTAGATGAAAATCGATCGAGGAATCGATTGGTGGGTTGATCGAGTCCGTACGACCGATCGATCCGGAGATATTGCTCATCAAATTGAAAATAGTGCGCTTTTCGGCAAAAACCGAACTTAGAAGCGAGATCACTCTGTTATCGATACGAATTTGGAAATTTCGATTGCAGATTCGTTTTCTACGGGTCTGACTCAGTGATTCTGAATTTTTTCAGATTTTTAAAACTATTATTAGGAAATTCGAAATTTCGAAGATACGATTATCCGGTAAATATGTACTCTGAATTTATGAAATTTCGCATTCATCGATCGAATCGTTTGAAACTCTGTCATCTAGATGAAAATCGATTGAGGAATCGATTGGTGGGTTGATCGAGTCTGTACGACCGACCGATTCACGAGATATTGCTCATCAAAGTGAAAATAGTGCGATTTTCGGCAAAAACCGAACTTAGGAGCGAGATCACTCTGTTATCGATACGAATTTGGAAATTTCGATTGCAGATTCGTTTTCTACGGGTCTGACTCAGTGATTCTGAATTTTTTCAGATTTTTAAAACTATTATTAGGAAATTCGAAATTTCGAAGATACGATTATCCGGTAAATATGTACTCTGAATTTATGAAATTTCGCATTCATCGATCGAATCGTTCGAAACTCTGTCATCTAGATGAAAATCGATTGAGGAATCGATTGGTGGGTTGATCGAGTCCGTACGACCGACCGATCCGGAGATATTGCTCATCAAAGTGAAAAAAGTGCGCTTTTCGGCAAAAACCGAACTTAGGAGCGAGATCACTCTGTTATCGATACGAGTTCAGATATTTCGATTGCAGATTCGTTTTCTACGGGTCTGACTCAGTGATTTCGAATTTTTCCAGATTTTTAAAACTATTATTAGGAAATTCGAAATTTCGAAAATAGGATTATCCGGTAAATATGTACTCTGAATTTGTGGAATTTCGCATTCATCGATCGAATCGTTTGAAACTCTGTCATCTAGATGAAAATCGATCGAGGAATCGATTGGTGGGTTGATCGAGTCCGTACGACCGACCGATCCGGAGATATTGCTCATCAAAGTGAAAAAAATGCGCTTTTCGGCAAAAAACGCACTTAGGAGCGAGATCACTCTGTTATCGATACGAATTTGGAAATTTCGATTGCAGATTCGTTTTCTACGGGTCTGACTCAGTGATTCTGAATTTTTTCAGATTTTTAAAACTATTATTAGGAAATTCGAAATTTCGAAGATACGATTATCCGGTAAATATGTACTCTGAATTTATGAAATTCCGCATTCATCGATCGAATCGTTCGAAACTCTGTCATCTAGATGAAAATCGATTGAGGAATCGATTGGTGGGTTGATCGAGTCCGTACGACCGACCGATTCACGAGATATTGCTCATCAAAGTGAAAATAGTGCGATTTTCGGCAAAAACCGAACTTAGGAGCGAGATCACTCTGTTATCGATACGAATTCAGATATTTCGATTGCAGATTCGTTTTCTACGGGTCTGACTAAGTGATTTTGAATTTTTTCAGATTTTTAAAACTATTATTAGGAAATTCGAAATTTCGAAGATACGATTATCCGGTAAATATGTACTCTGAATTTATGAAATTTCGCATTCATCGATCGAATCGTTCGAAACTCTGTCATCTAGATGAAAATCGATCGAGGAATCGATTGGTGGGTTGATCGAGTCCGTACGACCGATCGATCCGGAGATATTGCTCATCAAAGTGAAAATAGTGCGCTTTTCGGCAAAAACCGAACTTAGGAGCGAGATCACTCTGTTATCGATACGAGTTCAGATATTTCGATTGCAGATTCGTTTTCTACGGGTCTGACTCAGTGATTCTGAATTTTTTCAGATTTTTAAAACTATTATTAGGAAATTCGAAATTTCGAAAATACGATTATCCGGTAAATATGTACTCTGAATTTATGAAATTTCGCATTCATCGATCGAATCGTTCGAAACTCTGTCATTTTGATGAAAATCGATTGAGGAATCGATTGGTGGGTTGATCGAGTCCGTACGACCGACCGATCCGGAGATATTGCTCATCAAAGTGAAAAAAATGCGCTTTTCGGCAAAAAACGCACTTAGGAGCGAGATCACTCTGTTATCGATACGAATTCAGATATTACGATTGCAGATTCGTTTTCTACAGGTCTGACTCAGTGATTTTGAATTTTTTCAGATTTTTAAAACTATCATTAGGAAATTCGAAATTTCGAAAATACGATTATCCGGTAAATATGTACTCTGAATTTATGAAATTTCGCATTCATCAATCGAATCGTTTGAAATTCTGTCATCTAGATGAAAATCGATCGAGGAATCGATTGGTGGGTTGATCGAGTCCGTACGACCGATCGATCCGGAGATATTGCTCATCAAATTGAAAATAGTGCGCTTTTCGGCAAAAACCGAACTTAGAAGCGAGATCACTCTGTTATCGATACGAATTTGGAAATTTCGATTGCAGATTCGTTTTCTACGGGTCTGACTCAGTGATTCTGAATTTTTTCAGATTTTTAAAACTATTATTAGGAAATTCGAAATTTCGAAGATACGATTATCCGGTAAATATGTACTCTGAATTTATGAAATTTCGCATTCATCGATCGAATCGTTTGAAACTCTGTCATCTAGATGAAAATCGATTGAGGAATCGATTGGTGGGTTGATCGAGTCTGTACGACCGACCGATTCACGAGATATTGCTCATCAAAGTGAAAATAGTGCGATTTTCGGCAAAAACCGAACTTAGGAGCGAGATCACTCTGTTATCGATACGAATTTGGAAATTTCGATTGCAGATTCGTTTTCTACGGGTCTGACTCAGTGATTCTGAATTTTTTCAGATTTTTAAAACTATTATTAGGAAATTCGAAATTTCGAAGATACGATTATCCGGTAAATATGTACTCTGAATTTATGAAATTTCGCATTCATCGATCGAATCGTTCGAAACTCTGTCATCTAGATGAAAATCGATTGAGGAATCGATTGGTGGGTTGATCGAGTCCGTACGACCGACCGATTCACGAGATATTGCTCATCAAAGTGAAAATAGTGCGATTTTCGGCAAAAACCGAACTTAGGAGCGAGATCACTCTGTTATCGATACGAATTCAGATATTTCGATTGCAGATTCGTTTTCTATGGGTCTGACTCAGTGATTTTGAATTTTTTCAGATTTTTAAAACTATTATTAGGAAATTCGAAATTTCGAAGATACGATTATCCGGTAAATATGTACTCTGAATTTATGAAATTTCGCATTCATCAATCGAATCGTTTGAAACTCTGTCATCTAGATGAAAATCGATCGAGGAATCGATTGGTGGGTTGATCGAGTCCGTACGACCGACCGATCCGGAGATATTGCTCATCAAAGTGAAAAAAATGCGCTTTTCGGCAAAAAACGCACTTAGGAGCGAGATCACTCTGTTATCGATACGAATTTGGAAATTTCGATTGCAGATTCGTTTTCTACGGGTCTGACTCAGTGATTCTGAATTTTTTCAGATTTTTAAAACTATTATTAGGAAATTCGAAATTTCGAAGATACGATTATCCGGTAAATATGTACTCTGAATTTATGAAATTCCGCATTCATCGATCGAATCGTTCGAAACTCTGTCATCTAGATGAAAATCGATTGAGGAATCGATTGGTGGGTTGATCGAGTCCGTACGACCGACCGATTCACGAGATATTGCTCATCAAAGTGAAAATAGTGCGATTTTCGGCAAAAACCGAACTTAGGAGCGAGATCACTCTGTTATCGATACGAATTCAGATATTTCGATTGCAGATTCGTTTTCTACGGGTCTGACTAAGTGATTTTGAATTTTTTCAGATTTTTAAAACTATTATTAGGAAATTCGAAATTTCGAAGATACGATTATCCGGTAAATATGTACTCTGAATTTATGAAATTTCGCATTCATCGATCGAATCGTTCGAAACTCTGTCATCTAGATGAAAATCGATCGAGGAATCGATTGGTGGGTTGATCGAGTCCGTACGACCGATCGATCCGGAGATATTGCTCATCAAAGTGAAAATAGTGCGCTTTTCGGCAAAAACCGAACTTAGGAGCGAGATCACTCTGTTATCGATACGAGTTCAGATATTTCGATTGCAGATTCGTTTTCTACGGGTCTGACTCAGTGATTCTGAATTTTTTCAGATTTTTAAAACTATTATTAGGAAATTCGAAATTTCGAAAATACGATTATCCGGTAAATATGTACTCTGAATTTATGAAATTTCGCATTCATCGATCGAATCGTTCGAAACTCTGTCATTTTGATGAAAATCGATTGAGGAATCGATTGGTGGGTTGATCGAGTCCGTACGACCGACCGATCCGGAGATATTGCTCATCAAAGTGAAAAAAATGCGCTTTTCGGCAAAAAACGCACTTAGGAGCGAGATCACTCTGTTATCGATACGAATTCAGATATTACGATTGCAGATTCGTTTTCTACAGGTCTGACTCAGTGATTTTGAATTTTTTCAGATTTTTAAAACTATCATTAGGAAATTCGAAATTTCGAAAATACGATTATCCGGTAAATATGTACTCTGAATTTATGAAATTTCGCATTCATCGATCGAATCGTTCGAAACTCTGTCATCTAGATGAAAATCGATTGAGGAATCGATTGGTGGGTTGATCGAGTCCGTACGACCGACCGATCCGGAGATATTGCTCATCAAAGTGAAAAAAATGCGCTTTTCGGCAAAAAACGCACTTAGGAGCGAGATCACTCTGTTATAGATACGAATTCAGATATTACGATTGCAGATTCGTTTTCTACAGGTCTGACTCAGTGATTTTGAATTTTTTCAGATTTTTAAAACTATTATTAGGAAACTCGAAATTTCGAAAATACGATTATCCGGTAAATATGTACTCTGAATTTATGAAATTTCGCATTCATCAATCGAATCGTTTGAAATTCTGTCATCTAGATGAAAATCGATCGAGGAATCGATTGGTGGGTTGATCGAGTCCGTACGACCGATCGATCCGGAGATATTGCTCATCAAATTGAAAATAGTGCGCTTTTCGGCAAAAACCGAACTTAGAAGCGAGATCACTCTGTTATCGATACGAATTTGGAAATTTCGATTGCAGATTCGTTTTCTACGGGTCTGACTCAGTGATTCTGAATTTTTTCAGATTTTTAAAACTATTATTAGGAAATTCGAAATTTCGAAGATACGATTATCCGGTAAATATGTACTCTGAATTTATGAAATTTCGCATTCATCGATCGAATCGTTTGAAACTCTGTCATCTAGATGAAAATCGATTGAGGAATCGATTGGTGGGTTGATCGAGTCTGTACGACCGACCGATTCACGAGATATTGCTCATCAAAGTGAAAATAATGCGATTTTCGGCAAAAACCGAACTTAGGAGCGAGATCACTCTGTTATCGATACGAATTTGGAAATTTCGATTGCAGATTCGTTTTCTACGGGTCTGACTCAGTGATTCTGAATTTTTTCAGATTTTTAAAACTATTATTAGGAAATTCGAAATTTCGAAGATACGATTATCCGGTAAATATGTACTCTGAATTTATGAAATTTCGCATTCATCGATCGAATCGTTCGAAACTCTGTCATCTAGATGAAAATCGATTGAGGAATCGATTGGTGGGTTGATCGAGTCCGTACGACCGACCGATTCACGAGATATTGCTCATCAAAGTGAAAATAGTGCGATTTTCGGCAAAAACCGAACTTAGGAGCGAGATCACTCTGTTATCGATACGAATTCAGATATTTCGATTGCAGATTCGTTTTCTATGGGTCTGACTCAGTGATTTTGAATTTTTTCAGATTTTTAAAACTATTATTAGGAAATTCGAAATTTCGAAGATACGATTATCCGGTAAATATGTACTCTGAATTTATGAAATTTCGCATTCATCAATCGAATCGTTTGAAACTCTGTCATCTAGATGAAAATCGATCGAGGAATCGATTGGTGGGTTGATCGAGTCCGTACGACCGATCGATCCGGAGATATTGCTCATCAAAGTGAAAATAGTGCGCTTTTCGGCAAAAACCGAACTTAGGAGCGAGATCACTCTGTTATCGATACGAGTTCAGATATTTCGATTGCAGATTCGTTTTCTACGGGTCTGACTCAGTGATTCTGAATTTTTTCAGATTTTTAAAACTATTATTAGGAAATTCGAAATTTCGAAAATACGATTATCCGGTAAATATGTACTCTGAATTTATGAAATTTCGCATTCATCGATCGAATCGTTCGAAACTCTGTCATTTTGATGAACATCGATTGAGGAATCGATTGGTGGGTTGATCGAGTCCGTACGACCGACCGATCCGGAGATATTGCTCATCAAAGTGAAAAAAATGCGCTTTTCGGCAAAAAACGCACTTAGGAGCGAGATCACTCTGTTATCAATACGAATTCAGATATTACGATTGCAGATTCGTTATCTACAGGTCTGACTCATTGATTTTGAATTTTTTCAGATTTTTAAAACTATTATTAGGAAATTCGAAATTTCGAAAATAGGATTATCCGGTAAATATGTACTCTGAATTTGTGGAATTTCGCATTCATCGATCGAATCGTTTGAAACTCTGTCATCTAGATGAAAATCGATCGAGGAATGGATTGGTGGGTTGATCGAGTCCGTACGACCGACCGATCCGGAGATATTGCTCATCAAAGTGAAAAAAATGCGCTTTTCGGCAAAAAACGCACTTAGGAGCGAGATCACTCTGTTATCGATACGAATTCAGATATTACGATTGCAGATTCGTTTTCTACAGGTCTGACTCAGTGATTTTGAATTTTTTCAGATTTTTAAAACTATTATTAGGAAATTCGAAATTTCGAAAATACGATTATCCGGTAAATATGTACTCTGAATTTATGAAATTTCGCATTCATCGATCGAATCGTTCGAAACTCTGTCAGCTAGATGAAAATCGATTGAGGAATCGATTGGTGGGTTGATCGAGTCCGTACGACCGATCGATCCGGAGATATTGCTCATCAAAGTGAAAATAGTGCGCTTTTCGGCAAAAACCGAACTTAGGAGCGAGATCACTCTGTTATCGATACGAATTTGGAAATTTCGATTGCAGATTCGTTTTCTACGGGTCTGACTCAGTGAATCTGAATTTTTTCAGATTTTTAAAACTATTATTAGGAAATTCGAAATTTCGAAGATACGATTATCCGGTAAATATGTACTCTGAATTTATGAAATTTCGCATTCATCGATCGAATCGTTTGGAACTCTGTCATCTAGATGAAAATCGATTGAGGAATCGATTGGTGGGTTGATCGAGTCCGTACGACCGATCGATCCGGAGATATTGCTCATCAAAGTGAAAATAGTGCGCTTTTCGGCAAAAACCGAACTTAGGAGCGATATCACTCTGTTATCGATACGAATTTGGAAATTTCGATTGCAGATTCGTTTTCTACGGGTCTGACTCAGTGATTCTGAATTTTTTCAGATTTTTAAAACTATTATTAGGAAATTCGAAATTTCGAAGATACGATTATCCGGTAAATATGTACTCTGAATTTATGAAATTTCGCATTCATCGATCGAATCGTTCGAAACTCTGTCATCTAGATGAAAATCGATTGAGGAATCGATTGGTGGGTTGATCGAGTCCGTACGACCGACCGATCCGGAGATATTGCTCATCAAAGTGAAAAAAATGCGCTTTTCGGCAAAAAACGCACTTAGGAGCGAGATCACTCTGTTATCGATACGAATTCAGATATTACGATTGCAGATTCGTTTTCTACGGGTCTGACTCAGTGATTTTGAATTTTTTCAGTTTTTTAAAACTATTATTAGGAAATTCGAAATTTCGGAAATAGGATTATCCGGTAAATATGTACTCTGAATTTATGAAATTCCGCATTCATCGATCGAATCGTTCGAAACTCTGTCATCTAGATGAAAATCGATCGAGGAATCGATTGGTGGGTTGATCGAGTCCGTACGACCGACCGATTCACGAGATATTGCTCATCAAAGTGAAAAAAATGCGCTTTTCGGCAAAAAACGCACTTAGGAGCGAGATCACTCTGTTATTGATACGAATTCAGATATTACGATTGCAGATTCGTTTTCTACAGGTCTGACTCAGTGATTTTGAATTTTTTCAGATTTTTAAAACTATTATTAGGAAATTCGAAATTTCGAAAATAGGATTATCCGGTAAATATGTACTCTGAATTTGTGGAATTTCGCATTCATTGATCGAATCGTTTGGAACTCTGTCATCTAGATGAAAATCGATCGAGGAATCGATTGGTGGGTTGATCAAGTCCGTACGACCGACCGATCCGGAGATATTGCTCATCAAAGTGAAAAAAGTGCGCTTTTCGGCAAAAATCGCACTTAAGAGCGAGATCACTCTGTTATCGATACGAATTCAGATATTACGATTGCAGATTCGTTTTCTACGGGTCTGACTCAGTGATTTTGAATTTTTTCAGTTTTTTAAAACTATTATTAGGAAATTCGAAATTTCGGAAATAGGATTATCCGGTAAATATGTACTCTGAATTTATGAAATTCCGCATTCATCGATCGAATCGTTCGAAACTCTGTCATCTAGATGAAAATCGATCGAGGAATCGATTGGTGGGTTGATCGAGTCCGTACGACCGACCGATTCACGAGATATTGCTCATCAAAGTGAAAAAAATGCGCTTTTCGGCAAAAAACGCACTTAGGAGCGAGATCACTCTGTTATTGATACGAATTCAGATATTACGATTGCAGATTCGTTTTCTACAGGTCTGACTCAGTGATTTTGAATTTTTTCAGATTTTTAAAACTAGTATTAGGAAATTCGAAATTTCGAAAATAGGATTATCCGGTAAATATGTACTCTGAATTTATGAAATTCCGCATTCATCGATCGAATCGTTTGAAACTCTGTCATCTAGATGAAAATCGATCGAGGAATCGATTGGTGGGTTGATCGAGTCCGTACGACCGATCGATCCGGAGATATTGCTCATCAAAGTGAAAATAGTGCGCTTTTCGGCAAAAACCGAATTTAGAAGCGAGATCACTCTGTTATCGATACGAATTTGGAAATATCGATTGCAGATTCGTTTTCTACGGGTCTGACTCAGTGATTTCGAATTTTTTCAGATTTTTAAAACTATTATTAGGAAATTCGAAATTTTGAAGATACGATTATCCGGTAAATATGTACTCTGAATTCATGGAATTACGCATTCATCGATCGAATCGTTTGAAACTCTGTCATCTAGATGAAAATCGATTGAGGAATCGATTGGTGGGTTGATCGAGTCCGTACGACTGACCGATCCGGAGATATTGCTCATCAAAGTGAAAAAAGTGCGCTTTTCGGCAAAAATCGCACTTAGGAGCGAGATCACTCTGTTATCGATACGAATTCAGATATCACGATTGCAGATTCGTTTTCTACAGGTCTGACTCAGTGATTTTGAATTTCTTCAGATTCTTAAAACTATCATTAGGAAATTCGAAATTTCGAAAATAGGATTATCCGGTAAATATGTACTCTGAATTTGTGGAATTTTGCATTCATCGATCGAATCGTTTGAAACTCTGTCATCTAGATGAAAATCGATCGAGGAATCGATTGGTGGGTTGATCGAGTCCGTACGACCGACCGATCCGGAGATATTGCTCATCAAAGTGAAAAAAATGCGCTTTTCGGCAAAAAACGCACTTAGGAGCGAGATCACTCTGTTATCGATACGAATTCAGATATTACGATTGCAGATTCGTTTTCTACAGGTCTGACTCAGTGATTTTGAATTTTTTCAGATTTTTAAAACTATTATTAGGAAATTCGAAATTTCGAAAATAGGATTATCCGGTAAATATGTACTCTGAATTTGTGGAATTTCGCATTCATCGATCGAATCGTTTGAAACTCTGTCATCTAGATGAAAATCGATCGAGGAATCGATTGGTGGGTTGATCGAGTCCGTACGACCGACCGATCCGGAGATATTGCTCATCAAAGTGAAATAAGTGCGCTTTTCGGCAAAAATCGCACTTAGGAGCGAGATCACTCTGTTATCGATACGAGTTCAGATATTTCGATTGCAGATTCGTTTTCTACGGGTCTGACTCAGTGATTTTGTATTGTATCAGAGTTTTAAAACTATTATTAGGAAATTCGAAATTTCGAAGATACGATTATCCGGTAAATATGTACTCTGAATTTATGAAATTCCGCATTCATCGATCGAATCGTTTGAAACTCTGTCATCTAGATGAAAATCGATCGAGGAATCGATTGGTGGGTTGATCGAGTCCGTACGACCGATCGATCCGGAGATATTGCTCATCAAAGTGAAAATAGTGCGCTTTTCGGCAAAAACCGAATTTAGAAGCGAGATCACTCTGTTATCGATACGAATTTGGAAATATCGATTGCAGATTCGTTTTCTACGGGTCTGACTCAGTGATTTCGAATTTTTTCAGATTTTTAAAACTATTATTAGGAAATTCGAAATTTTGAAGATACGATTATCCGGTAAATATGTACTCTGAATTCATGAAATTACGCATTCATCGATCGAATCGTTTGAAACTCTGTCATCTAGATTAAAATCGATTGAGGAATCGATTGGTGGGTTGATCGAGTCCGTGCGACCGACCGATCCGGAGATATTGCTCATCAAAGTGAAAATAGTGCGCGTTTCGGCAAAAACCGCACTTAGGAGCGAGATCACTCTGTTATCGATACGAATTCAGTTATTTCGATCGCAGATTCGTTCTCTACGGGTCTGACTCAGTGATTTTGAATTTTTTCAGATTCATAAAACTCTTATTAGGAATTTCGAAAAAACGATCATCTGGTAAATATGTACTCTGAATTTATCAATCCAATCGTTCGAATTTTCGTCATCTAGATGAAAATCGAACAAGGATTCCAACTTCGTGCCGGAAAATGTTGCGCACCTCATCGTTCTGGAGATATCGAGCTCCAAAATTGAGAATGTGCGTTTTTTGACTTGAAGTGCGCACTGGCTGGAAATATCCACTAATCTTCCGAAACTGCCTTCATATCGAGCTGCTAAATTGCTGTTCATGTGGAGAATTTTCGGAAAATCGATCAGCGGGTCGGTCGAGTCTGTAGGACCAATCGTTCTGAAGATATATCTATGTTCTATAGATATCTAGAGATAAATCAATTCCACCATTCCGAATTTCTCACACTTTATTTCCAACGAATAAATTAACAACAAAAAGTCAACAACCAACGATTGCGTCATCGGGACGCATATCCGCCGTACGCCATCTGTTGAGCGTCGCCGGATCTATCGAGGTGCGAATGCGCGTGCGCATCCCACGCGTTGTGGATGATCTGCGGCGGCTCGTGGTTGACCTTGGAGCACAGCTTCCACACCGCCATGGCGAGAGCGGAGATGAAGGACACGAAAGACAGTTGAATGGCGTTCCAAGCCTTGAGACCGAGCACGCCCAACGCCAACGGGATCAGCGTCATGGCCTTGATGAGGATGAAGATCAGGATGGGCACGAAGATTTTCTTCAGTTTGGATTTCTTCCTGGCTGGAAATCGAAAGAATATTGTACAGAAGAGGATCAACCTGTTGGTACTTTTATATCAATGACAGGCTTCACTTGTTGGTGGTTCAAACCACTGGTTCTTCAACTCCCCAGCTACTAGAAAAAGTTGTTGAATTTCAATACTCTTCCGAGATCGAAAGTGGATGACTTTACCTATGCTGATTCCGATGGATGTCTTGGGAACTCTGGGAAATACGATCTGAATTTGAAGAAACAATCGAAGAGTTCCTTCATCCACCTTGGATGAACTCTCTTATCAATATCAGTTCACATTTTAATAGAATCCCTTCTATTAGTACTTCCAGCTAATTCATCAATCAGAACTCGAAGTGGAAGATAATCTACCTTTTGACAGCACAGTGTGACATACCTTGTACTTCACCTCCAAAGTTGACTTTGAGGTTTAATTCAGTGTTATCCAAGTTTTTGGCCTCCATAGTCACTTTAGACCCGAAGAAAGGCACATCGAAGGAAACCTCGTGATTCTTCATGTAGTTCTCAACATGGTCTTCAAATGAGCTGTCACTCCTACTGCTTTGAACGTCATTGGTTTTTATATCAATGTCGCCACCAACCTACAGAACAAGTTGCGATGTGACAGTATTGTGAAGATTCATAAGTAGAGGTTACTTGTAAGAAGAGGAAGATTTGCTTACAGACTCAATCCACCAGAAAGATTGCTTCTAATATTTCGAGAAGTATCGATTCGATTTGATTGAAGATCAATGAGGCGTTAGAGAGTCTCGAAATTTAAATTCTACTCCTTCCTCTCCATACCTTGATCATGGTTTCTTACTTCAAGGAGTTTGTTCCATGCTGATTCTTCAACTTTCGGTAGAGCTCCAGTGAGAGTGATCCCTACTAGCACCAATACTATCAACACACGCCCCATTCTGACCAGTGTTCTTGTTGTCAATGAAATATTATTAATGAATGGTATTTTCTTCTAACCCTTACTATTTATACTGCTATAAAGAAGTGGAAATTGTTGAGACTAGAAAGAAAGTGATTGACATTTTCCACGTGTAGTAGCCATCTTTGGTATTCGATGGATTCGAGGCTTTGTTTGAATTTTGATGAGGACTGATTAGAAATGGGCGTCATGGAGGTATTTATTTCGCTAAGTAGCACATTGTTGTATATGAGTGAATATGATTATCCCCATTCAACTCTCGATATTTACTATTACCAAGATATCAATTTTCAATGAAGATGAATAACAATCATATTCAACTCAATGTATGCTTTCATTATCGAACATCGAATGAGTTGTTCATGGTAGATTGGACGATATTTATGAATCGTGTTTGCAAGACTTGTTCGTCTATTATATCCTGTCATTGTATGTCATATTGTCTGATTGAAAACAGACTACTATTTCTGCAGATGAATATCAATCTGCAAATGATTATTTTTTCTGCCTAGGCAGCAAAATGATTGACTTTCAGTAAACTTTGACATTTTTCCGTGAGAAAAGTGTATCGTGTCACATAAAAAATAGAAAGTGAGTGAATACAAATAACTATGCCTGACTACATCAGAAAATCTGTATCGAAACACTGCAAAACAGAGCAATCGGAATTTTATCTCACATGAACTTTTATGTGACTAATAGATAAACTTAACGAGAAGAAAAAACAGTTCCTTCCTCAGAAGTCAGTCAACACAGAACATTAGAGCGTGCGAAATTATTAAACACAAATGGTGTCTCACGACTTTATCCTCTTGGTAATGTGTAGATGGGGTCAAAATATCTCCAGTACTCCATGTATATCATTTTTCCAAAAATACATTGCTCTCGAAGTTACAAAATGTAATGATATTTCTCTTCTAAACATGGATGAAACAATGAGTTATTTGTTTTGCGTCGAAGTCAGAATGAATACGATTTTCTAATGTTCTTCAGCAAACAAGGTTTCCTGTATAATTTTCCGAATGGAAGTACTCTTGTGAAAAGCAGCCATTCTTCATGAAAATGCCCTTTCATTACAATTATGTAAGATGGAAATTTTTCAAAGCAGAAATGATAATGATAACGGTAATTCAGCAACATTCGTAACAGGGATAATAATGGAGAATATGATGAAATTCAAGTTTGAGTTTCATTCACATTTTTTGAACAACCCATATTTCGATACGATGACCAAAGAGAAAAAAACGAGTTCTGGGCCAAATATCTATCAGTAAACTTCAGATTCGTGTTCAGCGACCCAAAAAAACATAGAGGATGAACAAAATCAATGTTCGCTATGTTATTAATGAATATATCGAGTAAAAGTGGTCCTAAGTTGATTCCTTGGGGCACTCCGGAGGTAGCTGGATACTTCATCACCAACTTTGAGCCATCATTACATTCATTGTCATATGTTACTCAACTATAAATTGAAGGAGTATGGGACAAGGAGTTGGATGGACCAAAATGAACAAGCTGATTCAGTGGCAAAGATTGGCCAAGTCGGTCGAAAGCTTTAGAGGAGTCGATGAAGATCAGGGCCTACTCTATCTTCTATCTCAACTAGTGGATTGAGTTTTCAAATCATTTCGTATTGGTGTGTTCATGATTGGAGGAAGGCTATAGCACATTTGATATAAAATAAAACAAGATTTGATTGGACGAATGATTACTGAGTTATGGCTTTGAAAATGAATTCCATTTTGATGCAAGTTGGATTACGGAATACTACTTGACCAATTTCAAATCGATGTGAGATGAAAATGACTGAGTATTTCAGACTAGGATGATGCGTCAATTCCATTGTGAAAACATTGTTGGGCTACCTACCAAATAAGGCTGGAATGAATCTGAAATACTGAGCACGTATGAGTTTGTCTAGTATATCTACCTACTTCTATGAAGTACAGATTATCTCGAAACCTTAACTCTGCTGAACCCCTTTGAGTTACAGTGAACGTGTTTCATAATGATTTGCACCCAATAAAATTTCCTACAGAAAAGTCAGTAACAGCATATATTGATAAGAGTAGTGTGGGAGGCGTCAGAACTTCAACATTTTCATACTAAGAACGTCGTTGTGATAATTCCATTTGAAATGAAATATCTATTTGTGATATTATTTCAATGTCTTCCAATAGCCTCTTGAGAATTTTGTAAAGAATCAAAGTAAATCTAGAGACTATGAGTGGTCTCAGGTCGAGCAAATTAAAGATTGGAATTTTGGCAGCGTTCGAAAAAGAAAAAAGACAAATTCGAATCAAGTCAATTCCTCTTCGAATGCGATACTCCTAGAACTCTCAATTGCAGACTGGAGAATATTGATTCATTCCTTAGCAAATTCTGTTCCTTACAGACTTTATCTCTTCATATTTTTTGATATATGAACTATATGAACGTGTTCCCATGTTGCGTTACATCAATACATCGCGAGAGATAATTTCCACTCCCTCGATTTTTCCCCTCTAGTATGGAGTTATAAAAGGACGCCATTCTTCATGGGATGTTAAATTCAAAGGAAGTTTCGTCCACTTTTTATGCTGAACTTTCCGAAGCTGATATCTCACTTTTACAAGGGTACCTTTTTTTCACTCTATATATATCCTTTCTAAAAAGTCCAAAAACTATTTGCTATACCAACTTCCGAAACAGGTCACCCGTACCATTTCAAAATCAAATTCGTTTTGAACGGATTGTTTCATCTGATTGACCCTAAGAGACAGTTTGTAATCACCACGCTGCGGAATCTATCATCCATATTCTGTTCGAATGCCTCGTTCATAGTGTTACAAAACCAAGTTGAGTCTTTGGAATCTTCACTTCCTTCCTAGATCCACTCTCATCAAATGGTGCTAAAACTATATCTAGCTTTGTATAGAGGCTAGGGATCTTCATACAAAATGAGTACACTTCCATTATCATCCTATATCTCTTCGATATTCTTAAATATATGTTCATACAGGGTGGCCCATCGAAAACGTACCGCAAGGCATCACAGGCTGTGAAAGAACTTCTCGAAAAAAATCCGTAAACAGGTCAAGTTTGTTTATCAGGGGGACACATTTTGACGTAACAAGCATAGTAAAACCTTCAACCTCGGGGTGTCACCCCATTATTTTTTTCAAATGGGAAGGGGGGTCAAGCGATGCCTCTTTAGAAGGGGCTCGTTATTCCTTAGTGCTGCTTAGATTTACCCTTTCAGAAAATATGGAGCGTTGAACCTCCAACGATAATGTGTGACGGAAAATGCAAAAATTGATTCAATTGTTCTTTATCTTCGAATGAATTCGCTATTTTTGCCGAGTCGCTGTTTTTGCCGATGCACAGATTTTTTTAGGCTCATTTTAGAGATTAAAAAACTGAATAGGATTCATTCCTTCACGTTAGAATTAGGTCAAGTAGTTGCAAGATACATGTCGTGGTTGAAGTGTTTACGAATTGTTGACTTTGAAATGTATTATTATGGCGTATTCAATTGCAGACAGAGTGGAAATCATTGAGCTTTTTCCAAAAACGATGCATGTGGAATGTGGAAGGAGTACGAAGTGAGTGCTAGTAAAAAACGAACATTCAATAAATAATTATTTATAAATTCACAGCTCGAAAACGAAAAATCCTCATTCATGAGCACTGTACGCCATCTCGTGGGCACCCCCGGAACTCCTCGCGTAGTGCGTGCCCACCGGGGATTCCCAAGGCGCAGCCGCAGAAATATGAGGATGGGCGTGGGCGCCGTCGACGACGAGCTTCTGGCACAACTGGAAGATGGCCAAACCGCTCGAAACGATGAACGACATGAAGGCCAGCTGCAGGCCATTCCAGGCCTTCAAGCCGAGGATGCCGATGGCTAGCGGGACCAAGGTGATGGCCTTGAGCAGCAGGAACACCAGGATGGGGATGAAGATCTTCTTCAGTTTGGACTTCTTGCGGGCTGGAACGAGAAAATCCGAATATATTCAGAGAACGAAAGATTTTACTTGTATTCTACATGATTCCTTCACCTTCTCTGAGATTTTTCAGTTCTCTATGTACAAGCTGTTTCATCTAAATCGCACATTAGAAGTTTTCTGGGTTCCACTTCAAGAATTTCTGGAGGCCATAGTCGATGATTTGCTGATTGATGCAAATGTTTTCAAGATGGTGGTACTTCCGGTTATATTTTTCATCGCGTCTTAAGATCCTCTAGGTTTTTCAAGCATGAGCTTCATCAGCCCTTCCTACACCCAATCTAGTCGTTTTCAGAATATTCGGACTTTGAGAAAAGAAATTGAGTTTGCACCGTCATCGTTGAAACACGATGACTCAGTCATTTTTGAACGTATCGGAATTGTCCTCGTGCATAACCGGAAGTGCCACCATCTTGACAAACATTCCCATCAATCAGCGTGTTTTCAGTGTGCTAACATCATTGGAACCCAGAAAACTTCCAATGTGGAAAGTCTGGAGAACTCTCAGTCAAACGAACGAATCCGTTGCCTCAAAGATCGACTACCTTCAACAGCTCCGCCTGATCCGAAATCGAGTTTCAAATTGATTTCGTTGCTGTCCAATCCAGTCGAGTCTACTGTAACATCGCCGACAGCTGGTACATTGAATTTGAGGTCGTGTGTCTTGATGAACCCTTCGACACCATCTTCTAGGCTGCTTTCAGACCTGGAGGAGATTTCGTTGGAAGGGTAACCGTTACGCTTGACTTCCATACCACCGAACTGAAAATGAAACGGAAAATCAATACCATTGAAAGACCAATTTTTCTTCGAGAAATAATTCAACGAGATTCATGAGTGCACCCTTAGAAGTAAAAATCGTACAGAAGTAATTAGGGATTGGTAGGTTGGTTTGTATTTGGAATCAATGAAGCTAGTTCGGATGCGTTTGCTTCGTTTCTTGTGTTCATCGAGATCTTCGAGCTCTATACGTCGATATGGATTTATACGAGAACGAGAAGTTTGGTTAGTCGTTGATATCATCTTCACTACTTCTATCCATTGTATCTGTATCTTTATATTGTCTTTATATTGTATCCAGCTCACAACTGAAAGCAGTACTGAGGTTCGTCAGTTAGGTCAGAATATGTTTGAGATCGCAAGTCATTCAGGATTTGTCGAAGTTGATACCTCGAGTTCATGGGAGTAGAATTGGAAAAGAGGGTCCAGTATTTTCGAACGAATTTGTGAAGCTGAGAATACGGACGATTGGCAATTCGCATTGCTATTAGTTGAAATAACGAACATATCACGTCTCAACAAGTGAAAAATAATCAAGCTCGA
Organism: Gastrophysa polygoni; assembly: GCA_963576655.1. Classification (NCBI taxonomy): domain Eukaryota; kingdom Metazoa; phylum Arthropoda; class Insecta; order Coleoptera; family Chrysomelidae; genus Gastrophysa; species Gastrophysa polygoni. The sequence goes on from OY755084.1 coordinate 1,665,814, forward strand.
TAAATCTTGAGGTAATTTTGCACTTACTCTGCGATACATATTCTTTTGAAACCCAAATTTCATCATTGAAAAAAAGGGAGAACATCTATATTTCAGATAATTCATTGAAGTTCCTTATATTTCATACTTTCATTATACATTCAAGTCCAAAGAAGTGCAAACATGCTCGGAGTTCATGTTATTCATTAACTGGGGGGAGATGGATCTACTTTTTTCCACATAGAAGACGCTGTCGTATGAGTCAAAATCTTTCATATGAGAGAAGGATAATCCACCTTCTCCAAGTATGCTAAGAAGATCAATTCAACTTCTTCGAGGATGTTTTTCCTTCTTTTTGCTCCCTTGGATGTATAATGAAGCGGTTCAATCCTGTGTGACGAAGGGAAGGTCGATTGGCCATAATATCTACCCGAAACGGTACCAGAAAAAATTATCACATGATGAGTGCAAAACTACTATTCTTGACATTCCTAACATTCCTATAATTTCAGAAGTTTGTCGTTTCGCGTTCCCACTTTGTACTCACTTGGAAATAGTCCTTTTGTAATATGGTATCCAAGAACGTGAACGCCTTGTACTGCCAGCAAGCCATAGTATCTTCCTGAACACAAGACGATCTCATCTTCTCCACGTGGCTGTCAAGAGGCGTGCCTTTCCAGAAAGCTGGCTTGTTGGAAGGAATCGCACTCGCAGCGGCGATCAAACTCAGACTCAGAACGAATTTGGCCGCCATATTGTTTATTCCGGGCGATAGGAACAGACCGAATGATTGGAAGAATTCGGTACTGTCGGCTTTAATAGCTTCGCAATCGAAAGTTTGATGACTGCGGAATATTTATCAGGAGCAGTTGGATTTATTTATAAGGAGTCTTGGACGTGACGAGGGGACTAATTCATGAGGAATAGTCGTATTGGGTACATGATCGATTTGGAATTATCGTATTCGTTATAGTTAGATTCATATGTATGGTGGATTTCTCGAAAGAGTACATCATACCAGGGATATTTTAGAAGTGAAGAAATTGTTACCATTCAAGTCGAAAGTCGAGAAATTTTTTACTGTTCATCCTTCTTAGAAACCGTGTGCCTCTGGAATAAATATTGCCAAACGCCACAATACAAGAAGTAGCCTTCATGTATGAAAACAATAATATATAACCTTCCCATGCACTCCAGGTCTATACCAAATTAGAAGAATTTCAAAAAAATCGAGAAATTAAACAGGTAATTCTTCAAAAATCATACTATGAGATGAAGAAATGTTGCATTGATGACTTCCAACTTGTTCTTTGTGATCCAAGTCTTCCTGTTATACAATCAACTAAAATGTTGCAGTCATTTTTTCGATTCGTTTCACAATTTCAACCTTGGAATGTGAATTATTTTATGTTTTTTGTTATTTATGTTCCCATGATTGAATAATATCCATTCGCTCTGTTAACGAGGACTTCTCATTGGACAATAAAGTATATCTTGATCGATGAATTGATTGATTATCCTCTGACGATAGTTGTGGCGGATCTTTGCATTCTGATTGATTTTCGAAAAAATGGCTTTCAAAGTGAAAAACGTCAAAATGCACACTTGCACTTCGATTCCATTAGTTGAGGGGTTGATCATAAGAAATTGAACAGAACTGAGTTTCTTTCCTATGATACACGAGTGTCACGAGATGTTGAGTTGATTTATCTGGCGAAACTCTCCCCACTCATATGTAGTATATGAGAAAATCAATAGGCTATACCTGGAGTCATAGTATAATATGAACACTTTTCGCTGGGTTTCTTATCATAATCCAATGGTTTCACAAGTGACTTCTTCTTGCGAATGATATTTTCATACATCATTCAAAGTGGAGTTTCTACTGAAATATATATTTCTTATGCAAGACTGCAAATTGGATCTTGGATAAAACTTTCCGATTTTTTCCTATTCTATCTATAGGAGTTCGGCCCTCTCTAAAATAAATGTTAGTATATTAGCAATTTCCTTCCTTGTTCCATACGTTTGTAACGCACTGAGATAATACTCGATGATGAATTGGGTTCATCCAAATATCATACAGAGTGAGTAGATTGAAGCCCAATTGATGATTTTCGAATATTCTGATCTCTTCAAAGTCCATAGGAACATAATTATATTCCTACAAATCCGTCAATGCAAAATTGTTTCCATTGCTTTTTGGGTGTATTGGGGCCATTTGATTCTGATCAATTCGTTATGAACCGAAAAACAAAATGAAGACGGGATATTTCTCGTTTGGTATCCACAAAGAACCAACCTACATGACTTATTTTCGTAACCTTGTATGTTTTTCATTTAGCTTCATTATTTTTCTCGATCCGCTATGGCTTGTTAGACAGAACACGGGTCAGAATCTTATTTCTTCAAAAGGTTCATCGAACGATTCATATCCTTCGTCAAGCCTAAAATATAAAGTATGAAGAATAAAATGACCTATTTTTTTTATCTGTGGACAACACGAAAGGGAATCCTATAATGTTCGAGGAACATCGTGTTAGCCAGCGGTGGAATTTCGGGAGAGAAGGAAGGTGTTGGAATTTTTCTTGAAAGTTTGGAGGTTGTGAGCATGAGTTAACAAAACCTCATTCATTTCTATGGGAGATCAATCAATTGGGAGATATATTTACTCATACAGTTTTTTTGCTTCGATAGGTTGAAGTACAGATTCATCCCATCTGAATATTCGGTTATGAATTATTTTGTGAAAACCGATTCAGAATAGATATGATCGGCAAAGGTCATTAAGGAATTGCATGAAGTCGTTTTTTCTCCACCCATTGAATGTTCGATTAATTTGAACATGACAGAGTTCTTCTGAATCTCCACACTTTACTACACAAGAATCCATTCTCGTCTCATTCATTCCTTGAGAAGATGGAACCATTTTTTTGGCGAGGTGATTTTCTGTCATCACATCATGGTATCATCGAGGATCAAAAAACAACAAATCCATGAAAATAAATATTTAATTGTAGAGACTAGATGGAACACGAAATAAATATCTTCTAGACTTCTAACTCATTTCACGCATGAGCAGAATAAGCCAAATCCTGCGCATTAAATCCTCCAGGATAATCCATGCTCCTCGCTCCTGGGGATTCCCAAGGGCCGTGAGCGGTGATCTGAGCATGAGCGTTGTTTTCCGCTATTTTCTTGCACAACTGGAAGATGGCCAAACCGGTGGAAATAACGAAAGAAAAGAACGACAGCTGCAGGGCGTTCCAAGCCTTCAGGATCAGCACGCCGAGTGTCAAGGGCACCACAGTGATGGCTTTGAGAAGGACGAAGACCAAGATTGGGATCAGGATTTTTTTCAGCTTGGACTTACGACCTGTAAAATGACATGATATAGTTTCGAGTTGTAACGCGAAATCAACACCCAGTTGTAACATGAAATAAGGCTAATTCACGGTTGAGATGCTATCACCAATAAAGGATTCTCAAACGAAATAAGCACCGACTACGTATTAAAGCATGGAATTACGCTGTTTAATAAAATGAGCACTGTTAAATAAGCACTCATCAGGAGTTGTTACTTGAAATTGAGCTAATTTAGGAATTAACAACGAGTTTTAGTTAGTTCCAACATTAAATTTCTTCAATCTTGAGGTTGATGTAACACGTAATTTCCACCGATATTGAGAGGAAACAAGAGATGAGCACTATCTTCTGGATACATCGAAATATTCTGCTGATGATCACAAAATTAGCACGATTCAAAAAGAGTTGAAAGAGTTTCAACATGAACTCAACAATAATATCCTGTTGAAACATGAAACCCAAACTATTTCTCACGAAATTACTATGATTTGTGATACGAAATCAGTATCATTTACTGGTTGTGACTCGAAATTGAGCGAATTGTGAGTTCCAATGAGAAATCAACAAAAATTTCTAGTTTCAATACATGACGCTAAATGAGCGCCACGAAATTTTGTAGCACGAATAAGCACCACTTTCGAAATCAGGCTGATTCGTGATACGAGATCAGTACTAGCTCTAGTTCCAACATGAAACTAATTTTTAACATTCACGCTACAGAAACTCGATGAAGAAGTATTTTTCTGATTCTCTGCCTTTTGACCTTTCTGTATGCTTATCAATAACTGATTTTGAATTCATCAAATAACGATTATTCAGAGATATGACACGAAGTTATCAGCAATATAGAATTCCAACGAGACATTAGCACGAACTTCATATTGTAACAGGAAACTTCTCTCATTTTGAATATTGGCAAGTTTCATTCAGTGTACCCACCTTCAACTACTTCATTTTCACCAAACCTCAAGTTTATGTCGAGTTCATCGGTGTCTAGGTTCCTCGCACCAATAGTAATTGATCCTACGATCGGCATTTTCACAGTCACATCATGCGTTTTGATGTAGCTTCCTAGCTTCTCTCCATAATCAATGCCTCGACTGCTGGTCTGGTCCATCTTCACATTATTCCTGCTTATCTCGACGTCTTCGGTGACCTGAAAACGAACATTATTCGCAGAAATGGCCAGCTTAGAGATTCACTCACTTGGACTTTGTCTTTTTCGAGGAGTCCATCGAAGAATGACATCAGTTTTTCTTGGATGTAACCGAGAGGGTCATCTTCGAATTCTGTACTTTTTTCTTGCCGATAGGAAGATTCCTCTACGGGAGAAGCGTAGACCAATGTGACCAAACAGATTCCAAGACATATTCTCAGTAGTGCCATTGCTAAAGGACGAGTCACAGTGGGCTAGAAGTATGTCTCATTCGTTTTATAGCTGTCAATGGGAATCTAGACCTCGGTTCTTATTTGGGGAAGTGTCTCGCTGTTGAAAAACATGCGGATCTGATCAATCGGTCGTGAATACCAATTGGGTTGGTTGTAAATGGCAACAGTGTTTTTGGAAATTGGTTGACGATTGGTATTCAGAGCTTCTGGTATTGATTTTTCCACGTATTTGGGGCGTTTTGTTGATTTGGATTTCTTTATTCATTCGCGAGTGGAACTATATCAGATAGTGTGGAAGTTTTCGTTGAATGACAATGTTGGAGAGAGTGAACTTGGATGTATACAAGGATATATCCCACTGACAAAAAACAATAGAATTGTTGGAATCTGCTTGGTCTATAGATCACCATATACAAAAAAATCGGAATATCGAAGTATTTGGTCACTGCCAGTGAAGAATATTCTCAATATAACTCTGAAGAAAGTATTTTAGACATGCTCCGTTTGATGATCCTTAAAATATGTTTTATTGAATCTAAGAAATTATAGAGATGTTTGCTGAAAATCCCGAATGCATGGACCAATTTTGCTCAGGTTTGTTTGATACTCATTTTTCATTATAGCATCATTATTGTATATCCAAAAATAGCGATATACAAGAATCGGTTTCCACTTTCCCAAATTGTCAAAACCAAAAATTGAAAATTTACCAAACAAGGTGCTCGAAAAACTCAACAGTTTCCATGGATTCCACATGATTCTTGAGATATTTGCTAGAAATTCAATCTGGATAGCGAAATTTCCAATGAAGGTCCATGCATGATTGTTATATTGTCAAAAGTCCCATATCATATCGAATATATGGGAATATATAGTGTAAAAATCAGAAAATGAAAAATCTGTCATCATTTTCAGATATTTTGTCAATACTCAGAATCGTTTGGAAACGTCAGGTGTTTTGGAGGTGCTGAGTTCTAAAATCAAACAATTCTCTAGATTCCTCATGGTTCTCCAGAAATCGGTTATATCTTCATGAGGTATAGAGTATTTTGCAAATATTCCGAAATGGCTTGAAATCAATTATAGAAAGTCGTCTCGACATGTTTGGATTCTGATGATTTTCCGTGATCCTCGAGACATTTGCAAAAATTATATTGATGAAACAGATTGATTGATCAATTCTGCTTGAAGCTACCTTCACATTCGTTTTTGAAAGAGATCTAGAATCTAATATTTGTTCAATTCTGAAACTGACACTCATGCTCTCATGAATTCAAAAATGAAGATCTCCAACATTGTCACGTACTTTGCACTGTGCGAAAGTTGTACAATTCCATTCATTAGAGTATCTGTTGATGAACAAGGTCATTATTCTGACTCTGGGGATCGCAGCATATTTTTCTTTGGTTGATCTTCGTGGAAGTAGTAGCAAAAATTCAGTATTCTGCTCGCGTTTAATGGCTTCCATTCTACTCCGGAAATTCATTTCGAATGACAAAAAAGTAACTCAGCTCGTCCATAGATTTAATTAGTGTAATAAATATCAATAAATAAATATATATATACATGAATTTTTGAGAAGAATCAGAGCTTCTCATTGCGACGGATATGCCATCTCTTGAGCATTCAAATTTCTTCCATAGATTGGCTGTGTCAGTGGTAATGCACCAATGTGGTGGTAGTCATGATAATCCACATGCGCTGCCACTGGTTCAGGATAATGGATGACTTCATAAGCAGGAACCTGGAATCGAAACAAAAATTCCATAAGCAGTCGACAGGATATCGACACTCACATTATTTTTTGTCAAATGAAAATACAAATCTTCACGTTTTAGTTCATGACCAAATTTCGGGAATTTCCAAACAATCGATAGGAATACAAATATCTCACAGTGACAGTTATCAGTGAAGTAACAGTGATAATACTAGTTTGAGAAGCAAGGTGCATTTTTATTACTCATTGAAGAAGTTAGATACCTAGCTTTCAATTTCTTATCGAGATGCCTCATATGAAATTTGATTGGTTGTTTGTGATACGTAATAAATATGAGAATTCTCATTAGTCATTCACGGGTCAGAATTCTGATAAAATCTTACCGTTGGACCTGCGAATTTCGAGAACATAGCTATAGCGCCAGTCAAAACTAGTGACAGAAGTCCCAAGGTCAACGCTTTCCAAGTCTTCAACGCTATGAGTGCCAACGCTAAAGGCACCAGAACAGCTGTTTTGAATTTCAGTCCCAAGAGAAAAGGAAATATGACTTTTTTCACCAGTTTCGATGAACGTCCTAGAAAAAAAAAATCAACAATAATTCGGATATGGATCGAGAATGATGGCAGTACCTGTAGCTGCTAAAGGCACTGCCAAGTCATTTGGTTGGAAACTCCTCGGAATGTAACTGCCTAAAGGTCCTTCAGGTCGGAGTATAGAGGGCACTCTCGCAACCAAGTCATGTGTTTGCAAGAAGTCTTCAAAGTTCTCGAAGATGTCTTTTTGCAAACCTCTAGTCTCCTGAAATGGACCAAAACAAGTATCTGTTAAGGAATGCAACTGTGATGATGTCAAAGTCCTGATATGAGTCAGAAGTGTTAGAAGGGTGACAAGGAGATATTGATAAAGAAATATAACAATGATTGAAGAACTAGGTAGAGGTACTACAAAAGTGCAACTGAACTGGTCGGGACACTTGCAAATAATGAATGATTTGTTGAACAGGTACGAGGATCTCAAATACAGAAAGAGACGAAAAGATTAACACCAACATGGGATGGAGCTCTAGGAGAAGTCTTGAGGAAGAAAGGGAAGATATGAGTAGAGACAAAGAGCCTGGCAAGAAACAAGAAGGAATGAGCGAAATAACTATTCGAAAGAAATCCATATTGCACTAATCAAACCATCTACACCTTGTAGATTTACCTGTACTCCAGCACTATATGTCTTCACCAAAGCCAGATCCTCGGTGATCCTTATCGAATGCTTCTCAGCCACCCTTCTGACCCATTCTAGAGCCCTGGGCTTCACACAGTCTATCCTGAAACGACTGAGACAAGTACTGAAGATATCTTGGGCGACTTCAACAGCAGATTTTTCAGACTTTACCGTTACGATCACTAGAACTAGTAAGAATAGATGTTTGTTATTCATGGTGTACGACGTTGATATGCAGTACTGCGGTCGAAGGAATGAATGGACGATGATATCAAAGTAAGATTTATAGATTTGTGGGCCGGAAGTCCTTCATTGTTTGGACATGCGGGTATGTGGATGGCGTTTAAAAGAATGAAGAGATAGTGAAAGTGTAGACCCGTGGAGGAAATGTGGGCTAGGTATTCACCCCTGTTGAGGAAGATTTCGCGACTGTTTCATAGATATTTTCAAGTGTTTTCCCACAGTAGTTTATGAGTACTATTTGGATTTACAAGAACTATAGAACCATTCAAGGTGTTGCATGCTGGAAGCTTCACCAGAATGTTATAGATCAATGAAATGATTTTTGGTATCCTATAATTTTTGAGTATCATGTATTCGTATAAGTGTATGAGTATCTCTTCCATTGTAACCATAATACAGGGTGGAGAAAAAATAAAGAAACCCCAGAATATCTCAAAAATGTGATATTATTCTATATACTCTACTCATTTTCTTTTGCATTTTCCTTAGTCAACTGTTTCTGATTTATCTTTCACTTATATCTCGCGTGACTGTCACCTTGTTTCTTTTACACACAAACTCTCACCATTTGATACTTCAAACCTTGAACATTAAACTTTTATGATCATTTGTATGATCGGAAGTCAGGGGAATTCAGTTCATTTGTCAATTTCACAGCTTCTCTTAGAACAAAATGATATACAATGGAGTACTCATATTCTCTATTGGGTTTTTGACTGGACTGATGTTTTTTCCTGATGTCGATAAGTTTGATATCGTATTGAATACAGTTTGAGCGTATATTATTTCTTGCTGTTTCCTTCTGCTCAGCATATTGTATGTAAATTTGGTGCTCTTATTCCTCTTCGCTTACTTGATTTCGATGATCATTTCATAAGTAGTTATAGGTTATGGTAGTAGTTATAGGTAATGGTAGTAGTTATAGGTATTGGTAATCTTCATATATGGTTTGCTCAGAAATATTGATGTTGTCTCAGCAGAACTCTCCAATTTTACCAGATCATCTTCACATAGTGCATTCATTCAGAGAACGAAGAAGTTATAAAAGGACTGAAGAAAAGTATCATTCTAATTCAATTGTCTGTAGTTCCAAATAACTCAATTCCATTGAATTTTCAATATCTGAATCTTGGAGGAATGTGCTCAATATCAAGTTGGTATTTCAAGAATTCCAGAAATCCTCGATTTGATCGCAAAAACGGTACACTTGAGAATGAGAATGAATGATTCTGAACTTTTCAATCATTCTCGAGAAAACGAAATGAAAAATTAGTATTGATACTGTGAGAAAACTTTACTCAGAATTCCTCATTTCCCCCCGAAAAAATTATTTTTGTTTTCAACGGCGAGAACAATTTTGAGCTGATATGCTCGAATCGAAAGCACAATTCAATAATAGCAATAATTTAATAACAATAAATATGCACATATTCAAAAATATCAGTTTGCCAAATAGGCGTTGTAAGCCATTTCATTCCCAGTCAGCTGCCTGCCATATCCTGGATGCTCCCATCCAGACGTTGGAGGATGTTCTACATGATGTTCCACATGTTGAGGATAATGAATAACCTCATAGTTGACAACCTGAAACCAAACCAGAGATGAGTCATGAAGGATCAGTAGAAATCAATGTCGTTTTATTGAATCACTCACTTTTGGTTTTGTGAATTTGAAAATGACCAGAGCCCCAGTTAGTACCAGGGAAAGCAGTCCCAATGTCAAGGCTTTCCATGTCTTCAAAGCAATAAGTGCTAGGGCAAGGGGTACAAGAACTGCTGTCTTGAACTTCAGACCTAACAGGAATGGTACGATAACTTTCTTCACCAATTTCGAGGATCTTCCTGAAAACAAGAGTAAATACTTTTGAAATCTTCCCTTTTCAACTACCGAGAAATATCTTGAGACTTATTCAATTTCAATAGTGGTGCAATCTGCATGTCTGGATTATTTTTAGGGTTCGTACCTGTTACTGCGAGAGGCACTTTGATATCTTCAGCTGTGAAAGATCTGGGAATCAAATTGCTCAGTTCACCATCTTTCCCTCTCAAAAGTTCTGGTGCTTTCATGACCAAATCGTGGGACTGAAGGAAATCTTCGAATTTCTCGAAGATATCATTAGAGAAACCTCTCTCCTGAAACAAAAATATGTCAGGAAGAGCTGAATACACGTGACTGCTGAAGGAAATTGAATTTGTATTTAGTTATCTCATTTCTATTGCGAAAAGTGCTTCTGGCCATTGAGTTTTCAGGGCTTCGTGTCAAGATCCAAGCGAACACTCCATCCTTCTTCTTTTCTCGTTCCTTGAAGAATCCACACATTGTTCAGATTCCAAATTCAGATTCATTTTCAAATTCTGATATTCAACTCACTAACATCTATATCGTTACATTTAAATGTTTTATTTTTGCTTTCTTATGTTCCATCGAATACAGAATAGCTCCGGGTCTTCTATCATTCGGAAAATATAAGCTACGCACCTCATTTGGTTCAGGAACTTCTTTTTTGACGATCATCAACTCTTCAGTCAACTTGATCGTCGGTTGATCAACAACTTCACTCATCCAATGCAATGCTTTCGGTTTGACACAATTGAATTCGAAATCCTTCAAACAACCCGAGTAGATTTGTCGGATAACATCCACGGCTGACGGACTAGCAGTGGCCATGGCCAATAGGGCGGCTACCGACACAACTAAAATCACCTTGGCCATGACGGTTTACTGTAATTAAAGCAACCAGAGCAACAATGAAGACTTTAATCATATCAACATTGTTTTATATATCGGTGGACGGAAATAGAAACTTAAAGAGACAGTCTAGAGGACGTGATCGAAATTTATTTCTTTGTTGTCTTCATTCGATTTCGATCGGAATGTTGGCCGAAATTCGGGTCTTTGGATATCGGATCTGAAACTGATTTCACTTCCTCCAAGTTGGAAAATTGATTTTTTCAGGGACCATTCTTGTAAATCATGCTTTCAATCTTTCCAGCCTGAAGGAACTACCTACTATTCGACAGAACTATTTCTGAATGTTTATTTCAGAATAGTATTCCGTGAATATATTACAGAATGTCATAGAATAATATTGTTGAAGATCAGAGATGAAAATAAGAACATGAATTTTTCAGCTTTTGATGGGATTTTCTCTCCTCGTTTCTAAAAAATAGAGTAGAAGTTATTAAAAATTATTGCAATATATTTGTAGTAAGGACAGATTAAGGATCTGTCCCAAAATGTCACTGCGCTTGAAATTAAACCTTTAGATACCTAAAAGAGAAATTCTCTATTGGTCAGTGACACCTTGTTTTTGAAAAAATTTGGAAATACAAATATATTCAATAATAATAAAACCTCTACTTATCTTGGTGGACGTTTCGGGAACTTTTTTCGATGTTTCCGATTTTGACACTGAAAAGTGACAATTCAGCAGACGGAGGAATTCTGGTGACAAGGTGTTTTCATTAATTGATATCGAATTTTCCATTTTCATATTCAAGTTTCAGAAGTGGATGCCAAGTTCTATCTATATCAACCGAACAAGAAGCAATATTATTGTCTCCGTTCAGGAGAATGCAAGCAGACTCTTTGATTTTCCGTTTTTGGTTGTTGTCTTCTTTTCCTATGATCTTAATATGAATGTAAAAAATGAAAAAAATGAATGTACCACCTCCTCGAAGAACTTACAGACAGTATTTATAAGAACATGCACTTTGCTCGAATATTTATTGAAGAAAAGTGGTCGAATAGTGAATATTGGGTAATGCTGTGCAACATCAAGTGGCCATCAAGGTCTTGTGGAACTTTTCCAACGACCTGCTCGATTCTCCATTGAATAATAGGGGTCGAATCGTGAATATGATTCAATTTTGTGCTCTACCAATTGCAAAGTATTCTGTGAACAAAGTTTCCTCTTATTCTGTGATCTCTTTCTCTTGCATCCTCTGTAGTAAGGTGAAATATGAATAGGACGATCTCAGCACCTATAAATGAAGCAACTCATATCTGAGAAATTGAAAAAAAAAACACTCCACATACTGATACGAAGATACTGATCGACATAGTGAACAATCCTCCAGCTTTGAGGCCAATAGGATATCTGAGTTGAGTCATGAAATTGAGCAGGATCTTCCGGAATCTTTTGTCACAATCAATCCAAGGCGTGTTATATGATGACGTTAATATCTTTCCACTCTACAAAACGAATACGATAACGATATCAAATCCAGTGCTGCCTAGTACATCACCTTGTATATTATCTCATTTCCGAACCAGCAATACATGAATTGTTCCATGAGCATACAGAGCAGGAAGGAGACGAAAAGGCAGAACTCGATCCCTCCCAGCTCGACCTGAAGTTAACCATGATTGAAAACATAATAATTCGTTGTTAAATGTCCGTCATACCACACTCAATTGAAATAGAGCAAAACAAATAATCATAGATCCACCCAGAAACAAGATAAAGACGCTAGTGTGATGTATATCTTCTATGTCTTTGGATAATCTGCAAAAGAAGGTATCGATTCCGCAGTCGTCGGATCGGAAATTGGTTCATGTTACTCACTCTTTGATGCTTTTATAATGCTCGATACACTCGACCAAATTCTGAGTCATAACATCAGTTGATCTCTGTGAATTCGTAATCGCGTTGAAATCTTCATCAAACTGGCATAACACTGAATCCACAACATGGAATTTCTCCAGAGAACCCAGAGTGAAACTCAAGAAGTCGCATTGTAGCCCGACTTGCATCATGAGACCAGAGGTGAACGTGTCCAAATTCAAAAAAATCAACGTGTTCCAAAGGATCACCACGTTCTGAAAGACATAGACGATTTGGTAGTTGGGAGTGCATCTGTAATCGAACGGAAACCATCCTTGGGTCAACGGTGGAAAACCATCACGTAGGAAAGGTATCGCAGAGAAGAAGACGTAGGTTTGGATACCGATGTAGAGACAGAAGTAGAACAAGGTCTTGTGGAACTTTTTCACTGACATCGCTAGATTTTGATGTTGCTTGCATTTCGGCTGGAAAGAAGGTTGGTTCAACTTCTTCAGCAGCGATTTGATCAAGTCCATGTTTCTGTAGATGGCTAGCATTTTGATGAGGTCCACGGTGCAAGTCATGGCCACGTATGATACATCAGTCAGTTCGTCGATGTTATCGAAGGAACCGAAGATGAAGATAAATTGAGATGTGAGGAAAATGGTCCACACAGCTGTACACAGAAAAGTATAACAGTTGTACAATGCCTTGTGCTTCATTCCTTCGTCTGGTTTCCAAAATCCCAACAGTTTGAAGGTGACTATATGAAACGAAAAGAAGTCGAGGTAGTTTATTTTCTCTTGCATCTTATCTTGCGTGAAATGCAGCATGATATGGTCGATGAGAAGTTGCATTTCTTCGATAATTGGAGGTAAATATTCATGGAATTGGATTCGGATGATAGTGAATGAAATATTCATTTGGATTATCCACACGGAGCCATCAATAAATGAAGCGTAAATGTCATGAAGTGAAACAATACTTTCTGTAAGGAATTTCAAATCTATATGATGGGTTTGACGCTACTTTTCTCACCGAGATTGACAAAACTGACAATGAAATGAAATTTCAAGACTATGAATAACACTCAAATTTTGTTTTCGAGACGAACAAAGTTAATAATTCTCTCAAAAGGAAACCATTGTATATTTCTTCACAAACTCTCTGTACAATATCATAATTATTTCATAAGTGATATCTTCAGTAATCGCGTATAATGTTGGCTATTACCTATGAAGATTAAAATTGCAGTATGAACGAACGCTGTGGTCAGTGAGTAGTCGTCATTATACGCGTGTTGAATACTAAACTCCATCTACAACTGTGTCAATATTGAAGCAACTCCAAGTGACATACAACCTCGAACTTCTGAATTGATCAGGAAGATATAAAGGCACTTCATGTTTATGTTAGATAATTATAACAATTTTTTTTCGATACAATAGTAATCAGTGCAATTGACTTTCCATAACCATAGGCGATCGTATAAAATCAATTTCTCGTGTAATTAATTGGGAGTTTTTCACCAAGATGTAAGATGGAGAAACGTGTACCTTCATACACTGTTTCTCCTTGTATGGAGTATGTAGATAAAATTGGAATAATTCACCTGAAATATTTAGCAACTGAAATCATTCAAATTCAACGTGCATGTAATTGAATTCGATCATTGTCCATGATTGAATATTCAATTGTATAATGAATTATTGAAATCATCATTACCAATGCATATCGATATAGATCAAACCGATGGAGATTCTCTACCAAAATTAATCATAAACTCACGTGGGCGATAAATTTCAATGAAATCAAATAAGAATACTGTATATCACAATTTTATTCGAAAAAAACTATGTACAAATAAATAATAAATTATTAAATAAATAAGTAGATGAGAAGAACACGTTCATACCAACTTCAGCAGACACTGGTTTTTCATTTGCAGTTATGAGCACATTCCTCAAACTTTCGACAGTCCTATGATTTCGGAGATTTTCGATAATATACAAAATGGCAAAATTCGAATGGACAACAGTGTCTAGATAACTCTCACTTCAAGGAAGAGGAAATAAGTAACTGTAAAAAGTATTCAACTTTCACGATGAATATGAGCAAAAATTCATTGACAGTTTCATTCGGCTTCTGTATTCACAACACATGCTGGATACAGTCTTATGCAGTCTCTCTTATCTTGGCCATCTCTAGCAGCTTGGACATACTTGTAGAACCTGACCACAGCTGCATTCGTTGATGAGGGTTTCTTGAGTTCTGAGGAGTCTCTGAAAAAAAGTAGAAACTCTCAATATCTCGGATAAGGAAAATATTGAAGTTCATCCGATGACAGATTCTGTTGAAGAAATATCGAAATTAATAGGTGAAATGAATCATTATCGAAACATAAAAGAAAATCAACGAAGATTCATAAAACGGAATAATAAACAGGGCGTTCTATTTGAAATAACGAAGTTGCTAGTTGTTTCTTATAGAAGTTGCAACACTGTATCGATGAAAATATCTCAGAAGGATAGAGGATGTTCCATCATCGAAGCATGCCAATTTTCAAAATGTTCTGTCATTTCGTTCTCCAGATACTTCTGATAGGCCATCCACCGTGGATCACCCTGTATATGTAGGGAAGAGATATATGATATGAAGAGATCTCTCAAACGATATATCACAAGTTTATTTGAAATATTGGGGGTTGTACGTGTCATTCGAAGAGGGTTGAAGTTAGGGTTCGCATTCTGACGTTGAAGAATGTGAATTTTCAATTTGAATTTGACATGCTTGGGGATTTTTCATAAATATGTACAGTAACTGAAATAATGAATTGACTACAATTTGCATATTCCTGTTTTTGGTTTCTTCAAAATCTTCACGAACTTTCTGATAATGGTTCTTCTTTTTCATGTAACCAACCTGTATGAGTATCAGCCGACAGATGAATAGGTTCATAATGAGCCTCGGGCGTTAATTGACCTAGTCGCGTATTCGCTTATTTCTTCTTCTATTTATTAGTTTCGTAACTAGGTATGCTATCAACGCTTTCAAGATGAATATGAAAACTGCTGTACAAATCTTGTGTGGCCTTGACATTCCACATACCAATTTGATCATAAAAAATATCGCGGTCACCTACTCAGTGGAGTTCAGCGATAATGGATGTTCACTACGAAGAAAGCAGTCAGGAAATACTCAATCTCGAGATATTCGTTTTACCAGGTGACCCATGGTACAAGTCCTCTCCTCCTTTGATTTTATAGCTACACTTTTGGAATTAGGAACATGCTCACTAGAGGGTACGTTTTGGACATATTCGGTTATTTTTCAACTTCTCTTTTGTTTCCCGACATCAACTTTCGACTGTCAAATGAATGACTTTCAATGTTCACCGAGAACGTCTTGGCAAGATCCTAATTGAATAAAACTGTCTGCTAACATTATTGAACATATCAGGCGTGATCGACCTAAGGGCAGGCGTTATACGTTCTTTTGAGTCATTTGAATCAAAATGTCCAGTTTTTTGTACAAAATCCTCGTCACATATCCCCATGAAGAAATCTAATGATGTAAGATCATGTGATCGCGCTGGCCATCCTATTGATCATTTTGAACATACTTCATTGACATCCATAATCTTTTCTAATGTTCCACATTTTATTACGTTTCGCATTATATTATAATTTCACATTCTATTATAAAGAATTTCGGTAATCACATATTATCTGAATGAGAACGAAGAGGCCTTTTGAACGATATATCAAGAGCCTTTACTTCCCAGCATTTGAAAAAAAAAATGGGGTTGTACCTATCATTCGAAGGGGGTTTGAGGTAGGTATCACTTTTTGACATTGAGGAATGTCAATTCAGGATTCCAATTTGTAGTGTTCCTGGATTTTTTATGAATTTGTACAGCAACCAGAATAATGAATTCATTCTGTTCGGCTTTCACACACTGTATATATTCAAGAACAAAAGGAGAATAGGGTGTTTGCCATGATACTGTGCCACCTGGTATAGTGTACCACGTCTGAACCCATCTAAATGATTGATCATCAGAACTATTGAGGCAGAGCTCCAATAATTCTGAAGTGGTGCCAAAATTGAAAATGAAATTCAACTCCACTTCCACATGAAGAACAAAATAATGATATTTTATAATGATATATTCTGATGTGAGATCATTAGAATTTTGGTGACATCCGTTTGAAAGTATCATAAATTCATTGGTGTAGAAATATTCCATTCAAAAACATTTCTACATCACTGCTTTCTAATTTTTGGAAGGAAGCAGTAGGGATGTCCCATTTAGGACATCTCCAAATGCAGTAGTTTCCAATTCAAGTACTTCTATTTGATTCAACATTTGATCCGATGATAAATTTCTTTTTGCTTTGTATACTTCCAATGAGACTTCAAATCGTGTTTGAACCCTCAGAAATCGCAACTATCAATAGTCCAAAAGTCACATTTGTGAAAATATACCAACCTGCTGAGTTCTGCAGAGAGCAGATTACTGTGTGGGCTGAACTTGGTCGGGTTATTGTACATACTGCATATCAATCTCTCTTTACAGGGTTCTTCGATGAAATCAAAGTCGTTCAGAACATCATCTATCTTCTCCAAAATCGGACTGTAGAAGGGATCGAACGTCACAGAGGCAGCTTTATAGATATCTTCGTCGAACTGGTTTCTCTTCGGTTGTGGTGGATTCTGTGGTTGCTGGTCCCCGAATTTCGGGAAGGAATCGAATAGCTCCTCTGGTAGTGTTTCTTTCGGCTTCAATGGTTCAGGAATCTCTATCGACTTGATGATCTGCACCGAAGACGTTTTTTGAGGTTGCTTCGGCTGCTTGTTCTGATATTGGGTTCGCTCAGGTTGATTTCTGTTATACACAGGAAAAACTTGTTGCTTGGATTGAATTGCTTTTTGTTTCACGTAATCTGGAAACGACAAGAATTGATTTTCACGCACAGACATTCATTGATTTAAGGATGAAAAAAGAAGATAAGACTTCCATATGAAGTGAATTGAATGAAAGAAAAATCTACGTTGCGCTCTTTTCTGTGTAAAAACTGATTCACTCGTTCCATGAGCATGTTTCCGGGATTGGTGGATCAACGCTGATGAATCCAAATGGTACCGCAATGAGATATCAACAAACTTGATGAATGTGACACATAAGTGGCAGATGTCAATAGAGAAACATGGGGAGTCTCTGGCTGTAGCCTTGGATATCTCCAAAGCATTTGACCGAGTTTGGCACCAAGGCCTCCTAGCGAAACTTCCGTCATATGGTTTGCCGCCCCAACTGTGTCTTTTACTATCGAGTTTTCTTGCAGAGAGATCACTCTACATGGTGGTAGACGGGATATCGTCTGATACAATGACTATCAATGCTGGTGTTCCACAAGGCTCTGTCTTGGCACCAACTTTGTTCTTGCTCCACACCAATGATTTGTTGAATGTGACCTCCAGCCCAGTTGATAGCTTTGCGGATGATAGTACACTCCATTCATTTTTTTTTCCTCTAGAGCCCCTATATCATCCAACGAGGCCAGAGGTGCAAGGCGAAGACAGGTCGATGCTTTAAATGAGGATCTGACAAGAATTCTGAAATGGGGATCTGAGAATCTAGTACAGTTCAATGCAACTAAAACTCAAGCTTGTATGTTCACCAAGAAGGCTGATCACACAATGCCCAATTTGATGATGTCGGGTACCACCACTGATCCTATGAGGTCGTCAATATCCATGCTGGGTGTCACCACCAACAGTGCACTCTCATGGGACGATCATGTGAGGTCCATTGCGAAAACTGCTTCCGTGCGAAGAGATACTTCACATCCCAGCAGCTGCTTATGATCTACAAAGCACAATTTCGACCTGTCCTGGAGTACTGTTCACATGTTTGGAGCTCAGCCCCCGAACATACGCTAAAGCTCTTAGATTCAATTCAGAAGAGAGCTATTCGCCTCTCTAGATCATCGTAGAAAGGTCGGCGATCTATGCTTTTTTTATAGGTACTTTCACGGTCGGTGCTCAACGGAGATATCATCTATTATGCCACCACGCGCGATTCCTAGTAGACAAATCAGACGAGCTCAAGCTGGTCACTCTTACACTGTCAGGCTCGAGACCTGTCGAACATCGCTATACCAAGCATCATTCCTCAATAGAACGGCAAAGTATGGAATTCTTTGCCTAGTGAAGTATTTCCTGATGCTTACAACCTCCAAACTTTCAAGAAAAATTCCAACACCTTCCTACTCTCTCAAAATTCCACCGCTGGCTAACACGATGTTCCTCGAACATCATAGGTTTCCCTTTCGTGTTGTCCACAGATAAAAAAAAAAAAAAATTCATCGAAATCATTCGAAGCATCCCCCAAGTATGAATGAAAAACACGATGCATTACCAGACACATATCTGATGATTGATAGATTGAGGATAATTCCCTCAAAATATTTTCACTTACTTTGTACAGCCTGAACAGTTTCCCCAGGTAAACCATCTCCGATTCCTTCATTCGAGCCATTATCAGCCAAGCCACCTGAGTTGCCGTGTCCTGCATTGTTGCCGTGTCCAACCGCATTCTGGAATCCTACCGAATTCGATCCGCCGACATTATGCTGCACCTTGAAACTTCCACCTACTGCCTTCTCTAGTCCATTCGAATCTCCTAGTGGATATCCAGCTGCACTGCTTTGTCCCACCAGATTTCCTGTCCCAGAATTCTGTCCAATCGGATTTTGCCCAAATGAATTTGGTCCAATCGCATTTCCTACCCTTATAGCAGACTGGGGTGAGTTGGCGAATGTCGGTGAGCTATAGGGTGGTTCTGCGAAGGAGCCCGGTGTGTACTGGTTGGAGGTGGGAGGCAATGGTGGTGGTAGCAGAGGAGAAGTCGGGTAGCGTGGCTTGGTGAATGAGGGTGCCTTGGCGCTGTAGAAGGAAGTTTGCTGTTTCAGCTTCTCCTGGATCTTCAGAGCATTGTTCAGTTGTTGTTGCAACCTGAGATTTTCTTGGTGTATCCGTTGTTTCTCCTTCTGCAGCCGAGATTTTATCTGATAATCAGAATAATCAGTCATATATTGGAAACGAATATAATCGTATTGCTACAATAATGGTGGGTTGTTGTTGAGAATCAATCACTATACATAAATATGATATCCAATTCAGATTAAATCATTGAAATTGATATATTCAGGACGTCTGAACTAATGAGAACTACTTTTTTTGATTTCATCAGGAAGTTCAGGTCGAAAGTCCTTGGTAAAATGAAGAGTTCACTGTTCTTGTAGAGTCAGTTCGTGTGACAAAAATATCATTGCTTCCTCTTGGAGGATGTTTGTGTATATGATGATTGTACGTAAGATGTTCATTGGAATAAGATGATGTTCTTGATGATCATTGAAAAATGGTATGATCTGTCTTTTACTATGTAATACATCTCAACAACAAACGCATATACCTCTATTCCATAACTCCTGTAGTACTGCAATGCAATTTCCATCTAGCAATAATATAAAACTAGCACACTTGTCGGAGTGCAATTCGATTTGCTTTCAGACTGTCAAGTTAGAAATGTCAGTTGTTCAGTAATTTTTTTCTGAGATTTCATCACGAATATATTGGAATTGATTTTTTTCAATTTCAGTAATAATCCATGATGGAACCAAGGTAAGTTACGATGTTAGGAACTGAACTTTTTCAATTTGAGCAATCTTGTCACGCAGACCTAGCGACATTAAAAAATGGCGTGATGCTGTTACGTTTGTACTGAGTGGGTGAATTCTTATTTTTGTCATGATTTTTGGAGTCCTCAATTATTCGTTATATCTAAAGTTTGCGATAAACACACATTCGCGTCTTGTCTCAATGTCTTCCAGTTCATTCTTGTTCATCAAATAAGAGATTCCATATCTTCGACATCGAAATATATTTTCAATTGGGTTATGTTTCGAAAGAGGAGTGAAGCTGTAGAGGCGTTTTGATTTATCTTACCAGAGCTTCTTTTTCGGCCTTGAGCACGATGTTTTCTATTTCGGTGGAAGTGAGAGGCTTTCTTGTATCTGGTTTTGGTCGCTTCGACAATTGACCTTGACCCCAACTGTCGACTTCGTTGTATTCATCGGGGTCTCTCCTGTGCGAGATCACTCTAGAGGAACAAGAAAAAGTATATTGAGAATGTATTGTTTGGAAAGCAAAGATAATATCGACATGCTGAGTATTCATCACTATTTATATAGTCATTCATTCGTGTGAAGCTTGTGATACCGAAATTTTCAATTGCCTACTCGAGAAACCATCAGGAAACTGATGTTATTATCGGCTTGTGCATCTAGGTCGTGAAAAACTAGTTGTTAATCTCTACTTCGTCTACATCTTACTCAATTCCAATCCTGATGATTTTTTGCAGAATATTTACAACAGATTTAACGACACGTATAGCCATAGTTTTCATGACTATACGACATGAGCTGTAAAAAAACAAGAAGGTATTATTGGAGATCGTTGATTATTCAGGAAATTCTGATGATGAAAACTGAACGAAAGTCAGATTCGAATCATAGTGAGCACTACGAGAAAATCAAAGCATCAATAGATCTTACTAGGGCTCGAAAGTTTGTGAATACAGAAGGAAGATTGAGTGCAGCTTGTATGATTCTCCTTGCATAGATGTATAATTGGTTCACCATATTGTTGTCGGCGTTTGCATTGTTTCGCCAATTATGAAAGTCAAGTAGTGGAAAAAATGTGTGGCTTTTCGACGCTTGTTCATCGCGTGTATAGGATATTATCAACATAATGGAGTAAACAAGACATTTATCTTCATGGAGTGATTATTTTGTCGTGACAAGAGCTCGTTCTAGTATCAAGAGTGAACTCAATTAAAGTACTTGATTTTCATGATTTTTCAATGTACCTATCTTTCAAAATAGATTGTTGAAGAAGACTTCTTTGGTAAAATCACTACAGATATGGACGTCTCTGAGCAAATTATTTCCCATATAGGTATACAGCATTCAATCCAGCCTTATTTGTTCTTTCTCCTAAATTTTCTGGGATTTGATTGGGAATGTTCATTTTATTTTGAAGAATCAGCAGCTTCATTGGCTCTGAATTTCATTGTGAGTCAACAATCCGATACCAGGGCTGTCAGTCGAAATAATCATTCTCAATGTTATCTCCATAATGCTATAAAACTGAAGGTTATCATCTCAATCGAGATAAGATCGTCCTTCACTGCTCTCGCCATTATGATCTCTTCAACTAGTATAGATACAGGGTCGGTCAAATGGAAGAACATTTTCGAGTATTGATGCCAAATGTATCAATCCTATCTCAACCCGATGAAACGTAATGTTTCTCCCCTTTTTCGATAACGTTATGCCCCAAATGTCAAACGTCTATCGAAAACGTAAAGAAAAAATGTTCCACGGCGTCCGCAGTGTTCGAGATCGTCTCCTTTAATAGGTTCGATACACTTGGCGAGGGGTCACGTCCAATTTTGTACTACTTTTGTACTGAATATTGAACTCTCCCGATGTTTTAGGGGTTCTGCTACAGCTCAAATGTCTCGGAAACCTCCTTAGATCACCTAGACTCCGAATGATACTCACTCTTTCCCGAAATACGGCCCAGCAGGGTTCAGATCCGGCTCCCCGTAGCCGCCATGCTCGTGAGCATAACCCGGCGGACCTTCCTCGTAATGGTGATCATCTCCGTAGTGGTACCCCGGAGGCCCGTCTTCGTGATGATGCTTGTGCGGATGCGCCACCTGGTGGATGTGCGAGATCTGGTGCTTGTGGATGTGGTGCTTGGCGCCGTAGGGGGTGTAGGCGCAGAGCTTGAAGAGGTGATGGAGGGCGGGGAAGAGGAAGAGGACCACCTTGAGGATGAGCTTCTTGGCGGCGGCCACGCCTATGATGGCCGGCAGGACGAAGAGCACCTTGACGGCCAGCAGCTTGATCACCACGAGGACCGCTAGGAAGGCCAGGAGGAGCCTTTCGCCGATATATTGCTCTGCAAAAGAAGTGATTCGTCGGTATAGTTTGTCATGATTCTTTTCTGATGATTGAAATATAGCATGGAAGGTAATTCGAGTCGAAGATCAATTCAGGTTCCTCGAAGGTCTCACTGCCCTGCTGAGAAAATTCTTTGTCCATATAGTTTGTCATTATTTTTTCCAGATGATTTAAAAATATTACAAAAGCTAACTCGAGTGTCCCAACGATCGATTCAGGTTCCTCGAAGGTCTCACAGCCCTGCTGAGGAAACTCTTTGTCCATAAAGTTCGTCATTATTTCTTCCAGATGATTGAAAAATAACACAAAAGCTAACCCAATTGTCTCAAAGATCAATGCAGGTTCCTCGAAGGTCTCACTGCCCTGCTGAGGAAACTCTTTGTCCATAAAGTTCGTCATTATTTCTTCCAGATGATTGAAAAATAACACAAAAGCTAACCCAATTGTCTCAAAGATCAATGCAGGTTCCTCGAAGGTCTCACTGCCCTGCTGAGGAAACTCTTTGTCCATAAAGTTCGTCATTATTTCTTCCAGATGATTGAAAAATAACACAAAAGCTAACCCAATTGTCTCAAAGATCAATGCAGGTTCCTCGAAGGTCTCACTGCCCTGCTGAGGAAACTCTTTGTCCATAAAGTTCGTCATTATTTCTTCCAGATGATTGAAAAATAACACAAAAGCTAACCCAATTGTCTCAAAGATCAATGCAGGTTCCTCGAAGGTCTCACTGCCCTGCTGAGGAAACTCTTTGTCCATAAAGTTCGTCATTATTTCTTCCAGATGATTGAAAAATAACACAAAAGCTAACCCAATTGTCTCAAAGATCAATGCAGGTTCCTCGAAGGTCTCACTGCCCTGCTGAGGAAACTCTTTGTCCATAAAGTTCGTCATTATTTCTTCCAGATGATTGAAAAATAACACAAAAGCTAACCCAATTGTCTCAAAGATCAATGCAGGTTCCTCGAAGGTCTCACTGCCCTGCTGAGGAAACTCTTTGTCCATAAAGTTCGTCATTATTTCTTCCAGATGATTGAAAAATAACACAAAAGCTGAGTCAAGTGTCTCAAAGATCAATGCAGGTTTCTCGCAGGCTCTTTGCCCTGCTGAGGAAATTCTCTCTCAATAGAGTGTGTCATTATTCTCTTCTAGTGGTTGAATGATTCTACTGAGTTGCACTGTCGGGAATCATTTCAGTTTTCCTGAAGACCAGTTCATGTCTCTTGAAGAGCACTTTCTCACTCTGGGGGTGTGAACACCCAGGGTCGTGATTAACCAATTGGAGACCCTGGGCTGTCTATGACATTGGCCCCTAGGGCTATGAAAAGTGAAACGATATCATCGTCATCATATCATCATGTGATAATTTTGAACTGCTAGAATGAACTGTATAAAAAAGATAGCATCTTGGAATCTCATTACAACTTCCTAGAGAGAACCCGCGATAACATCGAAACTACAACACTTGGCAATCCGCATCTTGACCGTGAATCGCTGAATTCTATTGAAGAAAATATGAAGATCAGACGCTATTTTCTTCATTAAGATCGATTGGAAAGTCAGTAATTATAATGGTGAAAGAGAATTGAGGTGTTTGTGGTCAAAGCCGTGAACATTGTTTGACGCAACAAAATAATGATAGAACTTTAGAGGTTACCATGCATAGAGAAAATGGGTGCCCATTACAGGGCAATGAGTGATATTAGTAGAATCACTGGCATTTTATACTTTTCACACTAGCTCGATGTATTTGGACAATAATATCGAATATCTCACGATGAAATATATGCTACATCAAAAGTGAAGAAAGTTTGAGGAATACATTTTTCACAGTGGATCCATGAAAACAGCGATTTTATTTCTCGGGAATTAACTCGACAGTCATTCCATTGCAATCAAAAGTATATCAAATTGGATCGAACTAATCTCGTAATGAATCATAAGCTAGGGAAAGTTCCGATCTGAATATCAATTACAATTCTCCCATTTCTTTTTAGATTTTAATGAGCAAATTTGAATCAACGCTGATTCTATTGAATCACCCGATAATCATGTATAAATAGTGCAGTTTACACAACATTCCTCTGGCTAAGTCTGACCTCAATTAAGATTTTTCACGCCGGTATTGACAGTGACCTCTGCAAGTCTCCTTAATATTCTCTCCGAAACTTTCTCTGTCGATGTTCTGGAGATAGTCGAATATACATAATTGTGAATTGAATTCAGAAAATCAGTTGATCACTAGTTGACATCATCATCATCATCAGAAAGTTTTCGTACGGAAAAGAAATGCGTTTTTTTGACAACTCATTACCAAATCGGTGAGAATAAGAGATCAAAATTTCCGCTAGCGATTCTTAGTAGCAGCAAAGTTGATTGCTGTTTTAGAATTCAATATGTGTTGATGTTTACCGCCATCAAACTGTACCATTGACCTATTTCTTTCAAAAATACAGTTAAATTCTTCAGATTGTTGATAACATCAACCAGAATCTCAAAAATTCATTCAAAGTAATCGTTTCTGATTAATTAGTTGAATGAGAAGATTATTCATAGATTGAAGTTAGGAGAAAATTCAGTTCGAAATAACGATAATTATTATATGACCTCACCACTTCGTGACGTCATACAACCTGCCAATTTTGTGTCGTATACGTAATCTTGTCAATAAACCACCATGTAGAGCATCATCTAGAAAATCTTTTATGAATTGGTATAGGTTTTCAATTATGACGATAAATAATTTATATGAGATCATTAATTATATCGAATCAATGATGAAACTTTCCAAATGATCAATAATGGCATGATGATAATTGGGTCACCCCACCACTTGATGACGTCATATAAACACCACGTGACCTGTCAAGTTTATGACGTCCACCATAACCGCGACCTATGCTGTAGTTTCGAAAACTTACGGATTTTTTTAATGAATATCCTTCCTTCGCCGATGGAAGTACTAGAACTATCAGCATCTCTTTTCGTCAACTCGATTTTCACCAAAGTACCGTCCTCCATAGACCTCGGAGACATCTTGAGGGTCGTGCCCATGAAGAGGGTTTCCGGAAGTTGCAGCTCGAGGTCGTGCGTCAAGAGGAACTTCCTGGAGTTGTCAGCCAAGGACCTGGTGACCTCCTCCAAGGGCGTTTCGTCCGTGTAGGCGCGATCGTCCTCAGACGAAACGCGGTCGACTTTGGTGTAGTTGATGGAGTTCCTGGAGAACTTGAGGAAGCTAGTGAATTGCACGTCGCTGGGATAGTCCAGAGTGTCTTTGAGGTAGTCGCGCACGCTGTTTTTGACGCAGGCTGCAGTGGGTTTCTCGCAGTCCTTGACCAAACCCGACCACAGCTGGTTTCCTTCGGTGAAGTCTTCCAGAGAAGTGTCCGCGAGGCAAAGGGCACCGAGCACGTTGCAGAGGATGAGCAGCAGAAGCTGCCCGGACATGTCTTGGCGGCGTTGCACTTTCATTTCATCACTTTTCAGTTGGCCATGGCCGTCGGTCACATGGCAGCGAACTGGACCAGTTCATTCGATACGCGGAGGTTGTTGCGCGAGCGTAGCCCGTCGAGGAATAGCAGAAGAAGAGCCGGCCATTAACTTATCATTTCTCGACATACTTCCGAGCGAGGTGGCAGGGCAGGACTGGCACCGATTCCTCGGTTGTTTTTTGGAGCCTCCGATGCATCGTTAGGCAGCTTCATAGACGATGAATCGCAAAACAAATTCTTGAACGGTGGAACATTTTCTGAAGTTGGAGATTCTCCTCCAATTTTTCGGGAGGCACTGGTTTGATTCCTCAGTACATAGCACAAATAACTGCTGCTGAGGTTGGGTTTAATCTCGCTCGCATTATTCCCAGTTCATTTTTCTCTCGTTAACTTCACCAGTTGACATATATCTTTGTCTTGAGTTGGATGAATGAGGACATATGATTTGAGTTGACGACAAGTGTTTAAAACTAGCGTCAGCCCTATCTATGTAGAGTCTCGCACGATGTATGGTGAAAATTCGCATGGACGCTGAAAAATATTCTGTTATCCTATCGCGAATGTTTCCATAGTCAACAACTTTTCTGCTCGATTGAAATAACTCTTTTCATCTCATGAAAATAAAAGTGTAGGTTATTAGTCTTCGTTTTGTTTTTTTGGCTATCGCTATGGCTATCGCATTTATCGCTATAATTTCATAAGACTCTGCGTATATACAATTTATGTTATTTATGTAATTGTCTAAGACAATTCGAATAGTGAGAGGCAAGAAGGCAGTCAACTAGGTGTCTTTGGTGAGTAGCGACCCAACCTTTACCAGCTGATGCTACAAAATTGGATTTTTATGCCATCAGAGTTTCAATCCTGATGGATGTGAGGTCTTAATGAACTCTTTTTGGATCCAGAGATACTCGTGAAATGTAATGAAACATCATATATAGAAGGGAGAACTCCACATGATGTGAAATAATGCGATGAGACGTCACAGAATGCAACAAATGCGATAGGACGTCATGAAAAATGACAGATCTCACAGGACATCATATAATGGACGTCATTTAATGCAAGTCATAAGATAAGACAGATCTCACAGGATTTAGCAACGATGTACAAAACACTGGTGCAATCACTGATCGTGTTTTGTTTCGTCAAAGACGCTAACAGCATTTTCCGCTATAATGGCCTAATAGTTATGAAACTCCCCTGAAGATGGTGACATTTTTACAGATTTCCGTACAAATAGTTGATGTTTTGAGATTATAATTATGTGGGTCGGTCTAAAATTGAAAAGTAACCTAAATTACTACTTCTGAATCAACATTTTTAAAAACACTGATTGTGCAATTATCAGTAATACTGATTTTGTTTTCATTTTTGTGTCGCCATCTAACAACTGACATTCGAGTGATTTTCTGCTATATTGAATAAAATGCTGTTATCAAGTTAGCTGTACGTTAGAGTTTTGGTTGAAGAAATTAGATAGGCAAATAGGCTGAATAGCTCCACCAGTGTTCTGTACATTTTTTTTTATCTGTGGACAACACGAAAGGGAAAACTATGATGTTCGAGGAACATCGTGTTAGCCAGCGGTGGAATTTTGGGAGAGTTGATTTAGCATATAACGTGACAGGAAGCAACATATGGCCGATTGGGGTAATATTGAGATCATAGGGAAAGAAGACAACAACCAAAAACGGAAACGAGGAGAGAAAATCCCACAAGAAGCTGGAAAATTCATGGATTCTGTATGAAAGTTCTGCTCTCTTCGGAATACTATTATAGAGCGAATAATTTCGAATGAAATAATGAAATAAGTGAGATCATGAAACGTATACATACGATGGAAGAAATTCCACAGTTATATTCGACACGGGCTTGAGCCGACCCTGTGAACCTATACGTTCATCTAGTACTCGTCTCATTCATGAGTTCTCTTAATAGATTATTTTTGTAAATGAGATTGATGGGTCGTGGTACTTACTTATGGTAATCGCAAGTTATTGTAATAAGATATTCTCTCTCTTTCTCTCATAGACGACATTGCGTCGGATCGAATAGGTCCTATAACGTGTTCGATGTGTGATACTTTCCCGAAACTTTCTATAAAGAAGGACTTTGCATAACATTTTGGTCAAGTCGTATTGCTCTGGGCGCCTTTTTTCCTGGCCAGTATCGAATGCGGGGTAATTCCACTAACTTCTTCTCAGCACTATGGGTTTCAACTGTTTGTTAACTATATTCTTGATGCATTCATTTAATCTCTCAGTTTGATATTTATTGTTTTTTTTTCTGCGTTCTTGATGTGTCATCGGTCATTCTTCGACCTCACCTGTTTCACATAATTCTTCCATCTCTTCGATATAGAACTTTTCTGTTTATTTTTTTGTATTTTAAGAAAATATTATTAACCTATTTTTCACCATTTCTGCTTTTTTAGTCCAATATCTACAGTTTGGTGGATAGTGCTACACCATTTCGTAAATTCACTGTTTTTTGATTCCCAATTCTATGTACAACTTTGAAGTTTTTTTGGTGACATGCACGCCTGGTAAGACGAGAAACCCTACATGATATAACTGTATTTTCGATTCCTGGTATTTCATAGCTAGTAACTGGGATTTCGATGCCTCTCAATGCATATATCTGATATGAGATAGATGATTCGATTGTGGATGTTTCATATACGAAATTACTGCGGTTATTCATGTGAAATTTATATATTATTCATTTTTCAGCTTTTGATGGGATTTTCTCTCCTCGTTTCTAAAAAATAGAGTAGAAGTTATTAAAAATTATTGCAATATATTTGTAGTAAGGACAGATTTAGGATCTGTCCCAAAATGTCACTTTTAGGTATCTAAAGGTTTAATTTCAAGCGCAGTGACATTTTGGGACAGATCCTAAATCTGTCCTTACTACAAATATATTGCAATAATTTTTAATAACTTCTACTCTATTTTTTAGAAACGAGGAGAGAAAATCCCATCAAAAGCTGAAAAATGAATGTACCACCTCCTCGAAGAACTTACAGACAGTATTTATATATTATATTTATATATATTTGTTTTCGAATAGGGAAGACATTCCATGCACAAAACAATGATGCATTTGACATCTCATCTCCATATGCTCATACACGGTAGTAATCCATTCAAATAAATAAATTTAGAAATAAGGACGCAGAAAATGCAGAATGGAATGGAAGATATCTTCCGAAATGATGGCTCCAAATACATGAATATCTCTGCTAATCCAGGAAATACAATTTTTCAATCCTCCCTATCCGATAGAAACATCTTCGTTTTCAGCTCAGTGGATATCGAATGTTATTTCCGGTTCGACCGGAACCGCCTCTTTTTCCCCAATTCCAAATGACACTCAGGGGTAGGCAGGCAACTTCACATCATAATAGTATTTTATAATTGACGCGTATAAGTGTGAACAATCTTTCTCAGCCAATACTGCTATTCCTCAATTCAATTTTAAAACAAGTTTCTAATGATCATTCCGAATTTGACATCGTTTGCATCGTTGAGAAGCAACAGGAAGTTGAAATATACATGGTGATCTTTGAAATTCACTTTCGACTGGAGCAAAAATGATTTTCGTTTGTTGTTCAGCTCGAATCAAATATCCAACTCGTATTTTCTGAAATTGCAGAAATATTCTATTGGAACAGGTAAATGCTGGGACACTCGGTATATATAAAATTATATCCGAAACAAATACGAACGAATATGAATAATGATAATACGCAGTGTCTCAATTTTTGACCGTAAGCTATTATGCTTGCATCGAATTCAAATGTGAATCATGTGAACTATTTTATATCAAATGACCATTTTTAATTGATTAAGCTGCCGACTGTGAGTCCGATTTCACTGAATAAACTCAAGTAGAGCACTCAAGATAGTAAATGAGACCATTCAGACCAATATTCGAATTACTCGTTAATTTTCAAGTTATCTGACTTAACATGTTCTTCAACTGACTTTCTCTATTATCGCTTTTACTGTCAGCATTTCCACTAGCTTGTATATGAAGTAACACAAATTTGGATTAAGAATCCAGAATTTTCTCCATGAGTATCTGTCCATTTCTTGATAAATCGAAAAGTGGATCTTTGGTGTCTCTGGGATTGTCTGAAACCTACCACGATATATGTGCCCAATTGAGAAATATTCGATATATTAGTATTGTCTTCGATCAAGATCATCGGGTAGTGTATGTCACAGTTTCCACTGAAAAAAACTATTGGGCACAATGATGACATGAAAAATTATCGGAACTGATGAATGAGTAGAAAAGTATAGCCCAAGAACCTTCATCCATACAAATGGAAAAATTAACATTTTTCACCGTTATATGAATCGATGTCAAATGTTTTACTCTATGGATATGAATCGAATAATCAATTAGGAAATACAATATGGTGTTTGAAAATTTGCCGAATATAGTATTTGAGGTGACCTGAACCTATTTCTTCCTCAGGCTATCAATAATATTGCTTGGTTGATATATCATGCAGAATTTCCATCTATCACTTATAAGAAATAGAGAGAATATGCTTGTGGTACTTTCCAAATATTTCGACAACACGTGAGATAGCGGTAGAATTTTGGGAGAGAATGAAGGGTTGGAACTTTCATTGGAAGTTTGAAGGTCGTGAGCATCGTTAGAATACTCTATTATGAATATCAATTTCCCCTTGAAATTCACTTTAAATTTCTGTGATTCTCACATCTTCTAGTAGGTAATCATCAGGTCATCCTTTCAATTTCCTACATATTGCTCTATATCTGCTTATCATATCATCATAGAATACGGTCAGGTGGAATTAAAATCAAGTTGCCAATGATAGACAACTATATACTGGGTGGCCCAATGAAAACGAAACAAGGCCCGTTTGACGAAGTTATCGTTCTCAGTTAAAAAAAAACGCTCGAACCGGTCGATTTTTATTTCGAGGGGAAAATATTTAGCGCATGTTTTCAACTTTTCCACTTCAAACCCCTCGGAGGGGTGAGCTCCAACCCTTGAATCTCAAATGGGATTAGGGGTCGAGTGATAAATCATTTTGAAGGTAATCGAATTCTCTTTCCAACGCTTCCTTGTTCTTGGAATTCAATGCAGTAGTTCTCGAGAAAACACGTTCATGAAAATAATCGGCTAGTGATGGCAAGTAACGCTTTTTTTTTCCTTTCATCACTATTTCTCATTTCGTAGTTAGAACGATGTTCATCAGAGAAGTTCCTCATGTGATTTCTTTAAATCCTGTCCTATCCAACATTACATAAAGAATCATTCATTACAATGTCAGTTCCTTGATCTCTCAGTGAAATGCATAACTTCTTTCGTTTTCAGTGGGCCATCCTGTATGTACTTCTTCTGTATCGAGAATATTCTATGTGCTCCTCAAAAAGGATGGAAAATAATAATATATCAGTCAACACTCATAACTGATCAAAGTGGCCATTCCTGATTGAGAAAGATCGAAGAAGGAATTAAGAAATAACCTTCAATTACCACCCGATACTTGCAATGCCATCTGTCTTTTTCGAAAGATCCAACGGCGGTGAATGTAGATTCGCTTCGGAAGTATGGTACTACTTTCATCCTCTCATTGATAGATGGCATATAATATCCAAAGGGGGAGTCATGAGCCTGAAGAAGCCCAGAACATTCGTATTGATTCTACGAATTCAGTCAGAATATTTGTTCCCAAGATTTATGTTTATTTCCGATGTATATCCAAAATCATATCCTTTCTCATGATCATTATGTGTTTGTAACAACAGAAGATTAGGAAAGTTGCAGTACGAACTCCACCATGAAATTCAATTCATGGCATGACATAAAATACAAGGGGATAATGTTGCACATAATGTTGACCCTCCAATATATTATAAAAATATCATTTCTGGGGTGGAAGAAGTTCATGAAAATTTCCCAAATTCTCTCGAAAAGTTATCTCATCAAACTAAACCGCATTGAATGATGATATTCAAGAAATTTTATGGTGGAGTTCTACTATGCAATGCACTACCATGAATATGCAAAAGATTAGTTCCAAGTCTGTATGCATTTCTCCTTGCTGTGTGCGAAAACAGAGTCTTGTGAAACTCACATCATAATATACTAGTCCCCAGTTGAGCAAGACACACAGCACTTCATCACTACTGCATTTGAAATTTTCCATGTTTCATCACAGAGATGCTCCTCCAATCAGTGATGAAGCATGAATGAATGTCTGCCTCAAATAAATTCACAGACTCACTTCAAACTCATCACATATTTTTTTCCACATTTGATTCATCACTGCTTCATTTCAAAAGTTCCATGTGGCTCTAATTGAAGATATAGCTTGGACGAATGTTTGCCTCCATTGGAATCATAGACTCATCTCAGACTTGTCACATGATACTCAATCATGATACTGGCTGATTGGAATAATCAATATCACAAAATATACTGAAGCGGAACGAGTGATGAAGTGGTCAGTGTGATCAAGAAAGTACAGATGATTGTACAATATATTTTTACCTCAAAAATAACATAATATTCCACCAGTTTCAGAATGATTACGCTCGCATGTGTGTCGATGATGTATAAACAAAAGTAATGATGAATACTGTCTGTAAGTTCTTCGAGGAGGTGGTATATTCATTTTTCAGCTTTTAATGGGATTTTTCTCTCCTCGTTGCTGAAAAATAGAGTAGAAGTTATTAAAAATTATTGCAATATATTTGTAGTAATAAGGAAAGATTTTGTGATCTGCCCCAAAATGTCACTGCGCTTGAAATTAAACCTTTAGATACCCAAAAGAGAAATTCTCTATTGGTCAGTGACACCTTGTTTTTGAAAAAATTTGGAAATGCAAATGTATTTAATAAGAATAAAACCTCTACTTATCTTGGTGGACGTTTCGGGAACGAATCTGCTCCCGTTCTCAACACAATTGAAATATTTTTCTCTTCGTAAAATTTTTTCAATGTTTCCGATTTTGACACTGAAAAGTGACAATTTGGCAGATGGAGGAATTCTGGTTACAAGGTGTTTTTAATAATTGATATCGAATTTTCCATTTTCATATTCAAGTTTCAGAAGTGGATGCCAAGTTCTATCTATATCAACTGAACAAGAAGCAATATTATTGTCTCCGTTCAGGAGAATGCAAGCAGACTTTTTGAGTTCCATGTTGAAAATGTTTCAAATCTTCGTATCTACTGTAGTGATACAAGTACAACCAGATGCGATGCTGATTCTTCAGAACTTTGTGATGACACGATTTTCTTTTACTGATCTTGTTTGTGTTAGGGCTGAGACAAGTGTGGTTAGCTGAGTGACTCACTTTCATAGCTGATATTCGTGAAATCATTTCAAATTCTGTGTACAAATACTGCAATATCCTGACATCCTTTGTTGAATCTTTCTTCCGTCTTGTGATGAAATTTGGCGATGGATCGATTTGATCTCGGTAATGGAACTCATGATGATACAAGCAAGAGTTACATTTCGTATGATGAAACACTCTTCTGTAGCAATTTAAGTATAACCAGATGAAAGTTATTTTTCAGAACTTTGTGATGACACGAATTTCTTGGACTGATCTCGTTTGTGATAAGAAGCTGATATTCGTGAAATCATTTCATATCCTGTGTACAAATACTGCAATATCCTGACATCCCTATTTCAGAATGAGATCAATATCTCAATATTTCTATGTCGCTTTGAAATTTGTTGAATCTTTCTTCCGTCTTGTGATGAAATTTGGCGATGATCTCGATGATGAAACTCATGATGATGCAAGGAAGAGTCACATTTCGTATGATGAAACACTCTTCTGTAGCAATACAAGTATAACCAGATGCAAGTTGCTAATTTTTAAGAACTTTGTGATGACCCAAGACACCGAATTTCTTCGACTGTTCTCGTTCGCGATAGAAAGCTGATATTCGCTAATGATGAAACTCAGTTCTGATGGATGAATAATTTACTAACGAATAAATAGTCAACAATCTAACAACAACCACAACGAATCTCTTCTACTGCGGAGAATAAACGGGCTGCAAACTCAAAGGCAAGGGCAGATCGAAACTCCTGCCGTAACCCGAAGAATGACCACCTCCATGGCCGCCTGCGCTGTAGTCCTCGTGCGACGAGGAGTACGTCTGCGCCTGCGAGTAGTGAGGCTTGGCGATCACCTCGTAGGTCGTCTTCTTCTCGCCCGAAGACAGCGACTTGAGCCCGATGATGGCCGAGAGCATCAGCGAGATCATGCCCGTCATCAGAGCCTTGCCGGCTATGGCCGCCAGACCGCCCATAGCCAAGGCCATCATGGTGCCCTTCATCATGGCTGCCGCGGCCAGCATGTAGCCCATGCCGCCGCCGCCTTTTTTGCCGCCACCGCCGCCTCCGCCACCTGAAAAAGAGTCAGTGAGCGAATTCGAAAAACTTGACATTCTATTAAATGAGTCATACAACTATGGTGTATAAGGTATACGGTATAAAAGGAAAAGTTCCACAAGGATCTGTTCTGGGCCTCTTCCTCTGTCTGATATAATAATATATTGACGACCGCTATTACCACAAAAACATTCAGCTGTGAAAGTGCTAGCTTCAACGAATAATATCATGAATTCATCTCAAAACTGGTTCACTTTTGAGAAACTTGTGATTGATCTGAGCTACATTGAAATACTAACGAAAAAAACACGACTTCGGTAGATGAGGTGTAGCTCTTTACTTCTTACTAAGTAGATGACAATGTGTCAGACGTGCTCTATCTGAAAGGAAAGTTAGTCACCACAGAGTTCCACAAGGATCTGTTCTGGGCCTCTTCCTCTTTTCGATATAATATATTGACGACCTCTATTATTACAAAAACGTTCTCACCGCAGATGATACAACATTCAGCTGTAATAGTGCTAACTTCAACGAATAATATCATGAATTTATCTCAAAACTGCTTCACTTTCAAGAAACTTGTGATTGATCTGAGTTACATCGGAATACTAGCGAAAAAAACACGACTACGGTAGATGAGCTAGCTCTTTACTTCTTACTTAGTAGATGACAATGTGTCAGACGTAGTGGTGCTCTATCTGAAAGGAAAGTTAGTCACCACAGAGTTCCACAAGGATCTGTTCTGGGCCTCTTCCTCTTTTCGATATAATATATTGACGACCTCTATTATCACAAAAACGTTCTCACCGCCGATGATACAACATTCAGCTGTGATAGTGCTAACTTCAACGAATAATATCATGAATTTATCTCAAAACTGCTTCACTTTCAAGAAACTTGTGATTGATCTGAGTTACATCGGAATACTAGCGAAAAAAACACGACTACGGTAGATGAGCTAGCTCTTTACTTCTTACTTAGTAGATGACAATGTGTCAGACGTAGTGGTGCTCTATCTGAAAGGAAAGTTAGTCACCACAGAGTTCCACAAGGATCTGTTCTGGGCCTCTTCCTCTTTTCGATATAATATATTGACGACCTCTATTATCACAAAAACGTTCTCACCGCCGATGATACAACATTCAGCTGTGATAGTGCTAACTTCAACGAATAATATCATGAATTTATCTCAAAACTGCTTCACTTTCAAGAAACTTGTGATTGATCTGAGTTACATCGGAATACTAGCGAAAAAAACACGACTACGGTAGATGAGCTAGCTCTTTACTTCTTACTTAGTAGATGACAATGTGTCAGACGTAGTGGTGCTCTATCTGAAAGGAAAGTTAGTCACCACAGAGTTCCACAAGGATCTGTTCTGGGCCTCTTCCTCTTTTCGATATAATATATTGACGACCTCTATTATCACAAAAACGTTCTCACCGCCGATGATACAACATTCAGCTGTGATAGTGCTAACTTCAACGAATAATATCATGAATTTATCTCAAAACTGCTTCACTTTCAAGAAACTTGTGATTGATCTGAGTTACATCGGAATACTAGCGAAAAAAACACGACTACGGTAGATGAGCTAGCTCTTTACTTCTTACTTAGTAGATGACAATGTGTCAGACGTAGTGGTGCTCTATCTGAAAGGAAATTTAGTCACCACAGAGTTCCACAAGGATCTGTTCTGGGCCTCTTCCTCTTTTTGATATAATTTATTGACGACCTCTATTATTACAAAAGCGTTCTCACTGCAGATGATACAAAATTAAGCTGTAAAAGTGCTAACTTCATCGAATAATATCATTAATTTATCTCAAAACTTGTGATTGATTTGAGCTACATCGAAATACTAGCGGAAAAATTATCTAGTATCACTTCATAATATTATAGAATGAATGAACTTATGTGACGGGTGCTTTCCTAGTTATCTTTAGATCAATTTTTCATATCACTTGTTTTTTTTCTTTTTTTTTCTTGTGATCATGTACTCATATGTTTTGTATTATTATTTGCAATCTCTCTGAATCGAACTGATTCATTGCTTTTGTTTTTTTTTCATCTGTGGACAACACGAAAGGGATACCTATAATGTTCGAGGAACATCGTGTTTGCCAGTGGTGGAATTTTGGGAGAGAAGGAAGGTGTTGGAATTTTTCTCGAAAGTTTGGAGGTTGTAAGCATCAGTATGGAATAAATATCTACCAATCGAAATACCTACCTTCAAGTGAAAAACTGATACTCCAGAATGATATTTCTACTGTTTCGATATCAGGTTCTTGCAAAGTTTTCGTTGAAATCACACTTTTCATTCCTCTCATGCTTCATTGGCGAAATTTGCTTTTTTTTTCTGAGATATGTATATGAATTAACATACCGAGATATGATATGATAGAAAAATTGAAGTTTGACGCACATATTGAACAATTAAAAACTGAAATTTCCACTGTGACTGCTCATCATGCCATTCACGGTTATAGCCGTTTCCATTTTTGATTTTGTTTCCGTTTGCCTAGCGAAGAAAAATATTTTCGAATTAGAAAATGCTTCTTCCCATATCCGTCTCTACTAAAATGATTTGCCAGTAAAAATCGATTGTTTGAAAACAAAACAGAATGAATAGAAAAATCACTGGGCAGCAGACCACATTTCAGTTCGCAAGGGTGTGTCAAAATGTGTAAATAAAAATACATTACCTCCCTTACGTGCCGACTCAGCACCGTTCTCTCCCAAGAGATTGACCTTGATGATATGGCTGCCCAAAAATCCCTGAACCTTCCTCATCAGAAACGCGTCCAGTCTCGCCTCAGGATCGCCTGGAAAGTCTCTGGCTAGGTCAGCCACGATTTCTGCAGTGTTTTCTGCTTTGGTATCGTTCTCTTGCACTACGGTGACTCCGGGGAAGATTGTGTAGTTTTCCGCTTCGCTTAGTTTGTCCACCCAGGAGATGACGTCCAGTTTGAGACATGTAGTCGAGTAATTGACATCGCAGTTTCTGGATAAGGCTCTGCCATAGTCGCTTCTATCACTGTTTCAATCAAAGGAAAGTTTCGTATCGTTAGAGTCAATAATATATGTGGGGAATATATCACTAGAATTGATCCCAGCGGCAACACAACGTCGTGAAGAAGAAATCGACAGAATTATTTCGAATGTTCAGAACATCGTGTTAGTATTCAAGGAAATTGGAAATCATGAATCAGATCAGTGGTTCCTACAGTGGAAACAAATTTTCTCTGGTATATAGAATGATTTTGGCGATTAGGGCAACATATCACTGTTTTCCAAGCGGAACTGACGGATACAGTTGATGAAGTCAGATGACACTGCAGGTTGACTAATATGAAGAGAATTTATTCGTGAGTTTGAAGAACTAGCATTGATACTGTTTTATCAATTCGTTGGAGGAAAACTAAGGACAACAGAGCTAGGTTTACGTAGGAAGCTGAAGTTCATTACTGAGATCTGAAAGTGCTGAAAAGAAGGTCGTAATGGAATGAACAGGAACTTCGAATTTCGTAGAAATCTTATCTAAATCAGTTGTAATGTTGATGTTAACAATGAAAAATAGACATTTTCGTAATTAGAGAACCACGAAAGTAGAATCAGATATTTTGGCAAGCTTTCGGAATTGCTGAAGAGTAGTGAAGTAAAGAATTCACACCTCAAAGATACGTATTCTACGTAATTGTGAGTTCAAAATGAATGAAAGAATGATGTGATCTAGAAACCAAATTACCAACTTCAATATAGATAAGAATTCGTTTTATATTCACCTCATAACTTCCTTCTGAACTTGAGGATTGTTTTGACCACACACACCGACTATGTGAATTAACGCGACT
This sequence comes from Gastrophysa polygoni, assembly GCA_963576655.1. Taxonomy (NCBI): domain Eukaryota; kingdom Metazoa; phylum Arthropoda; class Insecta; order Coleoptera; family Chrysomelidae; genus Gastrophysa; species Gastrophysa polygoni. Next base: position 1,704,051 of record OY755084.1, read on the forward strand.
GCAAGTGCAACTCGGCGCGCCATCGTTGTTGTTGATGCAGTTATTGTTTTGAGATGACTGACAGGGTTGAGGTATCACGACTACGTTTTTATAGTCGAGCATTAGAAAGATGGAAAAAATGTACTCAAATTAGTGTCCAGTGGTTAGATGGTATGAGTTAGTGGAGCACGAAGCATTTAAGAGCAGCGCAAGTGACTGAATTGCTAGATAATTCTTCCCGAGCGATATTGAAATAAGTGCTTTGTAATACATCCGCTTCGATCGATAAGGCACCTTTCGATTCTTATCTTTATGAGAACATATAATCATGCGGAAAGATTTCATTATTTGCTGCGAACATACTCATTATTAATCGATGATCTTGAAATCTCCGTTGTCTATCTTTTCAACATCAAAACTTTGAATTCATTTCATTCCTTCTAGCTACTGGATTGGATTCTCCTGTTTTGGGACATGAATCTTCGTTTTCTTCTACGACATCTCTACTTTTTCACTATTTGTTGTATCCGTTTTCCATAGTCTTTCCGTCTTTTTTTTCATCATGTTCCGTGGTTCTTCTTCTTGATTCTGGGAGTAAAGAAACATAATTCTTCTAATGTGTTGCATTAGTTCATCCACCTTGAACAGAACTATAGGATAACGTCGGCCTGATCTGCAAAACCGAAAGCATTTGATCGACTTGACCATGGAATATTATTGAAAAAGCTAGTTCATTTTGGACTCTCTGATTCCCTCTTGGCTTTATTTTGCTCATATCTACATGACAGGAAACAATATGTCTTTGTCAATGGCTTCAAGTCGGTTGAATACTTCGCAACTTCCGGTGTACCTCAAGGGTCTAATCTAGGCCTTCTTCTATTCAATATATTCATAAACGATATTGTTGATGTCATTGATGTGAAGTGCCTGCTATACGCTGATGACATGAAAATATACTGGAACATAAATGACCTGAGTGATTGTGAGCGTCTTTCTCGTAATCTGGACAGAATTCAAAATTGGTGTCAGCTTAATAATTTATCTCTGAATATTTCGAAATGCAATGTTATGTCTTTCACACTCAAATCAGAACCAGTAATTTATAATTATAATGTCGATGGCAGAATATTGGAGAGGCCGAAAACATTCGTTGATTTAGGAGTGACCTTCGATCCTCAGTTTACATTTGTACCTCATGTTGACAACTTAGTTTCTACTGCATTCAAAATGTATGGATTTGTAGTTCGTACCAGTCGGGAATTTTCTGATATAACTACTTCCAAAACGCTATACTTCTCGTTTGTCAGGTCTAAACTTGAATATGCTTCACTGATATGGAATCCTCACTACCAGTTACATATTGACAAAATAGAATCAGTTCAAAGACGCTTTCTAAAATTCTTGAATTTCAAAATGGACGACTCCTATCCACCAAGACATATTGCTCAGAGTGAACTTCCGGAGAGACATAGGATGAATGAATTGAACTGTCGGCGTGAACGCAATTCAGTTATCTTTTTATATAAAATCATTAATAATCATATAGATTGTCCCGCTCTGATAGAAAAACTTGATTTTCATATTCCAAGAGCTGCATCACGAGTCAACAGCACATTTTATCTCCCAGCAGCACGCACAAACATTCTTAAGTTCTCACCTTTACACAATATATTGTCGAAATACAACTCAAAAAGCTCTCAGATAGATATATTTAACTGTTCTATAAAACTTATCAAATCCGAATTCTTCAAATAATCTGATACATAATGTAGTAGGCTGCATGTATGATTCTGCAGAATGTTGTTAGTATTTTATTTTATGTTGTAATTATATACCTGCTTACATTCCTGTTCTGTAGATGGGATTTATCCTGAGAACAGTGTACAAATAAATAAATAAATAAATAAATAAATAAATAAAACCAAGTCTACGATTTGCTGAATTTCACTTGTTGACGCCATCTCCGATTATGAATCAACACAAAAATGTTGCTTGTGAAATTGAAAATTTTGGACACAGGGACCTCCTTGGTTCCACAGATTCAGCCGGAGATATCGAATGATAACGACACTGAATAAGATTGGGTTCACCTATGGTTTATATTTCAATATATATCTCAATAGGGTTGTGGTTAGAATCATCCCCGACTTCATGATCTCCATCTGAGGCTTCAACTTTTCTGATGCGCCAATGTTGACAAAAACTAATCAATTGAGATTGAAAAAGATAAAGAATATGCTATCAGGCTAACCAATAATTACTCTTCAATCAGTACTCAAACATATTCATATCAAGATCAATCTTAGAAAATTCTCCCTTTGTAATTTCATTACAGTCACATTTCAAGAATCTCAAGAATCATCTCACACTATTCGTTGAAGAAGTAACCACCATTGATTTGGTGTTTCTTCTTATTCCATTCGATTGATACCATCGCAAGTGGCATCATGAGACACATTTTTTGCAGTCGGTGGAATGAACTCTTCCTGTAGAAGACAGTATCAGACGAGACATATCGACCTAATCAAAACCAATTGATATGATAAATAATTTATTGACATCAAACTAATCCTCAGCGACATAATCCTGTTGAAGTTTGTACTCTGGTTGAAGACCAAGTGGCAATGGTACATCAAAACTTGTGTAGAAGACTACATCATAACACTAAAACGAATCAATATAATAAATAATTTATTGGCATTAGATACACTATCCTACTGGGGTTTGTACTCCGGTTGGAGACCGAGCGGCAATGGCATATCGAAGCTCCTTCCGTACCCAGAATGCCCTCCGCCATGATGGTAATCCTCGTGCGCAGACGAATGCGAAGCGGAGTGAGTATAAACAGGCTTGGCCACCACTTCGTAGGTGGTCTTACCACCTCCGCCTGAAAGCGACTTCAAACCGATGATCGCCGAAAGCATCAGCGAGATCAAACCGGTCATGAGAGCTTTCCCAGCGAGCGCTGCCAAAGCTCCGAGTGCCAAAGCCATCAGAGTTCCCTTCATCATGGCACCGGCAGCGAGCAGCATCCCCATACCTCCATCGCCCTTCTTGCCCCCTCCGAATCCCCCACCTCCGCCCCCTTTTCGCGCCGACTCCGCATCCTCTTGCTCCAGGTTGACTTTGATGGAGTGGCTGCTGAGGAATCCTTGCACCTTCTTCAGCAGGAAAGCGTCCAAACGAGCGTCTGGATCGTTGGGAAACTCTCTGGCTAAGTCGGCCACGATGTCTGCCGTGCTGGATCTGGCAGTGGAATTGTCACGTACTATGGATACGCCCTTGAAGACGCTGTAGTTGTCGTCTTCGTTGAGCTTATCCACCCAGGAGACTAGATCCAGTTTGAGGCAGGTGGTGGAGTAGGATCTCTCGCAATCCTTGGCCATGGACCTCTTGTAGTCGCCCCGGTCGGTGGTTTTCAGGGTGCGTTCTTCCGAGGAAGACACGGAAATCAACACTGTCACTAGGAACACTCTGATCGACCACATTGTCGTCTCTGAAGATGTGTTGGCGAATGATGTCGGTGGATTTAGACGGTGCTTTTATAGGAGCAGTATGTTTGGAAAAAAAAAGTGGCTTTTTATCTTCCAAATCGAATGCGATGGCTAGATGAATGGGAATAAGTGGAGCACAAAGTAATTGTAAGCGCAAGTGACGGGCATGAATTTGTTGATTTTCGGACAGTGCCGGACGAGATCGATCATCCATTTAGAGAGATTGTTCGATTGAACTCACATACACATGATACGACTTGCGTTACTGTAATATTTCCTTCTTCAAAAAATTTCGTCGATATTCTTTCATCGGATGGAGTATAATCTCGTTTTTTTTTTTCAATTTGCGTCATAGTGGATGAGGAAGAGAGCACCTTTGGTCGGATTTGCTCTTCTGGCGACATTCATACCCTCACCCTTGAGGATGTATAAAAATCTCATCCTGAGAGAGCATAATTCCATCAAATTCACTGTTGATCATTATCTTTTTCAGTTCCGTCTAGTATTGTGCTGCTAGCATCCGATGTTTACTAGTCAAAAAGTAGGATTTAATATTATGAAGATGAACATATCTTACTAAATTATCATGACTCAAAAAATTCAACTACGAACATGAGATGTAGATACTTGAAAACACATGAATCTATTTCACAATCATAGGAAAATTTTTACAGAGCGGTTGATTATATCGAAAACTGCATTCTCCTGAACGGAGACAATAATATTCCTTCTTGTTCAGTTGATATAGATAGAACTTGGCACCCACTTCTGAAACTTGAATATGAAAATGGAAAATTCAATATCAATTAATGAAAACACCTTGTAACCAGAATTCCTCCTTCTAGCAAATCGTCACTTTTCAGTGTCAAAACCGACAACATATTGGAAAACTTTGCGAAGAGAAAACTATTTCAATTGTGTTGAAAACGGGAGCAGATTTGTTCCCGAAACGTCCACCAAGGTAAGATGAGGTTTTATTCTTAACAAAAATATTTGTATTTCCAAATTTCTTCAAAAACAAGGTGTCACTATCACAAATAGAGAATTTCTCTTTTAGGTATCTGAAGGTTTGATTTCAAGCGCAGTGACATTTGGGGAAGATCACAAAATCTGTCCTTACTAAAAATATATTGAAATAATTTTCAAGAACTTCTACTCTATTTTTCAGAAACGAGGAGAGAAAATCCCACAAAAAGCTGGAAAATGAATGAATCACCTCCACGAAAAACTTACAGACAGTATTTAGAAAATATGTGTAGAAATGTTCGAGGTGGACATTTTTTAATCGAATACCCTTTCAATTCGCACTTCATCATTTTTATACTCAGGTACTTTGTCTCGCTGTGATTTCTGGAATCTATTTGCAGGAATCGTGAAATCCCTTCCATTCCATTCAGAAAGTTCATTGTCCTGTTTATATTCATCTGAGTGCTTTTTTACATAGATCAGGTCCTCACACAGTTTTCTTGAATAGGATTCATCTATTTATATTCATTTTCGAGATGGAAGATTGTTCTACTCTTCTTTTACTCTTCATACTCTTCTTGAAAACAGTCACTTCATTCCTTCAGTTCCTTCAGCTCTGGAATCTATTTCCCCAGGATTGTAAGGGATACAGTAGGTAGTTTTTCTCTTGGAAAGCGTTTCGAAAAGCATCTGTATTCACTATATGAATGACACCTAATTTAGAAGTTGTTCTTCCTAGGCACGTTGGAAGATGTCAAATTTGATTGTTTATTGGAAGATTATCATCGGATCCGGTCCTGTTTGTATGATGGTGGACAACTGCTATAACTCATCTCATTGCATTTCTCTCTTAACTATCACTGCGCCAGTTCTTCAATTTTTTTCACGAATACTTGTGTGCATGTTCTTCTGTACTGTTCTTTGTTTTTTTTTTCTGCTTGACTAGATCCAACCTCAACATAGAAAATTCGATGTGAGCTCCGGTAGCATATTTTATAATGATTGTACAGTGAATTTGGATCATTCTTCAAGGTCTTGATTTTCTTCGGCTTGTGATTCTTTAATGCAAATATAATTACCTGCGCTCTCATTTTCATCAAACATGAGATTAGGGTTTCGAAGTGAATGTTCCTACAGACACAATTAGTTTCATTTCTACATCTGTACATACAATTCGATGTTTTGTTAGTCGATCAAGTAGCTCTGGTGAAAGTGAACTTGAAATTTTTTAAAACTACGATATGCACTATTAGACATGGAAATGATATTGGAAAGCTGTCTAGCAAAAAGGATTCTACAATCGCTTGATGAAATGTTTCTCTCGAACTTTTGTCATTGATGTAATGAACTAGTTGGGTCAACTTTGATTTACATCACTACAAGAACCAAATTTGCAGGACCTCGCACAGATCGATAAGATCAGATATCATTTTGTTTTCCAAGATCTCTCAGTGTCGCCAATAAATATTGGTATATTCTTTGAGGTTATGTCTGTTTTGACTGTCTGTTAACTTCAAAAAGTACAGGGTTTTCATATTTTCGTGCTATTTCAATTTAGAATCAGATAATAGAGGTGTGAAGGCTAGTTCACTCAGCTATTTTATATCATTCATCTAACGATGAAACAGTGTTTTCGAATCCGATAGAATCATCAACCACAGTGCAAGAGCTGACAGAATTCCATAGCATATTTAATTCGCATACCTATTGATGATGAAGTGATATCTCGATCTGAAAATCAGGAAACATACATCAGCTCGAATAAGGCACCCATCCTTATCATTATGAATCCTCATAGGTTGTTTCAGCAAGTCTCATTAACATATTCAGGTATGATGATGAACAAGTCAAGTTTTTATCAGAAACTATGAGATACAATGAATTCGTTTCTGTACCACGCCGAATTCAAACTGTCACTAGTTGAAACACGTGTGTATATTACGATTTGGAATAGTTTGCAAATGATTTCTCGATAGTCCAGTCATGTATCGTTGGAAATTAGGACCCCACGACATCGTCTAGAATTCATGAGAAGACAATGTAAGAGTAGACTCACCAACTATCAATCTTTCGACAACTAAGAAGTTTCCATGAGGTCGCCGCGGTGGCGATGAGCGCAAAGGCGCAGTGATTATAACTAGAGCCACTCTTCGGTCGTGGGTTCAAATCCCACTGCCTGCAGAAATGCGAAAAAAAAAGTGACTTGGGTGTAGTTTGAATGAGAGTGTTGTCCCATATATGATACATATATACTACCTGATCTGGTGAATTGACAAGCCGAAAAGACAGTGAGAATCCAAGAACCCAAACTCCATGAGTCGAGATGGTCAAGATGGCGGGGGACAGAATAACGCTATGAACAATAAAACGACTTTATCTAGGAATCATCGGAGAACGAAGGGAATAAATTAACAATAAAATTATGAATAAATTAAGAGAAAGAGTCGGGTGTCGGTCAGGCTGGCTTGTATTCGGGCTGCAGCCCCAACGGAAGAGGCGTATCGAAACTGCGGCCGTAGGAAGAATGCCCGTACCCCGGATGCCCGTGCTCTTCGTGGCCCACAGAATGCGACGACGAGTGCGAGTAGATCGGCTTGGAGACGATCTCGTAGGTGGTGGATTTGTGGCCGTGGCTGGTCAGCGCCTTGAGTCCGATGATCCCGGAGATCAGCAGCGAGATCAGCCCAGTCATCAGTGCTTTGCCGGCGATCGCTGCGATTCCTCCCAGCGCCAAGGCCATCAGCGTCCCCTTCATCATGGCCCCGGCGGCCATCATCATCCCCATTCCGCCACCCCCTTCGCCACCGCCGCCGCCTCCTTTGCCCCCCAATGCCCCTCCTCCGCCGCCTTTCCTGGCCGACTCCACTGCGTTCCTGAAGCGAGAAAGGAGAATTCATTTATATCGTTATATCGGAATGATATGAGGAGAAGTTCGAAAACTGTTGGCTAAAGATCGTTCGTAGTCTCGCGACCAGTCGCCATTCATCAAATAGATGTATGCATGCAATTTTCAAATTCAATATCTGATCTCATTGCTATATCATATTATGATAAAAATAAGCAACAGTGATGATTGATGATAATATATAAAAAAATATGCTCTCTTCTTGAATTTTTCTGTATCTTGCCAAGTTGTCGAGACACATCGCATATCCCTGGACCACACAAGAACCATATGGAGAAAAATAGGAAATATTCAAGAGTTGCTTCAAAAAACGATTGCACTATCTGGTAAACTACTCGACAGTTCTCGGCAACTAATTTATAATCTATTAACTCCAAAATGGCAATGAAATATATTCACTATTTTGTCCTTTCGAAGTCGACTCAATCGAATGACAGAAGTATTACTCATAATATTCCCCGGAAAATTCATTGTAATCAATCAGCCTTTTGTGGAATAGTGAATTCAATGATCTTGTGTAATTTTTTCTCGTCACATGAAAATTAATGTTTCCTCTAGTGGGATAATCATGAATTTCATTCTGATAAACAATGAATTGGTTGAAGTAAGAAGGAAGTTTTCCAGATGTTAGTTTGAAAATGAAAATCATTCAGTAGTAATATAACCTCTACAAATAGACAATTTACATTGAATTGGGAATATCTATCGAATTTCGAAAGTACTCTCATTTCTCTATTCCGCAAATTCTGCAACTTCGCATCGAAAATAAGATGAAATGAAAGACAGTGGTTGATTATAGTAGTAAAAACGGTAAGAGAGGTTTGAAATGCCAAGCATATGTTGATACGTGTCAACCACATTTGCAAATTTACCAACAATATATTGGAAATGTTTTTCCAACTTAAGAACTTCAGAATCTGTCATGAATCGACGATATTCAAATTGTTCACCACACATTATGTTGTATTCGTATGTATGTATTCATGTTGAGTGGTCATAATCATAGACTCACTTTCCTTCATCAGTTCAATTTATTGATGTTGAGAAATCCAGCTCACTTCATCAAACGTTTTATTGATTCCATGAATAGCATTTGATATATTAACATTAACGACTTGTGATTATGGGTACTGGAACAACTATACTGGTATTGAGTTGATGAGGAAGAACTCCAGTTTGAAGTGGAGTATTCACAATGTTCAAGATAATGAGACCAAAATTTGAATCAACAATGGGATAAATTTTTTCATACTTTGCTATTGAAACTTTGTTTGTTTTATTGTGTTAGCTTCTCATGATCTGCTTTACATCTTTCAAAGTCACTAACTTGCATGACAAGAGCCTGTATTCAATTCTAGATAGATAAAGAATTTCAAAGACCAGGCAATGATGGGTGGAATTTCATCCTCGATTAGTACTAAACTATCTATAAGAAGTTGATCCAACAACCCAGCTTCATTGAGGTCTGACGTGGTTTTCATTTTTATTCGACCTCTTTCAAAAACAAAAATGGTGGGGCATCGGATGATTTTGAGTGTTTTGAATGTATTCCAAATTTCTTTCTGGTCATGTGAACAATTATCAATCTCTTGTAATAGTTTGATATTTTCAGTTTCAAGAAGACTCACAACTTTATTTTTACAATCACAACTTCCATTTCTTCATTTCATCAATTCTTTTTTATTTTCCCTTCACTTTATTCATTGTTATCGATATTTTGTCATGAAGAATCACGAATGTATCGAACTTTGAATAATCACTCTCAAATACCGATTATTCATGGATGAAATTGGTCCTTCAGGCCGGATTTGAATGAAATGAAAGAAATCCACCTTCTAAGATACATTGGCGATTTTCACAGTATTTGATAGTTATAGACTGGCGTCGTCGGCTGCAAAAATACCTTCCAACTCTCATAACCATCAAAATGGAATTTTCGGACCAACACGAAAACTTTTCTGATTGAATATTCGTATCAACGAACGTGGAGACAATGTCGAAGAAAAATGTATTTTTGAGAATTGCCTTGACATTGATAAGCCCTTCAAAATCACTCTAGAATACAGTTTGATCATGGCAGTAGGTTTTCATCAACTTCATACCTGTTGAGAAGGTCCAACCTCAAGGAATGGCTGGTCAGGTACGACGCCACCTTCTTCATCAAGAAGGCGTCCAGCCGAGCATCGGGATCGTTCGGGAACTCTCGGGCCAAGTCGGCCACCATATCGGCCGTGTTCGCTCGGGCGCTCGACTCCTCTCGTATCACTGACACTCCGGGAACTACACTGTAGCTGTCCTGCTCGTTGAGTTTGTCCACCCAGGACACGAGGTCGAGTTTGAGGCACGTGGGGGAGTACGACTTCTCGCAGTCTCTGGATAGGGATTTCTTCGGTTTCGGTTCGGTTTTGTCTTCCGAACCTCGGGCTAAAGTCGACGTTAGCACTAGGAAGACCGCGAGAGAGTTCTTGGAGAACAACATGTCGGCTGATGTTCTCTCACTGATGCCTTTGTGGCTGTTCCGTCAGTTTATATAGCGGTGGTGTAGGGTATAGGGAAAAATGCATCGGCTTGTTTATCTAGGATCTGTGATTAACGTTTATCTTGAATGGAAATTGCTCTCTATACCAGTTACTGCGTTGCTGGTACGCACATTGGCGTGCTACATACGCATGTACGGACGTTCAATCGCTCACAATATCGTATCTGGAAGTTGTCGAAATTATGAATTTCCACAAAGAGGAAAATTTTCAGCTCATTGAGAATTCGAAGGAATTGAAGATTCTAGAAGAATATTGAGCCAAAAAAATGGGGAAAGTCATGCTGACTATAATTGTCAAAACAAATTGCGAAAACTGCTTCACAAAAACTCGGTTTTCTTTTCCGTGCGAAGAGATACTTCACATCCCAGCAACTGCTCATGATCTACAAAGCACAAATTCGACCTGTCCTGGAGTACTGCTCACATGTTTGGAGCTCAGCCCCCAAACATACGCTAAAGCTCTTAGATTCAATTCAGAAGAGAGCTATTCGCCTAGTCGATGACACAACACTCACCAAATCATTGACCTCTCTAGATCATCGTAGAAAGGTCGGCGATCTTTGCCTTTTTTATAGGTACTTTCACGGTCGGTGCTCAACGGAAATATCATCTATTATGCCACCACGCGCGAATTCTAGTAGACAAACCAGACGAGCTCAAGCTGGTCACCCCTACACTGTCAGGCTCGAGACCTGTCGAACATCGCTATACCAAGCATCATTCATCAATAGAACGGCAAAGTTGTGGAATTCTTTGCCTAGTGAAGTCTTTCCTGATTCTTACAACCTCCAAACATTCAAGAAAAATTCCAACACCTTCCTTCTTTCCCAAAATTCCACCGCTGGCTAACAAGATGTTTCTCGAACATCATAGGTTTCCCTTTCGTGTTGTCCACAGATAAAAAAAAAATATTATGATTCAGATGTCGTGACCAGGAATTCTGACGTTAGGTCTTTCATTTTATTGTTTATATTCCAAGCGCTCTTGCAAGGCTGTTGGTGTCTCTGTCAGAAAGTATGGATGTGACAGACATCTAATAATGGATACGTATGTCGTGATGAATGAAGAATTTTCTCATGATTAGTTCTTCCAACAGTTCATATTTTTTTGGGGTAGTGGCGAATGGCTTGGATCTGTTCTTGTATCTGTTCGCTTTCTACCGATTCAAGGATCTCAAATTTCTATAATCATTCGAAAAATGTAGGAAGCACAGAAATGGTTCTTGTGAGGAAGCTAATTTGAGTGGGTACTATCGAATAATTTCATTCATGCCAATCTCTGAACTGGATCTCATGCTGTTCACACCTTGTATATAGTATAGATGGACTTCAGGGTGATTCACTGCAGGGTGATTTATTAATAATAATAAAAATGTACATTTGAGTCAGAAATAGTTGCAGTTCAAACAAGAAATATGGTTTTTATAATGAGTTTTATATAATCGTTGTTATGTTGCCTTCTGGTTTTCAGTTGACTCTTCATGGAATCTTGTTTATTGAAATTCGAAGCGCTGACTCTAATAGTGAGATTGTAGATAACTTATATCCAGATTAGTATACTGCTCAGTTGGTTTTGGTAGAGTCAGCTGCAAAGTGTGCTGATTTTTCTCCAGTGCAGAAAAATTGATAGAAAATTTTGCAATGTTGCTGATGGCAAATTATCAAACACAATCATGATCATGTTCTGGTCCTCAAAATTTCTGCTCTCGATATCACAGTTCATATAGCTGCAACTTATCTTATCGATATATCATGATAAAGCCCTTTTGTCACTACGCTCATGATCTCGTCGATACTTTCATCGTAGTGAATGCGACATTGATCTGATAGAAATTACTAAACGCATATATTGCACTAGTTATCTCTGTACTCCTCATTACTCATTACCGTCTCGAGAAAAATGAATACTGGTATTCAAGAATGATGCTGAGAAAGTTAGAAATATTAAACGCTCTATATTCAATAGGATGTCGTATGGTGTTCCAGATTCGATTAGATTTTTGCATTAGCTCGAAATCATCCATGTCATTAATTCGTGTTGCCATTCAGGTCAATTGAGAATATTAATGATAATAATATTAATAATAATAATAAACGTCTTTATTGTCAATAGAAAAAAAAAACATTACAATTTAATGAAACTGATGGCGAAGTCTAGCTTGAAGCTATTCCACTTAACCACCAAAGGGCAATTGCCCAAGAGAAGGAAAAATTATATATAAAGAAAAAAAGAAAAAAAATCAATAACACGACAGTAGAGTCACATGAAATATTTTGGTGATGTTGGAAATGTTGGCTGGATCCACAATATTGGTGTTTATAGAAAGAATACGATTTTTGTAGAAATGAACGAGTGCACCTAGTATAATGAATATTACAATATGGAATAAGTTGAGAATACCACTTTCTAAATGAATAAAAGAAGTTTACAAAGCTGGCCGAGACATTTTTCGCTGTGTTTCAAATAGTTGATATTTTAATTTATACTTAAATTTATTGATATTGAATATTTTGAATTCATCAGGTAAATGATTGTACATCTGAATGGCATTAAATACAAATGACTTTTGGAACATTGCAGTTCTGTGCTGGGGCATGGTCAGGGTGGAACTATTCCTGACATTTTTTGAGTGTATTTTGGATCTAGGAATGAATTTACGTACTAGAGCAGGTGAGTTAGGATCATTGAGAAGTTTGTGTGTGAAAGTACCTAGATGGAGTTGCCTCCTGTTTTCCATGTTGAGCCAGTTACATTCTTGAAATTTTTGAGAAATATGATCATATTTTCTGATTCCATAAATTAGTCTACAACAGCTGTTTTGCACTTTCTGAATCTTGTCTCGAGGTTGATGCTAGCGTTGCCCATTTAGAACCACAAAATCAGATCGATTCTATTATTTGTGTATCTATTTTCTTCAGATATCAGCAACAATATGCATTGATGAATTCTTGTATATCAATACATCATGTTGTCGACATCATTTCGAGAAGAAGTTTGTTCCATTTCATGCATAGCTGATATATTTTTTTCTCAATTCAGCATCGGGGACATTTCAAAATTCCTTCAGTTCATTGATGAACCACTCCATCAAAGTCATAAAGATTCTTGTGATCATGAGAATAATTGATACTATCAGTTATAACGAACAATCCTTTAATTATAAATAATTGAGTGATTAAATACTAAAATAATTACTTCACAATACTCCTAATTCGAGAATTTCATCAATGTTACTAATGAATAAAACTTCATTAGGTTCAGATTCGATTCCATGCTTCGTGCTAATAACAATCAATTACCTAGGCAGTTCATAATGATAGAGCTTTGTTGGTTTGTTCATGAAATGATATACTTGATGAAAACTAGTCAGTATTCCATTTGTCAATTCATATTCAGTTGAAATTCAGCCTATATCTAACATTTGAGAAGAATTCGCACTAGTTCGAAATCGATAGAAAAAAAAAACTGTTCATTGTTATCTCATTATTATAGATACATGAGGAATGGAATAATTGTTCTCATTTTGTTAAAATGGATGAATTTGAAGGATCAACAGAGAACTGTAGCTGATTGGAAACCAATAATATAATAATAAGAAATTTCACGATAAAACAAACTTGTTAGTAAACACAGCAATATTGCTAAGTCAAGGGAATTTTGTTAGTTGTAATATATCTGCTGTCCGCTCAATTATTTTGCCAACAATTCCATGAAACATCGACTCATGTTCGAGCTGTAACAATATAGATCGTAGGAAATATTTTTAATTGTTGATATGAATCAGTAACTAATACCAAATTGACCTACCAACAATAAGGATCATTTCTTTGATAGAACCGTCGCATGTTCACTGCCCCACAACAATTTTCTGAACAGATGAAATATCTTCGTTGGATGTTCATCAATATATAAGAGCATCCAGGCTTGAAATATGAAGAGGAAAAAAAACTTCACAGTCAGAGTCTGTGAGCTATCCACTATGACATTGTCGAGAGTATCAACCAAGAATTCTGAGGTTTGATTTACCTCTTCATTGTTTTCATTTCCACTCATTCTAGTGTACTGAATATACTATAATGACTATATTACGGTTCATATTGAAATATTCATGACAATTTTGATTTTTCAAATATTCTACCACACCCCAAATGCAAGGCAGGTCAATGGACTTTTCAAGAATTTCGCAAGCTCTTCCTGAACAACAACACTTTTGGTCTATCGAACAAACCAACTTCCAGGCGACGATCAGCTGTAGCTGAACTTCAGTTGACTACCGAATCGACTTATCGTCCAAGTAGTCTAGTCTAGTATAGTCTAAGCAATCGTATGGTACCCCAAGCCCAAAGGCGACCCAACCAAGCTTCCCTCAGAGGAAGACCTGCTCCATTGTGGACCACCTTGAGGTACGATCTCGTAGGACACGGGTGGATAGGGTCGGCTCTCTATAAGCCCCTTCAAGGCCGTGGCCCCTGCGATCGCTAGGGCTGCCACACCCACGCCCAGGCCCTTGAAGGCTACCAAGGCTACGGCGGAAAGCAGCAGGGGGAATATCACGGCGGCCTTGAGTTTGAGTAACAGCAGAATCGGTAGGATGATTCTTCTCAGCTTGCGTGTGCGGCCTTCTGGAATGAGTGAAAAAATTGCCTTCAGTCTATATTTATGCGTGGCAGTGAAGGTGTATTGTCGCATTTGACCATTGACCATTGACCATTGACCATTGACCATGAGAAAGAGACGCAGCGATCAGGATCAGCTGAATGTTGACAAAATATTTTAAAGTGCTCTCATGTGGCTGATGATGCTATTGTATTGAGCAATTCGACATTTGCATTCATTTTCATCCGAATCGAGTGTAAGATCATTCTCACATATACAGGGTGTTCCGGTGATCATGTTACAAACTTCTAGGGTAGATGAAACACACGAGAATGAGAAGAAAGTTCATGTGAACATGGGTCCGGGAACGCTTCTTCAGGGAGCTAGGGCCCTTCGAAGATGACCTCCAAAAACTACTTTTCGTTTTATAGCTTCGGTATTACTGCAGCTATCGCAACCAATTTTGGGACATGAAATCTAGTTCGTAGGTTCATCAATTTGAGCCTTCCGGATTTTGTCACCTTTAACCAGGGGCGTACAAACCAGGGGGGTATTTGGGCAAATTTGACCCTACTCCTCTTAGGCTTCAACTTCTTACCATTTTCATATCTGATTATGATTCTCCAATGCCTTTTACATATGAAAGGTACTCTTGTAAAAATCGCTATCTGTCACCGTTTCCTCCGAAAATGGCTAAATCCAATCAATAATAAATTATTGGTCTTAAACCAATATTACGTTGAAATATGAAAATGAGGTTCAGTACAGATAGTGAGCATTATTAGTTAGTTAAATCTTCTTCTTTAATGGAAATGAATTAAATTAGAGAAATTTATTGCCTTTTCGAAATTCGGGGTATAAAAAGTTTTTTTTTTATCTGTGGACAACACGAAAGGGAAACCTATGATGTTCGAGGAACATCGTGTTAGCCAGCGGTGGAATTTTGGGAAAGAAGGAAGGTGTTGTGATTTTTCTTGAATGTTTGGAGGTTGTAAGCATCAGGAAAGACTTCACTAGGCAAAGAATTCCACAACTTTGCCGTTCTATTCATGAATGATGCTTGGTATAGCGACGTCCAACAGGTCTCGAGCCTGACAGTGTAGGGGTGACCAGCTTGAGCTCGTCTGGTTTGTCTACTAGGAATCGCGCGTGGTGGCATAATAGATGATATTTCCGTTGAGCACTGACCGTGGAAGTACCTATAAAAAAGGCAAAGATCGTCGACCTTTATACGATGTTCTAGAGAGTTCAATGATTTGGTGAGTGTTGTATCATCGACTAGGCGAATAACTCTCTCCTGAATTGAATCTAAGAGCTTCAGCGTATGTTTGGGGGCTGAGCTCCAAACATGTGAACAGTTCTCCAGGACAGGTCGAATTTGTGCTTTGTAGATCATAAGCAGTTGGGATTGTTGTTGTCCTGTACTAATAGATTCAAAAAATACCATTTCACAGGTGAGTTATTGAATAATGTTGACCACATTCCAAATAGACCCTAGTTCGCGCCTAGAGATTGAAATCATTGTGCATTATTTCAGGGGGGATTTTTCCTAAAGTCCACATGAACGAAGGTTGAAAAATGGCTCCTAAAGAAGATTGGGCTCTTTGAACATATGATCGTGAATGAAATTTTGCCTGTATATCTCCAGAACGATTTGAGGTTAGATGATGAAATTTCACACGGTGACTGATGCTGAATCCTGGAAGAAAATATATGGAGGAAGATATCCAACTATTTGTGTCAACGAATTGAAAATCCTTCAGTTCCCAAAACAGAACTGTATATCGTGAGAGATACAAAATCGAGATGTTCATAGAGACAAGAAAATTGCTAGAAATCAGTCGTTGTATGAAAACAATTTCCACTGTTCTAATGAATTTTGATGGCCCTGATATTCTCTAATTGCGAATTATGGTAGAAATATGTATAACTCCGATCATAGGAATTGAGCTGTTATTAGGTACAGTCGCTAGGTTTAACTATAAATGAGATATGCCGACATTCTCCAATCCAGATCATTTATACCGTTCGAAATGAAATCGAAGAATATTTCCGATTCATCGAACATACTGAGTGTCGCAATGATTCTTCCGAAGGAAAAATAACTCTTTCCAAATAGCTAGTTGAATGCATGTGGAAAATATTCGGATTGA
Source organism: Gastrophysa polygoni (assembly GCA_963576655.1). Taxonomy (NCBI): domain Eukaryota; kingdom Metazoa; phylum Arthropoda; class Insecta; order Coleoptera; family Chrysomelidae; genus Gastrophysa; species Gastrophysa polygoni. Next base: position 1,720,683 of record OY755084.1, read on the forward strand.
TAGAACAACTGTGAATCAAATAGACAGGAACTGTACACATACTTCTATAATCGAAACATTGTACAGGATACAAGACACACATATTGAAATTTCAGTATTGGTGGAATTAAATCGAGCCTTTCAATTTTGAAGAACTTCTCAAAAAGTGTGACCCACTTTTTTGAGCTACCTTGTGATAATCTCAATGTTTGTACGATTTCTACCGGTTTTTTTCCAAATGTAGAGCTTGATGAACTTGATTATATGAACAGCATCCAAGATATACTATATCTATTTCCAGGAGTGGAATCTTTGGATTCCATAATAGTATTTCTTTCATCATATCACCTCCTTCTTATAAAAAAAATCATGGATTCACCACCTCTAAAATCATCGAAAAAATCGAATAGCGCCAGAGATATCGCATAGATGGAAATCAATGACTGAAAGAAAGAAGAAGAAAAAAGAAAGAAGAAGAAGAAGAAGAAGAAGAAAGAAGAAGAAGAAGAAGAAAGAAAGAAGAAGAAAGAAGAAAGAAGAAAGAAGAAAGAAGAAAGAAGAAAGAAGAAAGAAGAAAGAAGAAAGAAGAAAGAAGAAAGAAGAAAGAAGAAAGAAGAAAGAAGAAAGAAGAAAGAAGAAAGAAGAAAGAAGAAAGAAGAAAGAAGAAAGAAGAAAGAAGAAAGAAGAAGAAGAAGAAGAAAGAAAGAAGACTACAGTGGGAAATATAAAGTGGAAAAAGCATACAGCCACAGGCTTGATATGCTCGAAGCGCTAGTATTCTTCAGGAAACTCTGTGTTTGCTTGCCAATCCAGACACAATTTTTGTTACCTTACTCAAGTTTTCTGATTCTGAGCTCCAATCATCATATTCGAACTGCTCTGCTGATCGGTGCGATGCGACTCAGGACAGTGACCGAGAAATCATTTATATCGAGAGCCGAGCAGAAAATTGAAAAGGAATGGGAGAAATGCGGAGAGGAAGTCAGTCGATTGAGATTCGAGTCGTTCGAAAACGGAAGTGTGTCACTAAACTAATGAGTCAGACTTGCGCTCTAGAGTGAACTGCAACTCAATCAGAAGCACTAGACTACCGAAGCACCAGTGGTCGAAGTTCGGAGACGAGTCGCCTTGTGATATCTTCATTGTGCGATTTCGAACGGATTTCATTTTGATTTCCAGAGCTCCTCGGACTCGATTATATGATCAAAAAACGCCACAGTACAAAAGAAAACAAAAGCCTACTACCTACTTCCTGCAGAGAAATTTCAAGTAAAAAATGCACTACACCTTTCATCGTTCGTTTTGCCTGGTTTTGGGCAAACTCTCTGTCTCATAACAAAGCACACATTCGACCTGTCCTGGAGTACTGTTCACATGTTTGGAGCTCAGCCCCCAAACATACGCTGAAGCTCTTAGATTCAATTCAGAAGAGCTATTCGCCTAGTCGATGACACAACACTCATCAAATCATTGACCTCTCTAGATCATCGTAGAAAGGTCGTTTTTATAGGTACTTTCACGGTCGGTGCTCAACGGAAATATCATCTATTATGCCACCACGCGCGATTCCTAGTAGACAAACCAGACGAGCTCAAGCTGGTCACCCCTACACTGTCAGGCTAGAGACCTGTCGAACATCGCTATACCAAGCATCATTCCTCAAAGTTATGGAATTCATTGAATACTCTATTGATTAATGTGCAGTACTATGACTCACTGCTTATTTTGGCGAACGGATATTATTCTTTGTAAATTTCCTCCCTCATCGAACATTTTCCTTCATTATCAGAACTAGACGAACTGTTATAACTCTTCAACATTTCAACTTCAACAAATTTTCAACAACCCAATTACTCACTTTCTGCAAGAATTCGTGTCAATATTCTTTGCATATGTGAACTTGACTATTAGAGTGGATTGTTGGACATAAAAAGTTCCCTGCATTTTTGATTCGACTATGAAATCATTTCAACTCCGAAGTGTTCAATAAAATTGTGTACAGGCTAGTTTTGAGAGTTGGTGAAACTAATAGCGTGAAGTTTTTGAAAAATTTGTGGAAATTTCACTTTCAATTTTTGCTCAAAGTAGATTGGCAGCTAAAAACCTCCTTCACAAAATTGAAAATCTTCCCAATAGGATGATACTCATGGGGAAATGTTTATGGTAAATGAAAAGCATAATCAGCCCTGTCATTTCCTGTTATCTCTTCTGTGATTTCTAACCTCTAGACGTGCTCCTTGATTGGCCTGTGATTTTGCACCAATTTGGCCGTTGCCTCATCAACCATGATTTCTATTTACTTTCGATGTTTAGCGTGCTTCTAGCATCCGCAACTCTATATGTTCGTTCTCATATTTCGCTTGTTGCAACTTCATGTGTTCATATCAATTTCAATAATATCACCCAATGTACCTCTTGTTGAGTTAACGATTGCAAGAATTATGTCGAAGTGATATTCATGGATGCTTCAGCAATTCGTTCCCACGAGAATGTGCACAATTTGCTAACCAAAAGTCACTTTTACCATAACATCACAGCTGGCGGAAGAGTTACTCAGCTAAACAGTTCCTTCCTCAATCGTTTCGAGTTTGGTGGGGAGTGAGCATTCGATTGCTTTTACTCGAGAGTCCGACCCAGAAATGTGTGTTCTTGAACATGGACTTGGCACTACTGAACTGGCAATGAAACTAGTAGCTATTTGCGGTATGTCAAGGTCCAATCATCAGGTAGGTATTTTGTAGGTTGTCTGCTTTATCAGAAGAAGCATCGATCTCTGAAGTTTGGGAGATTTTACTGGATATTTTATAAATTATTTTATAAATCTGATTCGAGATCTTCAGGGGGGTATTGACAGGTATTGACATTTCTTCCATTATCCAGAGAAATAACTTTCAACTCATATCGCAATTGTAAGGTTCTAATTATATAATTATGGCACTAGACAATTGAATTCTTTGATGGCAAATACATTCAGGTCGAACTTTGGTAAACAATCAATATTCCATGATGGAATAATTTTATACAACTTCTTACCGAATGAGCTCCAAAATATACATGATCCAAGAATATTCAAAACTAATCCCAAAAAATACTTGATCACAACATTTTGATTTCATCAATATTATCTTCGATTTGGATACTTATACTTAGCATTGATATGTGAGAACTTGGTTGTATATTGATGTTTTTTTTTTAATTGTGAACACATATTGTTTTCCTCTATTTAATGTTTTATTCATGTGTATATATGTATATCAACAGTGATGTTTCTTGGGTGATGATGACAATCAATCAATCAATATTGTATTCGTATATAGTAATGCATAGTCAATACCGTAAGTTATTTTCGTGATAGTACAAAAAGTAGAACTTCCGCCACTGAGAATATTGTCGAATGTATATCAACTTTTTGCATGATTGTAGAAAAGATCTTGTGGTCCGGAAACTCTCGCAATTTTCGATATATACTCACCATCCATCAAATTCCTTGCATCCGAAGTCGGTATTCTGATCCTCAACTCGTGGTCGCTCAAAAACCTGATACACCTTTCTATTATATCTTCCTCAGCATCCAGAGATTTACTTCGTCTAGTAGATATACTCAGCACAGACAAAATACTATCATTGCTTTTGGCTTTATCCAAATCGTCGGCATATGTTATAAGCTGCTTTTCTATGCACTCCAAAGAATCTTCACAGGGAGTCTCACATTTCGTTAAAACAAGAATGCTGAGGATCAAAATGGATACTATTTTGAACATATTGCGATTCACTTGGAAACTAGCATGGATTCGTGGATAAAATTTACTATATTTATATTTTTAGGACAAAGTGGGGTTAATTTTCTCACAATATGTAACACGGATAAAGTGAATACCATGTTGAGACGTGAACTGCGAAATAATCAGACAAGTGTCGTGAATCCTTAATTCTGTCTAGAATCATTCGTCTGACCAATTATGTATGCAATATACGATAAACGAATATTTCAATAATACCTCCATACAACCATCTCACTCAGTACATCATTACCAAGGGAGAATAATCATAATATATTCCAGATGATGATGTTCGTAAGAGTACAAGAAGAAAAATATTGTCGCTGTAGTTATTTTACATTCAATGAAGTTGCAGTTGTCAAAAGAATGTTGAACATTTGAAGATGTTTGTATTCGATTGCAAAACTTCTCACAGGGTGTCCATCTGTGATAGAAACATTGAACCAATATAACGAAACAACACCGTTACGCTATGAAAACAATGAATGACGAGGATTACTTCATAGCTATCAGTAAGATGTTCTACTTCCTGAAGGAATTACAGTTCTATTCGCACTACTCGTTCGGTTATATGTTCTTTCGATAGATGTCTCTAGCAGCAAGCACTTATTCGATAAATAAATCTTTATTGTTTAACAAATCGACACAATTAATATAACAAATATTAGGGAATAACAGTCAGATTTTGGAACTATCCGGACGAAGTTACATCTATGGATCTAGAATAAGGATATGCATCCTGTGGAACATTCCATCCTCCTAAACTATTAGTTCCGTGTCCATAGGTCGGGCTGGGCTTGTTGAATCCAAAGTTCGGCTTGGTATCATAGCCGTAAGCAGGTAACATATTCTGAAAATCGGAAAAATACCATCTCATCACGTAGCAATGCACATCTATAATTTTATAACTGTGGTCGCAATACGACCCAGAAAATAAACTTGCAACAGACTCATGGAGCAGCTGTGTGATGATTTGATTATGTCGTTTGTTACAATTTCAATTGGTACAGAAGGAAGTTACCTAGAAAGAGCTTACCCTGCCACTAGAGAAGAATCCTTGAACGAACAGGATTATAGATAGTACTAAAGCGATTTTTCCGACGATTAGAGCTTTTGCTGATAAGAATCCTACACCTGCAAGCATTATGGGCACTATTGTGAATATCACGGCAGCGAAACCAAGCTTGACGATGTCGAACTTCTTTTTCTTACCACGACCTGTAAAAGTTTTTTCATCTCACTCATTTTATTTTGTCACAAAATTGTCTGTAGGTGTGCTGACCTTCTTCTAGTACCCTTGCGATTCCTTGTGCTGTATCATTTGGAAGTTTTATTTGCAGAACACTGCTGGAGATGAATCTTGATGTAGCGTTGATTAGCAAATCCATCAATTTCTTTTTCCTCTCATTATGGTCGGATGGTAAATCATGGATTTCCAACATCTTACCAATCCTTTTCGACTCCGAGATATTACTGAAAAAAATTGTAAAAAATAAAAATCAGGAACTCTCACGAGATTCCAACAAAAAATGCAAACCACTCACTTGACAATTTCGAATCCTGGGAAAATTTTGAGACTTTTTTGTTCTGACGCTCTCAGGACTACTTTCAACGACTTCTCTGTGATACAACTGATGAACCCATCGAAACTGTCATATTCAGAACAATGTTCAATGGATGTTGTGATGACCTTAGGAATTGGAACCTGAAATGAATTGTCTCCAATCACAGTTCAAATTTTCGTAAGTGCAACATACCTGTTCTGATGACATTCCAACTGAACAAACAATAATCAACATATTATGTATTCTCATCTTGACTGTTGATTAGAAAACTCTTGAGGCTTATTGAGATATTTGAGAGTGCCCAAGCTTAAATACCTATCCATATCCCTTCTTGCATGCAGAATTCGGGTGGAGCAGAAAAAAATACTGTGAAATGTCACTATTTCAAACAATACTCAATCAATAAAATGTGACCCACTGTGGATCTAGAATATGCAAGCAAGTCTGTTTGCTCTAAAAGTAACCCGGAAAGACATTTTGTTGCATTCCATCTGCAAATATACAGAATCATTTCCTTGGTTCGAGTTCTCATCTTCATGAACTTTAGTAATAGCAGAGTTAAGAAATCGCAAACATATAGAAAACTGATCAAGGGTAACGATAGGTCGTGAAAATTCTGTAGAATAAAAAATGATGTTGCTGTCAAAGTTTCAAAACATAGGTATTATGGTAGAATCAATATTCACAATTATCACTGGAGTTACAAATAACTATCATTTTGTCCGTTTGTTTATGTGAGATATACAGGGTGTTCCGGTGATCATGTTACAAACTTCTTGGATAGATAGAACACACGAAAATAAGAAAAAAAGTTCATGTGAACATGGGTCCGGAAACGCTTCTTCAGGGAGCTAGGGCCCTTCGAAGATGACCTCCAAAAACTACTTTTCGTTTTATAGCTTCGGTACTACTGCAGCTATCGCAACCAATTTTGGGACATGAAATCTAGTTTGTAGGTTCATCAATTTGAGCCTTCCGGATTTTGTCACCTTCAACCAGGGGCGTACAAACCAGGGGGGTATTTGGGCAAATTTGACCCTACTCCTCTTAGGCTTCAATTTCTTACCATTTTTATATCTGATTATGATTCTGCAATGCCTTTTACATATAAAAGGTACTCTTGTATAAATCGCTCTCTGTCACCGTTTCCTCCGAAAATGGCTAAATCCAATCAATAATAAATAATTGGTCTTGAACCAATTATTACGTTGAAATATGAAAATGAGGTTCAGTATAGATAGTGAGCATTATTAGTTAGTTAAATCTTCTTCTTTGATGAAAATAAATTAGATTAGAGAAATTTATTGCTTTTTCGGAATTGGGGGTATAAAAAGTAAAAGGGAACGTATACAAAATATTTCAAAAAAAAAATTTAAACCTACACAAGCAAAACTAATATTAAATTTGCAATAAATTTCATGTCCCAAAATTGGTTGCGATAGCTGCAGTAGTACCGAAGCTATAAAACGAAAAGTAGTTTTTGGAGGTCATCTTCGAAGGGCCCTAGCTCCCTGAAGAAGCGTTTCCGGACCCATGTTCCCATGATTTTTTTTTTTTTATTTTCGTGTGTTTTATCTACCCTAGGAGTTTGTAACATGATCACCGGAACACCCTGTATATTTGAAAGGAATATATCTAGGAATCATTCTCAAAATCGTGTGAAGGTGATGATAGAATCTTTTTTGTTTCCAGTTATGACGACACCTGTATGATAAAACTGACTGGTCCAACAGGCTGTATTGTTTTTTAACGCTCGATTGACATGTTTTTGACAACCTGTACTTGTTCACTCTATTTCTAACAATCAAAAGCCTCGTTGAGCTTGTGAATATGGTCTTCAAGCTTGAACTCTCTAGTAGTTATAGAGTAAGAAGTACACTTTGGATTTATCTTTGTCAAACGACACGCTTACGACTACCGTTACTCCGTTTTGAGTAATGGTATTCTCGATGACAAACATTTCCATATCAAAGCGAATATCATTCCAGACAGTGAATCGTATCATTTGAAGGGGATATTCCATAGACGTAGATATGGGTTGGGGACTGGGCAGGTTGGAAATTGTTTCTGTTGTGGCTTCCACTCGATAATAATTGATTTCCTCTCCAAATTTATGGACGAAATGATTTTCATACTGGAAATCCGCTGTTATTCGAAGAGTAGATGTACGTTCCTTCAATAATTCGGTCTGAACACTGAATGAAAAAAGATCCTTTTTGGTACAGAGGAACTCATTTCATTTGAAGCAGTCCTGAGTGCATGTTTATGTCCTCTTCGAACTGTTATAATTTTTCAACTAGATCTAGTGTTTCCATATATATGGGAACATTTCCACCTGAGGTACTAAGATATCTATCTTCATGTTATGTAAATTTTTCTTCGAACTTGTACACGGATTGTGTGGATTTGGACTTTGTCGAGAAATGTTTTCATTCAGACAATAAAGCTTTTCTATCTATCTAACATCCTAATACCAATTATTTCTTTGTCGATGTTACAGCATACTGATCAAATTTTAATTCGTTGTGGATGAATACACTTCAAGAACTTGAGATTTATTTTGGTTTCTAAAGTATGTCCGATCAGGCTATCACTTTCCGCATCGGTCCATAGATAGATGAGTTCCGTATCCATAGATCATTGGAATTGTGCCAATTTTGATAATTTCTTTCATGGAATAAGCATATTTTCTATGCCAAAGGAAAGTAGTGTCATCTGTTGGAATTGTAAAATTCCCTTCAGTTGAGATGGTAGCCAGGTGGTTCAAATATAAAAGAAATAAGAATGGACCCAAAACCCATCCTGGTGGTACAACAGTGATTAAATGATAATCAATTAGAGAAAATGGCCTGAGGCTAGTGTGAAATCCACTCAACTATCATTCTCAATTCTCAAATGAGTTCAACGATATGAGGTCCAGTATTCAATGAGATAAGTGAGAAGATTTTGGTTGAGAACTTTCCCATATCAAGACCCTATGAGTCTGAGTTTGACATTCGATTCGTCACACTCATTACTTCTATGGAAGAACTTTCTGTTGAAATTTTCGTATTCTCCCGATATAATTACAGTTGTGTGTTTGATTCAGCAGATATCTCAGATGAATTCATCAATTCTTGACACCATACCATTATTCTGATCCATCTCCAGTTTTTTTGTGTCCATTTATTCATGTAGGAGGGCAGACGAATCTACTCCTTTGTGGTGAGGAAAAATCATCCACGCAAGACTTCGTATCGCGACAAGTCGTGCTGAACATCAAACAATAAACTGGTTCACAGTTCGACTGGATGTTTTGAAATTCCGTTACAGTGAGGTAAATCTTGATGAGAAAGATGAGATGTTCAGATTCCTGCAATAGTGACGATTCCTCTTTGAAGTTGACTTCAACCACATTATTGTGGTGATTTGCAAATTTTCTTCAGAGTAATTTTTCCATGAATCTCGATCTCATTGTCAGAAGAACATGTTCTGATAGTACTCTCCACAATTACAAAAGTCTTCCCCAAGACAAATTTTGCTAATCTGTCAGTCATTTTCTTTGAATGAATTCATGATACCAAATAGTTGGTATTTCAACTGTGCGAAAATGCATTCAATTTTCCAATCTAGACAGTCATGAATACCCTATAGTTATTCCAAAAGATTGAGATGATATGCTATACTAGCATTATTCTCATATGAAAATTTAATGTGCCTGGAAATAAGGGCCGAAAAAAATTAACCGAAATGGTTTTTTCATGTTACCCGACCATCGATGGCTAATTCATCAATGATCAGAAATTTTCAGAAATATACTATTATACAGGGTGATCAATTCAAAAATCTCAAGTTTATGTCATTTCCAGGAAAACTGAAAAAGAATCTAAATATGTGGAAAATTGCCCTCTACTGAGCATATTTAATGTTTCAAATTCGGAAAAAGAAACGCGTGTTTATGTCACCCGGTATGGCTACAATTTCTAGATCCAAAATGTCTAGACTGATCATATCCATTGCTATTACAATCTATTACGTTCTGGAGCAGTTTATTTGAAATCAGTATTATTCAGTTGGAACAACCTTTGAATAACGAATTGATAGGAGAGAGCCAACAGTTTCATGACGATTCACTGATTTCGGTTATGAATTTCCAGGAAATTGAAGTATCGAAAATTTAATACCTAATCATATTGGAAAGTAGTCACACTTTGAATAGCTCGTTTCTGAATGATTTCAATTTCAACCGATTTTCATTTTGATAAAAATTTCAATGAACCCTTGAATTACGCAGCTTTTTCTTCATCCGAGCAAATTTGTATATCTTGTCGTGATGTCAAATCTTGACTCTTTCCTGATGGAAATTCGCAAGAATGATTCAAAGTTATGGTATATCTGTACATGTTTCCACGTCGATGTTATCTATATAGTTTTCATCAGATAAACGATCAAAATACGCTCGTAATGGCGGGAACCGTTGTTTCTAACCTAACGTCATAATCCTAACCCTAAGACACATGAAACATAAAAATTGACAATAACGTAACAACAACGGATCGATGCCTACTCAGAATAACGGGCAAAACTTTTGTATCTGGAATGACTGTCAAAAAATTGACATTCCAATTCATCAGCCGTACTGAAAGATGCTCTGAATATTTCCATATTGTTCGAAATTTATTGTGATAAAATAATCAATACATATACATATACAATATCACCCGAACGAAGAACGGTAATTTTGCACTTATCATGCGATGGGTTTTTTTTTGATTTTTTTTTTCTTAGTATTTCGACCTCAGGAACCCGAATTTCACGATAAAAACGTGTGCGAACTTATATTTTCCGAGATATTCCAGTAAAAAGTATAAAAATCAACCTTCTTTCTTCGGCTCGTTTTTGGTAGGCATGGAGTTTCTTTTCTCGCACAGGATACTTTTTATACCTTCCTTGAACATCCAAGAAGTCAGAAAGAAGGGCAATCATCCTCGAATTAGTTAAATTAACGTTCTTCAGCATCTTGGAGGGAGGTGGATCCAGCATTTTTCATATGGACGGCGCTGCCAAATGAGAATCTACGTCAGAATCACTAGTTCTGTGAGTCAAAATATCACAGACTGACATTTGACAGCGTCGTCCATATGAAAGAAGGATTCATCAAAGATGCTAAAGACGATGAATTAAACTTCTTAGAGGATGTTTCTCCTTCTTTTCAGCTCCTGGAATGTATAAGGAAGATATAAAGAGTATCTTGTGTGAGAAATGAAGCTTCGAATAGCTATGGTGCCGACCCAAAACAGGCCGAAACAAGAAGAGTAGTTTTCATACTTTTTTCCTGGAATATCTCAAGAAATATAAGTTTGCGCTCGTTTTTATTGTGAAATTCGGGTTCCTGAGGTCAAAATACGTAGGTATCGTACAAAACAATCGATAAAAAAACCCATCGTATGATAAGTGCAAAATTAGTCAAAGAACTATAGATGAGAGATGAGATCGTAAATTGTCCTTCCTGCCACCTTTTTATTCGCGGGAGACAACACTGAAAAGACAGCCCAAGCAATGATATCGCTGCATTACTACAGCTGACATCGCACATCCAGTAGACACACCTGAGTGACGACTATGTGATACTCATTCCGGTCTGCATTTCGTTTTTCTGATACGGGACGCAAGATGCATCGCTGGGACGTCGCGGTTTTGGCGGTAGTTTTCTTCTGGGAGTGCGTTTTGGGGGACGATGGGGGCAAGAAGGGGTGTTTGGAGCAGAGCAGGGGGTTGACCACTTGGCAGGGGTCGTGGAGTGTTTTCCCCACAGCAGCCACTTGGTCCTTGGCCACCAGGATACCGATGAGCACAGGTGAGGATGGGTTCTTTGATTATCAACGACATCCAAGAAAAAATAATTTTTACCAACAGCCTCTTTGGGAATTCACATTTTCCTTCCTAATTTGAATGTTTCCTGCTCATGAATTGGCAGTTACTTTTCAAGTAAAAGCTTTGAACAGACTGATTTTAAGAAAAAAAAATAACTCTACAAGTACCACCAGGTAGCACTAACAATTTGTCCTCAACTCCTAACGAATGCTACTGTCAATTTGTATTGTTGCTGATAAAGATTTTGTTCTGTTTGTCTTATGATTTTGTCGGTGTTTGATGAATTTCAAGACGAAAACTTCATATCAACTTCAAACATTGATCTTCTAAAGAAATTTCTTTTTCATGAATGACCTTGAATATTTTCGCAGAATACGCCACTGACTTTCTGTAGTATTTCAAGTCTAAATAAGTTTTCGTGAAGCAAATAAAATCCACTCAATTCCAAATCCCTGCATCAGACAAGAAACATGAGGATGAAGAGAAAATGATTAAGGGTTGTTTTGGAAAACGACTGCAGAATTTGATAGACCACTTGAGAGTTATTTTCTGATAAATTCGATATAAATATCGAGGTATTCACGAAAAAACATTTTTTCTAAAGTTCGACTCATATATCTTGTGTTGAAATCACCCAATGAATCGTCTATTGTATTTATTGTATATACTTGATTGATACAATGAGTTGAATCTCGCACAAAATTTGGGCTCCACAAACAAGAAGTGGATCTCTTTATTAAATATTGAATTCGGTCATTGGAACTGGCAACAAATGTCTTTGGACCATGAACTATCAGTGTGACATTTGTGTCATATTTTCAAACAACTCATGAAATTCATTTTCCTGGATAAAATGAAATGACGAGTCCTTGGGTTATCTTCTACACTAACTTCGAATTCACTCACATTCAAGTTTCTTTCACGCCTCAAAAGGGGTGGGTACAAAATGGCAGCTCCTGTATATCACTAGGTATGGAATTTTCTACGTTTGCATCAACATATTTCCTTTCCGAATAGAAATTCAATGAAGGCGTTGTCAAATCGGAGTAGGTAAATTGAAACAGACGTCGACATATTCAATGTTGTGCATTGAGTTGGTACTGCTACCAGTCAAGTTTTTAAAACAGATGAGGATTGATTACAACTTTGCTATGAGGCATTCCAAAAACGAGCTCATTCGTTGTATTCGAAGGAAACTATGAAGCATCACCAAATTGAGCATCACCAAATAAAAATATGTCAATTGCAATAGTTTATTGCTACCTTTACTGACTACCCTTGGCAAAAATTGGTCTGTTATCTCTCTTCAATTTTCTTTCATTCAACCTCTTTACCATTGGACCACATTAGAAACTTTGTTCATACACTCTGAATAGCACTTAGTTGGGTAAGTACAGCTCAGAATGGCAATTATTGGAATAATTTGAAGCCAATCAACGATATCGAAAGCATTATTGATAGAAGAGGTCATTGTGATGGATTAAACAGAGCCTAGAAAAACAACTAGAACTGTTATAATTGGAATTTATGAACAATTCCAAGTCGAGTAACAGACTAATGAAATGAATATTTATTCATAAAATTGAGGAAAGTTTGTGTTGGCAAATTTCATTGTGGATATTCGTATAAAATGTGGTATTCATTTCAGGTTTTTTTTACTGATTTAATGAAATTTCCTTCACCAAGTGCCATTTTCTCAGTGATAGATATTCATTGTGGTCGACATCTAGAAATATCATTGATTTGGTTTACTGATATGAAATATTTTGTGGTGATACAAAACGGTGTCCATCTCTGAAGCACTCATCAAGTGAAATGAACCGATAGGCATGTATTCTCGATAACTGTACCATCAATACAGAATGCACACAATAATAATAGTTTATACAGGATTCTGAGCGCATTTTGTCACGAAGTACGAATTTATTCGTAGATATAGAGGGTGGTGCAGTGAACAGAATGAAAAGCCGAGGAGATAGACATCGATACTTATAGTTGTTCGATAGTCAAATGGAGTTGAATTTCATTATTCATTCATTATCATATTTATATTTTATTATCAAAATATTTCATCGTGACCAAAATTTGTGTCAGCACAACGTCATCATTTCGGAAAAAAATTACCAAATTGAGAAACGCAATCAGAGAAGAATTAGTGATGATTTAGCAATAAAAATTCATTGTGTCCAATCAGTGGAAAGGGAGTAACATACTTTGAACAGCTATGGGTGAGAATGAACGTGAATGATACCTCAACTGCCATCGAGATGATTTATAGACCTCATCCTAAAACAAAATTTCAATGTGTTTCTCAACGAATTGGGAGATATGGTAGGGCATATATTCACAGCACATGCTAAGTTGATGTGCTTGGATCATCACATTGAAAACACCTTTATATTTATTTCGAAAACTAAACTAAAGCTTTGTTCTCACGCTCATAGCATCAACATTCGTCATGAAGATAATCTCAGTATCCAAAAACGAGACATCCCTTCTCAGAAGTTCATTCTCTTATGTCATTTGCAAGATCATGAATACTCTACCTAGGAAATTGAAATGTCTCGATGTAGATCAGTCAATCAATCTGCAGTGCTTACTGTGAATATAATTTTCAAATGATAAGATTGCTTCAGGTGATAATATTGAAGAACAGGGACATACTAGAATCCTTGATTGTATTATGACACTCAATATGGTCTTTTTCAATAAGTTCAGATAGAGCATACTGTATTATGTTCCATTTGGTTTATCATGTCACTCACTAGTCGAATGAATTGATTTATTATTATATTTTTCGTGTTGAAAATGACGATACTCCTCTAGAAAACTGCTCACCGGTTACACTATATTTACATCCACAGTAGCTGTCAGATTCCATCCCAATATTTCTGGTTTTCCAAAAATTTCAGATTTCGCTACAGTTACTTTCCTTCGTTGACAACCTCTATTTCTTTCTCACGCGAATATTGTTCATATCATGAAAAAAAATTATAATCCTATCGATAAATCACTATAGTTTGTATAACCATTCATTGGGAAGGAGGTAAAATCACTTTGTCCGAAAAATTACTCATGCTGAACCCAATAAACAGAGCATGCTTTTCATGCACGAAAAGTTCCATCCACGTGATACTATTAAGGCATGGGGAATAATTTGACTTTGGCCAAAAAACCGGGTAATTCTATATTCCAATGCCACACTCACTGATCATACGGTTTTTTTTATGTAATCAAGGGTTCTACTTCATGTTCATGCTAGCCTATCTATTTCCATGAATGCCGAACGAAAAATGAGTGTTATTTTTTCACAGATATTCGAGATTTTGTCTCCTCGTTTCTGAAAATAAAAATGGAAATTGAAATAATCATTCCGATATATATTTGTAGTATGAGAACAGACTTATAATCTGCCCCAAGATGTCACTGTGCTTGAAATTCAATTCAGTGGTCCTCAAATAATTTGGGAAGCAAATATTTTCAACAAATATCAACATCTCATCTCAGTGGTGAACGTTTTTCTTCGAAATCATTGTTCTGCTCCTTCGTGTTTCGACAGTTCAGAGTGACATTTCATCATACAGAATAACACTTGATTTTCAAAATTCCAGCAGATTTTGTCGATACTGGCAGACAAAATCGCGGCAAGAACAAGTACAAGAAGAAACTCAAGAGATTCATGCTGCCGCTCCTGCTAGCCTACAAACTGAAGTTTTTCACTTTGATCCCTGTACTCATCGGAGGCCTGATCCTGCTGACAGGAGCGACAGGACTAGCAGGATTCTTTTTCGCCCTGTTCGCAGCAGTGATGGGCCTCAAGTCTGGACATGCTGGTGGTCATAGGAATTTAGTCTAGAACATCTGATGAATCTTTCACAGATTTGAATTCATGTTGAAGATGCCTCTGTGTCTATTTATTTATTTATTTATTATTTAATTTATTCATTTATGTTTTGTTTGTAGAATGAAATATATTTTCGAACTGAAATAAAAGGGTGATACATCTTCATGTCAAACATATACAGGGTGTGGCTCAAATGATGCTATTGATATCAGGAGGTGATTCCTTGCCATATTTCACGAAAAAAAGTTCATATAAACGTGTGACTCAACTGTTTAGGGGATCCAGAAATGATAACAATTCATTCAGGGATGATAAACTCCTTTTTCATTGGATGTATCTCTGACTTTGTTTTGCATAAATATAATGTGATTGGATGCACATAAATCTTGTCGGATGCCGGATACATCAATAAAATCTTATTATATTCCTTTTCATAGCGTTAACTAAATGACATAACTGTAGCTAAGAATTGAATTTATAATCTTACGGGTCGATTGCATGGAACATTCAACAGATGATTAAATATATAATTTGTTTATTCCCATGGCGACGCATGCCTCAGCTGCAACTGAGATGAGTTAGAAGAGATTACTCTACGTTAAGTTAACGGGAGGCTTCATGCAACCGATCCTAGGTCTGATGAAAAAAAAAACCTGACTATTGATCATACAGGATGGCCTGGTTTTATGAATTCGCGAATGAATTCTTGTATCGTATACCTATGTGACTTAGAAGTACTGTATCTTGATGAATTGAATTGATTCGATTGATTCGATTTCAATAAGAATATAGGTACGGGAGTATTGAAAATCAGTATTTATGTAACGAACTTTTCACTCATATATACATATAAAACGAAAATCGATATTCATTCTTCAGCTCTTCATGGGATTTTCTCTCTTCGTTTCTAAAAAATAGAGTAGAAGTTATTAAAAATTATTGCAATTCATTTGTAGTAAGTACAGATTTAGGATCTGCCCCAAAATGTCACTGCGCTTGAAATTAAACCTTTAGATACCTAAAAGAGAATTTCTCTATTGGTCAGTGACACCGTGTTTTTGAAAAAAATCGGAAATACAAATATTTTTAATAAGAATAAAACCTCTACTTATCTTTGTGGAAAGTGAAAAGTGACTTTTCAGTGTCAAAATCGAAAACATTGAAAAATTTTACGAAGAGAAAAATATTTTAATTGTGTTGAGAACGGGAGCAGATTCGTTCCCGAAACGTCCACAAAGATAAGTAGAGGTTTTATTCTTATTAAATTTATTTGTATTTCCAAAATTTTTTTCAAAAACAAGGTGTCACTGACCAATAGAGAATTTCTCTTTTAGGTATCTAAAGGTTTAATTTCAAGCGCAGTGATATTTTGGGGCAGATCCTGAATCTGTCCTTACTACAAATATATTGCAATAATTTTTAATAACTTCTACTCTATTTTTTAGAAACGAGGAGAGAAAATCCCATGAAAAGCTGAAAAATGAATGTACCACCTCCTCGAACAAACTTACAGACAGAAAATCGATATATTTCCGATTTCGACGAAATTGGCAATATACCTTCATCGACCCAATTTTCCGAATGTTCGACCCATTTTCACTCAGGACACTCTGTATTTACTCTTTTTCGCTAGTACTTGATAAAGTTGTAGATGGAGACCACTGGATCTGTATTCTCTACTGAGATGTAAGTACATGAAGAAGTAGTTTCAATATAGGCAGCTTATTTGATTGATCATCAACTTTACACACACCATAGTATCGATAAACAATATAACTGTTTCAAACAGCACTCTATTTACAACGGTTTCCTATGAATGTTTATAATTCAACTGATGCTTCCGATTCGTCATATCGTATTGATTTATTTGAACATTGTTGAGAATAAACGAACCATCAATTACCATTCATGGTTCATTTAAATCTTTAAGAGAATAAAACATAGAAATATCGGTATTTACACTTCATGGCTTGTTGATTCCTTGTGTAGGAATTCAATTTATGGTTCTTTCACATCTTGTTAGTTTGAATATATTATTCTCCACTCGTATCGTATTTTTTACAGCACACGAACAATTTAGAGATTTTGAGATTTTTTCGTGACTAGCTTCGTTTCAAGGGAAACATCTATATAGGAAGGATCTATAATGCTCTAAAAATCTATTCAGTCGAAGCTCATTCAGAAATGATCAAGGAATCAGTTTTTTGTACACCCTGTACCTATCTCGGATTTTTTGGTTTTTTGAGAATATGAAATCCAAAAATTCCTCTCCTGAAAAGAGACGAGTAGAATGTAGAAGACCTAGTATATTTTTGGAACATGGCGTTTTCTGGTCATATATATATATATATATTGAGAAAATGTTGGAATCAGGCCGAAATTGCACAAACAATAAAGACTTCACAAGGTTATTCAAAAACAAATGGGTCACATAGTGTGTTTTATAGGACTTTTTCCTCATATTCTGATTCGAAAAAATCAACCTTGAAGGTTCGTACAACATCGACGAAACACCCTGTATATCATGCTATAGATTCTACCATAAGATTGGGGAGATAGGGTTTATATTGGACAAGAAAAAAACAAAGTTCATCTCCATCTTTATTGATTGAAATAAAAAAGATTATCATCACACATGTATTTCAACTGATTTGGTGACAAAACTCAATTTGATCTTCTCTGGTAGTAGTGAAAATGTTCTTCAACCGGCCCTGCAGGTTCATATCCAAAGTCATGAGCATGATTCTCGATAACTTCATCATCTTTAGTCCAGACATCGTTGAACTTGACCCGTCGATTTGTGGTTCTCATTTCGCTCCAAGCCAGCTTCGTGTATCCGATGATAGAGGTCGCTACGAGGCTCAAGGCGCTCAACATGACAGCTACACTTGACATCACAGCCATGGCCTTGAAAGCTAGCGGCAGTAGAATCATTTTCACCATCAAGGCTGCTATGATGATGGAAAAGGTTATTTTGTCTTTTTTCTTTCTGCGTGGTTCTTCTACTTCGTCTGAAAGGGGAGGAGACATTGTGATGTGCATTCGTTTTTCTGTTTGTGTTTTCGTTTTGGGTTTTTCAGAGATTGGTATGCCTGCATGTAATGAATATTAGATAATCGACAGTTCAAACATGGCTGCGACTCTCGCTACGCGAGATCTATGTTAAACGGAGCAGGAATTATAACCTAGAAATTGTACTGATTTATGCTGCGAGATCATTGAAATAATCGAATATTGAAATATAAATATCAAAAATAATAGCAATGATAAATATCAGAAATGGTGGAAGTATCTCCTTCATTTATCGAAATTCCAGGAATATTATGTAAAGAATTTAGGCGCTGTTCCTTGAAATTCATCTGACATATAAATTCACTGAGAGAAAGGTTTTTTCACAACAATTTCGATAATCTTCCAGAATTTACTCTACATTGTGTCAAATTTCTGTCATCTGTCAGAAATGAATCATTTCTGTCAGGCTAATTGTCTTGCCGAAGTTTCCGTAAATAATTATCGAATCATGTCATGAAAATATGAAGAAAAAAGAGAAGAAAAAAGTATGAAACATTCGTCACATGGCAATCCATGAACTCCTCCGTTCAGAAATCCGAAACAACTCACAATGAAAATCAAAAAATCTACATGTTGATATAATGTGATCGAAAATCTGTGGCTACTCACTTTTTTCCATTTCATCCATTGCTCTTGGCTCTCCTAGTGCATCATTTCCGAAAATATGTTTTTGACCAGTCAAAATAGATGCGTGTGAGCAAATGAAACACAAAATGGCACATAAAACAAATGTCATACATGTACTGAGTCGCATTTCGGAATGAAATGAGCTCCATTGTCAAACTAGTATTATCGTTTGATGTGTTACCGGTTGACCTATTCTCTTGGCATGATTCAACTAGAGAGATGATAAGGAAATGCATCTACTAAGAGGTTTTCCATGTGGAACTGAATCACCATTTCTTCTGAAGATAATAGCACTGCATCAGTAGCTATCAATTGAAAAACATGTTGGAGTTGCCATAAAACCATTCTTCGAGTATTTTTTTGTTACAGATTTTTGCATCTATCTGTTCGGTTTTTATTGTGTTATCAACAATTATGCCGTTATATTTGCTCAGACGACCCTTTCCAGATGGATTTTCAATCTTCAATGATTGATATGAATATCCATTTTAATATAAACTTCATATCGTCCTATGATCATCATTTGTACATTAGTGCAATTATTTTTTTGAGCATAATTGTTAACGATATCGTCATCGTTAGTTTTTGTCATGGTTTGTTGTTCATATTCAAATATCTTTGTTATAAACTATAATATACTTGTGATAATAATAATAATGATGAAGAATATTAATTTATTTTGCAGGTTCAAATCAACTTTGAAGACATAGTATATCAACTAGTTGGTGTATTCAACATATTATCTCAAGACAGTATCCATTGTTGAGCCTCTCAACACAAGCAATGAGGATTTCACCATCGATTTCATTTAGAATAATTATTGATCGTCAGTAGCGACATCTATTGTTTCATTCGAAATATAGAAGAACGAGTAGCAAATATGAAAGAAACTTCATTCGGTGCTCTTCTAGTTGCTTGTAGTACCGTTGTCTCTTCAGAGAGAACTCTAGTTGTTGCAACAACGTAAAGCATCCTTTCAACACCATGGAATGGAATCTTATATCCTTTAATTCCTCAAGAAGATTGAGCTGTGAGTAGAGATCACAAAAACATGATCCGTTAATTATAGGAATATCATTATGATGATGAATTCTTATAAATATTCATGTAGTCGTATCTCATACAGATTTCAATTATTACTAGACATCATTCATCACACTCTGATGAATTTGGTCATATTGTAATTGAATAATTTTTAGATCATAACCTATTTTCTCAATACATCAGCTCATGGGAAACTTGAAAAATACTCTGAAGAGGATATTCGGTTCCTCTCAAAAAACACACCAAATTTCATCGTGAGGCATGAAATGTGAAACACCAGTGAAAGTTACATCGTAATCAATGCCTCATCCTGAATAATGAAACTCCATGTGAAATGAAAGGTTACAGTCCATCACAAATCTTCTTTTGAATTCAACTGGGTATCTCAAATCAGAATATTTTGAAAGAGTCGAAAGATACGATGTACGATAACTTTCTGCGATTCCCTACAAGGAAGTAACCGGTTCTTGGATTCGTTTCACAAGAAAATTCACAAAGAGAAGATATTCTACAATGATCAACTATGACGGTTTATAGGAAGCTAAATATTGCGTTGGGGGCATAACAGGAATATCCGCTCAACTACGTTGGTGTGGAAAATGCTCCTACGAAATCAATGCAGTCCAAACATGCTCGATATGTAACTCATTAGAATTTCAAACTAATGACTATTCAATAGTCGACTGTCCCATTCAAGACGACCTTAGAAGTAGAAATAGCGAAAAAACTAATCCCAAAATCATCATCACTGCCATCACTTGAATGAAATCTTCACGGCTACAAAATGGTAATGTGTCTGTCGTTGGTTTATAGCCATCAATATTGCTAATCCAGTGTTTTTGTCGCTTTCTTTTTTCATTTGCCGTATTACGGATTCACAGGTCCAATAAAAGAAAGATAATCAGTGAAATCCAGGATGAGATTTAAGTTTTATGCTTGTACGGACAAATGAGAAGACACCATTAAGGGAACTGAAAACTAGAACATTTCCATATATATATATGCGATGTAGGAACTGTGTCTTTGAAACCTTTGCCATGTGTTTTCTGACCGTCGCAAATAAGTTCCTAATTTGTTTTAGTGGCCCTTTTGTTGGATCTATCACCAGCATCAAATATTGAGGTTATTTTCAAAATGAAATTCATGCATAACAGAAATTATTTATTGTGAAGGAAGAAAATACTGTCTGGTAAATTCGTAATCAAGTCCTGTCTCTGTCAAGTCGATCAATAAATAATATAAATATCAAAATAAATAGTTCAACGAATTATAACAACACAAGAGAAAACTACCTGCAAGTCTCGTCAAGTCAATAGTCATCGTCGCACATTACAGAAGAAGAAAGGTAGAACTGACCAAAAAATCGGTCAAACTAACATTTGTACAAATAAAAAAAAATGAACCGTATTAGCTAGTGACTAAATCATTTGGGGGCGTAAGCGTTGTAAGCCAAGTTCTGCGCCTCGTCGATGGACCTCTTGTCCCAGCCGCCGCCGCTGGATTGCCATCCGCCGCCACCGCCTCCATGCCCGCCGCTGGACTGCCAGCCACCGCCTCCGTGTCCACCACCGCCGCCTCCTTGTTTGGAAGCCAACAGCTTCTTGATAGCGATGATTCCAGACAAGAGCAGAGCGATCTTAGCGGTGATCAGAGCTTTTCCCGCCAGCAGGAACAATCCTGCGATGGCGATGGGGATGAGGGCCGCCATCTTAGCCGCGATACCCATCATCATACCCCCCATCATGCCCTTCATGCCGCCTTTACCGCCTCCACCGCTTTTTTTCCTTCCTGCAAACGGATGTATCGAGATGAGTTAGGGGAAGGGTGTCAGTGTCGAGGGTTCTTACCTTCTTCGACGCCTAAATCTTCTGCTAATTCTCTGCCAGAGATCTTTGGTAGGGAGACTTCCAAGGATCTGGACCCGACGAAGTTGGTGACTTTCTCCAAGAGCATGTTGGTGAGGGCTTCTTCTTTGGCATCCGCTGCTCTGGGTAGGTTCTGCTCGAGGGCTTCTTCGGTAACTACGGGTCCTTCCTTCGGTGCGTCTGCAGCCTTAGTAACGATGATTCCCTCGGACAGGGAGAACTTGTCCATCCTTCCCAGCCTGTCGAGGAACGTGATGGCCTTCTTCTTGAGACAAGGGGTGAATCCGTCAGCTTTGGAGCAATCATCGTAGATTTTGAGGGCGACGCGTACACCGGTGTTCTCGAAACTGTCCTGTGCCAGAGCACCGATCACAAGAAACAACACTAGCACGACTCCTTTCATTGTCACTGGGCCCACTTCACGATCAATGCCGAACTGATGATCTTCCCAAACTTTGTTTCTTGTTTTATACCGCGGCTTGACACACCGGCTTTGACCTTTCTTTCGGTGACCTGCTAAAGAGCTTCACCCTACTCTTTCTCGAGCTCGGCTGGTGCTGACCTACAAAATTCATCTCGGGCCTTCATTGGATTGTGTAAAATTTCGATTCCCACCTGTGCTTAGCGCGTATGGGCATGGAGGATGGCCAGATTTCTTTTTCTTCTCAATCGTTTGGCGGACAGTGAAACCGATTTTCTACCGCTTGAAAATGAAATGTGCCGGATGGTTTGAGGAGGTAGTCGTCTTATTTCGCGCGGCGAAAATGCAAGTGGTCTGGTTATTTCACACGGGGCTTCGATGTGATCATCGTGTGATTCATTTGATTTGGTCTAGAGTAATTGAGGCAAGGCTACAAAAACTGTGTATGAATCTATAACGATTAGATGAAGGTAATCTAATAGTGAATTGAGTATAGATGGTAATGTCTTTCACAAAGAGTGAATTGCTGGTCGCTAATTGAATTCGCATAAAACAAAACTTCTGGCTCTGGATCGATGTCATAAGTAGCGAGATGAGGTAGATCAATTGGCGAAAAATGATTGATCGCACGTTTTATTCCTCATAACTATCATATCATGAATTAAAAATGATTCAAATCGGACTACGGAGGAATTTACCAAAACGATGAAATGATTATTAACTCTATGACAACATGGACCATGATAATTCATGGCTGACAAATTACCTACTCATGTATCTTCCTACAAACTGTTGTACCTGCTTTTATTATATTATCACTGGTACTGTTACTGCCTAAATGGAGATATACTCTCGTCCTGTTCATGATCAGGTATTCTCTCATGCAGTTTTGTAATAAAATTCTTCCATCAAGAAAATATTCAGAAATTGATTTCAAAATCTAATTTTTTTTCGTACATGAAAATATCGCTAACGATTTCGGAAAACGTGATCATCAGTTGTGATGGTGGATAACAAATACTGCTCGATCAAAATACTCATCATTCTTATTTCCATCATTTTTTTTTCCTAGTTTTACTATTTTCATCCATTCCATCGGTTTCATCGGGACATAACGTATGGTTTTTGAGTCGAATTCGAACAATGAGTTTCTAATCCTCTGATCTCTCGGAAACTGTGAACCTTGTTCATGAGCAATTCTTGAAGTATTAGATCGATTTTTCTTTACTTTCCACCCATTGTCTCGAGGAATACATTGAGATATAATGATGATGATAATTTTCCCACTTCAATGTGTGCATTAGATTTTTTATTCCTTTTCATGTACATTATTGTACACCACCCAACACAAATCCACACACACACAGTGACAAAATCATAGGTATCAACAAATTCTTCAATCAGTCGAAAGCGATAGAACCAACAGATATTGAAGATGATAAATAGTAGGAAATGATATCATGAACTGATTTTTATTGGTGAACAACGCTGCATGAGGAAATTTCTAATATCTTCCTGATATTATTACAATTGATGTGAATTTAGTGTACAGGTGAGTTTTTCTGTACATTTGCTCGAGGTACTTCAAGGTAAACCTTATTGTTGATTGTATAACCTTACTGTATTCTCTGAGAACATATGGAAGGTATATACTTCATCATAATATCAGTGGATAGTAAAGTTCAACTAAGTTCAGAATGAGATTATTCATTCGAAAGGTGCGTGAGCAAAAAGCTTGAAAAAAAACTCTGCTTTTTTCTCGAGTACAGAGAGTGCAGAGTTTTCATCCCATCCCACTCGATATTTTCTATATATGAATGCAATTTTTGTGTGAAGGAAAATTTTCGAAACTAGTCCAAGGAAGTGAAAAACTCGAAAATAGGCCAAAAAAGAGAATTTTGGAGACGGCTGTCTGAGAAAATTTGCTCGAATATTTAGATCTGACTTTCGAACCAAATTTGAATTATTTCTAGTCAATCCCCAGTGGGGAAGAGAAAAAGAGAGGAATATTCATGCATATATTCGTTCCGAAATACGAGTACAAAATAAAAGCAGTTTTTCCTCGTTGTGCTGAACTGGAATTTTCGACCCACTTGTTCAGAATTCCTATTCAAATTATGCCTGGCGGCAGATAAATCCATGAGAATCTCATAAAAAATTATCAACAAACATTGTGGGTTCTTGAATGAATATGAATAAGTCTAGAATTATCTAGGTAATGGTTACACCTGCCAGAGTGGGCATTGTTTGAAGAAATTTGTATCAGATTTGACATTATGATGATGATTATCTGGTGAAATTCAATTAACAAAGAGGAGCGCGCTATTGTTGGAATGATTCGGTGAGAACTAGTTTCTGTGGGCCATTTTTTGAGCACAGTTTACTCAGGGTGAACCAACAGTTCTCACAAAATCATTTTTCTTGTCAGTTAAACAAGACATCACTCATTTCCTTCGGTATATCAAACAGCACCTCTATCGTATACAACTCTGACTCTCTCTCGATTGTGATAATGAAGGTGAAAGATGGAATCGATATCGTACGAAGAATATATTTATGGCAATACGAATATATTTAATAAGAATGAAACTTCTACTCATCTTGGTGGACGTTTTAGGAACGAATCTGCTCCCGTTATCAACACAATTGAAACACTTTTTTTCAGAAGTGGGTGCCAAGTTCAATCTATAACAACTGAACGAGAAGCAATATTATATTGTCTCCGTTCAGGAGAATGCAAGCAGACTATTTGATTTTTCGTTTTTGCTTGTTGTCTTCTTTTCCTATGATCTTAATATTACCCCAAAGGGCCATATGTTGTCCATTTTCAGTAAGGATATGTTCAGCTTATTTTGATTTGTCAGTATATCTTTCCTTTATATTTTTCTTATGCTCTTTCATACTTACTGATAGAGGCCTGTCAGTTTCACCGGTATAGTATTTTCCACAAACACATGGTATACTGTGAATACAATTTTCCGATGAATAGTCTTCATTTCTCGGTTTTGTATAAGTCAGAATCGATCTCATTGTATTTTCTGTCTTGAACACTGTTCACACTCGAAACTTGTCATCAACACGTTTAATTCTTTCAGATAGTATATAGTTGATGATAATAAAAGAATCGAAAGAGCTATGAACAACTTGCTTCTTACTAAACCTTGTTGAAAAATCCAACTGATATATCTGTTACAATAATTCATGATTCGAATGGATTTGTCTTACTATCGTTCTTCTTATTACCTAAACTCTTGATGCGTCATATCATGAATATGTGATAAGAAACATCTCTCATATCTTTGAAACAAATTCAAATCAACTGAGCCTATTCGATTAGTCATCAACAATAGTTATACAATGTCATTGAAACTCCGAAAGATTTCATCAACAGTATCAAAATACTGGCAAGTACGAATGAAATTTCAGCAAACAGGTTCCAACTTTTTGCGTCGAATTCCACATCGGAAGTGAAAACTCGCATCCTGATAACTTTCTTCGGTCAAGGTTGGTGAAAAAAAATATTTCACCTTGCCCATATTTATCCAGCCTCGTCAATCAGGGACCACTCCCATATAACTCACGGTTATTATTCGATGAATTTATGACCCGTTTTCACCTGTTATGATATACGAATTATCATTTTATTTCGGATGGTGACATTATAACAGAAGAACGAAGCATTGATTATACCTTCTGATTATTTTTTCTTCGTGACCTCAATGCCTACAGGAACATTTTTGTATCATCCTGTATCGTCCACATCAAGCCCAATCAATTAAATTAGTTAGTTCTGTCAAGAAAGAAGATACTTTCGAATAGTATTGTCCCAACGCCAAAATCCCAACGGGAATATTTTAAGTTCAACTTCCCTGATAATTCTCCTTCAACAACAATCTCCATCAGGAATTTTTGAAGTGTATGTTTAATTTTTTTATATATTACGTGTATATGCCCTGTTATTTTGGCAATACTCTGGTCCAACTGCGGTATCACTGATTAATCTACACATACCAAAAAAAAATTCTCCAATCCAATTTCTCGAAATGAATTTCTCCGGGTGAAGTTTTTTGATTTGATTTGAGCAATACACATCTCACACGAATTGCCTGCCATGTTTGCCCCGTTTAAGGAACTGTCTTGACATGAATGTTATCGAAATGTAATCATCACCTATATTTCAACAAGAAAATCTCTATACCCATTTCTGATTATGTTGGTTATATTGGTTTCAGATCAAAATCTCAGCTTGCAGCAATAGATTTTGCGGTAGAAGTGACGATAATGCTCGCGTTTACATGTCATCGATGTCATTGACTCCAACAATACTGTTGAGATCGAGAAAAGCATTCTGAATGGATTAGAAAAGATCCACAGTAGAGTAATGCGAAATTGATGCATGTTGAGAAAATTCTGACGAGTACAGACGTGAAATGGAAAACATTTAGTATATCGTACGAGCTGCCCTAGGGCTTCAAAAGCCTGCAGAGCCCATTGATTAGGAACGCGACTGATTCTTAACGGTATACTCATATGATAACCCAAATCCATCGCATCCCATAGCATTCCAATCTTTGCAAGTAATGTCTAACGATCCCAAGCATGCATTCGTATGATTTCTCTCGTATTTCATAGATGATACAAGCATCGAAAGTATGCTAATGTGAGACTTATTATTCCGAAAACGACCTCAAAGTCAACATCGCCAGTGAAACGACGATGAGAGATTTATTATTCGGAATTTATTCGTGCTGTTTCACTCTTCGATCGAAGATTCACCCATACATTATAAAATTACTATAATTCGAATGAGGGAAAAGTCTGAATGTAGGTGAAGATATATATGAAGCCATCTCTTATTTTTGCCTTTTCCTCCAAATCACTCGCTTATTGCTTCTCCTCTCATGATTCTATTTCGTAATTGTTGTAGTTGTGTCGTTTCAGTCGAATTGTTTTTTTTTTATCTGTGGACAACACGAAAGGGAATCCTATAATGTTCGAGGAACATCGTGTTGGCGAAGTTGCACGATGATTTGTGATCCTGTGATTTGTGATCCTTCTGTCAATAGATAAGTGCTTGACAATTCTCGAGAGATTTTTTCAATATTGCTAGCACACATGAAGTGTACATCAAAATTTTTCATTCATCCACTCTGTCTGTATGGGATTAGGTAAAATATAGTTGAAAGTATTTCGGTCTATGGTATCAGAAGCTCTTTCGAAGTCCAAGAAAACTACTTCAACATATCTACCATCATGTATGTCATTTTCAAACGATCGATGTGATCTGATAACTGATTATAAACTACAAGTTCCTACTTATCTTCTACATTCAGAGTGAAACAACAAATCCATGTCATGTCAAAAGTAATCAGGTTCAAAGAGGAAAAAACTGCTGATCAACCAAGTGAAAAAGTCGTCAACAAGAGTAATATAATGAGATAATTCGTCATGGAAGATGGAGCAGAGTCAACAAATCACTTCATGGACCACACCAAAAACTAAACAATGACGCCGCATAAAAGGTAACAAACGAAACGAAGAGTGACATTGCTGTGGTTATATTCTCTAGAGCGGAAACGAATCCGAGCATCACGTTCAATCGTATGTGGTTCGAATGCGAAGCATGGTATTTCTCACGAATAGTTCACAGGGTACCACTAACCTAGTAATTCACGTTCCATTCCTTATGAGGATATAGATACTGACGATATCGCTGAAACTGACGAGTTCAGAGTTCAATTACAAGTTCCACTCGAATGACGGGTACTAGATTCTAGTAAATAAGTAGGCATCGAATTTCCAGCCTAATTGACGACATAAGATCGCAGTTTTCATCAATCATCGATCTCAAGGAATTTAAAGAG
This sequence comes from Gastrophysa polygoni, assembly GCA_963576655.1. Classification (NCBI taxonomy): domain Eukaryota; kingdom Metazoa; phylum Arthropoda; class Insecta; order Coleoptera; family Chrysomelidae; genus Gastrophysa; species Gastrophysa polygoni. The sequence goes on from OY755084.1 coordinate 1,748,596, forward strand.
CACTAGACATTATCCGTTAAGTAGACTGTCAACTAGTGTAGCAACTACTCTGTATTTCCATTATCAACTTCACCAGCTGCTTTCCTTGATGACAGGTAGAGAAATCAATGTCCTGTTCCATAATGTATCACAAGAATGATTCTATTCATTTTTGAGTCAACCAATGATCAGCGTACCATGTCCTTTTAAAATTCTCATGCTAACTGGTTAAGATTGATGTCTCACTGTATCTGGGAGACTTTTTAAAATTTTAATTGTTGGTAATTAGTAACAGATTGTTGGCTCAACATCACAGATGCATATTTTATCTACGTGAATTGCGGAAATTGTGCTGCTTGTTTCGTCTGACTGGTGTTAGAAAAGAAAAAAGAAAGATTTCCGTGTTTCTTTCGGTAGGTTTCTTTGATTTTTGAGTGATGACAACACAAAATATACTGTCTGTAAGTTTTTCGAGGAGGTGGTACATTCATTTTCCAGCTTTTTGTGGGATTTTCTCTCCTCGTTCCTAAAAAATAGAGTAGAAGTTATTGAAAATTACTTCAATATATTTGTAGTGAGGACAGATTTTGTGATCTGCCCCAAAATGTCACTGCGCTTGAAATTAAACCTTCAGATACCTGAAAGAGAAATTCTCTATTTTTCAGTGACACCATGTTTTCGGAAAATTTGGAAGTACAAATATATATATTGAGAATAAAACCTCTACTTATCTTGGTTGACGTTTCGGGAACGAATCTGCTCCCGTTCTCAACACAATCAAAATATTTTGTATGATGTATTTATTCGATAGATTCAGGAACATGATTACTTTCAACCTCTGACATTGAAAACGGGGCTTACGATTCTCAACCATCCATTCGATTGCGCATGAAAATAAAACTCGAATCAATATAGACCTGCTATTCGATTCGCTACAAGAATTATGAATCCCTCATTATCATGAAAGACGACTCCAATAATTAAACAATTTCTCTTCTGATTCACCCGCTTCGATTCCTATATCGCGTGAAGTTTTTTGCGTTTGGAATCCTACGCTCTGAAAGATTCACGCACCCCATGGAATAAATTGAACTCGCTCAGCTCTCTCACAATAGTACCAGACAGATTATCACCCAGCCAACATGCTTTTCTTGTCTTTGTTTTCGTTGATGATGGCACCCCGTGCGTCTAGTGAGGTGATGAATGGGTCAGAAGTGCTAGGGAGGATGCTGAACCAGTGTGCTGCTGAAGCAGAAATGTTCAAGTGTCTCAAAGTGCAGGCTATCAAAGTGGTTGAGCAAGCTACGAATCTGGATATTATTGAGGGAGTACGATTGGTAGGAGACGATAGGGTTTCCAGGAGTATGCGGTTGGGTTCCAGCTTCAACGAGTCTAAATTGGCTAGGTTGGGTGACGAGGAGTTGAATGAATTGCTGGAAGATTCGACAAAGAGGTAGGGCACGCTTCGGTTATTCTAATTTACCACTTCTTCAAACTCCAGATTCATCTTCAGCTATTTGAAAAATATGCAGGGTCAGAGTAGCTTTAAGCTAGATGTCGCCAAATTTGTGTCTTATCCTATGCTAGACACCTCTTTGAATGAGCCGATTCATTATCATTATCATCATTATCCAAAAGATTTCAATGAAATTTGGTACAGGTCTTTTTCAAAAGGCGGTTAGTTCATCAGCGTGCATGATTCAAAAAATCATATGATCATGACTATATCGTTCTTGAAGATTCCTGGCGTCCCATCAACTGGAAATCAAAATCCCCAAGCTGGTAGAGGAGAGCAGGAAACGTAAGGGCGGAGGTGGCAACAACGCCGCCTTATACTGGGCCCTCGCCATCAAAGGCACCTTCCTAGCGGTGGCGTACAAGGGCATCGCCATCATGTCCGGTCTGGCCTTGGTTATGGGCAAGATGGCGCTGCTGCTGACCGCCATCTTGGGCCTGAAGAAATTGGTAAGCAGCGGCCAGGAATCGACCACTTTCGAGATTATCAAGCAGCCCAAGTATAGCGAGAGTCACGTCCATTCGACTTCGTACGAAGACGATCATAAGGATTACGATAGGAAGGATTGGATTGGAGCTACCAGGATCATAAGGACTTATCTTTAGTCTGGTTGGATCTCTCTATAAGTTATTCAAATTATTCTTATTTATTAATTGTGATAGATAGATAACCCTATGTGGTGGTGAACGGAGTCTCATCTGATACTATGACCATCAATGCTGGTATTCCACAAGGATCTGTCTTGGCAACAGCTGATGATCTGTTGAATGTAGCCCTTATAGCATCTGATGAAGCCATAGGTGTGAGACGAAGGTAGGTCGATACACATGTGTGTAGTACAGCCCCCAAACATATGCTGAAGCTCTTCAGAAAAAAGCTATTCGAACATTATATGTTTTCATTTAGTGTTGTCAAGAGATGAATAAAGATTCAAATTGAGTGTACCTACCTTGAATTCACCTGTTAAATATTTTGAAACATATATTTTGCTGTACAAATTTCACATTCCTATTAGGAAAGACTTTCATTTTTCGAATGGAACATCAGTTAGTGACAATATCTGAAGCGAAAGTCAACTGGAATATCTCTCGTAAATCTGCTAAATAGTTCTGCTGACAGAACTGAACCGAGAAGAAGCAATAACCAATATTTAATAACATCATTATACTACAAACGAACTCCGAATGAAAGTGAATAAGAATCATAAAATTTCATATATGTTTTTCAAAGGGTAATGAACCAGAAATTATTGCATGTGTCTTGTTGATATAACTGGGACAACGTTATCACAATGGAGATGCTCGTACTCTGAAGCAGTGAAAGTTTCGAGTCTGTGAGAAATCAGTGACCTACAGTGTAGCGTCGGTCAAGATCAAAAACTTGAACTATCAATTTTTAATTGTTTTTTCCTCGCGAAGAGAACTCACTCATCTGTATTAAATGTTTATGTTCTATTAAAAGATTTTTCATCGATCATAAATTCTTTGAATCAGAGAAATATAATCGGAAAAAAAGCTAGGTAGGTACCTCTTTCTAGGAATCTAGGTTATTATGTTATTTATACAATGTCTGTCCCATGAAGAATTCCTGATTATAATCAGGAACACAAAGAGACAACGGTATTGTATCTGATTTTGTATAATCACGAATACGACTCTTCACACAAAACTTATTTTCATAATATTTCATACTGAGAAAAATAACATATGTCTATTAATGTTAAGAGAAAATAAATAAATAGGTAAATAAATTCGTAGTATCAAGAAGTGTCTAAAATGAATTCTACGCTAAAGTCAGTCTAGTTAATATAACCAATGATATATACACGGCTTCTTCAGGATGTTGTTGTTTTCTCCAGATGGAAAATAACGTTATCACCTGGAACAAATAAAATACTCAGACAACAGTTGCACAAAATATGAAGACTGTGACATTGAATTGAAATCAGTGAAGATTTGTTTTGTTATAGGGACAATGTGATGTGTGAACCCAAGTTTGGTAATATCAAATATCGAATCACAATATATTCAAGAATTCCGAACATCCCCGATGTCTCGGAACCAATGAACGTTCTTTTCGTTTTCGAATTTATCGAATGCTTATGGTTGGAATTCTCATTGAATCATACCTCTACCAGGTGTGGCCTCAAAGAAGGTCAGTGTTATAATTTCACGTTGAACGTTGACCAGTTTCATGCATTTCTCATCGAATAATCAGGAAAGAATTCAGAATGATCTACCAAAGGTTCAATAGGAAATTCAGATCTCGGAGCTGAATATATGTGTATATGAAGTACTGATCGATATCAATTGATGACAACTTGACACATTTTAGTGTCAAAACAACCAAACATTGCATAATTTCAAGAGGAAATAATATATGAATCGACAGCAGATTCTTTCCCGATAGGAAGAAGTTTTGTTTATAAAAGCGAACAGCAGAAAAAGAATAAATCAATGAGAATAATGGTTCTGTTAGTAAAAAGTGATTGAAACCTCTAAGGTAGAGCATACAATCGAAAACGTTTCGAGAAGTTACAGATAATAGTGCTAGAAAGTGAGTTTTTGAAACTCAAAGAAAACCAGTAAGTCGGAAACGTAGTGAAAGAGACGATTAACTGATGATAATTGTCCTGTTGATAGGAGAGTTAGTAGTGAAGTGATTGATACCTCGGAGGTTGAGTAAGACAACAGAAAACCTTGCAAATGAAAAAAATGACTGACAAGATTTGTTCTGTTGATGAGAAGTGATTGAAACCTCAAAGGTAGAGCAAGCCGTTTCCAGAAGTCACTGATATAATTGGTTGTGTTCCGTCCAATCACAACGTTGAGGAAACAGAATCAGAATAAATTTTTAACATATCATTCATTGGAAAATGACATTTTGCAATCTACAACAGTGAAATTGCAGCGTAAAAACTCTACTGAACTGATAAAATTCGAATTAAACAAATCTGACAAATTTGTTTACACGGCAAACTTCGGAGAAATGTTTATTATGAATTTTCGACCATAATATGAAACCAAAACATGTTGTGTAGAACATCGTCGTAGTCAGCATGAAAAATGAACTGTATTGAGCAATATGAAGATTCAATAAGGCGTCATACGAGAAAAAAAGTTAATCGGTTTTTTCTATGAAAAAAGGTGATTTCAGTTTTTCAGAGATATTTTGATTTTGATTCAGATTTTGAGTCAGATTTTTTCTGAGATCATTGATTAGCACCAGAATGTGCAACTTTGCTCTAATCCGAGCAACATGGTATCTCTCTAGATAACCGTTATCCCCATGCTCAAGTTCGATTCGTGGGCACCCCGTATTAGGGGTGGAAAATTTATCGATATATCGAGAATTATCGAAAATTATCGATGAAATGGATAATAATATGGGGAAAAAATCTATATTGTCTATATTATCGTTATTATCAATATCATCGATATTATCGACATCATGGATATTATCGAAATTATCAATATTATTTTAGCGATAATTATCGATGATCTTGGAAATCATCTATATTCTCGATACCATCGATATAATCGAAATCATTGATAGTGTCAATATTATTTTAAATTCCTGAAGATTCTGAGAATATAATGTGGAAAATTAGTCTGCCGGTGAAGCCAGAAACAATAATTGTCCAAATATTATTTTTGAAAAAGGCTATCAAACCTATCATTTTATTAATTTTCTGATGCTCCTTCATGTGTTTCCATGTAGTAGGTATCGAATACATATATCACAAAAATATATTAGAGGCCAGATATTGAATCATATAACATTTACTCAAACTGGAAATCATGACTCATGGGGAATATAAGAAAATGTGAACCATTTTGCTCGATCTCAAACCGTTCAGATTTCACAAGATATCAAAAATACAAAAAATGGGTTGTTGCGAACACAGTATGAAAAAATTCAAGGAAACTGTAATCGATGGAAAATTCACAAAAGCTGGGCTATGTCATGCGTCAAAATAATACTTAGTCCTTGGAAATCAACATCAGTTTTATTGAGATTTTCAAAACTATCGGCTGTTATCGATAATATCGATGATTCCGATAATTTCGATAATATCGATAATATCGATGATATCGATAATATCAATTATGTCGATAATATCGATAAATCGATAATATCGATAATATCGATAATATCGATAATATCGATACATCATGATTATCGATAATCGATATATCGAAACTGATATGACCCACCCCTACCTACCCCGGTATATGTCTTCATACTTCATAGACCTGAGTTGTTGTCCGTGGAGGCCGTCCACTGCCCCTTGTAGACGATATTGTGCGCATCCTCGAGACTCCTGTGCCACCCGCCGCCGCCGTAGCCGCCCCCGCCGCCCCCGCCGTGGCTGTGCCCCGCGTCGGCGTACACGATGTGCTTCTCCTCGCCGCCGCCGCCGCCCTGCATCTTCTTCAGCACCATCAGCATGGAGAGCATCAGCGACACCTTGGCGATCATCAGCGCCGACCCTGCCATCAGCATCATCTTGCCCATCACCATCTGGCCCATCATGGCGCACATGCCCGCCGCTGCGATCATGGCCATGTTGCCGCCTCCCTTCTTGCCGCCGCCCCCGCCTCCTTTGCGACCTGCAACGGTCATCGAGATTTACGGTCGACGGTGTGGATCAAATCTAATTAATAGTCACTAGGCAGAATATTCTTTTCTGCCGTGTGAAACATTTTTTTTTTTCTCCAAATTCGTTACGATCTCACGCAAAATCCAAATAATTGAAATCACACAATTTTCAAATAATTGAATCATTTCAACAAAGGTATTTGGCTCTTCGTTACTATGTGTTAACTGCTGATGACGTTTGTTGGATTGTTTCTTTTTACTTCAATGTCATTGTCAATCAAAAAATTTGTCAAGTGACTGTTCGAGAAGGATTTAAATCGAAAGTGGTGGCTGGATAAGAACTTTCAACATTTAACATTTATGATTTATCACTTCAAGATTCAAGACATTGTAATGGCTTAGGTTATAGAAATATTTTACATTCAAAAATCATTTAAGCTTTGTAAATACTGACGTTTTTTTATTATTTTAATAATAAATTCCAAATGCCGAAAGCATTGAAAAACTGGTTAGAGTAATAATACCCATGACAAAAATCCGCAAAAATCCTGAAAACACTGACAATATTCTCGCACAGTAAAAGATAACCTCAATACAGTTTTGAACAAAAGCGGGAAGCAGAGGTGTCACTTGTCGACACTCCCGAAAAACATCATAGGCGAACATGCGCACATCTTATTTTCATTTATGGCCATTTAACAATAATTTCTCAAGTTGGAAGTTCGGCATCTACTTGAATCATAAATGTTAAATGGAAAGTCTTATAACAAGAACAATTGTATTTCCATGTCCATCTGTCTTAAATGTGAAGTCTTGAATGTTAAGTGGTGACTATTAAATTTTTTCTTTATTAAGCCACCATTATTGCCATTAACACCACCTGAGATAAGAGACCTAGCGCGAGATATGAATGAAAACGAAACAAGGCCGGTTTGCCATGGTTATCGTTCTCAGAAAAAAAAAAACGCTCGAACCCGTCGATTTTTATTTCGAAGGAGAAATATTTTGCGCATGTTTCCAACTTTTTCACTTCAAACCTCTTGGAGAGGTGAGCTCCAACCCATGAATGGAATAAGGGGTCAAGTGATACATCATTTCGAAAGTAATCGAAATCTCTACCCAAAGCTTCCTTGTTCTTGGAATTCGATGCAGTAGTCCTCGAGAAAACACGTCTATGAAATTAATCGGCTAGTGATGGAAAGTAACGCTTCTTTCCCTTTCATCACTATCTCTCATTTTGTAGTTAGAACGATGTTCCTAATCCTGTCCCATCCGACATCACATAAAGAATCATTCATTATAATGTCAGTTCCTTGATCTCTCAGTAAAATGCATACCTTGTTTCGTTTTCATTCAAGGAAAATATAGGATCTTACTGCTGATATAGGATCTTTGTTCTATTTGCCAACATGTCCGAACTTTCGAAGAAAATGGAACCGTCACCGTTATGGTTTACCTATTCGATGTTGAAAGCTACCTCAAACATTGGATATAATATTGATTCGGCAAAATACCAGAAGTTACCAGCTCTTTTGAAAAGGCACTCAGATGGTTTCCACGCAGGAAAAATCCCGAGTTTTCCAACGAGAACGAATCGAGGAACTCCTATCAGAGACCCCAGATGGAATGTATTCAACTTTATTCATTCAAAACTCCATCATTTCGTGTTCACCTAATGTCATTGCAAGGTCGAATTTTTTCTTGGAATTTTGTATAGCAGAAAACTTTTCCTGTCTAGACAGAATTGATAGAGATATTTATCTCAAGTTAATTTCAGTCAGTTTTTGTAATGTCGTAAGAAAACTATGCGTCGTTGAGCAGTACACCTATGGAAAATATCAACAAATCCATACAGAAAATCAGCGAAAACAGAATCGTATTGGGAACCCTCAGACTTTTCTGTTCTCCTGATACTCATTTTCCGAATCTGGCTCAGAAATGGACTCGAAAAAATTTCGTTCGGTTGGATCAGGCTTGATACTATCGGATTTCTGCTCTCCTGATACGGATTTCGAAATTATTCGGTTCTCGATTCGACTGTAACGCGTCATTCGATGGGTGGACGAAAAAATTTGAGAAATGTGCGTTTACCTTCGAAGGCATTGGACAAATTGACTTTGACGGTCCGCGACTTGAAAAATTCCTCAATCTTCTCTATCAATGTGTCACTGAGTTTCGCACTGCGCTCCGTCGCCTCTTCAGGCAAACTGCTGTTGTCCGTCTTGTTGAAGAAGTAGTCCTGATTCTTCTGGATCTCCAGGATGCCTATGTAGATCGGTCGATCGTCCAGAATGGTTTCGTTCAAGGCGAACAGAGCTTTTTCTTTGAGACACAGCGCGGGGTCGTTCTTGTAAAAGCACTTTTTGTAGGCGGTGAAACCTCGCAAGAAGTCGAACACATTTTCACATAGTACACTTTTTTGGATGGAAAATAGAAGCACCAGAGTGAGTATTCTCAACTGCATCTTGCGGTAGACTAAAATGCAGTTGGCATAACGAACAATTTTATATGTTGGAAAAAACTGTAGACCGTATCGATTTAACTAGGAGTACAGTAAAAAAATCAGCTCACGAAATTTTCCGGCGCTCATCACTGTAATCATGTTCTTCTTAGCCGTAATGATATATAGGTTTTGAAGGTTAATGGATTATTTCATGGTCTGAATGAAGACAGATTTCGTTAGGTGTATGAAGTTGCACTGAGATCGAACAATTTTACTGTTCTACTCGAGATATTATCATCTGGGATGCAATCCGTTGGAGAAATATATGGTCGAGGAATCAGATAAAGTTCAGTATCGTTTTGAATCAGTCAGATCCATGAGAGAAATGTATACTATCATTACCTCTCACGCTGGTGTATACTCTCGAAAAGACACGCCACTTATTTCAGAAATTTTGACGGAAAGACACGACAGGATAGCACTAAATGACAAATAATTGTGTCTCAATTGTGTCTGCATCTCATTGTTTCCACAAAAACAGTTGTTACCAGTTGAGTTTGGTATTCTGGCTTGGAAAAATCTATTCATCCTCCTTTGCAACACTAGAAGTAACATCAGCAATCGCTCTTGCAAAAAGGAAAGTCGATGGAAACCATACAGAGGATGAGGAATCCAGGCCGCATCTGTCTGCAGATCAAAGACAAGAGACTTATCGATATGTGTGTACAAGACAAGTGTACGTGATCGATTTTGCCATGGACGTCGTTTCGGGAGGGGCAGAAATGCTAGTCTCATAAATATATCAGCAAGCGATGAAATCATAATAGAATGTACATGTGAATGTGGGATCAGATTATTTTTTTTGTCTGTCTCAGATCATGAAAGAAAAAATGTCGTTCAAAAAAATTTCCAGGCGATGTTTTGGTTTCGAGAATGCATCTGATTTTCAATAACGTATCGATCATGATTGATGAAACCGTTTTTATTGGAAACACATTCGGTGTATGTCAACTGATTGTGAATGAATCTCACTTTTCAATTCAGATTTATGAGTTTGGCCATCTGGTTCTCGTCACTGGATCGTAATATTAATCAAATTTTAATAATAGTGATAATCGTGATTTTATTCATTCAGAAGATGGATGATATGGATTTCATAAAGAGGAAACAAAACAACAAAAATTTCGATCAGTGCACAGCGGTTATTACCAAAAATAGTTGGAAATCGAAAAAAAATATCCAAAAGTTTATGTTGAGTTACCCCTTTTGAAATCTCATTTTCAGCCACTGTGTCACCGACTTACTTTCCGAGATGAACACACCGGTTTTCTTTTATTTTCTACCTACGACACAGTCAAGTTTCTCCAGAAGGAAATCACGATTGTCTACTTAAAGTTTGTATCACGATGAAATGAAACGTTACTACAAAAATCACGCACAGTATATCACGATTCCTTCGTTCGTAGGACCATAATTTTGCATTATTTCAATCTCCTAATCCTATTTTTTTTTTATCTGTGGACAACACGAAAGGGAAACCTATGATGTCCGAGGAACATCGTGTTAGCCATCGGTGGAATTTTGGGAAAGAAGGAAGGTGTTGGAATTTTTCTTGAATGTTTGGAGGTTGTAAGCATCAGGAAAGACTTCACTAGGCAAAGAATTCCACAACTTTGCCGTTCTATTGATGAATGATGCTTGGTATAGCGATGTTCGACAGGTCTCGAGCCTGACAGTGTAGGGGTGACCAGCTTGAGCTCGTCTGGTTTGTCTACTAGGAATCGCGCGTGGTGGCATAATAGATGATACTTCCGTTGAGCACCGACCGTGGAAGTACCTATAAAAAATTTCATTGATAATCCAAGTACATGCTTCTCAAATATATTCTTGCATTCCATTTCCAGAGGAGTTATCAAAAGATAGTGAACATTCGATTATTTTTCCGAATCAACGAGATTTGTTGTTGAAAATTCTGAATTATTTTGGCCAATGTCATATTTTGATATGTTGTGTTCTTTTTCTAATTTCAGGGACAGGACCTGATGACGTTTCAAATAACCCCTGTTGGTATTTTTGGTGAAAATGAGGAAATTTTCCAGATTCACCAATTTATATACATTTTTACAAACCGTTTGAGTTTTTGTTCAAGGGACAGAATACTTTTCTGTTTTGACATGAATTTTGGGACTAATATTTCATCCATGTTGATATATCGCCCGAATTTTTTTTTTTTTCAATTCATATTCAAGTGGAAATGGGCGATCGTCAGAATATGAACAGAACACCCTATATTTTATACACTTCCAGTGTTGCAGGCCAATCAAATCCGATATATTTCCATATAGCACTATTTTTATGCATTCATTTCTGAGTGATCTATCAGGAGGCGATTTTTTTCATCAACACACAAAACTATCTTTCATAACCTCCATTTTTTGAAATTCAGAACGAACACCATATGTGTGAAAAACACTCTGTATACAAAGAAATTATTCGAAAAGAGTTTTTCGAAATCATAAATATTTGACTGAGTCTGTTTTACGCCAGCATTGACAATGAACTTAATAAGAATTATGTATTCAACAGTCGTGCGATGTGATTTCACAATTTTAGCACTCTCTTCCTTCGAGCATCCGTGTTTGAACTTTCCATGGTCATTGTCACCGTCGTTGCAAAAGGAATCGACTAATTGAAGAGCACACAAAAAATGTCAATTATTAGACACAGCGCTATTGTAGGTGAAACTTTGATATTAGAAATTAACTCGACAATATTTGTCGGTAACTTATTGGTCAATATAACATTCACTTTCAGATTTTGTTGGTTCACTTTGTCAATTTTCTCAGATTTGGTATTTCTTCATGTCTTCGAAACTCTAAGAGATACAAATTTGGCTCCTCACATTTGCCTAGAAGTGTCAGTTTTTCATGCACTGACAAGAACTGGTCAACCTCTTCATTCGGTATATCTTAGTAATATATAGGGATGAAAAATATTTTCGATTTGATCAAAAATGACAAAATTATCCCACATCAATAATAATTGATAAGAATACTATCTATCTGTTCAATCTGAGTTTCTTGTTGAATTAACAACAACATTACTCAGCTGTCTCTTATCGAACTAATGTTTTGCTGTTTGTAACAATTTTTCGAAATATTGCTCAAAAAATTGCTGATATTTTTTTATCAACCAACAATGATCAACCGTTTCATGAGTATTTGTGTTGCCAAGCGACACCACAAATCCGCTCACACTGTTAGATGAGTAATAAGAGACATTATCATTACTAGGAAAATATATTGAGATCAGAGTGGTGTTTTGCTGGACCTTTTCACAAATCGGATACCTTTATTACAACTATGTACAATTTTCCAAAGTCATGTACGATTTTCGATATATTCGAGATAGAAAAAGTTGTTTCTGGTTGTGTGAGAATCTCAAGATCCTCCACATGTTGAACGTATTCAAGTCTTTCAGATGCTGTCGATGAATATGAAACTGTATCGAACTCACTGGAGTCTTAAATTCCATATCATCAAGAATATCGGTTCACATATAATACAATTAAAGTGAGCATTACGTTAGAATTACGGTTACGCAGTTTGGTACCAGTTTGTCCTACAATAAAGAATGGTGTTTAATTGTTGTGATCTCCAATGATTTAATGCTCTAGATTTTTCATTCACCGTTAGCTCCATATATCTTATGATGGATTTGATGAAAGTTAGTCATATTCAATCATTTTCCGTGCACATCACATGTCGACATGAATTGAAGATTATATCAATAGTTTATTGTGATCTCGAGTGAACGTTCAACTCCTCGACTCGAAAAGATCCACATTTTTACTTCGTACCTGTTGGAAGTATTCACACTACTTTTATCTGTCAACTCTCCCTAATCATTCTCAATCAATCAATCAATCAGTTAATTTTCCTTTTGACATTTTACATGTATAGGAAATAGTCAGTTTATGTTAAGTACAAGTTTAGAAAATTGAGAACACTTCAGAATTATATAAAAATAAGACATACAATAAAATAAAACATACAATAAACTGTACATTAAAATATGCAATATAAGTATCTGTGTTTATCACACATTATCAAATAATAAAAATTCATTTATATTATAAAATGATTCATCTACTAAAAACAATTTAAGTCTTCTTTTGAAAAGTAGTAGGGAGCCACAAGACTTTATTTCCTTTGGCAGAATGTTAAACACTTTTGGGCCGTATATATTTGGAGCATGGGAAGAAATGTTCAGCCTCGTCTTTTTTATGTCACTTTTATGTCTCGTATTATGTTCGTGGATATCCATATTGAGCAGAAATTTATGTGTGTTTTGGAAAACGTATAAACATATTTCAAATATTTATAAACAGGGAACTGTCATTATATTGAAAGCTTTAAATATATTTTTGCATGAACCCATCCATGGAATTTCGAAAATACACCTTATAATTTCGTTTTTGAATTGTAAAAATATCACGTGCATGAGTTGAATTGCCCCAAAAACAAATGCCATATTTAAGTCGGGATTCAATTTGTGCATAATACACATTTAGGAGCTGATGCGTATCCAAAACAGTACGAAGTTTGACAAACATTTATTTCATTGAACTCAATTTTGAAATCAATTGTTCACATTGAGGTTTCCAGTTTCCAGTATTCATCAAGATGAATTCCCAAAATTTTTACCGGTTCGTGAGAATTAGTCAAGAAAGTGTTTTCTATGAGAATTTGCAGATTTTCTACATTTTTTTGGCGATTGTGCATCCTTAAAATTTGTGTTTTTTCAACATTAAAGAAAAGGTCACGTCCATTGAAGAAACTTGCTACTTTATTTATGGTATCATTACATTTTTTTTCTAAGATTTTCGTATCTGAGTCAGACAGGATTAATGAGAAATCATCTGCATATGCAGTATAATGCTCTGTGCCAATAAAGTGATCCAAATGATTCACGTACAAAATGAAAAGGACAGGCCCCAATATTGAGCCTTGTGGCACGCCTCTTGTCAAACTTCCAGAATCAGATTCGACAAATTTAGTTTTTCCATCCTGTTGAAATTGTAAGGTGACTATTTGTTTCCGATTTCTCAGAAACGATGAGATCCATTCAAGTGCTGATTGACGTTAACGTATATTGCACAATCATTTAGATGTTTTCTCTTTCTCGTCCCACGCGAAATTTCGTCCAGTTGTCTTCACATCTTCCGGAGATCGGGCGTCCAGGGACTTGGCGATATTTGGGTAGACGTTCACCAGATCGACCTCTCGTTCGGGCATCCCCCTGTAGTACGATTCATCTTCAGGATATCTACAGAACGAACGAAACAACATTTAGAGCGAGACTAGCGACATGAATCGAGTTGCCAAAAAGATATCAAAAAAAACCCTAATGTAAGTATGAAGTGTAATGATATCTTCTGCCAGAAGTTCCATTCGGAAAGTATCCTAGTATTTTTTTTATTATCGAGCTGACCGATTCCAGACCAACGATGGATGATCTCACGTTTCGGCTCTGGGCTACCATCATCAAGATAATAAATTGTAAACGATGAACAAAGATTCATTGAACGGAGAGTTTCAAGATACGTGCTCACCTGGTGTACCCGTGGAAACCTGCCCCATGAAGTCCTCCACCCCCATGGACGAACCCTTGGTGGTAGTGATTCTGGGCACCGTATCCGTAGCTCTGCCCGTTGCCAAGTAGCAGGGAACCGAGAGCGAGGGCACTAGTTACCACCAGGGCCAACTTGCTGATGATGAGGGCCTTTTTGGCAAAGAGAGCCAACAGACCGAACAGTATGGGCACTAGACTGGCCATGTTGAATTTGAAGCCGAGCAGGAGGGGTAGTAGGAACGATCTCGTCAAGAGTCGACCTGCAGGTGGAAAGTGTGGAAAGTGAGCCTCGATTGCATGGATCAGGTCACAAATTATGAATTCTACGAGAGAGTCGAAAAACCATTTTCGTCTCGACATACCTTTGAACACTTTGACTTTTCCATTCGGAATGTTTTCTTGATATCGAAATCAAAATCAAAATATACTTTATTGTCCCATTGACAAAGATTTGTGAGTATAAATATAAACATAACTAATGGTGTATAAATAAAAACTGGTAAATTACAAATAAATTGAATTGAACAAGTACAAATACAATAAAAATAAAATGGAATGCACATATTTTTGAAATGATTCATCAAAATACTCTTGTAGGCTATAACAGGGTTCATCAGCTAACAAATTTCTAACTGCTCTCTTGAAATGAACGTTGGTCAGATCTATTGGTAAGTGATTGAATAATTTTCCACCATTATAAAAAATGGAATCCTTGATTGATGTTGAGTTGGGTATGGAAAGTCTTGTATTAAATATGCTATTACGAGTGGCATAAGGAGAAGAAACAAAGTCAAACTCCGTTTTATGTTTGTACACCAAGCATACAGTTTCAAGAATAAAAAGTGCAATGACAGTTAAAATCTCATTGGCCGCAAAATAATTTCTGCACGATTCCCTAGGTTTGACTTTACAGAGACACCTTACAGCCCTTTTCTGTGATATCAACACAGAAGAGAGAAGGGTGGCACTGCATGTTCCCCAAAAAGGTATTCCATATCTTATTTGGGAGTCAATTGAAGCGTAGTAAACCGTTTTTGCTGTGTGAAAACCCAACTCGTTAGAAATCACCCTCACTGCATAACATCCGGAAGAAATTTTACTCTTAAGTTGTCTGACGTGTTCATCAAATTTAGGCCTATTATCAATGATAGATAGAGACTGTTAGCGAGAAATTCATCGATTTTTGACTTTGTTGATTGTTGCGCTATGATACTCCCTATTTTTTATACTTTTTTCAAAAATTCAACTCGTTAGAAAAGATAAGACTCTTTCTCATAAGAGAAGGTTTTGGTTATGGAAAGTGCTTCAGGAAAAATCAGACAGATTTTATTACATGGACAAAAGCGAAAACTATAATGAGCTGGAACTTATTGACGTGAATTTCAGTCACACGCAGTAGAATTGAATTCATAAATAATCCGTGTCCCGTATTCAATGAAATGTATACATCAAACAAATAATGCTTGGCCACTGATTAGACATATTTGGAAGAACCTTATGATGGTTACATCGATTATTGAAGTTCAGCAATGAGGTTCTGTTTTCTATTATAATTATTATGTAGCACCAAAAGATATTCATTCATTTCTCGAACGAACTGTTATCAGTATTATTTTGAATCAGCTGTACTTTTTCTGTGTCAATGATATTGCATTCAAAATGACATATCATGTGCTCATTTCAAGATAATGAAACAATCTAGAGATGAAACCAAGTTTCTGTAAGAATCGGAATTCATGAAACGTGGTTTTATCCAGTTTATACAGAGTATTACTTTCAGAAGATTCTTTCACACCATTCTTTCATCTAGCGATGAAATCACGCACTTTGTGAAATGCCACCGTAGTACCAGACTTCCAGCATCGACATCTAGCGGGTAAAGGAAGAACTACTAACCAGTTCCGGCTTCTTTGAGAGAGTGAACATTGATTGCTTCTCTGCGCTGGTCTAGAACGAACTCTAGCATCCCACCGGGACTCACAGATGGCGACACGCGCATCGCCAAGCCGGGATACAAGAAACCCATGTCCCATTGCATGTTCCGCTTGGAGAAGACGTGACTGAAGGAATCAACTATCGTCCTGAAATGCAAACGTGAACGAACAATTTTCATATCTCACAGGGTCACGATATAAACCACTTTTCAGCGAGATGATTCTTTTGGTTGGAGAAGAAGATTGTACACTGCTACCAACATTTTGAATGGTGAGGTATAAATAATGTATAAGAGCTCCATCCGGAGTCTGTTACTAGAGTCGATTACTAGAGGTATCATAGCCATCGTAGGTTATTGCAGAAAGTCTTTTGTCATCCGGAAAAAACCTGAGGTTGATTTTTCGGTGATCGAAATATGTGGTTGACTTGTTTACACCATAGGAATTTCTATGATTTGCATTCGAGAGGAGTTCACAAGAACTGACGTAATATATGTTAACATTCATCAATGACCAAGATATATCAGCTGTTGATTGACTCGTCACTATTTCAGTCAATATAAGATGCAGCACCATCTTTAATACAGACAACTGAACTTTTTCTTCAATATTAGCGTGTACAGATTAGTTCTCCGATCGAGTGGGTGATAGAACCATTTGCTTCAGTTTCACTGGAGTTCAATAAATGGCTTTTATTCATTTCTGATTCATACTATTTTGTTAGTATTCATATGCCAGACTTACTTGTGGGTAGACCAACAGAGTGCGCTAGCAATAAAAAAGTCATGCATACAGCTATTATTTTTGGATACTCCAAATCAGCTATATGTGAAAAAAGCTGTTAAAGGGATAGTTTCATCAGGAAACCTCTCCCAATGTTTCAATTTCCCATCGATTTGAAACCATGAAAATAATTAATTAACAGGACAGAAAATCTTTTTTTCTCGACTGTCGGATGAAGTTTTGTTCATTGCGATATTATATTGATATATTTTTCGATTCAAATTGAATTATTGAAATTATATCTGATTTTTCTCATCCATAATAGCCCATGTCATAGATTGGTTGCTGAGAATGAGAAAGAAAAATGCAGATCCCTTGCTGTCATTTTACAATTGGCAAATTCAGCTTATACATTGTGAAAGAAGGTAGGATTTCAGATAGGAAACTTCCGAAGTGATCAAAACATTTTTCGAGAAATTGTCTTCAAAATACGAAAGCTTTTTCAAATTCTGAAATTTTCATTGGGGTGACAACCCCTATATAGTGATTTGCACTATTTATGGCGAATGAAGATGAATGTTTATGGAAAACAAAAAAGGATCTTTTTGATACAGACCTTGGAAAGTGCCTGGCTACGGCGAATTGAATGGCACGGTATAACAAATAGGGCGTTTAAGCTGAGAAAACGGAATATCTCATGTCAGACACCCCCATTAATTTTTTCGACATCCACATAATTTCCCCGCTGAATCGACTTTCCACAGGTTGACAGTGACGGCCCGTGGTCGTGATCGTGAAGAAATAATAGCGAAAATTTTCTCAAAAATTTAACTAAAAAAAAAAATCATGACCGGATGATCGAACTTCATCATCGAAGTGGCAAAAAAAAAACGTTCAGGAGTGATTATTATCACAGGATGAGCCACTTGCTGGTCCTGAATTTTCCGCTATTTGATCCATATGTCCAGTGCCCTACTTTCAACTTCACATCAAACAGATTCTCACTTTTCCCAGATGAACATTATTGTTCATTTGAAATAATTTAGAAGTCGCTAACAAACTTATCAGACTATCATAACGATAATCAAAAGAAGACCAGTCTGAGATTCCTCTGGATCTATGCACTTGAAACTAATACGGCAAGCTAGTCGTGAGATTCAGGGTGAGGATTTTTTCCTCTGTTGAAAATCCAGTATAGCAACCTCCAATTCGTCGATTTATGTGCAATTGGATACAAAAATAGATGATGTAGTTCGATGTTTCGCTGTGTATGTTGACTAGCTTTTCGACTAATGCACAAACAGCTTGCAGCTAAAAATCAGTTTATATTATGATATGAACTGATATATAATACAATATCAAGAGATTTTTCATTTTTCAGGTTTTGATGGGATTTTCTCTCCTCGTTTCTAAAAAATAGAGTAGAAGTTATTAAAAATCATTGCAATATATTTGTAGTAAGGACAGATTTAGGATCTGTCCCAAAATGTCACTGCGCTTGAAATTAAACCTTTAGATACCTAAAAGAGAAATTCTCTATTGGTCAGTGACACCTTGTTTTTGAAAAAAATTTGGAAATACAAATATATTGAATAATAATAAAACCTCTACTTATCTTGGTGGACGTTTCGGGAACGAATCTGCTCCCGTTCTCAACACAATTGAAATATTTTTCTTCGTAAACTTTTTTCGATGTTTCCGATTTTGACACTGAAAATTGACAATTTGGCAGACGGAGGAATTCTGGTTAAAAGGTGTTTTCATTAATTGATATCGAATTTTCCATTTTCATATTCAAGTTTCAGAAAATGAATGTACCACCTCCTCGAAGAACTTACAGACAGTATTTAAGAGATTTTTGATCGTAAATGCCTTGCGAATGCGTTTCGACAGTCATGAAACATTTTGTGACCAGTTTCGGTAAGTTGTAGAGACTAGACCCAAACAATGATTATATTCGATAATAAAAATATAAATAATGAGATTTCGGGAATATTCGTGGGTCGGCACTGCCGCCCTGACAAACCGGCACTGCAGGTTGAAAGCGTCCCCTAGGTGAATGCTAGTCTTATTTGCTCTTCGAATTTATTTCATTCATCTCGCTCGGAACTAATGAAGCCTTGAGATAGAGCGAAGGCTCGGGATGAACGGGCTCCTCAATTTCATTCGCGTCATTTAATCAATATTTCCTCGTCTGGCTCATTCCCAACATCATTTCCAAGATCTGATTGGTGGTTCTGATTGCTTTAATCAGCTGCACCCTCGGATGTGAAATTTCGTGACACAGTCACGCTTCCACAGATCACCTTGTATAACACTTGCTCGAAAAGGGCATGATGGAAATAACAGTCGAAAGGTGCACTTTCCGTGTAGTTTTCGTGCCTGAGTACGAAATTACACTTTATAGCGAGATATGTACACTATTTTTCCTACGACCATGAAAATTTAAATTAAATGCATTATGAGTGTTTCTGAGGCCTCAGTAGGTATGTATCATCCTGTTTCTAGTCAGTTCCGCTCATTGTAGACAACTACCATGTAACCCGAAGTAATTAGAAACGAGAAATACCCGAGCGGTGACCTGTTAGATAGTTTGATAGGCTAGTTATAATACCCGAGAGATATTTTTCGAACCTTTTCAATTTCATTTTCGTTTTGTTCATAGTACGGTGACCAGATGATGAGAGACATAATCCAATAAGCTCCTGAGTAAGTATTGTACAATATAATCAATGTTTTTATATCTGCAGGCCTTTCTGATTTCGAATCCTAAAATCTTGTAGGCTTCATTGACGATAGTTCATCATTCACATGATAGTTGAAGTTGAGTTCTCTATCGAACTATCCGCCCAGGTCCTTTACACAATTTTTGTCTGCCAGAAAGTTATTATTCATGGAATATTCGGGGCATCCCTTTATTATATGAGCTAGGATATTATTGAACACTGTTTGGGTTTCAAACGTTTAATCCCAACCAATTATAAGTCAGATATAGCAGCAATTCGAAATTTGTTCGTTATATTTGGATCAGTTTGGAAAAGTTGACGGTATCGTATTTGGCCGAATCATCAGAGTAAAAACTTTTGGAATAATCTGTTATTTGTTGTTGAAATACCATCGTAAATCATCGCATCGCCCACAGAACAGAATTTTTTTTGATCGATTTCACGTACTTCCAGAATTGAGAGGGGTCAGTTTTATAGAAACTTCCATTGATTTGACATACTCTTAGCGTGCATTTTTGATATCTCGATCAATATTTGAGATTGAGTTCAGAATTAGGTGTCTGAAGATGTCATCATCAGATATGAAACCTATGACGATATAAGCTTAAAATAACCAGTTATTGAGAAATAATTGAATAAATTCACCTGAAATTGGAGGGATCACCCGTGAAATCATAAACATCCCTGTACTCCGGATCGCCTCTCGTCAAAGTCACCCCGTCCACCAAGTCGAATTCGGGTGATGCATCGAGACTCTTGAGTCTCGTCACCGCCCCCGCCCCCAAACACTGCCCCAGAGAACCCCCGACTCGCGCCCCCAGACACTGCCGGAAAGTCTCCCCGATCGATTCCAGGGGAAGCACCCCCGGAAAAGACACCGAGGCCATCGCCGATATGAGTTGTAGAGTTGTTACACCGAGCTGTCGACGCATTTTTGCCGATTTGAAGTTGGCAAGGTTCCCGGAATTGTTTTATATACTACCGGATGATATGTTTGAGTGATTCGGATGGTCGGGTGAAAGTGCTCTTGTTAATGATGTGTTTTTCGGATTATTACGTCTTTTGTCTTGATGGGAAAGCTTCGTTCACTAGGAGATTCTTTACGGATTCTTACGATACACAGTCGGTTTCGGTATTGTTTCGTGGATTGCAGACCTCTCAACTCCAGTCTGAACCTTCAACTCATTTCTCCACACACTATACCAATCAATTCTCCTCGTATCCAATGCTCATCACGTAATTGTACAAATTTGGCACAGTCGGTAGGATCTACAATTCATCATGGTTACCAAGAAAGAAATTTCCCAATGATTCTCAAAGGCTCTGCTACGTTAAAAAGAATTATATGATAGTATACTTCACAGTGTATCTGAGTATGTATTGAGGCTCCCCTCAAATTTTACATCTACCTGTTTACAATCATATTGTCTTGATCAACGAAGAGAATTTGTAAAAAAATCTAACTTCTCTGAAACTGGGAGTTTCCCAGATATATACTCATTAGATTTTCAAATACTCATCATGATAGATTTTTCGAAGCCTTGGAACAATTCGGCGCAGTCGGTAGGATTCATAATCAGAGTTAGGTTCATAGAAATTGAATTTTCGTTTGATGATTGATGCTATGATGGATATTTCATCCAAGATTATCGATCTTGCGTGAAAAAAATTTTCTTCTCAGTATATTCCATATTCAGAATATGTTTACGTCTTGTATTTCGCGCAAAATATTCTCCTGTGAATGTAGCCGTAGTGGCGGCGAAGGAAGTGAACTTGAAGACAATAGACGATTGTTATTTGCTTTCTACTTCTTTCCATGTGATATGTCTGGAGCGGACGTCATTTCGTACGCTTTTGCGAAATTGATTGCAATTTTATTATGACGGGTCTGTCATGGAGATGATGAAGATCTTGAGAACCGTCGCTAATCAATCATCATCAGCCAGACAAGTGAAAATTCGAATAGTGAAAATAAAAATACGGATCTTTTCAGGACTATTTTCATGATTAGCGTCTTGTGATGTTTGAGTGGCTCTCAGATACTTACGCAGAAGGTACCCAAGGTACCCAAAGTTATTTCTTCCTGTGATGAAAACGGGAACAGATTTGTTCCCGAAACATCCACCACTGAGATCACTAGGAATTTTTCGCAGATCAAGGTGTGATTGACAAATAGAAAATCCGTGTTTCAGGTATCTGAAGATTAAACTAATCTTGCCAATCGGTGTTCAGAAACAGATTGCGATTTCACGGGGAATAATGGATCTTTGGATAGAGACTGTATCGAGGGTGAAAGGTTGATGTATTACACTTCGATGGATCAGAACACAACGCTCTATGCCAATTTTCTATCTGTCGAATAGAATGGAGAATTTTTTGATTGCATTGTAGCAGTCTGACATTTCATCGATGATTTATATTCCATCCCATTCATGGAAATATATTTCCATGACTTTCAGTGTTCAATGAGTAGTGATGAATAATATTTGGCTCTGTATAGTGATTTGATTATAATAATTTGACTCGCTAGATAGAAATCTTTCATTCTTCAAAGTAGAATATATTCAATGAATAAAACAGCAATAATATACCCTATATTGACGAAACTTATCGCGATTATGATTATAACATGTTCGAATGAATGAATGAAAAAATTAATAAATAAATAAATTATTGAGTAACATGAATTGAATCTATGACTGATATGATCGCATAATAGATGAGTCAGGAATCTTTGGAAGATAAATTAGAGATAACTGAACTTTCACATCTTGTTTACAAGCATCTGGAGTCATGAAAAAATGACTAGAACATATTCACACTAACTATTATAAAGTTTATCCTAAACTAGAGTACAATTCTTCCAAAACGATGAAGCGTTAGGTTAATGCTGAATAATGAAAGCATGATAAACCTGATAACTTAGATATCTTAAAAATAGATATTAGTACACCAAGATAGTGAATAATATCATCATCACCCAAGAATCAAAATCCCGTGGTGAAGATACTCTTCACTACCAAGGCGTGTATTACATTTTTTCCACTACTAGCGATAAATTTTAATCATTATGTTTCTACGAAACTCAAATATAATCCCACTATCACTTCGAATAATAGATAATGGTAGAGTTTTTTTCAGAATTATTTCCAGAGTAATTCTCGGTTCATTATTCAAATCGGAGATTTCATCATATGGATCTATCTCTCAATTATCTGTTTGACAGGAAATAACCCTAACTTTTCGCTCCGAATGTCACCCTGTATTCTTATCTCATTCGCCTTGAAATTCTCTATACCACCGTGTAAACCAATTGGTATCCATTCTTTGATTGACTGTTGAATTGCATTTCATCGAAATACACCAAGTTGGCTGTGATCCAAATTCGAAGATAGTTCGATCCTTGCTGGGCTCTGGAATCGAATGGAAACTTCTACGAGGATCTTTTCGACTTTTTGAATGTACAATGGAGAAAAAAGAAGTTTCCTGTGTGTAAAATGAAACTCCCAGAATATGTAGGAAAAAAGAAGGTGAATTCTCATGAAATTCGAGTTTCTGAGTACCCATGAAACAATTCGGAAAAAAACCCGAATTACCCAAAATCAATCTCTCATCCTCAGTAATGAATCCTCCCGGCCCCGTTATACCCCTTGTAGGTCGAATCGGCATCGAAGGCCCTATCGTAGTGGCCATAATCCTCGTAATGCGGATGGGCCACCACCTCGTAGGTGGAAGTGCGATGTTTCGGCTCCACCAGCTTCTTCAGCGCCACTATCGACGATATCGTCAAGGCTATCTTGGCTATGAGCAGAGCCTTGAAGGCTATCACGCCGATGGCCTTCAAGGCTAGAGCGCCCAGTAGAGCGGCCTTGACTTGGAGCAGCATCATCATAGGCCTGAGGCGGAAGCCGCCTCCTCCACCTCCTCCTTTCTTCTTGCGACCTTCCAAAAAGAATGAGGGTTGAGATGCAGGCAAAGTAATGATATCCTACCCATAGCTTCTTCCCCGGTTTCCTTCCCTTTCGTGAGTCGCATCTTTGAAGAATTCCATCCATCGAGCTGGATAAAACTCCCCGAAGACTTGCCATTAAAACCCCACTTTTCAAGTGGGTCTAACATCTCATTTCACCAGAACTTTTTTTCGAGGTTAACCTGAATTTGGGAGCTGTGTTTTCGATTTTTGTTACGGTCGCGTTTTCTGCTACTACACTCTGTGGAGCTTCCAGCAGCTGTCAAGGAACAAGCAACGACTATAAACAGTTGTCTGTATGTGTAGTCGCACTATGGCTTTCCATGGAATATACCAGGTTTACCGGGTGTTCCATTTTACATAGTGTTATATAGCTTAAGTGCTGAAGTGTGTTCACTTATAGAAATTCCAACTTCAGATTTCAATTCAGATTGATTTAACATCATATCATTTGAAAAAATGACATTATGGATGGAAACTTCGAAGAATACCGCGAATACAAACGTGACAATGACATAACACAGTTGAATCAGTTGAGTGATGGTGACCAAAAATGACTGCTGAAATATCCGAAGAATGCCAAACTGGAACTCTTGTATCTTACTGAAAGCATGATAATAATATACTATTCGAACTTTGGAACTTCTGACATTGATGGCGACGCTTATGATTCATGGACTACATCTCTTCCATGCAGTTGTATTTCAGGAAAGTAAGTTGGATTTCAGGGAGAATCATTAGTATGCCATCAGTATGTCGGAAAAATTTCAGGAAGCATCATTTGTAACCCATGAGGAATCATGAAATTCATCGCCTACTTGTTTGTTGTAGCAAAGTACACCGTCTTTTGGACCGTGTAATTGAATTCTTGAGAAGTACGTGCCAAATGGAAAAATTCCATTCGTGATCCTTCAATTTTTGGTCATCAACTCAGGTTTATTCCAAAACCAATTCAGCCCCTATCAGATATACTGAGTGTCTTATGGTTTGTGGAATGATTGTGTTTTCCGAAATTGGTTCTCCTGCAATATTTCCAAATATCAGAGAGAAATATATATTTTTGTTCGTGCTTCAAACGGGAGCAGATTCGTTCCTGAAACATCCACCACTCAAATAAGTAGGGATTTCAATATCCGTTTGAGATATATCTGAAACACAAGATCCACTTTTCTGAAAATAGAAGAATTATCACACCAGCTACTCGAATAACTCCATATCCAACAGACCATATTTAAATAAAATTAAATTTCTTGTGGAAAAATATTTTCTTGTAGTTGTCATCAAAGTCTGAGAACTCGGCCACTTTGTATGAACTGCAATGACCTGAAGAAAATTCATTCATTTACCTTCCCCTATTGACGCATCTAGTACTTTGAACGTATCTTCTGGTACTCTGAACTCGAACGTGTGTGACCTCACGTATTGCTTGATCTTCTCCAAGATGACGTCATCAAGGGCCTGCTCTCTAGCTCTCGGCTCGTCGGATAGAACGTAGGAACTGTTATTTCCAGATGACGCAACGTCTTGCTGAGGGTCGTTCGGTTTTATTTTGAGGCCGAAACCGACATCTATGTTGTTCGGCAGTGTATCTAAATACTTGAGAGTGCGCTCCTGGAAGAAATAACACCGGTTAGGAATCATCAATCGATCACAAATTATTTCTTGCCGAAGGAGGAATAGAATTCGCTCTCGTGTCGAAAAACATCCGTTGCACATTTTCGATGTTCAAAATTAGAAATTAGAAGTTCGTGTGCAATAAGAGCGACTTATCCAACTCATATGCCTAATTATACGTGTGATGATAGAGTAATTCCAAGGTTATACCATCAAAAAAGATGTGGTGATGAGTGCCGCAGATCTCATTCAATTACATATCCAAACAAACTGTTGGACTCAGTGTCTATTTTGCCAGGTGGATATTTGTTCAGGATCGTCAGACAACCTGGAGATAGGGTGGAGTACACAGAATGCAAGATGAGTTATTTTTGTTTACATACAAGTTTCCAGAGCTAGCAATAGAATTGCGCGATTTTAATGAGTTGAGAGAACAATTAGTCCATATGATGAGTATTTGAACAATGGTTTTGGTGTATGTTGGATGGAATTGACTGTCGAACTGTAATTGGTTTACGTGCATTTCGTATTGGAATTTCATTAAATGAAATACTGCTTCTGCTAAACAGGTTCGATAAATATCTGTTACGGTTACCGTATCATATCATAATAAAACGTTTTAACGTTTCTTAGTGTGTCAAGCTTCAAACGCATTCCTTCGATTACATATGATCTCTCATTACCTTTCATGCGTTGAACACAAAACTGACCAGTCAAAAATGATGCCCGGTAGATACATTCCTGTGACTGTGAGCACAGTATACGAGTTTATCGAATGATCAGATCAGTAGCAGCTTTGTTTATTGCATCATTAGAACTGAAATTGGGATACAGTAATGAGATTTCGTGGACTGACTACTAGAGATTATTTAGCAGAATAATGAGTTGTAGAAAATTCAATCGTAAATGAATGATCCAGTCGAGAAATCGAAGCTAATCAATTATGATCGTGTTGAGACTATTTTGAGGTCTTTCAAGAAGCGTGATTGATTTTTCTTTTAGGATGCTCATCTTTTCGAGGTATGAGTTACAACATTCTGAATATCTGCAGATTTGAAATTGACAAGAAATCAAGAAAAGAATTACATACACCCTTTCCTTCTTCTATTCTCTATACCTGGAATTCATAATATCACCAGATATGAAAAATCCATGATAATATAATAATAGAATAGTTTCAGGCTGAGCTTCACGTAACGAACTTTAATTTTGATGAACAACAATAATTATCATTGAATACTGTCTGTCATCGAGGAGGTGGTAAATTCATTTCCATCGATATTTGGAATGATATCACTCCAATCGGCTATATGAAGAACATATTGAGTGATTTCAAAATCATAGGCAAAGAAGATAACAACCAATCACGTGATATCTAAGGATTTGTTTGCATTCTTCTGCAGATAGGTTGAATTTTTGTTATTTGTTGAAAATAAATCTGTCTTGCAAAAATTTTTGAGGAACAAAGTATCACACAATTAGAGAATTTGTGGAGAAAGCAAGACTGTTTTCCCATGATCATCTAATGACAAGTGTTTCACTGCTGTCAATCCATTCAGGAGAGAAGAATCAGATCGAGAGATATTCAATTTCCTATAATGATTGCAATCTCTATGTTTGAGTATGGAATTGACTCCTGAACAACTTTTATGGCTAACGTTTTTCGAAATACTCATATCTAACCCCACTTTCTGCATAATCGATCTCCGAGGAAAAACAATTTCAATACTCTATGGATGACACTGTATACCGAGAGACCCTGTACATGGAAATAGACACCGCTTAACGTTTCTTCTTTCTAACGGTCGATCATCAGCCACATGTGGACGTCCCAAGGAGAATTCCTCCATAACCTAGTTCGTTTTCCAGCTAATGTTCGCAGTCGCAGAAAAACAAGAAAATTACCGTTCAGATCTGCTGTGACCGAGATCGGAGTGAATTCTACAATTTGTTTTGTTCGATCGGTTAACTCGCGATCTTCCACCATGCTTGACACATACACACACACAAGTTCATTCCACACATTATTGATGGCGGTGTTCGCTCTTTGATAATGCAAAATAACAGTTGGTAGAAGTGGAAATTGTGGTCTGAGCCAGAAGTAAATGGAACTGCATAACACGACACGAATGGAAATAAGGTACTGGAGCTATCAAGCAAATAATATTTCAATTTGTAGATGACTGATTATGAAAATGTCACAAATCATTCACGACCTGTCGAGCGTCATGTTCGTTTTTGAGTCATTCATGATGTTTCTGAACTTCTCGCTTGAATATTATATCATCATTTATCTGAATGATATCCATTATTCATCAGGCAACGAATAATAGTGAATTTCAATCGAGTTTCATGGAACCACCGATGTTTATATGAAGCGACTTCATCAAATTGTTTTTGGTGATAATTGCGTTACCACCAGAAATTAGAAAACACTGCTAAAATACAATGCGCTCGATTAACCTATGTAAATACTTTTCACACGAGAATGGTAAGAAACAAGCTATATCATGTACCCTAGAAACTTTTTCAAATTCAATTACATGCATTGGCATCATGCAAGCCTATGCTCCGAAAGGTTTCGAACTGTTACAATTAATCAACACAATTCAGATTATTTTTCCGAGATATACATACGAAAGTAGAAAACTGCTATTACCCTAATATGAAAACGTGATGGAAGAAAAAAAATTTACGTCAATGGCGTATTTCATTGGTCTACAAAATGATACTGTCGAATCAAGAATCAGTTTCTATGCACCCTCATCATCAAGGTGATTCTTCATCGCATCGCATCCATCGAAAGCTTTTAGACTTCCAAAAACGGAAAGTTTTTGAAACATTGTTCATTTGTGATCTGATCTCATTCCATATCCTGATGGAGTCAATAGAAAATAAAAATGAAATAGCAGTTTCTAGTTTTGGTGAACCCATGTAAGACGTATCTACTGGGTGGCCCAATGAAAACGAAACAAGGCTGATTTGACATAGTTATCATTCTCAGAAGAAAAAAAAAACGCTCGGACCGGTCGATTTTTATTTAGAGAGGAGAATGATTTCTGCATGTTCTCAACTTTTCCACTTCGAACCCCTCGGAGGTGAGCTCCATACCTTGAATCTCAAATAGGATAAGGGGGTCAAGTGATACATCATTTCGAAGGTAATCGAAATCTCTCACCAACGCTTCCTTGTTTTTGAAATTCGATGCAGTAGTTCTCGAGAAAACACGTTTATGAAAATAATCGGCTAGTGATGGAAAGTATCGCTTTTTTCCCTCTCATCACTATTTTTCATTTTGTAGTTAGAACGATGTTCATCTAAGGAGCCTCATGTGTCTTTTTTTCAAATCCTGTCCTATCCAACATTACATAAAGAATCATTCATTTCAATGTCAGTTCCTCGATCTCTCAGTGAAATGCATACCTTGTTTCGTTTTCATTCAGCCACCCTGAATGTTAGACGTGAAAGAAGATTTCTCATTGTAAGAACTATTTTGTTGTTGAACTCGATTGAGTGAATTCTCTTTGCTGTATTTTCCACTATTTCCGATATTCCAATGCATACAAGCATCCGCATTCGTAACAGCTTGTATATAAGAACATTAATTAAATATATCTGAACACGTGCCTCTTCCTTTAACCAAGTTAATCGATTGTTGTGGCATCCGCTCGGATATCATCCTCTAGAGAAACGAACTGAGAAATTACCTTCAAACACAGGAGGAAGTCTTTGTTGCCACATCCTTGCACGAAGTCCACGGCCTCCCGATATACGGATCGTTCCTTCTCGCCTTCTGCTAGAACGCCAGTCAAAGAGACGGATAAAAACACGAAAATCCACATATTCGGATTCTTCTTCGCACGCGATCAGTTGTACACTGTGTTCTCCTACTCAATGGTCCCGGTTTTATCTACAAGGATTTGCCGCTAGTACTTCATTACAACCATTTCAAAAATGCGTGTGTCTGCTGTAGTTGACCGGGTTTGACGAAGTCACTGGTGGAACAAAAAACTTGCTATGCTATGTATTTAGTTACACACGAACATACAGGAAGTGCCAACAGTTCGTCTGGAAAACAATCTATCGAACAATAGCTTCTTCCTATGCCTACAACTAGAATCAATAGTTTTCCACGTTGAATCATTTGTCACACCTAGGGGTTTGTCTTGAGAACCCTTGGAGTTGATGTGGTTGTATTTCGTATGAAGATGTTCAATTTGGATTGCGAAGCGATTTCTTGAAGTATTCACAAGAAGGTCTTGATGAATTCTATTGAACGGCCCATATGGTATACAAACGTTGATATGAACAGCATAACACATAGAATCGTCCAGAAGGATTTCAATTGTATAATAAACATTCGTGAAGATTTCGATAATCCAATCCAACATACATGTGGGACAGAATTGGCTCCTGACAGTGAAATGATGTCGGAATCACTGTCAGAAACCACTTCCGTGTGTGTTGGGTTGCATTCTTGAAATCTTAACGATTGCATAATTGTCTTCTGGACAATTATAAATTACTTGCAGGTGTCGCACTGATGATGGCTGAGATAAGAATTAGGATAATTGAGATGAGAACAAGAACAATGTGAAAAAAATATTTGTCGATAAGTCAAAATCAGCTGAACATATCCTCACTGAAGATGGACAACATTTGGCCAAGTGGAGATTTTAAGATCATTGGAGAAGGAAATAACAACCAACAGAAGAGAATAAAAGTAGCGACGAAGATATTGCTCATATTTCACCACTGAGATGTGTAGAAATTTTGATATTTGTTATATATATTCGTCTCTAATTTTTTTTAACGATCTGTCACTGACAAATAGGAAATTTCTCTTTCAGATATCTCAAAGTTGAATTTCAAGCGTTGTAACATTTAAGGGTAGATCATAAATATTCTGAAATTATTATCATATTTTTTTTTCAGTGAATATCCCAGAAATCTGTGGAAATATTCATATTGTTAGTCGCCTGAAAAAAAAAATTGTCGAATAACAATGAAAATGCACTTAAACCGTTCATATAGGGGAATGGAACTTTTTGCTTGATTTTCATAAATTCTACATGCACTCAACATGTCACTGTCCTATAGTCATCACGAAATTATCAAGTTCCGAATGATAGTAATTCCCAATGAGAAATGATTATTATATCTGCCTATCAATTAATGATCATTGTATCAGTTAATTAGATAACGATGTTCATTCGATTATACGCGTGTGTGCCACGCCAACTAAGATTTGCATAATTCCTGCTAGTCCGGATACAGTTATTGTGATGATGATGTTGAAGAGAAAATTCGACACACTTTTCGGAATATTTAACGCATTGTATGCAAAATGATCGCTCGCGATTCGCAGGTGAGAATTACAGTTTTCTTTTTCGCGTGTCAAAGTGATGATTAGCAAGGCGAAATAATTTATATCGACAGGGTGTGGTTTCTAGAATATAATGTATGTCGATGTGACGATTTTTGAAACCGTTGTGGTATCTCGAAATTTTCTCACTGCCTTCGCCTATACTTGGTCTGGTGGAAAATTTGCCAAAACATTCTTCATCACGGTTTATTTCGATCAATCAACTATTGAAAGTCAATTAAACGTTCCAATCATTCTTTAGTGTGAATAGGGTAACAGAAATTTTGAGAAGACGTTCTGGAGGTTGTTCTGGATATTCGTGGAATTGATTCAAAGTCCAAATATTGAAAATGCGTCCAAAATCTTCTGCTAGATTTCGCTAGATATATAGACATTTCCACCAGTATCCAACGAATATAACACATCTGTTTCGTTACAAAAAAGTTACTTTGTCTCATTAAAACAAAACAAACCTCGTCAGTTTTGTCTAGCAGTGTCAACAAGCTGGAAAAACTCTTGAAGATTCGAAAGCTTATAGATGAATACACGAATAATTGGCATGAATTATAACAGGCTATTGACCAAATCAGGTGAATATTCTTCGTGCATCGAAGTGAAAGTTATCGCAATACCTACGTGAGTCAATTTTAGGGTCAAATTTTCTGTCTTACCTCGAAGGACACTTTTACTTCCTCGCGATTCTCACAATGACTCACTCATGAGTTCAGAATAAAACTAGAGTTATCATTCGGTCACATGTATAGTTTCAATAAATGTATGAATATTTTGCATGTCTCTCAGATAACTTCGTTTATTTTGACTGCAGTCGAATTGAAACGTTGAACTATCGACTTTCTCTAATACTAATTGAAAAAGAAATCAAGTCACGTTCTTATTGATTTTATTATCAAATAATCTTACACAATTCAGTACGAAAAATAAATTAAATAAATATCCTAAAACCTACAACGCTTCTCAACTCGACTTGGTCTCGTAAGCGTTATACGCCATCTTCTGTGCCTCCTCTTTGTCATAAGATCTTCCCCATCCTGAAGAATGACCACCTCCATAAACCTCCACGTGACTGGCATCATGCCCACTGCTGTGTCCTCCAGACAGCAACTTCTTGATCCCGATGATTCCAGCCAAGACCAACGCCAACTTGGATACGATCAACGCCTTACCGGCCAGCAAAGCCAAGGCGCCGAGAGCCAGAGGAATCAGGGTACCTCCTAGGATGAGCGGCAAGAGGAGCAGTCCAGATGAACCGCCTTTCTTGCCTCCTTTGCGCTTGCGACCTTCCTCTTCGAAAGATCTCTTCAGGTCCGAAGAACTGGGTAGTTTGATCTGTAACAAAATGAGATGTGTTGAAGATAGATTGGGATCAATCAGTCAAAATCTGGTTGGGGTCACTCAGAGATGGATTGAGGGATCAACTACAAGAAGCAAACAGGATATTCTTTGAACATCCTGTTATTTAGCAAACAGGATATTCCTTGAACATCCTGTTTGCTAAATAAAGAAGAAGATTTAGAGTTTCGAGTTGAGGCTTCTGCTAGAGTGCTAGTTGGAGATGCATTGGAATCAAACCCTCGAAGCTAGAGATGCAATTAGATTTGAAACCAACTCAGTGAATTCCTTGGAAATCCTGTTTCCTAACTGAGGAAGAAGATTTAAAGTTTCGAGATGAGGCTTCTGCTAGAGTGCTAGTTGGAGATGCATTGGAATCAAACTCTTGAAGCTAGAGATGCAATTAGATTTGAAACCAAATCAGTGAATTCCTTGAAAATCCTGTTTCCTAACTGAGGAAGAAGATTTAGAGTTTCGAGTTGAGGCTTCTGCTAGAGTGCTAGTTGGAGATGCATTGGAATCAAACCCTCGAAGCTAGAGATGCAATTAGATTTGAAACCAAATCAGTGAATTCCTTGGAAATCCTGTTTCCTAAATGAGGAAGAAGATTTAGAGTTTCGAGTTGAGGCTTCTGCTAGAGTGCTAGTTGGAAATGCATTGGAATCAAACTCTTGAAGCTAGAGATGCAATTAGATTTGAAACCAACTCAGTGAATTCCTTGAAAATCCTGTTTCCTAACTGAGGAAGAAGATTTAGAGTTTCGAGTTGAGGCTTCTGCTAGAGTGCTAGTTGGAGATGCATTGGAATCAAACCCTCGAAGCTAGAGATGCAATTAGATTTGAAACCAACTCAGTGAATTCCTTGGAAATCCTGTTTCCTAACTGAGGAAGAAGATTTAAAGTTTCGAGATGAGGCTTCTGCTAGAGTGCTAGTTGGAGATGCATTGGAATCAAACTCTTGAAGCTAGAGATGCAATTAGATTTGAAACCAAATCAGTGAATTCCTTGAAAATCCTGTTTCCTAACTGAGGAAGAAGATTTAGAGTTTCGAGTTGAGGCTTCTGCTAGAGTGCTAGTTGGAGATGCATTGGAATCAAACCCTCGAAGCTAGAGATGCAATTAGATTTGAAACCAAATCAGTGAATTCCTTGGAAATCCTGTTTCCTAAATGAGGAAGAAGATTTAGAGTTTCGAGTTGAGGCTTCTGCTAGAGTGCTAGTTGGAAATGCATTGGAATCAAACTCTTGAAGCTAGAGATGCAATTAGATTTGAAACCAACTCAGTGAATTCCTTGAAAATCCTGTTTCCTAACTGAGGAAGAAGATTTAGAGTTTCGAGTTGAGGCTTCTGCTAGAGTGCTAG
This sequence comes from Gastrophysa polygoni, assembly GCA_963576655.1. Lineage (NCBI taxonomy): Eukaryota > Metazoa > Arthropoda > Insecta > Coleoptera > Chrysomelidae > Gastrophysa > Gastrophysa polygoni. Next base: position 1,781,813 of record OY755084.1, read on the forward strand.
TTGGAGATGCATTGGAATCAAACCCTCGAAGCTAGAGATGCAATTAGATTTGAAACCAAATCAGTGAATTCCTTGGAAATCCTGTTTCCTAAATGAGGAAGAAGATTTAGAGTTTCGAGTTGAGGCTTCTGCTAGAGTGCTAGTTGGAGATGCATTGGAATCAAACCCTCGAAGCTAGAGATGCAATTAGATTTGAAACCAAATCAGTGAATTCCTTGGAAATCCTGTTTCCTAAATGAGGAAGAAGATTTAAAGTTTCGAGATGAGGCTTCTGCTAGAGTGCTAGTTGGAGATGCATTGGAATCAAACTCTTGAAGCTAGAGATGCAATTAGATTTGAAACCAAATCAGTGAATTCCTTGAAAATCCTGTTTCCTAACTGAGGAAGAAGATTTAGAGTTTCGAGTTGAGGCTTCTGCTAGAGTGCTAGTTGGAGATGCATTGGAATCAAACCCTCGAAGCTAGAGATGCAATTAGATTTGAAACCAAATCAGTGAATTCCTTGAAAATCCTGTTTCCTAACTGAGGAAGAAGATTTAGAGTTTCGAGTTGAGGCTTCTGCTAGAGTGCTAGTTGGAAATGCATTGGAATCAAACTCTTGAAGCTAGAGATGCAATTAGATTTGAAACCAACTCAGTGAATTCCTTGAAAATCCTGTTTCCTAACTGAGGAAGAAGATTTAGAGTTTCGAGTTGAGGCTTCTGCTAGAGTGCTAGTTGGAGATGCATTGGAATCAAACCCTCGAAGCTAGAGATGCAATTAGATTTGAAACCAAATCAGTGAATTCCTTGGAAATCCTGTTTCCTAAATGAGGAAGAAGATTTAGAGTTTCGAGTTGAGGCTTCTGCTAGAGTGCTAGTTGGAGATGCATTGGAATCAAACCCTCGAAGCTAGAGATGCAATTAGATTTGAAACCAAATCAGTGAATTCCTTGGAAATCCTGTTTCCTAAATGAGGAAGAAGATTTAGAGTTTCGAGTTGAGGCTTCTGCTAGAGTGCTAGTTGGAGATGCATTGGAATCAAACTCTTGAAGCTAGAGATGCAATTAGATTTGAAACCAAATCAGTGAATTCCTTGAAAATCCTGTTTCCTAACTGAGGAAGAAGATTTAGAGTTTCGAGTTGAGGCTTCTGCTAGAGTGCTAGTTGGAGATGCATTGGAATCAAACCCTCGAAGCTAGAGATGCAATTAGATTTGAAACCAAATCAGTGAATTCCTTGGAAATCCTGTTTCCTAAATGAGGAAGAAGATTTAGAGTTTCGAGTTGAGGCTTCTGCTAGAGTGCTAGTTGGAAATGCATTGGAATCAAACTCTTGAAGCTAGAGATGCAATTAGATTTGAAACCAACTCAGTGAATTCCTTGAAAATCCTGTTTCCTAACTGAGGAAGAAGATTTAGAGTTTCGAGTTGAGGCTTCTGCTAGAGTGCTAGTTGGAGATGCATTGGAATCAAACCCTCGAAGCTAGAGATGCAATTAGATTTGAAACCAAATCAGTGAATTCCTTGGAAATCCTGTTTCCTAAATGAGGAAGAAGATTTAGAGTTTCGAGTTGAGGCTTCTGCTAGAGTGCTAGTTGGAGATGCATTGGAATCAAACCCTCGAAGCTAGAGATGCAATTAGATTTGAAACCAAATCAGTGAATTCCTTGGAAATCCTGTTTCCTAAATGAGGAAGAAGATTTAGAGTTTCGAGTTGAGGCTTCTGCTAGAGTGCTAGTTGGAGATGCATTGGAATCAAACCCTCGAAGCTAGAGATGCAATTAGATTTGAAACCAAATCAGTGAATTCCTTGGAAATCCTGTTTCCTAAATGAGGAAGAAGATTTAAAGTTTCGAGATGAGGCTTCTGCTAGAGTGCTAGTTGGAGATGCATTGGAATCAAACTCTTGAAGCTAGAGATGCAATTAGATTTGAAACCAAATCAGTGAATTCCTTGAAAATCCTGTTTCCTAACTGAGGAAGAAGATTTAGAGTTTCGAGTTGAGGCTTCTGCTAGAGTGCTAGTTGGAGATGCATTGGAATCAAACCCTCGAAGCTAGAGATGCAATTAGATTTGAAACCAAATCAGTGAATTCCTTGAAAATCCTGTTTCCTAACTGAGGAAGAAGATTTAGAGTTTCGAGTTGAGGCTTCTGCTAGAGTGCTAGTTGGAAATGCATTGGAATCAAACTCTTGAAGCTAGAGATGCAATTAGATTTGAAACCAACTCAGTGAATTCCTTGAAAATCCTGTTTCCTAACTGAGGAAGAAGATTTAGAGTTTCGAGTTGAGGCTTCTGCTAGAGTGCTAGTTGGAGATGCATTGGAATCAAACCCTCGAAGCTAGAGATGCAATTAGATTTGAAACCAAATCAGTGAATTCCTTGGAAATCCTGTTTCCTAAATGAGGAAGAAGATTTAGAGTTTCGAGTTGAGGCTTCTGCTAGAGTGCTAGTTGGAAATGCATTGGAATCAAACTCTTGAAGCTAGAGATGCAATTAGATTTGAAACCAACTCAGTGAATTCCTTGAAAATCCTGTTTCCTAACTGAGGAAGAAGATTTAGAGTTTCGAGTTGAGGCTTCTGCTAGAGTGCTAGTTGGAGATGCATTGGAATCAAACCCTCGAAGCTAGAGATGCAATTAGATTTGAAACCAAATCAGTGAATTCCTTGGAAATCCTGTTTCCTAAATGAGGAAGAAGATTTAGAGTTTCGAGTTGAGGCTTCTGCTAGAGTGCTAGTTGGAGATGCATTGGAATCAAACCCTCGAAGCTAGAGATGCAATTAGATTTGAAACCAAATCAGTGAATTCCTTGGAAATCCTGTTTCCTAAATGAGGAAGAAGATTTAGAGTTTCGAGTTGAGGCTTCTGCTAGAGTGCTAGTTGGAGATGCATTGGAATCAAACCCTCGAAGCTAGAGATGCAATTAGATTTGAAACCAAATCAGTGAATTCCTTGGAAATCCTGTTTCCTAAATGAGGAAGAAGATTTAAAGTTTCGAGATGAGGCTTCTGCTAGAGTGCTAGTTGGAGATGCATTGGAATCAAACTCTTGAAGCTAGAGATGCAATTAGATTTGAAACCAAATCAGTGAATTCCTTGAAAATCCTGTTTCCTAACTGAGGAAGAAGATTTAGAGTTTCGAGTTGAGGCTTCTGCTAGAGTGCTAGTTGGAGATGCATTGGAATCAAACCCTCGAAGCTAGAGATGCAATTAGATTTGAAACCAAATCAGTGAATTCCTTGAAAATCCTGTTTCCTAACTGAGGAAGAAGATTTAGAGTTTCGAGTTGAGGCTTCTGCTAGAGTGCTAGTTGGAAATGCATTGGAATCAAACTCTTGAAGCTAGAGATGCAATTAGATTTGAAACCAACTCAGTGAATTCCTTGAAAATCCTGTTTCCTAACTGAGGAAGAAGATTTAGAGTTTCGAGTTGAGGCTTCTGCTAGAGTGCTAGTTGGAGATGCATTGGAATCAAACCCTCGAAGCTAGAGATGCAATTAGATTTGAAACCAAATCAGTGAATTCCTTGGAAATCCTGTTTCCTAAATGAGGAAGAAGATTTAGAGTTTCGAGTTGAGGCTTCTGCTAGAGTGCTAGTTGGAGATGCATTGGAATCAAACCCTCGAAGCTAGAGATGCAATTAGATTTGAAACCAAATCAGTGAATTCCTTGGAAATCCTGTTTCCTAAATGAGGAAGAAGATTTAGAGTTTCGAGTTGAGGCTTCTGCTAGAGTGCTAGTTGGAGATGCATTGGAATCAAACTCTTGAAGCTAGAGATGCAATTAGATTTGAAACCAAATCAGTGAATTCCTTGAAAATCCTGTTTCCTAACTGAGGAAGAAGATTTAGAGTTTCGAGTTGAGGCTTCTGCTAGAGTGCTAGTTGGAGATGCATTGGAATCAAACCCTCGAAGCTAGAGATGCAATTAGATTTGAAACCAAATCAGTGAATTCCTTGGAAATCCTGTTTCCTAAATGAGGAAGAAGATTTAGAGTTTCGAGTTGAGGCTTCTGCTAGAGTGCTAGTTGGAAATGCATTGGAATCAAACTCTTGAAGCTAGAGATGCAATTAGATTTGAAACCAACTCAGTGAATTCCTTGAAAATCCTGTTTCCTAACTGAGGAAGAAGATTTAGAGTTTCGAGTTGAGGCTTCTGCTAGAGTGCTAGTTGGAGATGCATTGGAATCAAACCCTCGAAGCTAGAGATGCAATTAGATTTGAAACCAAATCAGTGAATTCCTTGGAAATCCTGTTTCCTAAATGAGGAAGAAGATTTAGAGTTTCGAGTTGAGGCTTCTGCTAGAGTGCTAGTTGGAGATGCATTGGAATCAAACCCTCGAAGCTAGAGATGCAATTAGATTTGAAACCAAATCAGTGAATTCCTTGGAAATCCTGTTTCCTAAATGAGGAAGAAGATTTAAAGTTTCGAGATGAGGCTTCTGCTAGAGTGCTAGTTGGAGATGCATTGGAATCAAACTCTTGAAGCTAGAGATGCAATTAGATTTGAAACCAAATCAGTGAATTCCTTGAAAATCCTGTTTCCTAACTGAGGAAGAAGATTTAGAGTTTCGAGTTGAGGCTTCTGCTAGAGTGCTAGTTGGAGATGCATTGGAATCAAACCCTCGAAGCTAGAGATGCAATTAGATTTGAAACCAAATCAGTGAATTCCTTGAAAATCCTGTTTCCTAACTGAGGAAGAAGATTTAGAGTTTCGAGTTGAGGCTTCTGCTAGAGTGCTAGTTGGAAATGCATTGGAATCAAACTCTTGAAGCTAGAGATGCAATTAGATTTGAAACCAACTCAGTGAATTCCTTGAAAATCCTGTTTCCTAACTGAGGAAGAAGATTTAGAGTTTCGAGTTGAGGCTTCTGCTAGAGTGCTAGTTGGAGATGCATTGGAATCAAACCCTCGAAGCTAGAGATGCAATTAGATTTGAAACCAAATCAGTGAATTCCTTGGAAATCCTGTTTCCTAAATGAGGAAGAAGATTTAGAGTTTCGAGTTGAGGCTTCTGCTAGAGTGCTAGTTGGAGATGCATTGGAATCAAACCCTCGAAGCTAGAGATGCAATTAGATTTGAAACCAAATCAGTGAATTCCTTGGAAATCCTGTTTCCTAAATGAGGAAGAAGATTTAGAGTTTCGAGTTGAGGCTTCTGCTAGAGTGCTAGTTGGAGATGCATTGGAATCAAACCCTCGAAGCTAGAGATGCAATTAGATTTGAAACCAAATCAGTGAATTCCTTGAAAATCCTGTTTCCTAACTGAGGAAGAAGATTTAGAGTTTCGAGTTGAGGCTTCTGCTAGAGTGCTAGTTGGAGATGCATTGGAATCAAACCCTCGAAGCTAGAGATGCAATTAGATTTGAAACCAAATCAGTGAATTCCTTGGAAATCCTGTTTCCTAAATGAGGAAGAAGATTTAGAGTTTCGAGTTGAGGCTTCTGCTAGAGTGCTAGTTGGAAATGCATTGGAATCAAACTCTTGAAGCTAGAGATGCAATTAGATTTGAAACCAACTCAGTGAATTCCTTGAAAATCCTGTTTCCTAACTGAGGAAGAAGATTTAAAGTTTCGAGTTGAGGCTTCTGCTAGAGTGCTAGTTGGAGATGCATTGGAATCAAACCCTCGAAGCTAGAGATGCAATTAGATTTGAAACCAAATCAGTGAATTCCTTGGAAATCCTGTTTCCTAACTGAGGAAGAAGATTTAGAGTTTCGAGTTGAGGCTTCTGCTAGAGTGCTAGTTGGAGATGCATTGGAATCAAACCCTCGAAGCTAGAGATGCAATTAGATTTGAAACCAAATCAGTGAATTCCTTGGAAATCCTGTTTCCTAAATGAGGAAGAAGATTTAGAGTTTCGAGTTGAGGCTTCTGCTAGAGTGCTAGTTGGAAATGCATTGGAATCAAACTCTTGAAGCTAGAGATGCAATTAGATTTGAAACCAACTCAGTGAATTCCTTGAAAATCCTGTTTCCTAACTGAGGAAGAAGATTTAGAGTTTCGAGTTGAGGCTTCTGCTAGAGTGCTAGTTGGAGATGCATTGGAATCAAACCCTTGAAGCTAGAGATGCAGTTAGATTCGAAACCCAATCAGTGTATGCATAGATGCATTACACTAGTGTCGGATCTTCGAAACTACTATGGAAATTGGAGATGCATTGGGATCAAACCCTCCTAACTGGAGATGCATGAATACCAAAACCTCGAAGCTAGAACTCACCTGTAGAGTGTGGGTGCTGATGAAGTTGGAGACCTTGTCGGCTATGAGGGAGTCCAGGGCGGAGGATTTCTCGTCCAGAGACCTGGGCAGGCTGGCTTCCAGCTCAGCTTCAGTCTTGGGGGCTTCTTCTGGAGCCACGGCTGCCTTGGGATCCTTGGCGAAGCTGACGCCTTCGAAGAGAGGCACGTCACTGTAGGACCTAGCCGCTCTGTCCATGGCAGCTACCAGCTTCAGCTTCAGGCAGGACATCACGTCGGTGGCGGAGCATTCTTGGTACACTTTGTAGACGTAGCGAAGGTCACTCAAGTACGAGGTGCCGTCCGATCTTTGAGCGTCGTGCAGGTCGTTCGGTGAAGTACCGGTGGTGGTGCGAGCCAATGTCACGTGGACGATAACGGCGAGCACTAAGCACTTGGAAATCATGTCGGAGCGGGCTTCAAAAAACTGATATGGGTTCACTTACACTAGTTTACTTTTATAGTCGTCCGGGTGATATTCGGGGCCCCTCTCTTAGCGCGATGCGTGGATCCCTTCTTCTTCTTCTTGTTGTTGGTCTTCGACATTGACCGTCATAGGCGCCGAGTTTTAATTACGGCTGCGGTGGCGTGGGCTGGATTGTGATAATTGAGGAAAATTCAGATGCTGAATATGTTGTAAATGTATTTTGAGTACCGTCTGCAACTTCAGGGTGTGATTTCTTGACATTTCCGTCATACGTTAAAGTGTAATTTTCACAGTTTTCGATATCTCGAATAGTTACCGAAAGTTGCAAGGGATCTTATTCTCATCTCCACTGATGTGTGATGAATACAAATAATTGAGAATCTAGCAATGAACGTTCGTAATATAATTGAAAATCGTTATTCGTGTGACTAGTGAGAAAGATGTGTTATTGTTGAAGATGAAGACAAAGTCGAGAGAGCTGATAAGCGTTCATTTCTAGACTCAATTCGAGCAAAATATATTTTCATTTTCGAACAATAATCATTGATACATGACGAAATTTGACAACGTAATTTTGTCGAACGCAACAATGTGAAATTTCTGATTCGTGAAGTCACTCTATGTTCAATTATTAATTTTTGAAATTCTCAACTATACCATACTGAATTTTCTGATTGATCAAGAATTTCATGAACAGAATGATGATAATAATAAAAAATGGTATATTGATTGGGATATACTGAACAAGATTCTGCCAATGCCTCCTAATTGCTCCATCCTGATTCTTCATGAGGTTTCTCATGAAATCGATATATAACATTCCATTTCCATTATCCACGAACGAATACATAAATATCATGTTCAATATATAAAATATATAATATATAAGGTATAAGAAGTGTAGTACATATACCTCATTGGCTCAGTACCTTGAACAGTTCAACTGTGGCATGAATTAGATATTTATTCTTTTATCCTATGAATGACTTGATTGCCAGGAGGCGTTCAATTTCTTACTATTCTAATTTTTTCATATTGTTTGGTCCACATACTCATTATATTCATGTAATAATGCCATGCATATGCTTTTTGCCCTCTTTCCTTGTTCTGTGAATTAGATGGTGTTAAATAGTGAAAGAAATGAATGAAAAAAGAACTGAATGGACCAATGAATGAATGAATCGATAAATCAATGAACCAATAGATCGATGAATCAATGAATCAACGAATCAATGAATCAATGAATCAATAAATCAATGAATCAATGAATCAATGAATCAATGAATCAATGAATCAATGAATCAATGAATCAATGAATCAATGAATCAATGAATCAACGAATCAATGAATCAATGGATCAATGAATCAATGAATCGATGAATCAATGAATCGATGAATCAATGAATCAATGAATCAATGAATCAATGAATCAATGAATCGATCAATCAATTGATCAATTAATCAATGAAACAATAAATCAATTAATCCATCAATCAATGAATCAATGAATCAATGGATCAATCAATCAATTGATGGATATATCGATGAATACCTAGGAAAATAGCTGTGTATGAGAGCGCCCCCTTCGCCGCCACGAGTCCGACGCCTATGTCGACCGTTGCTGGGAGAAAAGAGTAGAAATAATTTCTTGTCGACGCATGTCGTCACACTGAGTGGTTAAAGGATATCATCACGATATTGGTACGAAAATGCAATTTGTGGAAGTAGACCACATCCCATTGCGTGGTACGATTGTTTATTGTTGGAGAAGGATGCATTTTTTTCTGCAAAGTAGCGCGAATTGGTCGAATGGAGTTGCGGATATTTCAGTCACGAGCCTGAAAATAAGGAATGCAAAAGGGTGACAGATTCCTCGAAGTCTACTGGTTTTCTCTTTTGTTCATTTTCTTCGTTTGTTTCACTTTCAGTTTCAGTGAGTGTCGAGAAGCAGTTGAATGGCTCTTCTGGTGTTTTCGGAATTTACGAATTATCAATGGAGCCCAGTATATTCCTTCATGAAGTTGTATGAATCTTGGAATTAGTTTCTCGACTGATTTGTTGCAAGGTCGAAAAAAAATCAGTTCTATCATCGGGTGAGAGAAGAATTCATTAATGTTCCAATTTCTCCCCGAATGGAAATAGTGTTGAAAATCAATTTTCTTCTTTCCTAACTTCTTATAGACTTGTGAAATGCAAGAGGAAACAATCAATGGAAGCGCATGAATTCCTGATTGGTGTTGTCAGCTGTGAAAAAATGCATTGCTGTCGAGTCAACGAAGGCAAATTCATGGCAAATACATATATGAGAATTGTGAGTTCCATTATAAACGTTCCAATAAATTATGACTTGTATAATGTCGATTTGAAAACTTGTATGATGGGTATTGGAAAGTGATTTCAAGCTCTATTCAACTGTATGAAGGAATATACAGGGACCCATTCATGACCTGTGCAAACTTCCTGAAAAAGAGTAGAAATGATATATAATTCTACTTGCATTTGAAATGTCAGACTCAGAATATGAATGCATTGAGTAGTGGAACAATTATTTCGTAAAAAATTTTGATGATGGATGATACATAATCCCAATACATTTTACATCTCTGTATCTTCGGTAATATTCCGATGGAATATTTCAAATTTGTTCCAAATGTTCATATGACAAATTTCGATAGATTCAGAACGGAATGAAAAACGTGAGTGGAAAAATCAAGAGTAGTGAGAAAAAATTTGAAAAATAGCCTGCTCTTTTCTTTCTCGATTATCAAATTCACATACTTTTCTGGATCTCATGAGATCTACATTCTCCTGGATTACTTTCATTGAATATTCTGTCATGAATCATTCTACAGAATGAATCATCTTGCATCATTCGTAACATTTTATGATTATTTGAATTAAAATATCATTTGCATTTCAAATCAGACAAGATGGATCCCTAATCATTCATAGCATGAAGAGCAAGGCACCTAATAAAACTTTCGTAACAAACGACTCTCAGAGTGCAAAAATTTCGCGAATGAAAAGCAAGAAATTAAAGTGCAACAGGAATTTCCTAATCATCATGTTGAGTAGGTATCATTTTTCCTAACGGTTATAATGCGAAATTGTTTCTTTTCGACTGTTTTTCTGATGAAACATTAGAATTCTGAAATCCCATTTAATCATTGAATTCTTCATTCAAAGATACATTATAGTATGTGGCTGCGAAGATAGTTAATCGAGACGATTGAATTTGTGGACCTGTTCGATGGCCTGCACATTTTCCAGATCTCACGCCACTGGACTTTTTCCTATGGGGATATTTGAGACGGGTTGTGTTCGAAAGTCAACCAAAAAATTTTGAAGATTTAACCCAGAAAATTTCTGAGGCTTGTAATACCATTACTCCGGAACTGATGCATGTGTGGCAAGTGCTAGTCAACATTTTGAACAATTTTTGTAGTTTAATGTAATATTCCAGATACAAAGGACCTCATAAGGTAATATTTCATTTGTATTATCATTTGCTATAATTCTACATCCCATTTTGAGCTACCATGATACATCATTGAATGAGAAATGGAACAGGCTGTAAGTTGAGCCAAAACAAATATGAGGGTGCAATTTGAAAAGTTAGGGATGGATTTTCGCTAGGGGGTGGATTTTGCTATGCTGCATGAACGAGCTTATGGTCTCCTACGACACGTATTTTTGCATCAATTTTCTCTTCTGCAAATAACTGAAATATCTGCTGGCCTGAAAGCTCTAGGACACCCGTCATAATAGTCGTAGAAAAAGTATAGTTCATGACACACTCTCATAACGTAATGACTAAACTATGATGCGTTGATAATGAAAGTAAGTACAACAGAATTCCATCAAGCGCAGCTGAGTACATCTCCGACAGAACGAAAATAGCAATAAAAATCCAGCGCCTTCTTTTGCGTCATTTTTTGCCTCCGCCTTTTTCACTTTTCTCGTGAAATCTCTCTCCGCGTGACGTCCCCCCGACGGAGATGAAAAACAATTTCGAGAGGAGAGCAACGCGAAACTTGGAAAAAAAAGTCGTGGAGTTTATCAAGTAATCTCTATCCGGTTCAAAAGTAGGTGAAGGTTTAGGGCACGTGTGTGGGAAAAGGAAAATGTCGACTGGCTATGCGGCCACTGGGGGCAGAGCCGGACTCAGTGGAATTTGGCACCCATTGAGGTTTATTTTTGGAAAGAGGGTAATTCCCGAGAGTGACGGTATCGCGTATCTGAATGGATTTTATGACCATACCATAGGTTTTTTCATTCATCTAGTCATTCATTCAGACATGATACAACCAACAGGAATGTACATTACATATGCAGTGAGTTTCACAAAGTTTCCACCGCAAGGTATCCATTTGTCAGAACATTTCCATCGTTGCAAATAACTTGTATTCGACTAATCGAAATTCTGAATTTCCTCGATCAAAAATCTCAGGAATTCTGAGCAAGGAATCAAAGAAACTAGTCCCACTTTCGGCATTATCAGAGAAAAGCAGTTGTAATAACTCATCCCACAATTTATATGTGTAGTGTTGTGTCTATTTTTCTCAATTTCAAACAGTTACTGATCTAGTTTTCACAGCGTTGGTTGTACTCAACTCCAACGCTCCATATGTATACAGGATGTCACATGTACCTACACTAATATATGATGTCGAATTTGAATCGATCGATTCGAGTCATCGATCGACCTCGACAGTTTTGCCGATGCATTTTACTTTTTACATTCATATAACTGTGTTCTTTCTTGTAGCTGATTCCAGATGCCAGTGAATTATTTTCAATTTCCATAAGTGAATTCATTATATCCTTCATTGCAGTTAGTTTCGACAAAGAAGACTAACATTTCCGAAAACTCTATCCAAAACAAAGAAATTCAATCAGTTGGTCACCAAGACTGCTTCCCACGAAGATTGAAGAATATTAGTCGCTTAGAACCAAAAACAATAAAAAGATATTGAAATGACAGCCACCTTCGCTGCAATTGTTCCTTTTAAAAAAAAAACATCGGAAGCTTCGCATTTGACAAGTTTCTCAAGTGCTACATATGCTAGATGGATGTTTTTGATAGAAATCTCGTCGAATATAGCTCTCTGATGTGACTGAAAAATGGGGCAAGACCAGGGGAGTGAATACGGGGGTTGGATTTTTTGAGGTAGTTGTAGAGAGGGTGAACCAGCGCTTCTTATGACGGGAAGGTTTTGGTGACCACAATGCACAGGGGCGGAGTTATAGGGGTGTCTACTTGGGAAACGTTTTTATTGAATTTCGATATTGCTCTCAAATGTGGGGAGACAATTCAGAAATGAGTATTGAATGGAATAGTCCGTCATATTTCAACATTCTCCCTGTGGAAGTCTCGATCTTCTACACATACTCACCTTAGTTCCTCTAGCTAATCGCCTCTACCACGCCTGATTTACTTTCGACAAGAGAAAGTATTTCCAGTTATTGCGGATCTAGAATTGGCGATCCTTATGGCAGAGTGCAATGTACCGCGACGGAATTATATCAGATGACATCGATGGTTTCGATTTCGTCAGCAACATATCCGGGATTGAAAAAGCAAACTCGCCATGGGATCCGGCTTCCATGTATATCGTTATTTCCGGGAGAACTGTGATGGGAGACGATTTTGAGAGATATACGGTGAGGAGATCAAGTTTTCCCTCTTATTTTATCTTTGGCAACTCGAATTGGACAGTGATGAAATGATTTTTTCAATCCCATAACTGGACTGGTATTCACAAAACGCGCTATGGAATGGATATTCTCACCTTCTGAGGTACAGAGCTTCGAAAATAGGTGCTACTGCAATTTCGTCTTTGAAAATGATCAAAACTATCATTTCGACAAAATGAGCCGTGAATTATTTAGGTGAAATTTTCTGTCAATACACAGAAAAAAAATCAAAGTTCCCCTAACGAAGGTTCTAGTTCTAGGCACAACCAGATCTTCTCCTTAGCTATAACTTTATTCTGGTAATCTGAACATTGTTAGGATAACAAGATCACATGGATCTTTGATGGTGGAGCGACCATTATATCCACACTGTACATAACTCGCTTCCCTCCACCAACATCTTCATTATTCTCCAATATTTATGCACTCCATTGTAACAATCATGACAAAGTTCAAGTGCGATGTTTTCATGTTGTACTTTTTTGGCCATAGATTTCTTCTTCACATTCAGTATCGATTAATAGTGTTCGAAGAATCCCCAGTGACGTTTCTGGATTCATTTTTTTATGTTTCATGCCTGAAGATGGCCGAGTGTCAGAACTTATCACACAATCAAATGGGTTTTCGTGGTCGACAGTATTTCGAAATACACTGAAAACCACTTTGAGTGTGGATGTGTCTTATATCTGCGAAGTTAAGTAACACTGTCTATAATAATTGAGTGGTACATCGTGTTAGATATTTCTCAGAGACCACCCTGTGAATGATGACGTGACAGGGCTAGCTCGATTTTCTTCACAACCCATAGAGAATATTGTTCAAGCTGGTTTTTCATTTTCGAAAAGCATACTGGCGTGTATACTGGGACATCCAATTATTCCCCGCTATTATTCCATCGTGTGATACTGTCCATCATCATGATTAGAGTGGATATTACAACATCGATAACCTTTTTACATCAGGAAGAAAGTCACGTTCCCATTCAGGGTCAGCTGACAGGGCCAAGGAACTCGAGGAAGTTCAAGAGCATGATGCGCGATCAATGGGAGACGATTCCAATCGAAAAAGAGAAAGTTTCTAGCCGCATGCGGCCATTTTTAAAAGTAAAACCCGCGTTAGGTAATCTCGGCTCCAGATGAAGGTCTGTGAGATGTAATGATAGACATTATTAGTGTGTTCAATTATCCGCATGAGATGTGAGAACTACTCCAGTTGTTATGCTTGAGGCGAAAGTTATTTCATTCGAACAAACTGAAAAGTTTTGAGTCTAGTAGGCAATTAGAGTTATTCTCTGATGTTGTTGTTTGTTGAAATAGTGCACTGCTTCCATTTCCCACGAACTTGCATATTGTGGACAGCAACTTCACTAGAGATTATTGTATTTCAGGTGCGTAAATAGCTCGACAATTGAAAAAATATCTTGAGCCATGGAGACTGTTTTCGTCAGACTCGTGACAATTTGGAGGAGGTGAAAATAGAATTGATTTGTATAGTATAACCCACATTCGAGGGTGCGCCAACATGCATTTGATGAATTTTATAGAATTATTTATTGTTTTTCAAACACTACGAATTATTTCACAGATCCTATTGACGAAAGTGAGGTATCCAGGAGATTATGAGATATAATATACCTCCTTCATCTTCCAATCGAAGTCCAAATATCGTCTCCAAAAGTGAAATTCAAATCGGAATTTGTATTTTGGACAATATTTTGTGGAACGAAGTCCTGTGAAATTTCATTTACTCTTTCTTCAGAAATGAGTTCAGTTCATGGAGGTATCTTTAGACTGATGAATGTGGTTTGTTTCTTGAACTCGTGAGTAGTTGAGAAAAATATTGTATTTCATCCGCGTACAAAAAATTATGTACAGGAATCAAATTCCATCTATTTGATTCCTCATATCGAATGATCCATCTACATGGATTATTTTGCTCGTCGTTTTCGAAAATGGAGATCCAGAACACAATTTCATTTCAATATTCAATTTCCCCATTGATGTTACTACTTTTGAAATTCATTTTCTGAACACCTATGAGAGATATCATCCTGAAGCGGAATCAAAGAGTTGATAGAATGGAAATGATGTTGATATCAACATGTCATTGAATCAATATATTTTTTCCATCATTTTCTCACTGAAAAATAGTAATCAGTAGAGAAAATATTTTAGAGAGAGATTTTCCCAACTTCTGATTTCAAACAACTCCTCAATAACAATCCGTTGAATTTCCTGAAATAAGGGTATTTTACTCTTACTATTTTTCACTCTTGACGATTCTATGTGCACATGCAATACCTATCCATGTTTTTTATCTGCGATTATTGTCGGAAATTTCCATATGTTTCACACTTCGTCACTGATTTTCATCAAAGAATTTCTCTCATAGGTATCTAACACTTACATCTCTTGCTCGGTGAGGTTTTAAGGCAAATCTTTCGCCCTGTCCTCAAAACAAATATATCGAAATAATCATTTTATTTCCAATTTTCATTTCATGGATCCTGACATGAAGATATATCCATTCTGAAAATTATAATCGAGCAAACAAATCGGAAAAGGAATGAAGAATATGCTGGATCAGTAATGAATCGGTTGTAATCTGCAGATGAATCAGATCAGCTTCGTGACAATGAGTTTTCTCTTTCTCTTCATCAATATTCATGTTATGCAAAATTTGGTTTTCACATCGAAACCCACGAATTCTCGTTGATACTTGCTTCGATAGCGAAAAGTTGGGAGAGAGCCGATTTTTTCAGATATGCCAACAAATGAAAGAGGAAGGAAAACCATATCTTACCTTTAACATATTTTTATTGCTCATTCTGCTGAATCATTCAGCCTGAATTAAATATGTTATTCTTTCATTTTCTTGGTTCTTGGAGATTTTTTGAAACTAACATTCGATAAATAAAATGGTTCCTTGTGTATTCATCACTGATTTGATTTTTGGTGAACTGGTTTGGATTTTTCCGAAAATGAAGATATTAATTCATTCCTGTTAGAGGAGTAATGATCCTAAATCGCTAATATCAATACGAATCAATCCCCAATTCTCGTTTAACGGTATCTCAGAAATCTGCAGATATACCAGTACTCAGATATCATATCTTCAAGAAAAAGTAGAAGAACACAATCACATATCACAATTGTATTGAACTTGTCAGACATAATCTAAGAAGATTGAAAAAAAAACTTTAACTAGTATTGAAATTCCCATTGACAACTCTAGGTGAATGAGTATAAGTATATACTTATCGAACTGTAGCAATTACAGATTATAGAACTCCTGTACAGAAAAAATAGATTTCTTTACTGAGGAAAACTTCAACTTATTTCTGAATCGAAGGGCTGTTGAGGTAGGTGAATAATGTGGAAATCTAAATAATGCGAAAATCTATTTTCTGTCTGATATTGAAGGAATGGATATTTCCATTTTTCTGGGTGATGTTGATATTGATTTTTTTTTGCTCAGCACCCAACAGGTTGTGGTAAGAGACACACCACGAACGGTTCGAATAAACTTCTTCTGGACGATAAAACCATCTTTGGATGAAGATTTTTCCCAGAGGACGACTCCATAACATAATCGTGACTCGAGTCGAGCAAAATCGACCGACTATTTTTGATATATGATTCAGAGAGTTCAATTCAAAAACAACGGTGTCACATTAAGTTTTCCATGTTGAATATTCATCGATATGAAAACCTGAGGATTCCACACATTCAAGATATGTAATTACATCCTGTCAGTTATGGAAGTAAGCAGAGTATTCTCTAAAATTCCGACCTCATTCTTGGAAAATCGCTGAAGAAATTTCATTGAATAGAAGAGATATGTGGCCCTTCTACACTTCCGTTGAATTGGAAAATCATACCCCTACTTTAACACAATCCCACTACGTCTATGTCCACCGACATAATCGAATTTCCGAGACGACTTTCTTCGAGGCATCTTCTTTGCTCAGGTGGCCGCTAGAGTCACAGCCTCCTTCGATTCTGGGTCACGGGTTCTCGGCGGCCAACGTTCTTTCTCTCGCAGGGTTCAAGAACACCTCACCCATGATTTATCTCATGTAATCCGACTGACTGGACCGGCCGTTCGATTTCATCATCATCCGATGATGATTCATTGTAGATACAACTAGATAGATCGTATAGAGGCGAGGAACCAGCCGAAGTCGATGGGGTTCAGGTCTGGAGGATATTCATTTCTTGATTCGAGTGGTATATTCAACGTATATGAAATGAGAGAAAGATACTCAACTACAACTAATTTGATAACACTTCTCCATAAACATCCGTTAAGAGACGAAGTTAACGGAACTGAAACGAATTATTATAAGAGATAATTCAGAAAGAAAACATTCACAGAAGATGAATAATAATGAAACAGGATCGATTACATCAAGGTAAATTCGGTCTTCAATTGAATGAACGAAATTGAGGAATAATTTCATGCTATTCTATATAGAATTGGCAGTACCATGTCAAGTTATACTTGCCCAGTCGAGCGAGAAAATTCTGTAATAGTAGTGCCTCGCTAGTAATTTCATTGTTTGTAATATATAGATGCAAACAAAATTTTTTAATTGGGTGTACCCTAGGTATTCACTATGATAATTATATACAGTAGTGGAACAGAATGAATCCAGAGTCATGGTCAAATTGTCTAGATAATTGAACTGTCACAAATTTCTCTGGAATTGTGTATAGGAAAGTATCTTATTATTCGGAATTCGAAATGGCATCGTTATACCTTGATCATTGTCATCAACTGCGCCGATACAAATCAGCCACATATACAGGATGTCATGTAAGTGATGTGAGGAATTCTGGAGAGAAAAACTATACCAGGTGTCCCACTGGGGTCGCTGATTGTTCGTATTTTGATAATCATGGAACTTTGAATACCAGATCTTCAGATCTTCATTTCAAAGTTAGATGGAGAAGATTTCGTTTCGAGACTCCCACCGAAACATGTTTTGTATCTGCCATGCCTAGAAGTGCTCTAAAACAATCAATCTCCATTCAAATTTATATACCAATAATATATATGGAGGAAGAATATTGAATTGATTATTTTTGTTGAGTAGCTATCATCACCTTGAAGGATTTGTGTCATTCGTTTACATTGATTACAATATGTCCTCATCGAAATCTCAGCAATGTTCCTCCATCCATTATATGATCATTTATCATACCACATATCTATAGACGATTCTAAATACAATTTCATAGTTTTTCAAAGAAGAATCGGGACATTTGATTCTTCAAGAGCGCTTTTATTTTTGTATCTAGAGTGCAATGGACTCACTTGAACTGCCAACCAACCTGGTGGACATTATTAATGAAATTCAGAATATAATCCAATTCCTGAATTCAGCACCCCTGTCAAGTTTGATTTCCCATTTTTATTATCGAGAATCTTGCTTCCGCGTTAGGGTTCGACATTTTTTTGCAGTAGGTCAGATAGACATCTATTTAATTGGGATTGCCTTGGCAATTCCGAAAATATTCAAGATCATTCTAGTGATATCGGAACGGAAATGGCATCCACTTTCTTCTGAATAATATAACTGTCAACTGTACAAAGCAATTATTTTCTTGTCTTCATTACCGAGTTGATAGCATATATAATGTTTATTTGAATTGGCTAACACGAATTTGTGAATGAAAGTTTTCGAACCATTGATCATGCCAAAAATACATCTAGATACTTTCACTTATCGTAAAGTAGTGAAATTTCTCTTATATTGCGTGTGGTCGATTCAAATTGTTGCACAATCTGTCTCGAGAACACAAGGTTGAAAAACTATCAAATATTCCTATTCTTAGACATAGACAGTATTCAATCATTCTCTTATTACAACATTCTATAGTTTTTGAACTGAGATGTACAGGGTCGATATGTATATGGAGATCTACTGTGACT
Source organism: Gastrophysa polygoni (assembly GCA_963576655.1). Lineage (NCBI taxonomy): Eukaryota > Metazoa > Arthropoda > Insecta > Coleoptera > Chrysomelidae > Gastrophysa > Gastrophysa polygoni. The sequence goes on from OY755084.1 coordinate 1,800,087, forward strand.
ATCTTTTTTGGCTGAAACTGGATTGAAAAATGTTGCGAAGAAGAGTGTTTTAATTGCGCTGAGAACGGGAGCAGATTCGTTCCCGAAACGTCTACTGAGATGAGTAGAAGTTTTTTATCCTCATTAGATAAATTTGTATTTCCGAATTTTTCGAAAAGCAAGGTGTCTGACAAATAGAGAATTTCTCTTTTAGGTATGTGAAGGTTTAATTTCAAGCGCAGATCACAAATCTGTCCTTACTACAAATATATTGAAATAATTTTCAATAACTCCATTTTTAATTAATTAATTTCCAATAACAGAAGGAAAGTTGATTTATTCTTGTACTTCGCACTTTTTGAGTCGCCTGAAGATGAATGAACCTCACTGTATATGCAAAAATTCTGTCGGGAGTTTCTCAATTTTCCCAGCATATTTCAATTGTTCTGCTCCTGACAGTTATTTCCATGATTTGGTCGACAAATTTGGTAGCGATTGTGGTTGTAAATCGATTAGTATGCACATATATCATTCCAGTTACATGTGGAACAACATATAACGCGTTATACGTGCCTTTTGCGATACATCATCTTCGATTTCGAAGAATAAACAATGAAAATGAGGTCGTGGCTGCCAATATACATAGTTGTTCAAGAAGAACAAGTGGGTTGCGAGCGTGGAATTTAAATACCGCAGAAACAGTAACAGTATTCTCTTTAATCCTGCTCGTTTGTCATTTTCGAGGTGTGTTATATGACTTTCATCTTCATCCTGATGGATGCCATTCCAGATATCCGTAGAATGGAATCTCAATGTTTCATTGAGATTTTCCCAAGCATATTTCCCTCAATCTCAGCCTCAATCTTTCAATCTCCAGATATTCTCAATATGGAGATCACTCTTGGAAGTTTTTCGTTTGACGAACCTCCAAGTTAGGTTGATGACAGTAGTATATTTCTCAAAATATGAATGTCGCAACAATATTTTGATTCATCTTCATCGAAGATTTTCTTGCATCGTCTCAATCTTCAAATGGTTGTAAATTGAGAATAATACTTGAAAAATCATTATGTAACATAACTCCAACTACAGTAGTGAAAGTCAAAGTATCGTTCCGACATCCGTATTTTCTCAAGCATATTTCGACTCATCTGCATTGGATATTTCATTGTATAGTCCTTTAATTTTCAGCCGTAATCCCGTATGAAGAAAAAAACAGTTAGTTCGCTCATGTCGTACAATCATCTCGAATATCGTTCATTTCACGAATCGATCAATGTATGTGGCAAAAAATCGTCTATCGTTAGCGAGTTTTTTGCTTTCTATGTCGGACTCACAACTTCAGAAGCAATTTTGCTGAAGTCGGTTTTCCGGCGCTTTCACCATTTCTTAAAACAAATCAATCCATTGCCAAGTGGGGACATAAATCCACCCATTCCATCGGAGGGATTGGCGTCAAATTTGAGTAGCACGAATAAGACGATAGTGAATCATTCTCACATGTGAAAAATATAGTAATAATAATTTCAATAATAGTAATCATACTGTCTGTAAGTTTTAAATAGTAATGATGTTTAGTTATCAGTTATTCTACATTTGAAGAAGGAATAGAAACCATCACAACAATGACAGTAGTGAAATAATCAATTGTATTCGAAATGATCAGTAGTTATCATAGTATTGTTAGATCAAGATTATAGTTGGGCGCCATCTTGGAGATTTTTTGTGTACAGGGGGTCATGATGACACCTGACATCTTCAGAAAGTGTGAATATCAACATTCGAAAAGATTTTGCAAGTTGCCACTCTATAATTGGGACGTTTTCAGTTGTCACCTATATGTGGAAATGATCAAACTTTTGTCTTATTTGAGTTACCCAAATTTGGCGTCAATACCTCAGATTGATTGAAATATAACACAAAATTGTTATCTAGTTATTTATCACTGTAACTTGTGATTAATTAGCATCATCATTATATTATTAAAGAAACAGAAGGAATGATATGAAATAGTTCTCTTACGATGAGTTCAGTTGAAGTTCAATTGCCAACGTGAACGCTTGAAAGACTTCTGATACTATCAGCAAATCTTTCATCTCGTCTTTTCAAGTTTTGAACCCGGTTCTTTCACCATTTACTCGAATCGTTTATGGAGAACAGTGCCGTTCTCAAAACTTTGCATACAATGAATGAGAATCAATAATGACTCAATTTTCTAACAATTGTAAATTCTCGGATGATATCATCTCAGGACTCATAAACATTTCATCTTTCGGAGACACACCAGACACCAATTTTATATTTGGAAGATTTTCAGCCAGTTCACAAGTACTTCAGTATGATTCGTGATCTAGAGTTTGGGGTGTTTAATTTGCATGCGTTGGTTGAGCTCACAATTGGTCGCGAAATCCTCATTATTAAAGAGAGGCACAAAACCGAAGGAAAGGTATGATATAGCACAATAGGCATTCAAAATACTCCATTGTGAAGAGCATAGAGCATGTGATATCGATCGGGTACTAAAAAGAACATGGAATTCAATCTCCCTAAGAATAACAATCACCGTGCCTTCCTTATAGTGCAAAATAAAACCGCAACGAGGCTCTCACGTGAGCATTATATTCTTGAGTTTTCTTTCGGTTCGATGTTCGTTTCATTTTCCTCGCTAATATATTCTCATCTGCTTTCTTGAACGTAACTCACTTCTTAGGCTATTATCACCTACATATATATCATGGAGCTACCCTGAATATAGATATTTCGAGCTACAGAATGGGTGAACACATCCAGCAGTGTACTCAGAAGGAAATCATACAGATAGAGGGTCCGCATGTTGTTCAGTTTTCAGGAGAATATCAGCTGAAATTTCAGAAAATTCTAGTGATGCATACTTTAAGAGCTTCTATGATCATTCTTTGGAAGAATTTCCACAATTTTCCTGAAAGAAATCCGTAATTGCAATGGACATCAATTTCGTATCAGTGCTACAAACTCTGAGAGATCTGTGATGACATTTTTCTAAAGAATGTTCCGATTGGAAAATGGGTGATTTTGGAGGAAAATCGTATGAAGCGTATGAAGTTCTACCAATGCCACAACCTAACAGGGTATGTATGCTGAATTTTGCTGAATTTTGAGAAAAATGTATTGATTGCAATAATCATGAAGATTGTAGTAATGCAGTAAACTCACAGGATCTATGAAGTTCATTATTCAGAAGCGTGTAGGCTAAATCATGTTTTGTAATGATCGTTGTTAGGAAATTCGTGAAGGCTGACATTTTTATTTCTCATTTTCCAACTTCCTAAATTAGCTTTAGTGATATATGAGTTTTGTACTATTATACCCATTCGTGAGTTAGCTCATTGCTGGATGAATGATTTCCTTTTTCTCTCTCTCCTAAATTTCTCACATTAAGCATGACTTTTGTAGGAGTTTTACAAACTTTCAATAATATTGGCAAACTCATGCTAACCCTATATTTTTTTCTTCTTCAAAAGAATGTGGGCTAAATTTTGAGAGAACTAGTCATTGCAATGAGCATGAATTTAGTACCAAGTGGTACATACAGTAGTAGTACACACAGTGTCGATTGATTTTTTGGAAGAAAATGGGCTAAATTCTAACGAAAAACTCAAATAAGTACCTACATATAAAGATCTTGTGATTGCAATAAGCATAAAGTGCTTCGAATTCTCAACCAACCTCAGAAAGTTAATTGAAGTCTTGGGTAATTCATCCCATAATAAATTCGCTGAATCAGATGTAAGATTATATCCACGCTTGGCTAATGAAAAATTCATGGGCCTCCGTTGAGGCTGAGGGAGATGTTTCAACCCTGGAGATATTGCCCAATCTTCCATACTCTGAGCGGCAAACAACCCGCTATATTGTGTCGATGAAATTTCATACATCTTCATTTTCGGTCGTGAAAAATTCAGAGGGAATAGCTAATTTCTGGTTTTATAGGTAACTGTTACTGTTATAATTGACGGTTACTCGTGTATATGGAGTCGGTCAACTGTTTTCGCAACAGTGGCGTTATATGAGGTGGGACGAATTTCATGCTCTCGAATCAGGGTAGCTCTTCAATTACTCCAGTTTCGATAGAAATCTCAATATGAACAAGATGGCGTGCTCTCTTCCCTCCAACTTTTCATCACTAACCTCGCCAACTGTCAGTTGTCTTGTCACATTTCTTCTTATTCGTATCTGATTGGCCTCGAGCCCAAGCCACTTTTGCAGGCCCTCATCAGATACTATACAGGGTGCATTTGCATTTGAAAAAATTGGGTACGACTACGTCACTATCCATCACTATAATCACGAAAATAAAGTCACAAACTGTTCTCACATACTGTTTGACCATATTTTTTCGATTCGAGAGGAAAAAAAATCACATGGACCTCTAAATAACTGAATGATCAACTGTTATTTGAAGTATTTCCATGCGAACAATGTTGAAAAAATGATATTTTGAAACTCTCATGTGATGGAGTTGGAACGTATTCAAGTCCTAAGTATGTTATGAAATGTTTCGAAACTCTCATTCAATTCAATCAAAAAATGATCTACGTTTCGGAAACGTAATAGGATGTTGAGATGTGCAGACTTTTTTCCAGTGACTTGATGTATTGAGTGATGTCAAATTTTAAGGCGTACCTGGACAGAGTCTTGAAGACGTTTCTTAAACGTCTTCGAGAAAAAGTTGAATGATGCGTATTTCTTATAGAAGTACTCGCATGGATATCTTTTCGATCTGATAACGTGTGTCAGTTGTGTGAGTTAGACGTATGATGAACGTAAGATATGATGAACGTTTCCAAGGAGAACTAGATGAATGGTATCGAAACGTCTCTGTTTACGTTCCAAGATGCGTGTCAGGCTCCAAAATATGATTTTTCAAAAATTATACTCTCTGAGTACACCTCTTTGGAATCCATAATGGTCTTAAGAATACATGCATTCGAAGTGGAGAGTCGAAATTTCGAACTGGCATGGAACAAAGTGTTCGGTGAGCTACTGTTTTGTATTCATGTCCTGATCAATCGGGGTATCTTCTATCCACTCAAATGAATCGACAGCTGCGCAAATTGGAACTGTAATGTGATATCTGGATAAATGGCATGAAAAATATCCTCCACATTTCCGAATCGAATTGCTGTTCGCGATTTCAATTCGTATTACCATCATTCATTTCATTTCCACCGATACGGAAACATGATGATATCAAGCACTCAAGCCATACTGATTTCACTCACGCGTGTGTTCCATCAGTACCGTACTATTGAGGATTCAGCAGTTTGGACCTAGACGGAGTCGCATCTGATACCACCTGATATGAAGATAATCAATGCTGGTGTTCCACACGGATCTGTTGTCGCACTATCTCCGTTTATGCTTCGATCAACGATATATTATAATATCTTCTTTATGTTCCATTTCGTGTTTCCCAAAAAGAAACCCTGAATTTTAGAAGAATCATCCAGAAATTTCCAGAATCATGTTACTCCAAGTCCTATTTCCTGGCCCGCTCGTTCGCCTAACCTCAATCCACTAGATTTTTCGATCTGGGGTTACATGAAATCTAGGGTTTATCCAAGCGAAATTCGGAATGTTGAGGAGCTGAGGCAAGAAATTGTGAACAAATTTACGTTGTTGAAAAATGATCACCAAACTATGAACGGTTTGATGAATAATTTACGTAAACGCCTCAGATTATGTATAACCGAAAACGGTGGACATTTCGAATAGCTACTTCAATTTGTTTTTTTCCTTTTTCTTCCATTCAAAATTATGTATTAATTAAAAGTACCAAAAACATTATCAAACTTTTATTTTTATTCAAACCTTGTTGGGACAGACTTATGCTATGTACTTATTGCTCAGTAACGTGGCACAGGGAGGTGATATTATCGACAAAATTAAAAACAAAATTGTTCATGGCCTGCTGAAATATCGTTATACCGATGAATCTCGCGATGAATAAAATCAATCTGCTGATATCATGTAACTACAAAAACTCAAATATCTCACGAACGGCTCAATTTTTTGTATTTTGATAAGAGTACCTTTTTCATGTAATTTTCTTCGCTCCATCAAATGCTCTTGTTTTTTCACCGAAAATAATACAGGGAAAAAAGTTTTCTACGAAAAATCATGACTCACCCTCTGAAAACACCCTTTATATCAATATCAGAAATGTGGAAGTGTGACGAAAAAATTGATTTTGACAACATACATTCATGCACAAAATTTCAATCAGGTGGCTTCCATCGTTCAGAAGTTATGCGGAGAAATTATTTCAATTTTATCAACTTTGGAAGGATATATCTCCCTTAATATGCATTTTGAGCCATGAGTTCAATCATCAAACTACACTTATTTTTCAATGGTCTATCACCCCCAGAAAGCTCGGTACTCATTCTTGACTCACCCTGTATATGGATACCGTTATCTCATGCGAGGATATTCTCTATGTTCCTCTATATTCTACTCGAGAGAAAAAACTGAAACACTTCGGTAGAGTAGAGAAGAAAGAGTTCAAGTGTTCAAATCGAATCCTGCTATAAGATCTCTCAGATTATCAACCATCATTCAAATGATTTTTTTGTCGGAAATCTGATACGAAATCAAAATGAGGTATCACTGGAAGAATGATTCTTTTCAGAATTGGACTGAGTAGAGAAATACCTTGTGGATACAGTTTATTGTTGATATGGTAGAGAATAATAATTACCAATGAAGAAACTGTAGCTAAATGGTGATATTCGTCTCGAGAATTTGAATTTTCTAGCTACAATCCAAAGTAATGTTCATTGAGGATACCTCCAAACTTTTCCTCAAATACACCACTGTCTTCTTCACTTTTACGACCCAATATAAAAAAATCCAATACAAAAGTACGTGTAGGCTACACATGGAATCGAACAACAGATTACCATAATGTAAAACACTGTTTTTCAATTTAGAAAATCACAATCCGAACAACGAAACTGGGACAGAGCAGAGTTTCCTCCTTGACCCCCACCTCGCACCGACAGGGTCAAGACCATCAAGTTTAGAAGAGAAATTGGTCAGACTGGTGTAACGCCCAAGGCCGAATATGACACACTTGAACCCAGAGAAATTTCGACCACGCCGGAATCAAAATACAAAAGAGGTTATCCAAGATGAATTTACTCTCAAGACTTGATGAATATATCGATCAATTTTTCGTGAGTGTGCTGTGGATAAAGAAGGCTTTTGTTTTCTACATCCTCATCTTGATGACTCATTCATTTTAGTTGATTTATGGAGTACGTGATTACAAGAATGATAGTTGTTCATTGAATGGTACAAAAATATCCTGGCAATCGTCGAAGGCATTGAGAAGTGATTAGATGATATTACCTGACAGTAATAGTAGTAATTGTATCACTCTTTCTTGTTGAGTTGTATGTCAATCTATTTTTATTAATCATATGTACTTTTCATGAACAATGTAAGTTCACGCTCTGCTGAGTAAGTAAAACTTCGTGGTATTCTTATCATTTTATTGACTGGTAAAAAAATAACAACGGGTACATTAAACCTAAGGACCCAGTATAACTGAGCGCCGTAATGTAAGTCTTCGTTCGTCTCGTCAAAAGTCAATTCGAAAATCTAACAACATTCATAATAAATTAATAAATTAAGGGTGGCCCGACCTAGCGAGCCATTGTTACGCCTGCTTGATGTGCGCGCTGTACGCCATGGATTGCGCGTCCATCGATCTGCCCCAACCCCCGGAAGAGCCCCCTGAGTAGCCCCCGATGTCTCCTCCATACCCACCCCCATGGGCGGAGCCCCCAGCGTAGGCAGTCTCGTGACTAGCCACGTGACTGCTCGAGTGTTGCGCGTGGGGCACCACCTCGTAGGTCACGTGTTTCTGGCCTCCGCTGCCCAAGAGCTTCTTGATCCCGATGATGGCTGAGAGGACCAAGGCAATCTTACCGATGATCAGGGCTTTACCAGCGATCACGGCGATGGCGGCTAGGGCCAGTTTCCCAAGAACGGCCATCTTGAGGGCGATGGCTCCCATCAGAGGTCCCAACATCTTTAAGCCCTTCATCTTCTTCTTCCTGGACTCGTCAGCACCTTCGATGAGGTTCTCTTCTTCGAAGGAACGAGCCGAGGAAGCCACAGCCTCGACGATCTCGCTGCCTTTGATGTCGACCTTGAGGGAGTGAGAGTCGAGGAAGTCGCCGATCCTGCTGAAGAGAAGAGACTCGATGGTGTCGTCGCTGGAGATGGCTCTCGGCGCGCCGTCTCTCTCGCCGGTTTTGACGAACTGCACTCCTTCGGTCACCGTGATGGTATCCTTGTGGCCCAACATCTTGTCGACGAAGTTGAAGACCTTGTACTTGAGGCAGGACATGGAGTCCTTGCGGAGGCAGTCGGTGTAGATGGAGTCCAGGAGGTCGTTCTCGGTCTGGATGGCATTGCCTCTGGCTTCTTCGGGAGCTGCTGGTAGCGCGCAAACCGCGGCGAAACACAGAACTAAGCCGGCGAGCTTGTAGGAGGCCATGTTGCGGACTGGTGTGCGATGATGTTCGGAAGACGCTGGTGGATGGTTATATATCGGGGCGCCCCTACTTCTTTTCGGGTGTTGAAGATGGCAGAGTGCGTGGACCGCTTTCTCGGGAGTGTGTCTAACCTAGTTTGCGGTGTCGCCGTGGTGTGCGATATGATATGTGTGTGGGTGGAGACGTTTTGGTCTAGCGTGTCGGTTCTTCGGATTCTTCGGCATGTGCGGTGTTAAAGAGCTTCATTTCGTCGACGAAAGTGAAATTGTTCACATGCATCGAGATTATGGTCTTTTAGGTCCGATTCACTCGTTTACAGGGTGCGCACTTGTTTGTCCACACATCGAGCACTTCGCAGTTGAAGACCTCAGAAAGTAGATGGAAACTAGAACCGAAATTTCTTATTGATCGAGAGAAATTTCAGGATACAATATGAAATAATGGTTTCCTACATGCCGATAGAAAGGAATTCCTTCAACTTGAACATAACCTTCAACGATATACAATCTAAAAAATCGAAAAATATTGAACTTTGTTGGATACATAGTCTCTGCATTTTGCTCTGAATGGGCTCAGACATGATGTTTTCTGATCTCATAGAGTGATCTATTCGAAATCATTGAACAATTCTTGGAAACTCTCCCTCACAGTTTATCATCTATCTTCATTCAAAAGTCATTGACACTTCGTTTCATCATGTATTCTTATTTGATACATACAAGTATGGCTCTCAAGGCTTGATGTGTTGTTTAAATCACATTCAATTGGTCATTGATGTGGGAAAATGAATGTTCCAGTAGGATCCAATCATAGATGCGACTGTAGATTTGTGAATAGACCACTTGGGAATATCATAAACTCTACCGTTGAGCCTGTACAAGAAACTGACATGTTTTGCAACCTTACGATATAATCCTTGTGTGAATTCATATTTGATTCTACATCAATCATTACTCCTGGATATTTTGAGGTTATCATCATTTCAGTTATATCTTTATTAATCAGCAATGTCATTTGGAAATCATCTTTCAATTTTTCGAGGTTACTTCTGCTGGTTATCTATGTGCATTTAATTTCAAAAATGAACCCAAAAATTCAAAAACTTCGTTCGCTGTTATTCACTTTCAATTCTCATTTCTATTGAATCATCAATATGAGAGAAGATATCATTCAGAAGGAAAACATGCGGTTATGAACAATATATAGGATATACATCAATTCTAAATATACATCCTCATTCAGATCATCGGATTTGCACACTCATTGAGAACAGTTGTGACTATTTCGGAAAGCGTCAATTAAATTTCAGAAGGGGTATTATTATTTTGATTCCAAAGGTCATCATTTGAATTTCGGACGCCGAAAAAATTTTAGCAAGCATTATTTTCGAAGAAAAATAAAAGTGACATCGAAATCATGACGGTATTTCGTGAGCACTGGTGATACTTTTATCTATCAGTACAATAATCGTACGTTCACCCCACATAATAAAAATAGTGAATTCAATTTTATACATATGTTACCATTTGTTCTATTACATTATTTTACGGGAAATCAACGTTGTGCAATTGATGCGAATATGCTTGTAAAATAAATCTCATTACGCTCATTCAGTTTAAATTCTCTCTCAGCACAGGTACATCAGATTATCTTTGAAACTCGTTCAAGGGATGTTGAGCACAAACACAAAATCATGAGAACCGAATTCCTGCATATTCACAAACTTATTATGGTTGGAATTAGAAGTTCAACTGCATGATTTGAACTTTGCGGAAATTTTCCTGGATCCTATTTAGATGTAAATTTTCATTTTCCACTTATATTTGCAGTATTTTGTATGCCCAGAGAATATATTTACCTACATTACGGAATGTTCCAACAAGTTGATAGTATAACCACTTTCATTAACGTAATTTCGAGCTTGTCTCTCTCCTGTGCAATTTCATTCCTATCCTGTACCTAGAAATTGGGATGTAGCTCCATTTCGACAAGAAATATTGCATAACTTCGATCGCATTCAATGAAATCTTGTCTGGTGTGAATTAACAGACCAATTTCACGGTTTGTTATCCTCCGACACAGTTCATTCACTCGAGAAGTGAATCCGAGATGATTCAACTGTGTTTTTAAAAAAAATATAGAAAATGAAAGTCGTATTCGAAATATAATTCTGCTATTGATGATATGTTCGTCAATCTATTAAAATGTTCTGGATGTTTTCGATACTAAAATGAGTGACTTTATATCACCATAAACGTGACATTGATATCTTCTCCTCCAATTTCAGTTCAGAAATTATCGGATAATCGTATTAGACAACTTTATTTGTGTTCAAACCTAAATCTTGTCAATTTCAATTCCATCTCCCACATACTATAATCGGTTCCAATCGCATCCAATCTCTCGATTGGTAACATTTCTCTTCTTAGACATGGAACAATCGAAGATCTTGATTGAACTTCATAATTCGATGAACACATTGTCTCCTCTCAGAAGAATAATATTGCTTCTTGTTCAGTTGATATAGATAGGATTGGCATCCACTTCTCTGAACTGAATATGAAAATGGCGAATTCAATCTCAATTAATGAAAAACACAATAAGAATACCTCCGTCTGCCAAATTGTTATTTTCCAGTGTCAACAACTCAGATAAAATATTCCAATTGTGTTGAAAACGGTGCAGATTCGTCTTGTTTTCATTAAAGATGTATTTGTGTTCTTGAACTTTTCAAAAATCAAGGTGTCACTGACCAATAGAGGATCACCATTTTGGGTTTCTCAAGGTTATATTTCAAGCGCGGTGACATTTCAGGGCAGATCACAAATCTGTCTTTACTATACAAATATATTGAAATGATTATGATAACTTCGATTTCATTTTTCAGAAACAAGGAGAGAAAATTCCACACAAAAGCTGTGGAAATGAATAACTTCCAGATAGTATTTTTTCTTCTAGTACATTAATGGGAATTTCTCATCGATGGAAAGATCTGAGGCACCTCGTACGCTAATGCATCCACATTGACCTTCTTCTCTCTCGATACTCTTACTTATTATATCAAGTTGTGTATTGAAAATTATGCAATGTGAAATTGTGATTAGTGCAACATTGCATGTAGAGCCCTAGGCTAGATCGGTCTAAGAAAACACTCGAGCAACAACGATTTACATTCAATTGATAACGTAAAAGGCAGGTCGCAGCGAGAGTGAATTTCATCTAGAAGCTTTTAGCAGAACTATTTCAATTACATGCCAAGTGCTAGAAGCTCGTTCACTTATAAATTATTGGTTTCTGTTACTTTTGAGTCATCATCTTGAAGGTATTAACATTCTGATTTCATTTTTCTCTAAGATCCAATACTCGATGTTGCTCAACTCTTGGTAATTCTAACAACTGTTCTCATTTTTTTTTTCACAAGAGCAGTATTGTCTGGGTTGAATGGAAGAACAAGTCATTCGAGATTCAATCTCCCAATAAACTGAAGTATCTGAAAGAAATGAAGACGTCACTTCGTATTCATTATTATTTTTGTCATAACGCTCTATGGATTTTACTAGCATCGAGTCGAATTCCAACAAGACACACTATAGCGGCTTGTTTTCTTGACATCTTCTTTTTCAATCAACTTTTCTTTTTCATACTTAATGATAATAATGAAAAAGTTGTGATGAAGGTGTGTTGATTTTTTTCGTCGTTGTAGAAGTGCACAGAATATCGAACTTTTACAAAAAGTGCATGCTCGATTTCGACTCTTCGACATCTGTTCTCTAGTCAATTTCTTTTTCCTCCTGTCTATAAATCCATCGAAAAGATAGACCGAATCATTAATTACCGATGGCTATGCTCCTAACACACTTCCGAAGTATTTTTATGATATCACCACACCTAGAATTTTTCTCTGTCGATATGAAAACCTTTCACCGCACTTCTAATGAGCAATTTATATTGAAGAGGACCACCAGGTCAATATAAACAAATGCATTTAATGTACTGTGGTCGGTGTGATTTCACATTTGCATATTGACAATTTGCCTATTGTCCGACCTACCATTCGCACTACTTTTACTATTCTCGGTACATGGAATAATGTTGTTCTCAACTCGAGCGAAACATTCCGGCGACTTCAAGTAGGTAGTTGATTCTACCAGATGTTTCATGAATTGCATCATTAACACAAATGGCAAAAGCTCTGATCAGAATGAAGCTCTACTTATATTTCTTCCACGTCAAACTAGGACATTTGCATAATTGGAATAACCAAACTCACCACGAGAATGAATCGTCCAGAACGTATCCAAATAGAAAATGAATGAATTCAAATTGAGTTCCATCACATTCCAAATTGATCGAATTCAAATTGAGTCTAGAACGAACATATTCAACAGGATATTTCAGTTTCAGATCAGTTGTATCATTTCTGCGAGAGCTATCGAATGGAAAAAAGTATCAAATTTAGTATATTTTGTATCATTCATCTCCAATTATCAACCATTCTGAATATGAAGGGTGAACAGAACTATGGATTATAGCAAAGATCGATTATATATATCATCCTCATCATGAAAGACTGAAAAAATTTTCTTCCCCATGTGATTTGCATTTCGAAATTGTTTCGATCCAGATTCTGAATTCGAATGGAATAATCAAATTGCAAGCTTCAATGTTCAGTTTCAAAGAGTCCAATTGCATCCTGTTCATTCTCCATGTTCATGTGATTTTCGGAATATGATAATATAAATGTGTCAATTCTCAATTTTTAGTTGAGAATCCAAACAGAAACATTCGTTGGGATGCAGACGTCGGAGGAGATTCAATTTCTGATACTTGGTCTACTCAGATGAATGCCATTAGAAGAACGACAAACTGCTGAACCGAAATTCATTGCTGAAGAGTAGGTCAACATATCCAAAATTTGGCCCACACTCACTTTTACTTTATACCGGATGAAATATCCTGGGAAAATCATCGTATTACTTTCTACAGTATCATCTGCATAAGCCGACTGGATTTCTGTGATATCTTTCGGTTTGAAATATTCGTACAGTAGTTTGGACGACTTCGTTGTGAATGGTGCTGCTTTTTCCTCCAACACCAATCGAGTATTCATCGTGTTACTTTATGTGCAGTCGGTGAGCATAGATTCGAGTTTGCGTTTTGAATAATTATAATTGTTTCTGACGCTTACCACCTGCTTTCAGTTATGTTAACTCATCTCGGCAGGAGAGATTATCTTTGATTGCTAGGAACATGCGTTTATCTAACAATAGATGATTTTTTTCATTCTGGTTCATTCTCTGAAACCCAACAACAGAACGTGTTCGTTTTTTTTTTCATTTTTCTGCTTCTAATGGGATTTTCTCTCGTCGTTTCTAAAAAATAGAGTAGAAGTTATTACAAATTATTGCAATATATTTGTAGTGAGGACAGATTTAGGATCTGTCCCAAAATGTCACTGCGCTTGAAATTAAACCTTTAGATACCTAAAAGAAAAATTCTCTATTGGTCAGTGAAAAGTGTCAAAATCACTTCTAAGTGTCAAAATCGAAAACATTGAGAAAATTTTACGAAGAGAAAAATATTTTAATTGTGTTGAGAACGGAAGCAGATTCGTTCCCGAAACGTCCACAAAGATAAGTAGAGGTTTTAGTATCTAAAGGTTTGATTTCAAGCGCAGTGACAATTTGGGGCAGATCCTAAATCTGTCCTTACTACAAATATATTGCAATGATTTTTAATAACTACTACTCTATTTTTTAGAAACGAGGAGAGAAAATCCCATTAAAAGCTGAAAAATGAATATACCACCTCCTCGAAGAACTTACAGACAGTATAGAACATGTTCGATTTTTTTTAATCTATATCTCATTATGCACTTCCAGCTCGGGATGGAATATTCCTATTGCCAATAATTTTCGACATGGGAATGAATCGGGTGACAACGGACCGATTTCGAAGTTCGGAAATTTTGACAATACAAAAATCTTGGTGTCACTTGTGGTTTGCACAGTTTATCCCTAATACAACACAATATTCCCACCAATTCATTGTAGATTGAATGATCATATCCTTATTTTTCTTTTTATTTCAATTAGGTTTTTAGTGCAACTAGATGTTCCTCATTTCCTATTTCGAAAGCCCAATGCATTCAGATCAGATATTCAACAATACGGAAATTCAATACCTATCAAATAAGTATTTTGCATGAATTTTGTCCTCATTGAGTTATTCAATGAGCAAAAATTCAAATAACATCCCGAAGAGCGAATATTTCTGATATGAATAAGATAACAAGTTCCTACTCATTTCAAGTATGGAGTATTTTTGATTCTCTGATTATTTCATTCATCTTGTTGAGACCCTTCATATCATCTATTCCACATTTTCCTTCCATTCATTCGTTTACGGGAAGCCCCCATCGAAAAATCAATCAATCAATCAAGAATGAACACTCGATCTCAACAGTACAAATCAACTGAGTATAGAAATTATCAACAAAAATCTTGAAGTATCGTATACAACACTCCAACTACATGTCAAAAAACTTTGTATATCATCGTAGAGAGATTTTTGAACCGAATAGATAAGCAACCTTATACTGGCTAACACGATGTTTCCCTTTGGTGTCGTCAACAGATGAAAAAATCTTTTTTGATATCATCAATAACTGTTGAAGTCCTTGCAGTTGGATAAGTTTAGAACATTTGATGACATAAACCTTTTTTTTAACATACTTATCAATCTTGGGATATTTCCACAGTGCGTTATTTTTATCGAAAAGTAAAAACGGAATCAATTGTAAACGAGAATCATTTTTGTTTTGGCGTTTTACTCCTGACAGTTTCTTTGTATGTCATTCTTCAATGATCTAATATCCTAGTTTCTCAAACTGATCTCATTACCTTATTACGAATACACTGTTATAAACTGCGAACTGAATTGCTGGAAATCATGAAAACCATGTTTCATGATCTATTATAATAATGTGCTCGTAGTTAGTGATAGAACTCTCATTTCAATCAGATTTGAAACATTTAGAATGCTATATGTCATGATATCGAAATGATTCTTTGATTTCTTCAATAAGCACATCTTTAGAGGGATGTAATAAATTCACGTCGAAATATATATAGAAGAAAAAGACGATAAACTCAATTGTTGGATATCAACAAACACTAGAAGTGGCTTGTGAAGGACAACAATAAATATGTACCATTCAAAAATGGATGATGCTCAACTGAAATAACACCAAAAACTATAAGTAATAATGCATATTCTGAGTGAATCTGAACGAATACACGAACTTTGAGTTCATTATGACAGAATTAAAACTGACAACAGCTCAATATTATCGAATTATAACCCATACTGATTGAAAACAAACTGAAAGAAAGTAACAAAATGATAGGGTTCATATTGATAGTACTACTAATCGTTTCACTCTCAAAACTAACATTTTCTCAACAATGTACTAATTCTATTACAGAATCCATGATGGTCACATTTGAGCAGTATCGAGAACGAATCTTGATAATTGTTTAGAATCATTGTCCTGCGGTTACATGATACTTTTACTAACCTTCTCTTCCGAGAGAGAGAGAGAATTCGTTGCTAATTTCTGAATAATAAGCATCTTCAAGACGCGGATGTGTGATATCTCGATTTTCACTTTCCGTTGGAGTTCATTACATTTCGACGTACGCCAGTGAAAGTACAATGTTTCTACGTGTTCTGATATTTCATAATAGGAAGATGCAATGTCATATGAAGTGCTAAGTGTCATACGAAATGTGTACGGAGAAATTTAACAATGAATACATTGAGTTCTCTCAGTATCTCATTCGATACTGAATCTTTGTCATCTTTTATATTATCTGAGGTGTGAAAGTTAGAACCAATTTAGTCCTTCATGTTGATACTGAATACTGGATTTTCCTGATTTGATTTATAGCAACCTAGTCAGTGAAAATGTCTTTAGAACTAATAGTGATAGAATTAATCAGTGATATTGCTGACATCGTCATTCTATACTTACTTTTCTTTCCATATCATTATCTCGTTCGGTTTTTATTTCACAATCGAGGTTTTTTGAAATATTATGGTAGCAAACCAGGACTTCTGAAAAAATATTCAGAGGATACTACGAGAAATGTTGCCGTATCAGCTGATGCAAACTCCCTACCTTACATGCATCAGTATGGTAGTACTTGTATACTGGGTGGCCCAATGAAAACGAAACATGGCCGACTTGACATAGTTCTCAGAAAGAAAAAACGCTCGAACCGGTCGATTTTTATTTCAAGGGGGGAATAGTTTATGCATGTTGTCAACTTTTTCACTTCAAACTCCTCGGAGGGGCGAGATCAAACCCTCGAATCTCAAATGGGATGAGGGGTCAAGTGGTACATCGTTTTGAAGGTAATAGAAATCTCTTACCAAAGCTTCCTTGTTTTTGGAATTCAATGCAGTGTTTCTCGTAATTAGAACGATGTTCATCTAAGAAGTGCCTTATGCGTTTTTTTTTTTTAAATTCTGTCCTATCCAACATTACATAAAGACTCATTTATTTCAATGTCACTTCTTTGATCTCTCAGTAAAATGCATACCTTGTTTAGTTTTCATCTGGTCACCCTGAAGGGACATGATATAGTTCTTGAATAATCGTTAGTCTGCATATAGAGTGTTCTAAAAAAGGTACGATGAGAATCATATATGAAACCTAACTCATATGTTGTATCAAAATTTCATCACGATGCTGTCAGTAGTTGCGAAATTATGGAGAAAAATGTGTACCCAATTTTTTTCTGTATCTGTATCTCTAATACGGATGCTGTCAAGGAACCTAATTTATTTTTGCATTATTATACTCATCCCAGCAACAGGGCCATCTGTACACCTTGTGTATACATACTACAATTCATACACATCAAGAATAATTCAAAGGTACAGGTTGTCTCACTCTGGCAAGTTATTCTGTCATATGAAAATCATAATAACACTGTTGAACTTCATGTTATCATTTTCCCAACTTTCTCATCGAGATTCCCAGCTCTTGAAATGGATCATTCATTCAATTTTCGACTCAACCACCTGATTCAACACTTCATAATCAAAACTCGTATTTTGGCTTGCCTCCATTCATGATCTATGAGGTGAAAGAAATTTGAATACCAAATCGCTGAGATTTATTTAATCGATACCAAGTTCAGGAATTTATATTTGACTTTATAATTAATTTCCTATTGACCTTGTTCCATGGAGAACTACTTGAGGATTAATTTATGGTAATTCTATTGAACATCGGACAAAATTCAGCACAGATTCGGAGCGTATCTGAAATATTGATATCAAGTTTCTCACACATCTTCACATTACGATTGTCTATATCAAATCTTTATCAATTAATGTTCAGAATTGGAGAGATTGTTAACTGCAAATTGAAATTTATATTGCAGATATCATAAAGCTATTAATGAAGTAACAGGTGATAGCTCGTGATGCAATTTATTTTCAATTGTTCATTCAATTCAATTTGAGAAATTCAAGCCGAAATATCTGTTTTCTATCGAATAAACCGCATCCATACCCTTGATTTTCGTGAGGAAATTTTTTCCTCATGTTCAATAAAATGAATATCGAGGAATTTTGGAAAATAATCATACAATACAACTCAATTTCCGAATTCTATGAGATGATTTGATTTTTTTGAGGTGACAATAATCAAACGAATTGAATTCGATGAAATCACGAATCAGAGATATGATTTTCATGGAAAATGAAATGGAATATTGAGGGACTTGTTATATTCTCTATACCTCGAAATTGTTATCATAAGAGTATTAGGATTAACAGAAAGCAATTTCGAGAAAAGTTAAGGTTGGGCATTCTGTCGTTCTATCCATCTCTCATCTACAAAACATTTTCAAACAATCGATCCGAATGACTCAACATGTGATGAAACTTCTGCACAACAGTAGACAGAATTCGCTGACAGAAATCAGTCATCAAAATTATTATATATTTCTCAGTCAGTATTCAATATTTATGAGATCCTTGGGATATCACTATTTCATATGAAATGCTTGGTACATATATCCATCTTCTTTATATTCCAACCTCTATCTCACTTTTCAGCTTCTAATGGGATTTTCTCTCCTCGTTTCTAAAAAATAGAGTAGAAGTTATTACAAATTATTGCAATATATCTGTAGTAAGGACAGATTCAGGATCTGTCCCATGATGTCACTGCGCTTGAAATTAAACCTTTAGATACCTTAAAAAGAAATTCTCTATTGGTCAGTGACACCTTGTTTTTGAAAAAAATTGGAAATACATATATTTTCAATAAGAATAAAACCTCTGAAACCTGTCAAAATCGAAAACATTCAGGAAATTTTACGAAGAGAAAAATATTTCAATTGTGTTGAGAACGGGAGCAGATTCGTTCCCGAAACGTCCACCAAGATAAGTAGAAGTTTTATCCTTATTAAATATATTTGTATTTCCAATTTTTTTCGAAAACAAGGTGTCACTGACCAATAGAGAATTTCTCTTTTAGGTATCTAAAGGTTTAATTTCAAGCGCAGTGACATTTTGGGACAGATACTAAATCTGTACTTACTACAAATATATTGCAATAAATTTTAATAACTTCTACTCTATTTTTTAGAAAGGAGGAGAGAAAATCCCATTGAAAGCTGAAAAATGAATATACCACCTCCTCGAAGAACTTACAGACAGTATCTATCTCACTTCTCTAGCATCTGAACTCCCCATTCCATCCTAACGAATATAATATATGATCAGTTTCCGACAGGTTCCGACGGTTCAATATCTTTTTCCTCCAATTCGTACATAATTACATATCAGAAAAATGAGATGACATCTGGTATGAGATTATCAGGATACAGCTTTCTAAACTGCCATCTTGAATCGAGCAAATGTAGGTATCTAGGTCTCCGTTGCATCTTTATAAACAGAAGAACTCTCACAGAGTTCCGATAGTAAAAGACTATTCTTCGATGGAGCAACATATGCAAGAAATGATACTTGTCAATAGAATTGAGTTTCGCACAACTATGCTTCGAGAGAAAACTGATATCTATTCGTTCTAACCTTTGAGTATCTCTGAACTGATTCGAATCCGTGGATTAATGTCTGCAGATGCATCTTCAACATGCATTGCCATCTAGTGGCTTTGTCCCGAGTGACCACGACGAGATTTCTCTCGTTTTTTATGAACCAATCAATCATTGACCCACTTGCCGAAAACACTTTCTAGCTCGGATCTCGCCGGCTCACTCTTGAACCTGTCGGTCTCACCTTGACTCTCCTTCGAGGCTGCCCAATGTCATCCTGCGAGAAGAAATTTTATGAAAGTGATCATGGCCGGAAGGGAATTCTTTCTTCTTCGAACCATTCTCCGTATCGAGGTCAGTGGGTAGGTAATTGACTTCCAGTGAACTTGAGAGGCTCAAGACGGATGAGAAGAATAATTGGGAGAAATTTTATTGGATTCAGGCCAGTTTTCGAGAAGGATGAAGCGGTATGTCGAACGAATCTTGTTTGTTGCTGTTTTGTTCAACACATTCATACCAGAACTATAAACTTGCGATGATTTTGATAATGGTTTATTTCAATCATATCGTTATTGAAGTTGATGAAGTGATCTGGAGGGCAATATTTTTCGAATGAACTTACTATTTCAGAAATTATCGAGAAGGACCCTGATAAATGAAACACAATGAATTTTCCATTTCAGGGGTACGTTAAGTTGATGAACATTGATTAATTTGGATCATCATATTCATTAGTAGGTAGCATTCCGAATAATCATTTCAAACATTGAGATTTCGTTTTCTCATTGGGAGCTAATATTAGAATGGGTAGAGAGAGATTTTGTGGACCCTATCAGTCACTTCACTTTGCTTCCAATATTTCAACAAATTCCAGGTGAAATATAATATTTAGATATGTGATGAATTCATAGAACTTTCTATCTATCTATATATCTACATCATATCTAGCCATTTTGCATAATCGTTATTCAATCACACTGCATCATTGAACCTGATCGAAGAATTGGATAATCTTGCAGATGATTCCATTGATGATAGATACTATATCGATGATATATCAAAAGTCTTATTGTTCGACTTTTTGCCAATCAAACTCCTTGATGGTTTCAGTGTCGAACAGAATGGGGAATAAAACTCTGAATAATTCATCATTCTTTTTTATTTTGGATGAGAAAAGTCGAGAGTAGATAGGAAAAAGTAGAATACAGCAAATATCACATTCCAGTTCAGTATGACTTTTTTTTTCAACAGGATCCTAATAGTTCACCAGAAAACTACTATTTACAGAATATTTCGGTACGTGCAGAAAGGTAATGTTCAGATTCAGAAGATATAGAGGAGAATGAGATGATCAAAAGATGAAAAATGAATGTAGATGAAATTCAAAGAAGATTATGAAGATGGTGAAGATGATGATGGTAAGATGGTATTTAATGAGTGTCATGATAACATAGTTGTCAATTGTCTTGGTATGTTGTCTGAATGTAACACTGTAAGTCATTCGTCAGTCGAGTCAAACATATATAGATAATAAAAAAATAAACACTACAAATACAAATAAATTAAATAACTGACTTACACTAAACGCGATTGCTAAACCAGAGAAAATATAATATTCATTATGAATCAATAAAACCCCTCACTTTCATCCTGTCCCCTCGGAGGTTTTCCAGAGCATCAACAGGTGTTGACCTCTGAAAAAGTTGGGTTAGGATAACGCGATTCACGACCAACACGCTAACCCTAGCTAGTCTTGTAGGCATCCCAAGCCTTGTAGGCCATGGAATCGGCAGCGTCCCTTTTCTTCCTGTCATGGCCGCCGTGACCAGCGTGGATGACCGTGTGGCCACCATCATCGTGGTCGGAATGCACCAGCTTCTTGAGGCCGATGATGACTGACAGCATGAGGGCCAGAGCTGACACCATGAGCGCTTTCATGGCCAATAGACCGACTCCACCGATTCCTAGAGCGGCCATCATCTTGCCCATCATCAGACCCATCATCATCACCCCGCCCATGCCGCCGCCGCCGCCGCCGCCTCCCTTGCCGCCGCCTCCGCCGCCTTTGCGACCTGTGACCGAATCTGGAAATGGAAGTTTCGTTTTAGATGTTGGGTTGCAGAGCATTCTAGGTGAGACATGTGAGGTACCATCTAGTGGCCATCTCTAGTGGATTTTGGCGCCATCTGCAGCCACGAACAGGCCCCTGAGACTGTACGTATGACATTGAGGAGGCTCTCGACGTTATTAAAAAAATTATTGCAATATATTTGTAGTAAGGACAGATCCTAAATCTGTCTGACAGATTTAGGATCCAAATCTGTCTGACAGATTCAGGATCTGTCCTTACTACAAGATTTAGGATCTAAATCTGTCTGACAGATTTAGGATCTGTCCTTACTACAAATATATTGCAATAATTTTTAATAACTTCTACTCTATTTTTCAGAAACGAGGAGAGAAAATCCCATTAAAAGCTGAAAAATGAATGTATCTCTTCCTCGAAGAACTTACAGACAGTATTTAAAAAATATTTCCCCTTCGAAATAAAAATCGACGGGTTCGAGCATTTTTCTTTCTGTCAAATCGACCTTGTTTCCTTCTCATTAGGCCACCCAGTATATCATTCATAGCATGCTTGGTCGGAAAGTGAGAAGTGATGACGATACATTCTGAATTGAATTGAAGTGAATAACAACCATGAAAAACAATTCACAGGCACAGGTGTTTTCTTTATCCTTCTAGATCCAAAAACTATTTTTCTCCATCGCTAGTTCCAGAACGCACTATTTCACTCGTTATTCTCAATGTTGACTCATTCATTATGAGAGACTTAGAACTCATAAATATATGTGATCATAACAGAAATAGTTTCTATAAAAGTTGCCGGATAATAATGAAGAATCAGTTGAAACCGATGTTCACCGATGATATCGGCTTTTTTTGACTTGGAGCTTGAAATCTACTACTATCCATGACTCTCTCATTCGGCAATTCTTATCTGGACGATTTCTCGTGAATTTAATTTCCTTCAGGAGTTCTGAAAGAAATTTCAATGAACGATTCAACCTTGGGGAGAACACCTTGTGAAGATCTTTGATCAAACGAATCATGTTTCAATATCGTAGCTGAAAAAACTCTCCAACTAGTAGATGACAAACAACTGACTGTCTAGTCTACGCAATCTGAATCGAATTCTCATTCGTAATGTCTTTCCATCAAATGACAAGTTTATTGATATTCGTAGATTCTTCATCCGTCATAAAAAAAGAACAACATATGGATAGCTATAATCTCTCCTGGAAGAGTAGCAGTACTTTTCTGCTGAAGATAGTGATAAAATTATATCGCATAAGATTCAGATGCAGATCAGATTCAGATCTCTAAAGTGGAGTTGATGAAATTCTCCCATTCATTATCATTAAATTGGGCGATATTGGTAGATCTTGAAACGTGCCGTCATGAAAAAAGCACCATACGAATATCTACCAATCTCTCTTCAATGAGTATCAATGAGTATCATCTTTTTCATGCATCCGTCTGAAATATGCGATTGAAATTGATCTCAGAACTATTCGTGATCGGATCTCATCCGTCCCATCATACCAGGTGACACAGGAGACCTTTGAATGAATCCTTTTGGAGAGATGAGAATTTTGAATTCACAGGTGATACGTAATCAACGATAGCCCTTTCTTCGAACCCAACCATCCTTCTTCAACCACCTATTTGACCATAAAAATCCCCAAATTTTTTTTTCAGATGTTACTGTGTTGATTCTTCCATTAATATTATTGATATTAATATTATTAATATTATTGAATGCTATTTCAGTTTCCTCCACTTCGATCAATCCCTGCATTTTGACTGTCGATATCTTCTTCGAGAATGAATAACCATCCGAAAATAACTCAAGATATTGAGAAAACTGATCTGTATATGAAGTCGAAATTGATAAGAATGGAAATGAAATGACTATTTTCAATTTAATTTCGTGTAGCAATCGGAAATGATTTATGTTTGACAAGATTATTTGATGATTGTATTGATAATGATTGAAAAAATGTTATTCTATGGATGAATGAATTTCAAATAGAGATACTCGATCGAATAGAGAATTTCAATGTTAATGAGAGGGTTCAAAAGAAGAATTTGAGGTTAATAGGGTTAGGACGGGTGGATTTTCGAGAAGAAAGTTGATTGGAAGGAAATTGTTGATCACATACCTCGTGTGAATTCGAAATTTTCATCTCACTGATAAACAAAAAACATGCCTTTATGTCCCCGGTATAGTGGGCCCAAATGTATCCCCGTTGACCACTCGTATCAAAAATTCAATAG
Organism: Gastrophysa polygoni; assembly: GCA_963576655.1. Taxonomy (NCBI): domain Eukaryota; kingdom Metazoa; phylum Arthropoda; class Insecta; order Coleoptera; family Chrysomelidae; genus Gastrophysa; species Gastrophysa polygoni. Next base: position 1,824,031 of record OY755084.1, read on the forward strand.
TTCCCAGATATTTCCCGATCATTATCCCATTCTGAGAACGTTCGTTCATTAATTTTGATCCCCAGCGTTGGAACTGACGCATCCCAATCAGTTCGTGGTATTCTCGGAATAGTATTGCTCCCCAACGGTATTTGGGGACGGTGGAATGGGAATGGATGACTTCACATTGTGTGAGTGATGCTTTGTCTTACTGCGTGGGATCTTTCGAACTTAAACGTCAAAATGATGCATGTATGGGGCGGAATCTGGATTCGAACAAAGAAGTCGGAATTACTCAGACGAATATCGCGAATTAGCATAATAAATGCTGGATGTCGCATGTGCAATCCCTTCTGACTTGTACATGTGCTGTGGGATCTTCTCGGAATATCCCGAAAGATGGCCTGATCCTATTCCTAGACACGAACACAAATGCGCTGCGAAACTCATTCACCAATTGCGTTTTGAGGATGATAACTCCAGTGACGTGGCATTGACAGTTGTTGGTGATATCAAATATCCTCTACTAGATCGAGCTTGGATAGAGAGGAATTAAAATGAAAATATAACGAAGAAAGATACGTAGCGTTCGAGAATGAGATGAACGTTTTCATGTGCCATGCCATTGTCATATTGTATTGAGAAGTATGACATTTCCAGTTATTTTCATTCGAATCGAGTCAATGGTATCAGATCATTCACAAACCCTTTCAATATTGGGTATTGGTGGATAATCCTAGTTGCTAGATCAGGTATGAGAGTGTCATGTGAACCAGAATTCATGGAACTCTAGCTACTCACTCGATATCAAAAATCAGCACACTATGCATGAAACTTTTGCCAGAAGATATCACATCACTCTGAACTCACAGAAACTCCTGTTTCATAACCACATCTTCGCAAATTTGTAGGAAATCAGTGAAACATCTAGCTATATATCTGTTTATCTATATATCTATCTATCTATTTATCTATCTATCTATCTATCTATCTATCTATCTATCTATCTATCTATTCTACTCGACCTCACCTGTCAACGACCCAATGGAAAAATAACTCATGAAAACTCACTATCATCTTGTCGATCTCCGATCTCATTCATGGCGTCCTTGAACGCCCTTCCAAATCCTTCACCGGGAATCAGCTCGGGCAGTCTGATCCTCAGCTCGTGGCTGTCCAGATAGTGTTCCAGCACCCCCAGAATCGTGCCATCGTCGGCGTTGGCCCTGGCGTCACCCTCACTCGCATTGCTGGTACTCACGATGTGCACCCCGTCGCTCAGAAGCAAGTCCCGCGGCTGCGACCTCAAGTACTGTCTGAAGACCTTGGCCGCGATCTGCAGCCCTTGCCCTTGCTCAGAAGCGCCGCATGCCGCGATCAGAACGATCAAACCGAACGCCGCCGAGTACTGCATGTTGTTGCACCTCGTACAATTGTGGCTGGTGGTTTTGGAGATCTGCTCTTATAAGAGGCGAGGGGCAAAAAAAGGATGCTACTTTTCAATACTTTTCATTATTAGTCTCTTAGTGGAGCAGAAAACGACCAAAGAAATAGACACAAATAGGTAAAAGGAATTGGAGCTGACCTGCTTATCGATTAAATTTCTCGGATCCATAGAAAGGTGTTCGATGTACCAGGAGAAGTCGAAGAATACGTTCACCTACATGTATGACAATATTCTTCATTCCATTTCATGACATAGTGTTGATGGAAAAAAAAACATATACCTACTCTCTAGGTACATATTATCATTATTATTATTATGAAATCTCGTTTTTTGCATGGGCTGCATTGGAAGTCAATCCTGTATGTTTCCGACATGCTCACACAAAATTATATTATTATATTATCATCGTTGATAATATCATTTTATTCACATCGATGACTATGATCTCCAATTCTTCGAATATTTTCCATTATCAAACATTTCCAACCAGATGATATTTTGCATTGAGCAAACTTTCTCAAAGTTGGGTTATCACGAGGAAAATACATAATATTATTTCTCATGTTATAACTATGTATCAGGTACAAATCAACAAATATTATAGATCTATTTTCATAGACGAATAATAGACATTCATGAATATACGGATATAAAATGTTGTTGGAAAGTTTTTTGCTCTAAAAACCCCCATACATGTCTCCTTTTGTGCATCACTACCATCAGTACACTTTGTATAACAACTACTTTCCCAATACCTGACTTTCTTCTACAATATATCGTATCGCATATCTAAACGATGTCGAAAAATTTGCCGAGTTCATTTTTCGAAGACTCTCCATGTATAAATACTTTCTGGGAACCCTGAAACAGATTCTGTCAAGCTCCAAACAGATACTATCAATATGCTCTCACGATGGTTAAATGCTGCTGTCTACTGAAAAATCATGACAGCCTCAGGGGTATCACTTTCAGCTTGTTTCGTTCTGGATAAGATTGTTGTTTCTTTCTATTGAGTGTACAAAGTTAATACTTAGGGGCATTTATATACCTTGATGATACTGATATCAGCTGTCTCAATTTGTCTCATGTGACAGAGGAAACTATACTGGAAGGCATCAATAATTTTTTTTGGATCGTGGAAAAGTTGATGCTTTTCACATTGCTCACATTCCGCAACAAGTAGTGAGAAGATAATTAAGCACCATGAGCTAGAAGTTTTTGTTGCAGTTCTCCAATATGAATGGTGGACATGATGAATTTCTGTTTGGATTTGAATAATATAGGTTGTCACAAACTCTATTTAATGCATGTGTATCTAGGAAACCTTGGGAGATACAGCAGAGTTCGAAGATAGTGATCAGAATCACAACAAAATGCCTGCAATGAATCTGCAAACTTCTGAAGCTCTCAGGAGAAGAAACGTTAGATATCAAATATGATGATCTCATTCTGTAGGTCTTGAACAATACCAATCACAATGTTGAATTATTTTTTTTCCTCATGAAGTCTAAATTTTCTAGATTTCTTGTCTCCATTTTGTTGGGCTTCTGATGCATCTTTGCCTCCATTTGAACTTGGCTGTATATCCAACGGTTTCCAAAATCCACATGCTTATTTGATCCAATCCAATTGTAATAGACTGTATACTCTCCTTGTATTTCTCCCTCGTATCTTCGACTGAGCTACAAGAAGTGATGATTTTTTCAGAAGAAAACATATTTATTGTGTTCCCTACATCACATGAATAAAAAGGACAATACCCAATAGTAACTACAAATTCCATATTCAATTTCGCATTCAAAATAACTCGATGAATATGTGATAACATGGATGATGATGTTTACATAACAGAGATTTTCATAGGATGAATATTGTCCAAATGAAGTGTGAAACTAACTTTCTGTTTCACAAAATTCTGTGATTCATTCAATTTCACTAGCTGTACCTCAGAACTGATTAGCAGATCCATATGAAACACAAGTAACATGTGTTGTTGTCTTTCCTCAAAAATTGAAATGATAATTCACAAATCAACCAATTGATTTATAGCTCATGACATTTCAATGAGTCATGAAAAAGAAACTTCTTCTCACCTGGAGTTGCCTGTTGCAATTATCACTTCGACAACTCACACTCTGAAGATATTTGTGTTCCAGATTGACAGAAGATTTGATCTAGAATTGAAAAGAATAAAGATTGAAGAAAATTCACAGAGAATAACTCCAGATATATTATTTAAATATATTCGATATCATTATGAATTATGTTAGTCCTCTTATTATTTGGCAGAAAATTTTAATCCTATTCCATTACACCAGTAATCCTTTCATGTAATTCATCATGTATCTATCAAGAAAAAATCGATTTGCTATATCGTAATGATAATTCATTCATCTATTTGCTAAGGAAGTTCTTCTGCAGCCCCGGTAAACAAATTTGTATCGAATATAGCAAGTAAATGCATTTTTTCCAGTCTCATTATCTAGATCACGTTACGGTCATCAGAACAGGCTGGTACACCAGTCCTTTTCAAGAGATTATTTTCGAGATCATTCGACCTTCACGAACAGGATTTTCTACATAGAGAATTGACGGTGTTGAATCTGTTTCATCAATGATTATCCGTAATGCGGTGATATTCCGGTAGTAGATTTCGAATCAAACGCGCTTTTAACAGTATTTAATACTATAGCAGAGAGGAAATGGCGGTTTTGAATGCTCGAGGACGTGAAATTATACTGGGTGACTACAATCAACATGTCAAAAGTCTCTGGAAATACTCTGGAAAGTTCTAACGACGATGTGGCAATACTGGACCATGAAAGAGCTGAACCCAATTCGATGAAAACGATACGATCAACATGGTGTTGCAGTTGGAAAACAAAACTTATCCATATTGGAAATATCACCATCCAATCGAGCAACACCGATTATCACCTTGTATGAATTTTTGTGATTTCTCTGGAAGCCAGTCATGAGATATGAGAACGTTTCCATACATAAAAGTGACCCTGTACATTACTGTCTGACGAAATCAACCTACTTCCTGAAACTTCGAGATGATTGTTCTCGCTGGATCTGAATTTTATTGTGAATTGAAGATTCACGCGCCAGAAAAATATCCATGAGACTCATTTCCATCAATAAATCACTTCTACAATGTGTCAGTTCAATTCGCATCATTACATTACAAAAATTTCAAATCATTCGGAATGCACCAGTTTCAATAATAATTTCCTATAGAAATATGACTGAAGCCTCTTCTTCTTCCTTCGGTTATCTTTGTAGTCTATGTAATTTTTCAGGGGACCACATTTTCATCAGCAGTTTTTTATATTCCTCTCAATTTTATTTCCTTCCAACAAATACTACATGTAACCGAGTTCTGTGGAAAGTTGTGCCCTGATGAATTCAGTGCTATCCGATCTCTAAGCGAAACAGGATTCGTTGTCTGATTTCACCTTTTCTATACACAATTTCCCGGATCTGTGACCAGATTTCTAAAATGAACAAGCTCCAACATACCGGGTCAGATGTTTCCAATCACCATCGTAGAGGATAATCAACAAGGCATTTCATCTCAGTTTCTCGATTTCCTGGGAATTATCAATGTTAAGATACACAATGTGGATCCGATACAGGAACAGAAAATCCGCATGATATTTGCTCCATAATGAACAGAAACAGAATTCACCCCTATGTTATATTTGGCTGTGTAAATGTATATCAACTCATTTGTTTGCAAGATGATATTATTTGCGAATAACAGAATTCAACACGATACTAATGGTATATATTTATCGCCTACCTACTAATCAAACTAATTTATCGAATTACCAAGCTCTGATAACTCATTCTTCACTAAAAAAATGCACATTTATTAGTGACACATGGAGGGGCACTGGTTGCAGATCAGTAGGTTTTTGTGGGTAGAAGAATTACAGCTTGCTTCAGGAGAAAGCATTCACATGATTTTCGTGATGTATTAACAGAGCATAACTTTTACTCATAATTTTATTTGATCACATATAGGCTACTTCACATTTTGAAAATGAAAAATGTAATCGGTGGTAAGCATTATGCTTCTTCTAGTCATCCCAATAAATGTATTTCAATAAATTTTCATAGTTTCATGTGTGAGACACGTATATTTATATGACGACGACAATCAATCTGATTTCATTAAGGAAACGATCACGAACAATGTTTTTGTTGCAGATGGAAACTGGAGGTTGTGAAAGTTCAACAATCAGATAACAATCGAAACAAATGGATATCCCCCACGGTGATTTGAATCGAAAATGCCTAATAGGCTTAGTAATGAACCGTCAAAATCGAGATTCTTGTCCATTTCTAGATAGTAGATGAATACTAATAATAAACAATTTCTACCACTACCACTTTCATCATAATTCCATCATTAATATCACTAGTAACGCTCTCAATCGAGAAAACATCCTGCTAATTGCTAGTTTTCTCATAATCTGCCATTTGAAAACGAAAATTATACCCACGCAACTGTTAGGGTTGACTACTTACTGAAAAAATATAAGTTGGGGATACTGATAACGTTTCTAATCATTCACTGTGATGCACTTTTCCAGTGCAGTTGCAATTATGTTTTGAACTCGCACACAATTTTGCGAGAATGTTGATCAAAAATTTAGTAATAATATTGATAGTAACCTCGACAGAAGCGATGTGGCTGAGTGATTTGTTCTCTCCTGAAGGGTGGCAGTTTGGGGAAGGGATGTTCTTTCATTTGGAAGATACAAAACATAAAAACGATTCTCTTTTCGATAGAATAGCCATGAGGGTTGATTATGGTGATGTTGAAGTTAGTGCGGTGCAAAAACCTGAAGAAGAAGCAGTCCAATTGGATTTCTATGTTAAACAACATGGAGAAGGTAGATGTTCTCAGTCAATACAGTCGAAGATATGGTAGGATAAGCACAGATAGTTCCTTAGCCCACTGTGAAAACAAGAACCTCACCAGAGGATCTCAGAGCTCGTGTTGAAATTATCTATCTTTTCAGGGAGGAGTAAGAAAATGGGTGATATGTTATTGCCCTTCGTGATGGGAGCTGCAAAAGCGAGTGCTTTGACGTTGGTGATGGGAACAGTGAAACTGTTGGTGATAAAATCACTGATGATAACGAAGCTAGCGGTACTTGCATCAGCAGCCATTATTCTATCTAAATATCTGAAGAAGAAGGAGGCCCAACCATCTTACGTCGAATTTGAAGACAATTATCCAGGTATCGACTATGAAGGTGAGATCACCAGCGACTGAATTTGAACTGAGAACTGAACTGAAGCTTCTATGGTTGAAGAAATAAGTGATGAAATCTTTCATGTGGATTATAACCCTACATTCTCTCAGCAGATCATCTTTACCATTTCTGCTCCACTCGACCCCAGTCTTTCAACTGACTCTTCTGTTCAAGGTTATGGTGGTACCGGAACCTACAGTACCAACCCGTTCGGCTACGTACCGTACAGCAACGCAGTTCCTCTGACCGAGGCCGAGTCGATTTCCTACGCTACGGTACTGCCACCTGGTGGAGACGTTTCGGTGGCACCGGTACCGCTGGCGCACGTGCTTCCGGCGGCGAAACGAAGAGATGCGGTCAGGAGAAAGGTCGTACCTGTGCGGACCTTGGTCGCTGTCAAGAAGTACGTGACGAGCGGGGTGTAGGGGAGAGCGGAGCAGTGTTGCCTAGTTGTTCTGTAGATTTAGTTATGTTCGTGAAGATATTTATTTTGATGGATATTGTTTTTTCATTCGTTCATTCTCCCATAAACCCTCGAAGTATTCAGAAATATGACAATATAATGAAGTAGCGTTACAAAGTATGATTCATTATCGATGAAATTTTGTTGATATTGTCATCATGATGATAATATAATATTGAAAGAAGATTCTACAGCGGCAAATTTTCCGCTCAGGGTTTCATGAAGGGTTGTAGATATTACCTCTTCTATTCATTTATTTCATCAATGAAATGATATATGAATACTTGCGTCAACAAGAGTGAATCTGAAGGCGAAGAAGCATATTTGATACTCATGAGATGAGTGAAACCATTTTAAAATCCAAAGGAAAGGAGAATTTCTATCGAAATCGGCTAATTTGTGGATTTCGTCTGCAACAAAGAACCCGGAATGTTCTAGAGGAAAATGGAACATCATCCTGGAGCAAGTTCGAGTTCTTCTGTAGTTTCAGAAACGTTTTTGAGGAAAAATATTCTTACCAGCCATGTTTGTTTCATTCAGATATTTTATCGATGATATGATATAGAAGATGATGTCAAGAGGTACGAATCTGAAGGTTTTATTGAAGTGGAAGTATATTGAACATCGTTACTCAAGAAATATAAGACAAATTTCAGTATAATCGAGAGTAAGGAAGGTTTTCATTGGAATTCTTTCTCCTCATTGTACTCATGTACCTACTCACCTATTCATTCGATATATGATACATCTGCAATGAAAACCTCGACACATTCAGATAGAACGTATTGATATTTTCAATTATATTTTGGAATTTTGCTTCTCGATTACTCAATCCCTCTGCGAGAACTGGGTTGGCTAAATGTTCAGAAACGCATCTTTCTGCATTCATCTGTGCTATATCACAAAATCATCCTTGAGAAGAAACCACCATACCTATTTGAAAAAATATGTACACAACCTTAATATTAGATTCAAGTCGAAATTGACACCACCTGTGCATAAAACTACTCTCTATCAGTCCTCCTTTTCCTATATGATATCACGGCTATACAACAGGGTTCCAGATGATCTGAAAAAAAAATTCTATTGGGCAATTCAAGAAAAAAATGAAAAAACTTCTTTTGATAACTGATATACATTTATAAACTTTCCCTTTTCCTGCTATCTCTACGGTTTTGAATATTATTATAATCCATGTACAGTTTTACTATTGATATGATCTAATACTTATATTACTAGACAGGGGTGTTTTGTTATTTTTTCTCTTGTGTGTCAAACTCATTATTATAAAGTTCTATTTTTTTTTATTTCTCAAAATTACTGTTCTCTCGTTTTATTTTCCAGTTTGACAGTCACTTTATTTTTATTCTAATATCATTTTTGATACTATATAAATATTGATTATTTCTTTTACCTCTCTGGTTGAGTGTAAGAAAGTATTTGCCCGTTTCACACATGGATAAACGCTAACTCTGCCTTTTGATAGTAAGCAACTTCATTATAAAATTATGTTCCATGTATTTATTTTTATACTTATTATCAATAAAAGCGATTATTATTATTATTATTAATAATTTGTGTTCAATTACATGTCTTGAGTACCGTATGATTCTCAGTGAACGTTCATATCAATACTGATATAAATATGCACTTCTTTGATTCTTCTTCGACTGTGAAGACAATCGATCGATCACATAGATTTGAGAAAAAAATGGTGAATTCGATTTTTCGGAAGCATTCTTATGTTTGCATCTATAATGCCCGCTCCAACCAATTTTATGGACATGAATGGAATATGGACGAATTCTCGGATTCTTCAATCCAACACCACTGGCAAGTATCACTACCATACTCTTGGAACTCTTCTGAAGGATAAAGGGTGAAGGAATTATGGACTCTCCTGAAGGATGACTCCATGTATTCGCATATTGATACTTGGAATACTTCGAGTGCCGGAACCTTCTCGAAGTCTGCATCTGAGAAATAATAATGTATGATTTGTTCCAAACTAACTCTCTCTCAATAGTAACGCTTTTGCCATCAGTGTCAAATGCCTAACATCTAGTGGATGTGACGGTTTTTCATTTTGTGTCTCGATAAACCCATATAATTCAACACTCGATTTCATGATGAAGCTCCGTATTTTTGTATCTTCTTATTGGAGTCAGCACCCAATCTTCATATACGAAGCATTCGAAAATAATACAAGAAAGTTTTGCAAAAATGAGCTCAGACTCATTGCCAGAAATCTTCAATCTTTACACCAGCTCTATTTGTAGAAATTGACATTTTTCACACAGAAAATTGAATAGATTTAGATGATCTGTGGCGAATCGAATTGGATGGTATGCAATAAATACTTTCCTACAGGGAAAAGTTGATCCAATCTCTGTTGAACTTAGTTGACTCCACCTCCTAATCATTTCAATTCCAATCGTTCGTTCAAGGAAAATAAATCCACCGGATACGTAACAAAAATATTTTTTTATCGTAACAACAAACACATTCGAATAAATAGCATCAATAAATAAACTCTGGGACGCCAATATGGCGCCCGACGCACGTCCCCCGCCGCCGATCAGTTGGCCGGGATGTGGGCGCTGTAGGCGAGACTCTGGGCGGCCTGGGCGTCGAACGTCCTGCCCCAGCCGGCGCCGGCGCCGCCGTGGGCGTCGAACCCGCCCGCGGAGTGCTCCACGTGGTGGTCGTGGTGGTCGTGGTGCTCGTGGTGGGGATGGGCCACCACCTCGTAGGTCACGTGCTTCTCCTGGCTGAGCAGCTTCTTCAGGCCGATGACGACTGCCAATACTAACGCGAGCTGGAAAAAAATCGAGATTAATGGAATGATGAAAATATGAATGACTCTTGGAGTCGAAAATATAATAAGAGATCGAGTTTTTGGAATTGTTCAAAATGAGTAATGAAGAAATTATTGAGCAATGATCCGAACCCACTCAAAATATTTGGCTGATTTGTTCCACGCTCTTGACATGTTCTTCATTCTCCTCAATGACCCCTTCTTCACTTAGTCATACAGTCAATCAATACTCAAATCTAATTATTCTAATGATTTTAACAACTCCCCTCCCCCCTTCCCATCGGCTTCCCAGTATATTAGGAACTCTCACATGTAATAGTTTTTCAATGGTATTTTATTTTCTTCCACTCATTGTTTGACTTTGTCGGGTTTTATTCTAACGAAGGTTTTATACGAGCTTTTCATTATACTCATTTATATATTTTCAGGTGCAGTGAGCCTGATATTTTTGAGAGTTATTTGAATCTATGAATAATTGTTCGATTAGTGCTTCTTCAATATATGTTAATGAAATTTATTAATTTGGTGATCCCAACAATACTGACTATCGATTGTGATACCTGAATATTTGGCGTAGATTCTCGACTGATGTTACACTATCATGATTATTGATTTCCAGGTAAGTAAAATTCAGTAAAATGTTTATATGGTTAGCTAAGGAGGAAAACATGTTTCTACAATTAGGATCAGTCCCACCAACATCGTCAAAAGACCAATAAATAAATTTCAGATTCTTTGGTCCATGGGATGTTCGTGTAGAAAATGCCATTCCTATAGCTAGTCGTACTGAAATATTGGTTGTCTACTTTCTCATTATGACTATTGAATATCACTCTCTATTCGGTAGATATCGTTTGATTCAATTCATCACGGGTTGCCTACAACGAAGTGATAGTACACCGCAGGTATATAATGAAGAGCAGTGATGTAGAACCGTTAGATTTCATTCTGCTTGAATTGTTGCATAAGCTCAAGGAGGATGAAAAACAAAATTGATAACATTCAGCTAACCATAGAATCTTTCTTTGAGTTACAATGGTAGTATGTGGTAATACATATGTACCTTTGATCCATCATGTTGACTGCTCATTCATTCTCGAGGTATTATTCTGATAAATACAAACAAGGGAAAGCAAACTTCTGATTATTTTAACGTGATATGCACCCTCACAAACGGAATCGACACTCCAGTTTCGCTAAATCATGAACTCTGGAAAACTCCCATTGAGACAAATAAACTTGATCAATAAATTTCCCCAGCTTTTCGTTGACACAATCTACATTCCAGGCCACATCTGAACCAGCAAACTGAATAAACATTTCAAAATAATAATTATAGTCTCTCTAAATTAATTTATAAACTTGCCAGGATATTCTCAAGTTCAGGTGAGTACCATAAAAAAATGGACCCACAACTCACGAAAGTACCGATCTACATATCGTTCTGGAAATAGAAATCGATGAGAGCATCTACATTTTCCAGCTTTTTGTGGGATTTTCTCTCGATGAGAGAATCTACGTTCCACTTTCGATACCAATTTCCACCTGAACACATGTTCTCGATGGATTTGATTCATACCAATGGAACGCATCGAGATGAAAATAAATCTGAGCATAAAACGGTGATGAATTCCGATGGATTGGTCCCATTCATTCCGTAGCGGAAATATATCTTTATTGGAAGGTAGCAAATCCAATATAAACCGAGCTGTCTGCACGTGAAATCGATTTAATATCTTCCACCTATCATTTCAGCTCAATACTATATACAAAACTCGTGGTATACTTCGAGGACAAACTCGTAAAATTTCTGGGGGAGTGTAGCTGCTTAGCATTGACAATAGTTTGTTTTTCCTCTCTTTCAATACTCAACTTCGGAGAATCTAACTGGTTTGAATTGAAAGCCAGTGTGAGTGAAATAATCATTATTGAGAATTGTCGACTGTTGGATAGAAATAATTTCAGGATTCTTATCAGTTTTCGAAAGATATAAACCAGACCAGGATGGACCAGTGCTTTATATGAGTTATGACTGTTAAAATTTAGGGTAACTTTTTAGCAAATTAGAATGTTGCTTATAAATGAGGGATATAATGTGAAAATGAGTTCATGGTGATATGTGGATGAATTTGTGGGTTTCCAGAAGTCCTTGGTGGAGTTGAATTAGGGTGATGAAACATTGAAAGATAGATAGTACTGTCGGAAAAAAATGAATATCGATATTTGGGTGAGATTTTAAGTTTCCAAGAGACGATTGCTACAACCAACCATTATGGCAACTGCAGTAGCGTACTTTTTCAAGTATCCGAAAAATCTTGTTGATCCAATTTCTGATTTTTTCCGATATATATATGTTGATAGAGAGTGGGAATCATGAGCGTTCTCAAGATTATTCCAAAGGGGTCGAAAAAACGAGAAGTTTGTAATTTCGAATTTGAGTGCATCGACTCAAATTGGTGAAGAATAAACGATGAATTGAGAAAAGCTGTATTTTCTTAAATTTTTTCGTTGTACAATGATGAATAACCGAAATAACAACTTCAGAATCGAAAATTTCTGCGAAATTCAGTATTTTTGAGTTTGTTAGCGGTATGTCGGTATGAGATAGTGAGAATTGTGAGTTCAGGAGCGTTCTTGAAACTATTTTAGAGGGGTCGCAGTGGATATGGCTTATGATTCCGAAATGAGGTACTTGAAATCGTTCGGGAAGAAAGATTTTTGAAAAATCTTCGGAAGAAGATTCCCAAAGAAAGCCGATTTCTGCATGAATTATACAGTTGCGTGATTGTATGATAGTGTAATGGCACAATTGAGTGATTCAATTTTGATACCTTGATGGAGGTTACTGAAGTGCAACTTCTATGAATTTTATTTGAGAGCACTCTGCTACTATTTGAATATGAAATATACACAAATTCAAGAATTCTCTCATTCATGAGAACAGGAAGCTTTCGACTCACCTTACTGACGAGCAGCGCCTTTCCGACCAAAAGTACCAAAGCCTTGAAGGCCAAAGCTTTCAGCAGACCAATTTTCATGACAGCGGCAGCTATTATGGCGGTCATGCCACCGCCTCCCTTGTTCTTCTTCTTGCGGCCCTCTTCAACGTCCTTGGTGGGTTTCAAGGACAGGCCTAGGTTGAGAGCGCCATCTTTGTCGGAGTTTCCAGAGAGGACGACGTCAGCGCCATCTAGAGCCTGGAAACAAGTGGAATTGAGTCAGTTGGATTGACAGATCATTCTGAACTCTCATCAGGTCACAGACAAATTCAATTGGTGATTTAATCACGATTGATGATTCTAATTCATGCCACAAAATGAACTAGAATATGAACATTTAGGTGATGTAAATGTAGAAGTGGAAGAATACGAGTCATTCATCTTATAGCTGTCCATGATGCCAAATTCATTCCACAGACTTTTGAACAATTCTTAAAAGAGCTGCTGATCTCAGCAATTGGACATGTTACTCTTCTGAGTTCATTATCTCCATTATTCAACATATTTTCGCATGTGGAGTTAACTTATTTGCAAATCAAAGTGGAGGAACTGTTTCGTAGCATCAGATACTTCTTTCTTTTGGAGTTGTTTTTTCTCGACCTAAAATACCGCATCTTTTGACATGAAGTCAAATCTTCCAGCTCAGGGTGAGAGACTTAATCAGTCTTCATTGGCTGATATGGAATTGGACATAATGAAGAATAATGAAGATTCGAACACATTTTCACAGGGGCTGTTATCCAATCATTCCGCTCCGATGGCAAAATTGAAAATATTCTTTTCCAAATCTTCCCTACGTGAATTAATTCAACAAAGCAGAATCGCATTTTTTTAGCTCGAAAATAACCCTAAGCATCATGCCAACCTCTTTCCACATGAAAGAAGAAAATTCCCCCGACAACAAAGGAAAATGTAATTATTGCGACATTTGCGGTTGGCCATGAGATGAATTCTGCACCGATCGATGCTATCCCAATTCAGACAGATTTCCACAAAAAATGGAGTAGCTGGATTACGCGATAATCCGTTATTAATGATCGGAACTGGATTCTGCCGACAAGAAATACATTCCTATTAGTCCCAATTCATCAGACCCCTTCGAGTCGAGGAAAGGGCTAGAAGTACAAGACATTGTTTCGATGTCAACTCAATCAGTAACAGAATCATACGCTGTTCGATGAATTCAATCGTGGGGATCTTTTGAAGATGTGCATCCATAAGATTTGGTGGGATGTCAATACTTTATAATGATGACAATAATCCGTCCTGATGATGGGAGAATTTGCCAAGATGTTGAGATCATGAGGAAAAAGCAAGTTAGTTTCTAAAGTCGCAGCTGGAGACAATATCAAATTCCCAATTAGAACAAAATTACTATCGCAAAAAAGATAGAGGCAATGCATCAACTATTGGAAGAATTTCCTTTTCTATATCAACCAAGATCCAGGACTTGGAGGTATTTAATAATGTTCGTGTTATTACTAGTTTCATGATGTTTTATTTTTATCTGTGGACAACACGAAAGGGAAACCTATGATGTTCGAGGAACATCGTGTTAGCCAGCGGTGGAATTTTGGGAAAGAATGAAGGTGTTGGAATTTTTCTTGAATGTTTGGAGGTTGTAAGCATCAGGAAAAACTTCGCTAGGCAAAGAATTCCATAACTTTGCCGTTCTATTGATGACCTTTCTACGATGATCTAGAGAGGTCAATGATTTGGTGAGTGTTGTATCATCGACTAGGCGAATAGCTCTCTTCTGAATTGAATCTAAGAGCTTTAGCGTATGTTTGGGGGCTAGTCGAATGAAGAGGTTACTGATAATATTAATACTTTGATATCGAAATGAATGTTGGGTGACGATGAAATGTGACGTTAGTTCAAAAAATTTATTCAAATATGAGTTGAACCAGTCCCTAGTCAATAGTGTTTTGGAGAATATGATACTCATAAGGTGATTTCATACGCTACATAACTTCTTCCAAATACTGTTGGATGTATATGCAAATCAATGCACGTCGGAACAAGAAATAGTAAAGAGACAACAGAAGCTTTATTGAGGACTCACTCATCAAGGTCAGACACTACAAGATGAAAAGGCACTTCCATTCGATCTAATGCTCTTGACCTTTATACGTGCTGCAGAATGAAACAAATCCGTATTGTGATTGATGAGAAAAAAAAGAGAAAATTCTAGGTTAGATTGGCCATTAACCAGTGTGTTTTCCCGTAAAGAATTTCCAACACGTTGTTTTCACATTGACCTTTTTCGGATGTTTATGGTTGAACAATTCGAACTTTCTTCTCGATGTTCGCAGAATTAACACATGATGTGTGTAGTTCTTCATGGCTTTTGGAAAGTCTAGTGATGATTCCACATTCAACATTTTTTTTCCAATCGGAAGATCACATTTTTTACATTACATGGCAACTCAATAAATTCATTGAGAATTCGGTTGGTACCATGGGCGGAATTTGATGAAAATCAAATAGTTTTGTCCATGATAGGAGTACAGAAATGATGGAATTATACTTAAAAAAATGCAATTATTTGCTTCGAGTTTTCCCGGATTGGTCCAGTTGGTCCAGTACAACTAAAACTTGAGTTGTGGCTGAAAAGTTATCGATATGGAATGATAATAGAAAATTCTTGAGTAATGTCATATTGGTTGTAGGATTTAGACAATTGTTGCTATAGTAATCCTAGAATGAGACTTTGTGACCCGAATAAGGAACTCAAACTATTCAATTGAACAGTAGTGTACAATTTTAGTCGTAGATGATATTTTTTTCAATGGCAATAATGGGTGGAAATAGCAAAGTTATCTGTAGGAAATAGTGATGTGTTCTATCGAAGCGATTTAGTCAATCGTTTTTTCTCAGTGTAGTTTTCTCAAAATCGAATCACGAGCCTCCGTTTGGAAAATGAATACATATATTCGACCGCTCCTATAATTCAACACACGAATGCCCAAGGCGACTTGATAGAGACGACTGGGGAATTGGAATGTAGCCAGGGTGTGAATATTAGTTAACTGAAGTTGAGACAAATTTGCAAATGTACGCGAAACTTTGAATTTGATAGCCAGAGTTCGCTTCGCTTCCAGGCATTTCATATGTAAATGCAGCAATTGAGCGAATTTGCCTTCTTTTACTGTAACACAAAACTGATTGTTCTTAAGTACTTTTGATGAAACGATGAGGTTTATTGTATGTCTTCAATTTCATTTCCTTACCTGATAAAACAATCAGGTCATTGTGTTGTTGCAATAAATCACATTTCCCATCAATTTCCAAATTTCATGCAATGAATACTACTGATCATGTTCATCGAAGATGAAACCAGTGTCATCAATGGATATGGAATTGATCATCTCTATATAGTAATTCGCATCTCGAATATCTGGAAGCTACTTTGTCAACAAACAGTGTTTTGACAAATGGTAATATGTTCATGATTCATTGTAGTTTTTTTCTTCAATGAGATAATTCCTGGTACCTAATTTTCCAAAATAACTTCATCGAAAACTGATCTATCTAAACTTTTTGATCAAATAAAGAGGTACATTATATGTCTCCAAAAAATTGATATCATGTCATCTACCAAATCATCATCAGATGATGAATTTTCTGTTTCTGTTTCTTCCATTTTCGACATAATGTACTTGTGTTATTGTGAACCATCATTTGTAAATATTGTACTAGCCCAATATTTGTTATTGATTTTCCACAGGTACTACTTATGTACACCATATTATTACTTGAACAATGGAGCACAAAGGACTACCAAAATCTTTCTATCTATCGCGTTCGAGTATTTCGCTAGCTGTCACTCACCTTCCACTTCAAAGATCTAGTCTTGAGGAAACTGAGCGCCTTGTCTGCCATCACTTCGGTAAGCTGTTCTTCCTCTGTCATCTTTTCGATGTCGTTGAGGCTCCTGGAATTCTCGATTTGGACGGTTTCGGTGGATGTCTGAGTGATTTCTATGTCTCCGAATTCCAGATTGGACTTCTTCATCAGTTTGTTGAAGTACGTTACCAACTTGAGCATGAGACAGGAACTGATATCTTGTTGAGAGCATTTCGTGTTGAGTTTTTTCGATAGGGATTCTTCAATTGTTGGCTTCTCTTGATG
Organism: Gastrophysa polygoni; assembly: GCA_963576655.1. Classification (NCBI taxonomy): domain Eukaryota; kingdom Metazoa; phylum Arthropoda; class Insecta; order Coleoptera; family Chrysomelidae; genus Gastrophysa; species Gastrophysa polygoni. The sequence goes on from OY755084.1 coordinate 1,841,144, forward strand.
AACCTACATTCGGTAAATTATCAGTTATTGATATCCTTGTGCAATGGACAGAAATAGACAACATCAACTCAGATATGATTTTCTTTGTAAAAGCGAAGTAATTTTCACTGCATCCATACTGTGTGTTTTATTGAATGAATAATTATGTGTATCTAATCAATCGATCAATCAATATTTCATTCACTGGATTTGGGATTCTCAATCAATTATTAAGTTAGAGAAGAAGAAGAATACACGAAAATGAGACAAGATGAATTTGAGAGTATAGGAATGATGATGATTTTTATAGATTCTAAATATCTATAAAACTTTCGAAACACTTTAACAACGAGAATTGTTTCAATTTATGTTTGAATGGAGACAAGTTATTCACATTGTTCATTTCTTCTGAGAGATTGCTCAACTTTTTCAGAGATCAATATGATCAGGAATCAATTTTTGTTCTGCCAGAATGCATACAGAAATTATCCTCCATTCTTCTTGTATCATCTCATGAACGTCATATTTCCATTCAAAACTACATTCAATATTGAAAACATGAGCCTAATTCTCCAAAATGTAGAGACAGGAAATCTTCAGGGCGTTTCACATTTCTAGGCCAATATCTTCCATATTTGCTTCCACCATAAATTGATGACAGATTTTGACGAATCTAACTTGGCAATGGGACTTCCAAGAGGAATTCTTCATTCTTTTTCATCATTCTCATTCCTTTCATTCTTCTGATGACAATGAACCGTAGCTTTATAACCAATTGTTAATTGTTTCTATGCACTTCGATCCCAATGTTAATTATAGTGAGATAATCACCTCCAAGGAAGAATTTTGAATTTCAATCATTTCTTAACTGAAAGATCAGGCATGATGATTCATTACACAATTGAACACATATTTGGAGATATCAACCAAGCATGCTCATCAAGTTCATTATCAATTATTATAGCAGTGTGATTAAAAACTTCGAATTTCATGGATTAATATGGAATTCATTTTCTCTTCACAGTAATATGCACGTTGATGTCAACAAATACCATCATCGAGAGTGTGATCTCCCTGAAAGAATGCAAATATTCATTTTCAAAAACGAAAATATATATTTCGAGATCGCGATAAAAGAAAAAATAGATATATCACCGATAAGTCAAGAGATAATATTCTGTCAAAGATGAAGAATATTGTAGAAATCTCTGATTTGTCTTCCCTTAGAAATACTGAATTTTTGGAATATCAATTAATTGAAAGAATCAGCAGTTTTTCCTTTAACTTCTGTATTTTCGATTCGAGAGATTATTATTTCAAGATAGTGAGATCTTGAAGATATGTTGGATCACAATTTTTCGAAATATTGAATTCTTCAAATGAGATAAATATTCAAAAAGCAACCTCAGTGATTCCTTTGAGCACCTCCCAAAGAAAGAAAGATTAAGGAATATTCCTGGAAATTCACGAAAGTTCTTTAGGAGGGTCATATTCTGAAACGAATGTCTCGGATCAAACTGGAAAAGATTGAATAGACAAATTCTCATTACATTGAGGCAGAATCGACAGCCTTAAACACTATAGAATTGATTGATATCGACATATTCGATACAAGAAAATACGATTGAATTAATGAAAGAATAACTGATCCTAAATTCCTAGAGAAAATTTGAGTAACGATATTTTCATAAGTTTTTTTTATTGAACTCTAATTGATTGATAGATGATTAGGTTGTGAGAGAAATATCGTCCACAACCACTATATTTCGAAATTGAATAATGTTTTTTTTTTCAAATTCAATGTTTTTGTCGAGCATATTCGTTGATATTCTTACCGAATTGATATGCCCTTTGTTATCATCAATCATAGGACTGGCATGAGCCAAACCAAACAGAAAACATGCAGCCGCCACAACACAAACCACTTTCAAGTCCATGATGGTCACAGTTTCAGAAACTCGAAAAAAAATAAAGAATAAGAAAAACTGTATGAATGTGTTTGGCCTGCCTTGAAGAAGCTCGCCCAAAGTTGCAACTGGAATGGGGAACTCCTGCGAAGCAGGAAGTTTTTATATGGTCACTTCGACGTGCATTGCAAGTGTGTCGAATGGACCAGATCAGGCTCGAAGGCGGTTTCTTCGGCTGGATTCTTCGTCTTCGCGCCGAGAAGATGACGATTCTTCTGTTGGCCGACTGTTGTGTTGAAGAAGGATATGTGCCGCTAAAGACAGTGAAATTTTGTTTCCGCGGATAGGATCTTGTATTCACTTGTGAGTGCCCGAAATCGATGTTGTACAGAGCGATATAAATGCAGAGCAGTTTCATGGGATCGATAAATTCCTAAATTCATAATCATTGCCAATCTCATAAACTTCGTGATTATTTTCCATGAAAACTGCGAAACTATCGTCACCTATCTGTAAAGTCGCATTAGTTGCATCAGTTCAAATTGAATTTTCTTGCGAACAGTGCTGTGAATATTCTTCCCCTTGTTGGAAGATAGAACCCAGAGAGATTCATTTTTATTACTCAATCAGATGGCGGACGTCAATCAGTGCTACTCGGAATTAAATTTCGCTATATATCACGAATAAATTCTAGTATATGTGATATTCTGCGATGGAATCACTTTCAGCAAATTGCGACTGCTCGCTCAAGAAAATCATTTCACCCCACTGATTTGAATATTCTATTCCATGAGCATGCCTGATGAGTATCGTATACCAGTATGTACGATTCCAGATCGCAACACTCTCCTAATTTGAAACCAACCGAGTGATTCTCGAAAAAAAAATCAATTTTATATATTACTCAACGAGCTCTCTTCGAAAATTTGATCAAATCTGAAACATTCATAAATTCAAGGTCATTTGCTGAAGGAGCGAAATTTTAAGCTTATCTTCAATACCCCCGGACACACTGTAGAAGGATGAAAATATATTTTCCTCCAGTCATTCGTTCACTCTTTCGATTCATTCATCTATTTCTATTCAATTTCTATTACTTGGAAATGCTGTTTGTTATGTCATTCTCATGAAGAATATCCTTCAAAAGCAGCCGAGAGCTTTTAGGAATTGCATTGGGAGTTACTTGATACTTTCCAAGAAATATCTATAGGGACATGCATTCGACGTTCACTCTGCTATTTAAATATCACGACAACGAAAAAGAGTTCTTCCAGCATTGTGGCAGAATAGCTGATTCATGAAATCTAAAGGGGGTTGGTATTTTTGTTGCGATTCTGTTTGATGTAGACTCTAGAGATCTTTTCCTCTAAAAATCAGAATAGACATATGTCAATATATGTTTATTGACATATATCATAGCATATCATGACATATTCATATGTCATTATCAGAGTAATTACTGATGGATAATTGAGGTTATGGAAAGATTTCTCACATGTAGGGGAGCACCTTTTGATGTGCATGTAGATTTTCAAAACTTTGATATGACTCAGTGCCGACTAGAGGGAACATGTTCTTCCTGATTTTGTTATCCAAACGCCATATATATGCTATCATACTATCAGATGTTATTACACTTATCTTTCTTTTCCATTCCCACATTTTGGAATCATATTTCAAAATAGTTTATGTTTATTCCATTATTGGGAATGTTGTACTTGTCACTGAAGTCATTTTCGCACAATTCATACATTAGGATTCCCTATCTGAATGGAGATTATGATTACCCGAATTCCTGTAGATATATTCAAAGCTAGTTCATCGATTTCATCGGAAATATATCCAAAATGGAAGAAATCAGTTTATTACACTAAATCTTTTCCAGTTTCATTTCAGAAACCGAAAATTCAATCTCAGAATGATAAAATGGCCCACCAAACAATCTTCATCAGGCTATAAAATGAACCTGATGAATATAAATTGTTGAGTGAATCAGGGGTAGGACCAATCTGTGATATTTCAGATTATAAAATATGAGACATTCTCGGTGTTTATGACTATCATATTTGATATTGTTTCATGATATTGGAAATATTTTTATTTTTCGAATTGGAACAATAAATCTATCATCACTTTGATATCATTTCTTGCCGCCTTGTTCAACAAGTACAATTTTTTTCCTGGTTATCACCCCTAAGTCCGCCTCTGTGAGAAAAATCCGCTCTCGTTGAATTCCACAAGGTGTTTCGGAAGATTCTTCGGATTCATACGATCTCCATCAAAGGCATTATGATAATTCTCTATCCTCCTCTGATAGAAAGTGGCTCAAAGGCTTGTTGACACACTAGAACAGATTTTGAATGCTGCATGTTTGGATAGCAGTTTAAAAATCGATGTCAAAGAGACGTTTGATCTCGGAGATATCCGAATCGAAATCCATTGAAATAATAGGTGTGTTTGCAGGAAATCATCAGTCAGAATCGACCAAATCAAAACTAGTTCTTCGACATGGTATTCATTGAAATCTTCGAGATGATACAGGCGGACCATTAAAGATTCATCTTCCCCAGAATTGTCCAAAGAACCGAATTACCAAACCGAAAATATACCAAGGAACAAAGCTGTAGCCATTAATTGAAGAAAAAGTTACCACAGCAGGAAAAGAGGTGAGATGCTGGCGACCTAGGTCGAGTTGTTGTAGCAAGTGATTACTTTTTTCCTGGAAACGTCTTTTTGGCTCAAATGAATATATTAGTCGATCTTTCCACTAGGTATTTGTGGTATCTAATGAGCCTTTCTCAGGCAAACCATTCAGTTTCAGTTTTGATAACTTGCAGTGATTGTTATGACAAACGACCTCGCAAATACTGCTGATTACTGATTTATTTTGTCGGTGATAGTTACTTGCATCATATCTGTGTGTTCAACATTGTTGATTTATTATTCTATACTAGCTCCATCATTACCCAAACGTCATAAAAAACACAGGAGGTTAGTTGGCGCTCATGAAATGAATATTTTGAAACCATCAGAAGTATTATTTTTTAACTTTTCATGGGATTTTCTCTCCTCGTTTCTAAAAAATAGAGTAGAAGTTATTGAAACTTATTTCAATATATTCGTAGTAAGGACAGATTTGGGATCTGCCCCAAAATGTCACTGCGCTTGAAATTAAACCTTCAGATACATAAAAGAGAAATTCTCTATTGGTCAGTTGAAAAAATTTGGAAATACAAATATAGTTAAGAATAAAACCTCTACTATTCTTGGTGGACGTTTCGGGAACGAATCTGCTCCCGTTCTCAACACAATTAAAATATTTTTCTCTTCGCAAAATTTTTCAATGTTTTCAGTTTTGACACTGATGCAGTGTCACTGACCAATAGAGAATTTCTCTTTTAGGTATCTAAAGGTTTAATTTCAAGCGCAGTGACATTTTGGGGCATATCACAAAATCTGTCCTCACTACAAATATATTGAAATAATTTTTATTAACTTCTACTCTATTTTTCAGAAACGAAGAGAGAAAATCCCATGAAAAGCTGAAAAATGAATGTACCACCTCCTCGAAGAACTTACAGACAGTATTCATCAGAAGTTTACTCAAAAATGTTCAATAATGTCAAAATAAATATAGATAATTTTTGATGAATATCATATTGGTAGTGTCAGCTGTTATTTGTTGACTCAGAAAGAATCTTGAATTATTCAAATGAGCAAAACACTACAAGCTGCAAGCTATCAGTAGGAGACAAGGATGTGTTGATGTAGTTGAGGAAATTCCAGGAAATCACGATATCTAGTACTGAATGAATACTAAGCTGCTCAGTGAGCTCTTTGTGTCGATACGAGTTTCTGGGTGATTTTCTTGAGATTCGTGACTTTCAACTGTTTTGATCCGATTCAACAAATGCTGAGCTCGAAAATGATACTCATCTAGAGATAATTCCGTATAGTGTGGTATTTTTCCTGTTACACTTTCCATGCCGCATACCCTAATCAAAGCAAAGACAATATAGCAGAAGAAGAGGTCATGGGATTTCGCTATTATTAGTCAGAAACTCTTAATAAGCTATGAGAATTCAACTTGGATAAAACCATGCCATCAACTCGTGAAGGTATGGTGAACATCGCATTTCTCTTTCATACTCATTTTAGGCCATTTGCATGTCCTAGAACAGGATAGAAATAACGCGTTGATGACTAGAAAAATGATTTAAACATCGATATAAATGCATGCGTAGCTTCTAGTGGGCCCAAAATCTAATTTACACACAGTCGATCCTGAAGAGAAAGCAGATTTATTCGATGATTCCACTCATCTTAAAATTCTCGCACAACCTGACAATTACCAACCAAAGGAACGATTTATTATCCCGAAATATCAGTCTTTCATATTCAGTTTCAGAGTTGAACCGATCGAAGGAGAGAATCAGTATGGATATTTTTAATTCAATTACCATAACCAAGTATGATCTTGTTCGATAATCATCATACGAATGATTCGATCCCAGTATGCATATCAATTACCTATAATCATAATACATTACATGCGTTACACCAACATTTGTTATTCATGTATTCACACTTGCACTTTGCAAATACAAACATTACATCCTGTCCTATTCAACTACAGATCTTGTTTAAATTATACGAACTTTCCTTTGTACACGGATATATTCGTTGATGTAATTCAATTTTTGCTCTATTTTCAAACAACTATTTTCACTCGGTAATGGTACTCTACAAAAAGTTTTCAGAGAAAGTGCCAAGGTCTTGTAATGATGCAGCAGAGATGCTCATTACGGGATCAAATTTGCTCGATTGATGTGTTCAATACTGTGATTCGAAAGTAAAAATTATAGTCGTTATAAAAATCTTATCACGCCTAATATTTTTCTCAAGCTGATGGATCGAAATCGTATTCCATTGCAGTCATTTAGAAATGTATATAATTTTGATATCCATCGCAGTTGGTTCCTCCTTCGTCATTACCAGCTTTCCAACGATTTCGAATCAGCGAGAGAACTGTTTTGAGCTGATATATTAGGTATTTACAAATATCGAAGGCTCTTAGGCGAAACACTCGAGGCACACAAGTTTCAGATTCTATTATTGGTTCGATATTGTTTACAAAATTCGAAAAATTATCTAGTTCCATACGGTTATATGTCCAAACAATATCAATAATACTGTACAAGAGTGAGATCCAACTCATAAAGAAACAAGAAATCAAGAACAATCAGAACAAAATTAATGTGAAACTAGCAGACCTCTATGGTAAGAGGAGAAGATACCTAACAATCAACAGAGTAAAATCAAAGAATTTGCTCTAATTCTTCTGAACGAAGACAATAATAATTTTTTTCTTGTTCAGTTGATATGATATAACTTGATATCCCTTTCTCGGAACTGGTCATGAAAATTCAAGATGAATTGATCAATAAATACTTGTTACCAAAAAATTATTCGGGTCAGATGACTTGACACTATAGTGTCCAGAGACGGAGATTCTAACCGGATTAAAATTAATACTGTTTCCATTGTGTTGAAAACGGAAACAGATTCAATGAGTAATAGACATATTGATATGTGTTAGTCGTCTTCCATATTTCTCCAGAAAGGTGTTACAAATAAAAAATTACTCTTTTAGGAATCTGAGGGTTGAGTTTCTAGCACAGTGCCATTTTTGGGCAGACCATAAATTTCTCCTTAGTACAAATATATCGAGATGATTATTATAGTTTATATTTTTATCCTCAGATATAATGAGAGGAAATACCATGAATCTGTATAAACGAATCAAAATCAGGATCTCATGGAATCCAATTCTATGACTATGGAAACTGAAATCAATCTTGATTCAGAATGAAAATTTGATTCATTCAGTTTCCAATCATTCTTTCGTATGATTAATCAATAGCACAGATATTCGCTTCTATATTCCACTTCAAAAGGCTTTTCGAGCATCCAGTCGCTGTACTAATGAATGAATGCAAAATACGTTTTTTCTCTGTATGAAAAATCGTGATAGATCAAAGAACACCGAATTCATTCCATGAGCATGATACACATAATATTTTTCACGAATTCCCCATATCGATGGGTCCCATTCAGCAATTCACGACGTGAAAATAACTGCGACTGAACAGATATCTCTATTTTCATTCTTTGCATATAGCACAGCAACTTTCTTATTGCCGAGCGGCATTCCTTTTGCAAAAAATCTCGGTTTCTGTTTCGCATCCAGTGTCTGTCTCTAGATTATCACCACCAATGGCGTAGATCAACAGAGATAATGAGTTGTAGTACCATCTCATCGGGACGATTTAATGCTTTGGGTTCATCTCACCCACGTTATTGGATTGGTTTTCTTCGAAGAATATACTTGACTTCTTTCCTTCCGAGTGATTTCTCGCCCTAGGGCATCTATCATGATGCCCTAGGAGCTCGCTCTTGATGCCTGCTGATATACGCATTCATATCTTTGTCTGACTATAATATTGTTGCTCTCATCTCTTCCGTCCAAATCATCCATAGACTCATGTCCATACAACTCATATAAAGATTTAACTTGGTTTCACAGACTCAGAATACTTTTGTTTCGAAATATTCAAGTCAGAATCTCAGTCAAAAGAATAATCTTGTATGCACCTCGAGCTCCTCAGATGAATGCAATAAATAAATTGCTATGACAAATATCAAAATGTTTTTCTACTGTTGACCCACCCTGTTGCTTTGTCGAGCTCATTAAGAATCAACTGTCATCTATTCACTCTGTGAAACTGTTGAAGACGTGTTGAAATGAAAACGTTCTTTTTCTCGACAGATGATTGATATTTCAACTGCATTGTAGATGAGCGATTATTTTCCATTGATTGATTTTCCATTCGTTATTTTGGCTACTGAAATCAACATCGTGAGATTCAGTATATATATTTCAGGACGAATAGAAATGAAAGCGTGAGTAAATTCTTTTCTTCGAACTGAAGTTCACTAGATACTTTTGGTCCTTTAAGAAGACATTGAAGATCAGAATGAAAACTGTCCTATGAAAGAACCCATACCTTAGATAGTACATAGTTTTTGCAGTCATCACACACAATTCATTCGACACCGTTCATGAAGCCTTGATTATATACACTCCTGGAAGCTAATTATGTCTTCAATATTATCATATGATTGTTCAAATTGGGTTTATTGTCTAGATTCTAAGAAATTAATTGGAGTTTGTGTGTGTGATGATGTCTTTACACAACGGAATGCTTGATAGGTTATAAATAATTCTAGTAAGCTATTTGAAAACTGTTCTCAGGAGTATTGTTCGGAAAATAGTCGTGATATTATCTGTTCAAACCATTATAATCGGGGTAGATGTGGAGTAGAACTTCGACATCGTATTTGTGGCATGTCGATTCCATTTCAATAATAAATATATGGTACGCTTTGATAGGATTATTTCAGAATATACTTTAATGTTTTCAGAGTCAGTAACACCACTGTCTATGAATCTGCTAGTTTCCTAGCGTGGCCTCCTTACAGAGCAAAACAACACAACAAAATGTGTGTCAAAGGTGAATATCAAGCTGAAAATTCACACGAAGATAATATTGAGAACGTTCAGTAATCTGTTATTGATTCAAGCTCGGTAGATGCATGCTTATTATTTCGACCAGTGATTATCATATACCACCCGAACTGATATGAGCTGATATTTCTAGTCTTCTACTCTGACTCCTCTATTTCCGAATGTTACCTTTGAAAATCACAAATATGACTCTCATATGCCAAAACAAAAAATGTTTTTTCATCATCCTCTATATTTTTTCTTCTCTTCCTATATTGCTAATGAATGGGACTTTGGAAAGTTTTGAAAATCCAGCAAGTTACTGGAGTGGATAAGGGAAAATCCGCTTGAATCTTTCCAAGATGGTGACACTCCCAATTATATCGGTCAATTGAAATAATCATGCATAAGCGATTGAATTAAACGCACGAAGATTATTTCTTCTGATTATCTGTTCATTGTCGATCGGGAATGGATCGAAGTTTCATCATGAACATGCCAGAATGACAAGAAATAGTTACATATGTTTGTAGTATCTGTAGTATAACGATACTCAAAGAGCCGTATATCGTTTTTACAATTGAGAAATATTACATTGCCAATATTTCAAGAACTGGAGATTATTGGAAAATACAATCATAATATATGGGATGTGTCTAGATAGAATGTCAAATTGAAATCATACGAAGTGTGTCTTATTTGAAATAAGCGTGTTGACATTAACATCCGATGAAACCGGGAGTGAAAATACTTCAGCCCATATCGATTCGAGTGACCTACCGAATTCCAAAAATCATCCAAAAGTCTGTTTTCCGAGGAATCTAATGAGGCAGTTCGTCGTGCGAGACGGAAGGTGAACCTTAATTGCTCGAAGGACATCGTGTCAGCCGGCGGTGGAATGTCCGGAGGAGAATTTTTTTCTCGGGAGATCGTGAGCATCAGGAAAAACTCCACTGGGCGAAGAATTCCATAACTTTGGCCGTTCTAGTGATGAATGATGCTTGGTAGAGCAAAATTCGTCAGGTCTCGAGCCTGGCTGACTGGACTGAGCTCGTCTAGTTCGACTAGTTTCACTAGTGGGTCATGAAATCTTCTGCTTCTGATTCGGATAAGAATTAATATACAAACATTCGACATCCAAGCTGGTGAAAGTTAAAAGTGTGTGCATACCGAAATATCGTTAATTCCTTCTCGTTCTCATGATGTGGTTAACGAGATACCGGTAGGTATGCTTTATTAGTGAAAATTTTCCATCTTATCATTGATCTCGACTAGTTTTGATGATGAAGTAGGCTAATTATCTCGAAAATATTTGAGGCGGTGCACGGCCAAGGCCACTTGTTTTCTTCTTGTTAACCTAGATCGTCTCCATTCACTGTAACGCCAGATATTTAATGTACCAGAATCGAATATACCTCGAACTACTCAGCAGATTGCAAATTACATCATATCAATCAAGATAATACATGGCGTTTCGAGACCAATTGACGACATCTCGTGAACTTTTGATGTTATGAAAACTGAATTTGTTTATTGCATATTATTGTTGAATATCAGATGATCCAGTAAGCTTGTGGCACCTGAAATCAATGAATTCTGTCTTCAAGTGTCGCCAAAACACATTTGAATGAATTTGTGGTTATGTCGTAGCCTGAAAGTCAATTTACATCAATAGAATGGCTGATCGAAATAAATTTACGCCAATGTGATTGAATTCGGTTCAACCAATTCTATTCTCAATGTCCAATAGCTTTAATTTTGCATGACGCATCTGTCAAACGACAGAACCGCCACGAACGCCATCTATTCGAAGTTATCCTCAGTTCAACTCAATTCCTTTACAGAAATTTCGATATTCTTGATTCCAATTTACTTTTTTCCTGTACCACCCCAATATTGGTGCCAATGAAAAAAAATCGAATCGATCGGGCGATTTTCGAGTTTTTGCCACACTATCGCAAGGTGATTGATTTTTCTAAAAATTTGTGAAACCAAACGACCCGGTACATTTTTTAGTAGATCAAAATAGAGACCTGATCTGTGGTGGCATATGCACGTCTCGCCATTTCGTAATTCGTTGAAGACCAGTTGGCAACCCTGGCCACGAACGCCACCTATTGAGAGTAATCCAGAATGGTCTTCAGCAGCACAGAATAGTGAGCTGTCTCCGAAGTGGAAGTTCCCATAGGAAATTAGCGATTCCGTTTTTTTTTTTCAATTTTGGGATGTTCCTTTGGATTTCTCATAATTTCCTTCTTTCCTGAACTAATCGAACGAAACGAAAAAAAAATCCATATCAACCAAGCCATTATCATCTGGATACAATTATTTCAAATGGGACACCCAGAACATTATTGCATTTTTGTGCACCATTTGTAAGACGACTACGATGGTATGAGAATAAAGTAGAGAAGTAATCACTGGTCATGGAATTGGATTATCATTTATTCAACTCACCTTCCATTCATTAGCCTGTAAGATTCATTCTACATTCATTTCCACATTCAGACGTAATGATATATGAATGAGAATATTTTGTCTTTTGGTTTTTTGATTTCCTCTCTGGATTTTTCGAATCTGAAATCCCCAACTCGAATATTTCAGTTCATGAATTCTCAATGGAATATTCAATTCCAAAAAAAATGCCATATACCTACCACCGGAATCGTCTTGTTGATGACTTTCGGAGCGTAAATATACCGGGTATCCTATTCGATTCAACTCCTACTTTTCATAATCAGTAGTACTCTTCGATACTCTTTTACTCCTCCAAATAAGTGATTTCTGTCGGTGAATATGTTGCTTAGTTTCATAAATCACAGGTGGACGTGAATATTTTTTATTAAAGACATCGAAAAGATAACATAAATAAATAAATATTCTACAAATCAATATATATGTACACTAGGTTATAACTATACACGTAAACAGAAACAACAATATAATATTATTCCCAGTTTTTTCTGGTTCCTGGTTGTGGTTCAATGTTCCTCCAAACAGGGAATATATGGAACGAGTACCTATATTGTTCTTCCTCGAATCTATACAATATAAGAACTAACTATTATCACATTCAATTCAAAATGCTCACTCATACACTTGCGAATTTTTCAGGAATGATCATTCATCTTCAACCCCTAGTGAAAAATGAAAAACTCTCTGGCTGAAATCTTTGCTGCCATCTTCGAATCAAGAAGAGAACAATCATGTCAGAAAATATATCTTGATATCTTCAAGGATACAGTTGAGTTCTCATTTCTGGTATAGAGAACTGCCAAGGTTATACGACGATGTTATCAAAATTCTGGAAATTCTTCACCATGAATCCATCACAATTCTGATTTTTTTGCCCCAAAACATTCTTCAGATTTCTATAATCTTTTTTCAGTTCGAATCAGTACGAGTGCTGAACATAGAAGGAGACAACAAATGATATATTGGTCGAGGTCTTGGTGTTATGATATCACTATAATCGATCATTAAAAGCTTGGTTTCTGAAGGAAACCAGGGTGAGAGGAGAGACCAATTATCATGAAGATCGATTTTAGCAAACACTATGTGGTCAAATTCTGTATCTTTCCCAATCATGAAGAAAAAACTATTGAATAGATAAAAGAGATGGTGGGGAAACATCAGGCTACCGTGTGTTTCCTGTCAGAGTTTGTTCTCTATGCTATGATACCCACAAGTTTTGGAAAAATCTTGGACAAAATCCAGTGTGTGAGGAAAAAAATGAAGCGACAAAAAGCGAAATCCTCAAATGAGAACATGAAATCTGAAAGAGAATGTGAGAAACGAATCCTGATCAGAATTATTCTGGTGATGCGTCAAATATTTCCGCCATTGTAAATCTACATGTTCAGGATGGATCTGTTGCTGATACCCTCTGACAACATACGGAATTTATGAGTCTGGGAGTATAGATTTTTTCGAGCTGCTCTCAGCTTCGATGCCTTTATCGTTGCCCCTATACTCGTTCCAGCCATTGTAGGCCAAATTCTGGGCATTATTATCGTCATTCCTGAAGTGTACTCCAGATCCGCGATGGGGATAGTCACTGTATTCCTGCGAATAGCCAGGTGGGGAATAATGATGCTGGTAAGCCACTCCTGCGGGAGAGTATTGAGGTCCAGCGCCACCAAAAAAGCTTCCTGAAAATCATAAAAACCCTGATGATACTACGAAGTGAAATGATTTTTGCTCGATGCATTGAAGAACCGTATAGGTGAGAACACTTATTCATCGACGAATGCCACAATCATGCCATTATTTCTCGCGACTTATTTATCAACAGTAAAAACACAAGAGCTTTTTTTTATCGGGTAAATTTCTTTTTGTAACGGAATGATTTTGCCAATCAGTAATTTTACGAGAAAAACTGACATGACAAATGTCAAATGTCAGTTTTTCGAGCAAAATTACTGATGGAAAAATTTTGAGTTGAAAAGAAATTTATCCTTGGAAGAAAAGCTCGAGTGTTTTTTGGCAAGATAAATTAACGACTCATGTTGTAATGGTTTAGTATCAATTATCAACAATGCTCAAAAAACTGACAGGGCAGACATTAAAGTGACGTAAGCATACTAGATGTGGACGCTTAAGAGGAACAGGCGTTTTTATCGGTGATAATAAAAAACGATGCACCTTTTTTATCGCTGTCAAAATGACAAAACAGTCGTCGTCATCGATAAACTAACTCCTGTATAAAATGTGTCATTTAAAGACGACTGTTTTGTCATTTTGACAGCGATAAAAAAGGTGTATCGTTTTTTATCGATGATAAACTAACTCCTGTATAAAATGTGTCATTTAAAGACGACTGTTTTGTCATTTTGACAGCGATAAAAAAGGTGCATCGTTTTTTATCGATGATAAACTAACTCCTGTATAAAATGTGTCATTTAAAGACGACTGTTTTGTCATTTTGACAGCGATAAAAAAGGTGCATCGTTTTTTATCGATGATAAACTAACTCCTGTATAAAATGTGTCATTTAAAGACGACTGTTTTGTCATTTTGACAGCGATAAAAAAGGTGCATCGTTTTTTATCACCGATAAAAACGCCTGTTCCTCTTAAGCATCCACATCTAGTACGCTTACGTCACTTTGGTGTCTGCCCTGTCAGTTATTTGAGCATTGTTGATAAATGATACTTCTTTCTTTCAAGGATAAATTTCTTTTTGACTCAAAATTTTTCCATCAGTAATTTTGCTCGAAAAACTGACATTTGACAAAATCGCGAGACCGAAGGTCGAGTGAAGGTCAGTTTTTCTCGTAAAATTACTGATTGGCAAAATTATTTCGTTACAAAAAGAAATTTATCCGATAAAAAAAACACATTGTGTTTTTACTGTTGATAATATTGTACCCACCTCCATTTTGCTTCAAGACTGGTTTGCAGAAATTGAAGAATGCTATGGCTCCAGGAATGATGAGAGCTAAGAACCCAAGGAGTTTCTGGAAAGATGCGAGTCCTAGGATGAGCGGCAGGAACAGAAGCAGCTTCAACTTGAACAGCTTCAGTACGAGCAACAGTGGGATGAATAGTTTCTTCAATTGTTTCCGTTCTGAAAAATAATGGAATTTTGTTTGTTTTCTTCGGATCTTGATATCTCAACAGAACTCAACGAATGTTCCTAGCGACAATACTGTATTTTCTAGGATCTCTTTCCGTTGGGGACGTTATTCGAACAGCAAAAAATACAATTAATTTCATTGGAATCCGGAGTAACTAGAACAAGGTTCAGGAAATAATCATAACCTCTTCTGATTCCAGTGAAATATCTGACTTACTCAATCATCTTGATTTGTTCATTTCCATTCTAAGAATATCGCCCGATGCCAAAACGGCTCAACGAAAATCCGTGAAATATTTCGCTACATTAACAATTCGTAAAGCTCCGTATACAGACAAAACATGAGTTTGAATTCAGGAGGGTTAGTATACTCAACATCAAACTGGCATCAGACGCCTGGGGTTTTAGGATAGAATAGCAAGTAGGCTACTCGAAGTTATGTTCACGCCTCCATTGAGAGTCAATCTTAGGTCAGTTTTTATTTTTGGTACACAGAAACCCTTCAGAGATATCATGTGTAATCTGTTTCATAGGCGTAACAGTGTTCTGGGAGTTTTGTTGTTTCCTCATTTTAAAGGTCTTTTCATGGTACACGAAAAAATTGCGAACTTTCTTCATAACCTCAATCAGAGATTATTATTGATTGTTAGGTCAGATTAGGTAAGAGGATCTTACGAAACAGTGAATTTCCAACACAGTTGGTTCATTGTGACCCGAGTGAGTATGCTGCATGCTTCATCTATCTGAAATGAGCAAATTCGAGATCAGCTCTTCATACTTACTGAACAAAGAGTCCTTCTTGTCTTCGATGATGTCTATCTCCCCAACGATTTCGTCGATGAAACGAGGTGAGTATCTTCCTCTCTCTGTCACCTCATCGTTAAATTCCAGTTCGAATGTGGTGGATTTCATGAATTTCTCCAACTGCAAATAAAGCACGAATTCATGTGATATTCCATTTCGTATCGATTAACTGATATCTGGAAACACATTAATAATACTCCAGGCCACAGTTCTGCAAGACTTTATAGTGCAAAATGAAACAATTTTTGAGCTCACCTGATTCATTAAGTACGAAAGTATGTGCTCTCAAAATTCATCTTTAAATTATTCAACAAACACCAAATGAACAGAGCAGACAATTTGCAACATAAACAGCCGACTCGTTAGCTTAAAAGGGTAGCTATAACCCTGTTTCACAGGAACTTGATACCCCAAGAAAGTGGTGCATTCTAGTCAATGCTTCAAGAATTCACACAAAGAGACTCGAGATGTTTTTTTTATGTCCAACGAGAAAACATGTGACATATTTTTCCTACAGCGAAATTGTGTTAATTATTGTATTCACCTTACATCTTGTTTATACTTGTGTCGCCAGTCGAAATCGAAAGAGTATTATCAAGAACAGCGTCAACAATATATTAAAATGGAAACACATATCGAAAATCATATACAGGAGGACAAATTTCATCATATAACATTTGATGTAACATTTTTTTCCATTTCCAAGATGTGCTACTCATTTTTCCTGAATGGGTCGTTTCATGTTTTATTCCATCGACGATAGGAGGTGCATCGTAAGGATTCAAAGATGTCGAAGAGTGTGTCAATGTTATCTCTGCATAATACGGAGATATTGACGTCATATGATTTGAGACCACGACTATGTCTTTCAGTATCGTGTAGAGAGATCACTCAATGTGGTGGTAGAAGGAGTCTCATTTGATACAATGACTGCTGGCATTATACAAGTACCTCTCTTAGCGACAACTTTGCTCTATATCAACGATTCGTCCTTAGATTTGCAGGTGAAAGTTCACTTTATTCCTAGAATCTCCTCTAATGAGGTCAGAGATGCAAAACGGACAGGTCGATACTATGAATTTCGGAATGGGGATCAGAAACCAAGATGAATGCAATGTAACCGAAAGTGCAGCTTGTATCTCCACCAGGAGAGCAGATCACACATTGCTCAATCGATGCTCTGTATCACTACCAACAGCGCTCTCTCATGAGTCAATCATGTGAGGTCCATTGTGAGAACTGCTCCACAAAAACTTGGTTGTTTTTTTTCTCACACATAGGTGCTTCACGGCATATGGATATTACCCTTCGATATTTGTTTAGTCGGTATTTTCATGATTGATTCTAACCTGACAACAGATGATGGAATGAGATAAAGGATGATCCATTTGTGACATCATTGAGTCCATCAAAAAACCCATACCAACATTCACAAGTTATCTGCTGAGCCAGAAAAACAGTACAGCTAGAACATTACTTGGCCTCGATGAACATAAGAGTACGACTGGCCTAGCAAAAGAACCACTAAGTAGATTTCGCCAGAAAGAACTACTTAATAATAAATGGAGTATTGTAGCAAGCTAGCAGAGATCTATGAACGATGTCGAGCGGCAAACATGAGGAGTGGCATACAGCACAAAAGCCTCAATTTAATCTAATCTAATTTATATACCATCACTAATATTATTGCTACCATTATCACCACACTCCAGAGATGATCTTACCTTTCTCATGACGAATTTGAGCAACTGATCCCATTCCGGTTCATTTGATCTTGGACTCTCAGAATATTCGAAAGGTTCCTGAGCTAATTGTCTGAGCTGAGTTGCAGGTAATCGCTTGATCCTTGCTGTTTCACTCAGGTGATATTCAGGCTGAAAACAAAAGATCATTTTTTTTTTCATTCATTCATTTTTTCATTTTGAGATTTTCATACTCATATCGATTGAGCAGATTTGCGGAATATGGCATAAGTACACATGTTACAGGTGGAATATTTTCAAAATTAAGCTATTTCAATTGCAAGACGCGAATAATAATGGCGACATAGTGAAAAATTCGTAGTTGATGCACAATTTTCGTGAATACGTCCATATGAACTGTTTTTTCACAAGATATCAGTGTAAGCAAATAGTAATCAAAATGGTCTTTTATTTTAGAAATTTCGATGGAAAAAATGTTGTTCATTCGAAAAATGGAAAATACCTCTTCGAATGGTTCTTATAGCTTTGCAAGCTATTTGAAAATGAATTCATTAGAATGTATTTTTCCAATAAGAAACTGATGCCAAAATCATGAATCACAAAAGTTATCGAATTCGAAGCAGTATTTCTATTTCATCATTAAAGGACACCTATTTTAATAAGAGCGTTTTCGTTATTTCTGAATATTAGTAAACATTGAAAAATGACAAAAACAAGAAATTGCAATAAAACGTTCGAGGCACATATGAACAAGTAGTAGAGATAAAACTCCACGGAAAGTCACAAACAACTTCCAACTTTATGAAGGACACTGTATAAAAAATTCATGAATCAGAACCAATTTTCAATGATGGTATATTCTATTATTGTCTGCACTCAGGCTAGCCCCTCGCTTGGATTCAAAGTCGCAATGTTGAAAAAATTGGTCCATTCAACATGAATAGGGCCTAATTGGAAATAAATTTGAAATTGCAAGAACGACCGACTCATGAATAATTCGAATGTTTTCCAGCGTTTTTTTCATTTGATTCCAGTTCTACCTCGCCTCATTCGTTCTATAACATTTCACAATCAACTTTTCCCTTTTAATTGTTGCCCTTTATGTAATTAGTAATGCCTTTGACTTGAGACTCGACGTAAATTATTTTGAAAGCCACTTAGATGTAAAGACACAATTAACATGGGCTCCGGTCGTAATTGATATCGATTGAACTATTCCTTCGGGGTCACATTTGGAAGAACATTGGCATTGAAGATATGAACAGTACAAAGATAAATGTGAAAGACGGATTTCTCTAATTTGAAACAATCTCATGGAAATGGTGAATGCATGATTGATCATTAAAGGAACATCCAGTAACCCACAATATCTTTTTGTCAACTTGTCACCCACGTTCCAGAATTTGCATTTATATTTATTCACATATATTCGTCTCTTTTCAAATTTCCGAAAAACAATGTGTCACTGACTATCATCAAGAATTCCTCTTTTATATCCAGGAAAATGTGTAGATCTCTTGGAAAACCTGGAAACTATGGATGAATAGTTCCTATATTTTTTTCCTGCAAGCACTCCTCACAGAGTGGCCCCTATAAGACTCCGCTGGAAATCAATTTGCTTTTCCAATTTTCAAAAACGAGAGAAAGAAGAAAGGATCATCTACCTTATTGAAGAAATCGTCAAAGGAGGCTATGGCTCTTGACTTGAAGCATTCAGCAAGATCCCCATTGAGACAAGCTTGATTCGTTTGGGCCAGATATGGGTCTGTTTCAGGTCCCGTTCCGAATCCAATCCAATCCAAAAGATTCCGACCTGGAAAATTTGAAATAACAAAATTATCACAATTGATGGTCATCAACACAAAAGAATGGAAAAATTATGTATTTCATGCATGAAAGGATCATTTCACAATCGTAGTATGATCAATTCATCATCAGCTAGAAAGAACTGAGCTGAAACTCCTCTGGTATCCGCTTGTATCACCACAGATCTTGATATTGACGATTGTCTTGACGTCAATGAGAAGGAGAAAAAATGGTAACTGCTCTTCGTTCATCTGGAAGATTCGCGATAGCTCATTCATATCGAATTCTGCTGATTCGAGGTGAATAAAAAATGCACTGTCCTCACTGAAGACGAAGAGGTTCTCGAACAACGTCAATATCTTAGAGTACATCCCCATCGAAAGAAAGTGCCCGTTCTGTGAGAAATTACTCACTTTAACGTTCTTCGCGATATTGCGAGAGCGGACATGAAACACGGAAGCTCGATCTCATCGTTCACTTGCTGTTTTTGGTGTGTATATAGACAATCCCGAGGACTTAATGACATACAGAGCCTTGCTAGGGCTGCTCAATGAAATATAAAAACAGTATCTGAGAACACGAGCGTGCGAAGAAATGGTAGATCATGATATAAGTTCTGATTCTCTTCGTATTTGAAAAGCAAAACAAGGAGTTCGCAATCCTCAAGATTATTCTAACTAACAGCTATTCGGATCCAACTGGAGAGGTTGTTAAGTGATATGAAGCAATCAAGGAGATTCTCATTCCACTAGAACCAACGTCATTTGCTTCAGGTCGTCGACGTATTGAACCGATGAAACATCATTTCATTCTATACGTTATTTTTATATCTGTTTTTAGTGCAGACGAGAAAGCTTTATGAATCCTCCAGAAGCTCGTGACCATCGATATTAAACGCCATGATTCGAGAAAATTGTCTCATCATAAATAAAGGGTCTTTCGATATGAAATCCAATCTGCTTACCAATATCCTCACTCTGTGAATGATTGGAATGGGATTTTTCGTCGACCAGTACATGAAATTTATAGACAGGCATCATCTCCACCCTTTTTTATCTGTTTCTCTCAATTTTCTCATGACGCTACAAAAGCTATATTTGAGATGAGTAGTTAAGAGAGACGTATTTTCCTAGAGATCTCGAAAAAAGGCAACTGCGTTCTCTTACATGTTGCTCAAAATACAGTATGTATTATGATAATGCTTTCGGAGAGTCACATCAACAAAAAAAAGTACCGATGCTGATATATTACGGACAGAAATGTTGTTTTTTATTTGTTGCGATTCATCATCGACTCATTGAGTGACTTTTCTAAAACCGATTATATTTTTCCACAATTTTCTCATGAATGCTGATAACACAATGCCCGATTTGATGATGTCGGGTACCACTGTTCCTATGAAGTCGTCAATATCCCTGCTGGGTGTCACCACCAACAGTGCTCTCTCATGGGACGATCATGTGAGGTCCATTACGAAAACTGCTTCACAAAAACTTGGTTTTCTATTCCGTGCGAAGAGATACTTCACATCCCAGCAACTGCTTATGATGTACAAAGCACAAATTCGACCTGTCCTGGAGTACTGTTCACATGTTTGGAGCTCAGCCCCCAAACATACGCTGAAGCTCTTAGATTCAATTCGTCTAGTCGATGATACAACACTCACCAAATCATTGACCTCTCTAGATCATCGTAGAAAGGTCGGCGATCTATCCCTTTTATATAGGTACTTTCATGGTCGGTGCTCAACGGAAATATCATCTATTATGCCACCACGCGCGATTCCTAGTAGACAAACCAGACGAGCTCAAGCTGGTCACCCCTACACTGTCAGGCTCGAGACCTGTCGAACATCGCTATACCAAGCATCATTCATCAATAGAACGGCAAAGTTGTATGGAATTCTTTGCCTAGTGAAGTCTTTCCTGATGCTTGCAACCTCCAAACTTTCAAGAAAAATTCCAACATCTTCCTTCTCTCCCAAAATTCCACCGCTGCTAGCACGATGTTACTAGAACATTATTAGGTTTCCCTCTCGTGTTGTCCACAGATATAAAAAAATAAAACAAAACAGTCGGTCCTAATAGCAAAAGTGCAGCTTTCAATATATGATACATGTAGGTTTGAATTGACTGAATAGGAATTTTCTGTTTTGGAATCGATTTTTTCCCCTACCCATGTTCGATCTACGCCACAGTGCTTCATCAAACTCACCTTCTCGTCCATCTTGGATGACGCCTGCCGGTTGATAATGATTGTTTTCTTGGCCTAGCGACTGCAGCGTCACTAAAGATACGGCAGTGCATAAAAACACCCATCTAGCGAACTCCAACATCTCAATTCTCCAAAAACCACTAAACCTAACACTTCAATTATCAGGCTAGTCAGAGTCCGATCACTAATACCCACTAAATAACTGTGTAAGTATGTTTCGAATTCGCGCGAAGAGTGAAACTAACGGGACCCACTTGCACGCCAAAGAAATAAAATTCCACTCTTGTTTTAGAATCGGATTGTTCGCCGCTGTGCAATGAGCCCAAAAGGTATTGCTCCTCGTGGTATATAAAGGAGTTTGCGGGGTGGCAGAATGTCATAACAGTGCGAGATTATGTCTTGGGGATCTCCGGAGTTGAGTAACAGTTCGAAAAGGGGGGCATTGCCCAGAGAAAGCCACTTCTTGTGACTGAAGCGAGGTGGTAACCTTGCCGGTTCTCGGTAATAAACTTGAACGTACAGCGATATTTTGGTGTGGATTACGAAATATACTGGAGGAATCACAAAGTCGGTGAATTCTCATGAAAAGCAGGCGCACTTCTTTGGGTCACTAACGGATCTGAGGGAGGGCTCAAGAGTTCTGAATAGCTGATTTTGGTTCAACAACTAGAGTCTGGATTTGCAACTAAACCTCTGAGTGGTTTTCGGCAAGAAGAAAACAAACGTTATAGCTACCCATAACGTTATACAAACCAATATTTTTCGTTGTATTGAATGATTTCGCCTCTGAATGAATCTCAAACATTCCAAGTCTTATCGTTTTCGAAACAGAAATATTCCTCTACGCGTTGTGAATGTATGCAAAAAACAATCGAAGTGTGGCAGAACTGATGAAAATCAGGGAAAAACAATTGTTTTTAGAGTCATCTCAGTGGTGAAACCTGAGCTGTAAGAATCAAAAACAAAGGAGTGACTAGGAAATAGTTGTTTGTTGTCGGAAGCCGTATTTGGTTCATCGATCAGGAGGTTTTTATTCGTTTCATCACACTTTCATCCACCTCATTTACATCATTGTTCACTGATTTCAGTCATTTCCAGTACATAGTAGCCGAATGCATCAATATTTTGTTTGAAAAACAATGATTCAATAACGTTTTTTGTTCTGGATGTTCAATTTTTGAGTGTTTATTACTCAAAATGATCGTCTTATTATGTTTTTGTTTGTTTCACAATATTTTTGATCGAAATGAAAGTTTGCAAAATTCAATCAAATTCGCTCTAACCAAATCTATTCTCAAAATCCAATACCTTTTTCCCTTCATCAACATTACTTCACGTAGTTGCAAAATTACCAATTCAGATTCTTTCCAATTTTTTTTCCTCCTGATCGACCCATAACTTGAGACAAATGAAAAAAACAGTCAAATCGGTGGATCCATTTTTGATTACCATATTATGTATATTCTGAGAGGTTTTAGAGACGTCCCAGAAAAAGGCTTTTCGGAAAACAGAAATCATATCGAGATACCTATGTTGTTGAGGAGGTTGTTGACACTGATATAAGTGATAGATCGCGTCCACTAACCCGACGATAGTTTAGAATTAAAATTCTCAATCTAGACTCATTAAATGAATCATATGAATTCCCACATTGCAATTCTCGGTTATTCGAAATAGGTTTATACATTCTTCGTGTAAATCTATGTGAATTCAGTAAGAAATACTGAATATCCTCCGATTACCACCAGAATAAAAGAAAAATTGTATGATAAAAACGAAATTCGTTTATATCCAATGATCCGATCCGCAAAGTAAATATAGATGTTCACCAATTTCTATACTCATGCATTAGATAACATACACCTTCGAATTATATAACTCCTGTGACTAATTCACTGCCCGAATAGGAATAATATTATTGTAACATTCAGAGCAAGTATGCAGCAGGAGAAAGCAGGATCTTGTCATGATAAAGATCCGGTTATAATAGTCCGGGGAAGGAATGATTCAGAATCCAAAACAATCCTTCTTTTGAATTTTCGGATGTTTCGAATATTGTCAACTGTCAAAAGGATTATGAAAGTTATAAGCTTTTGAGGCAACTTCCCTTAATAACTTTCGCTATGGAAAATATCTCAAAAATTCCTGTCAAATGTCTACATGATTGAGAGAAAAGTTGACTGTCCAAATTTTTGAATGACAATGAAATATCTTTGTGATCTACAATTGAGTCATTTCCTTCAATAACCATCAACAGAATATACCCAGTTTTTTTCCTGCTTTCATTTCACCGAAATTTTGATGATGGATAGGTACCATCGACCATTTCAACTAGATTTTCTTCTCGAAATGAGTTCCAGTTGGAATTTGAAGCTTCTTTTGCCGCTGTCAAACTGACAATTCCACTGTAGCACATACGATATCTTCAATATGAGTTGAATGGTCAATTTTATAATTTGTGAGTCACATTGTTTCAAGAAACTCATGAGAAAGAATTGATGATGTCACAAAAAAGTTTTTTTTCTCATCTTTCAAAATATGTGAGTTTGTTAGTCACTCTTGATATTGTAATCACTTCAGAAATCGTGTGTAGAAGAACTTATGGAACATTTCAGTTTTCAATAATATCTGTAATATCTTCACTGGCCTATTTTCATTTGGAAAGTTCAAATCGATTCATCGTGTCTTATAATCGAATGACTTATCAATTGAATCGAACAATGGAATCATGAAGCAAAATCGTGAAACAGGCAACAGTTTTTCTGCATTTCCTGCTCGTTCCCAGAACGCTTAGGAAGTCAAATGACTTATTCGAATTCATCAATGATAAATCATCAGAAGAACACACGAGGCCAAATGAAAATGAAACACACGGATCATCAGGATTTTCCAGAAAGAATGATTTTTTGTTTTGTTACATCATTGGAATAGGTTGGATGTTTTGATTGACCAATTCTGCTTCGTCATAAGGAGAATCATTTTACGTTGTGAAAAAATATCGAATGGAATGCTTCAAGTCATAAGAAATATGAAATTGTTAAGAGTGAAAATGCCAAATGTAAGAGAACCATTATGTATATGTAGAAGAATATGGAAGAATGAAAAGAGTGGGAGAGATTTTTCAAAAATACGTGTGGATTTTTTTTTTCAAAATGTAAATTGGCAACTTCGATATGAGATATAGAACCATTTTTATTTCGATGAAAACGAATAGCGCAGTCTAGATTGATGTTTGTTTCTGAAAAAAAAATATTAATGGTTACTGATCAGTCCAGAGGTTCTTGTAGGTGAACTTTTGACTAACAACTGAGAAAAAGAGCTAGACACTTGAGGATATTTGTGTTCTGAGATTATTTCAAAGGACAATATAATCGAAACAGGTGAAAGGAGTGCCATAGCAAAATTCTAGATTCATTCTAATGCGAAGAATCAACTCTTATGTGACAATTGAAAACACTCATTTCTCGCACTCAAACATTTTTTGATGAGTATCAAAAAATGCTGTTTCTAGCTGAAAGTAATGACTGTCGAACTCTAGGCAAATAATTCGTTTTGGGCCAGTCCAGTCTTGTGAACACAGAAATTTGGTTTTGATGTCAAATAATGGCTCCTCCTTGCTGAAACATCACACCAAGGAACCATCACGATATACAAAGTGGTTCAAAACTCCAAGATATGTCTTTGAGGCCCGATATCTCCCTTAGGACTGACTCAAGGAAAAAAGTTAAAGGAGTAACTATTGTTATTTCGACCTCCTAAGTATGCTCATGGAGCAGATTTGCTCGTAGTCATGGGTCACCCTGTATAATGATTTCGTTTCGTTTTTTCGGGTCTAAAGTGCATGGGGAACGAGCCATGCTATTCGAAATGCTTTTTCCGTGGTTCGTGCTCCATCCTGCGATTCGACGCCTTAATGTGTATTGTATATACTTCGCGTCCAGAACGTGTGTATGAATAATTTCCGGTATGTACCGAGTTGTTCTCTCCGTGAAACAGAATAATATGGATAATGAAACACAAATGGCAGGCTTCGCTTGATTTTCCTTATAATTTCGTTCATCAGATGAATCATAATGATAAATAATGGAAATAAATAACTTAATTCTACGAGAATAAATTAGGTGCTGTTTTCTACAGTGCAGAAGAAATTTTCGTACTAGGTGATATCTAACATAATCATAACATATTTGAGAAACAGTTGTACAGGGTATCAGTTAGTTGTGTCTGATTGGTTCATAATTTCACATATTCCACTTATTTTGATTTTGAGTTCGATTTTTATAATTTTTTCAGCAGACTGTAGACAAAATGGCTCATTTCAACTTGTACACCCACTGTTTTGCTAAGTACTGGCGTTTTAGTCGCTTATCAGGTTTTAGAAAAGTTCCAATTCCAATGTTCAAATGCAGAGGAATGGTTCCTAATAATAATCAGTATTTTTTGAATAGTTCTCCCAAGAATGTATCTCACAAGATAATTTAGAATTAGAGTCATAAAACAGCCTTCCAATCAACTCTGTATGACGAATCATAGCATTCACTGAAAGATTGGAAATAGAAGTTGAAATTATTCATTTCATCTGGTACATCAGTTTGCTGATATCCAACTGGAAAATGAAAAAATATGGAACCTCAAATTTCACCAGATATCAACTTGTTTTTGATGCATATGAATGTATTTGGTTAAGAAATCAGCCTCACTCCTATTTCCGCTCCAAACTAGTACACCCTGTATAGAAGTTGAAGGAAAAGAAGAACTGAAACGTTCACCGAGAAAACTTTGTTCCAAGATTACCACTTTGAAACTCCATACTTCCGAACACATCTATACTTTTTAAAACAAAACGACTGGAATCTCTCTCGATCCAAAAAGCTCTGACTTGGAAGCTCTGTAAGAATTGCCGCTCATCACATTCCTACTTCTTCTCCAGTGGCGGATTCACACATTCGCCAAGTATAAGCTGATTACTGTATCATTTAAAAATTCCATAAAAATTCATAAAATCGACGAAAATGAGAGACACTTTTTTTTCTATCCAGCTGAATACTGGACACTATGCAACTGATAGTACAAACAAAACACCAATCCAATAATTCTATCTCAATTCATCATGTATCATGAATATGGCCGCGAAGTGAGTTCGACAAAAAAGTACGAAAACCTGACACGTCAATTTTCCAAAGATAGGATATTAAATATTCCCTACTAACTACTGGATCAAGTTTCGAAAAATAGGAATTGAAACGATTCCGATGATGATGATGATGCTTCCTCGATCAGCACCAACATTAAGAGACAAATAAAAAATAAAAGAAGTGAATGAAGTCGTTCATGAAGTTATTTCTCGATAATGGAAATTCTAAGCGATCATTTGAGGTCACAGGTGATCAACGAACATGATCCTACATCTGACTACGTAATCTTCAGGAATAGTTTCGTTTCAGTGGACGTTCCCTGATTTCCAGAGGTTTCTAATTCAACATTCTGGCTGAAACTAGCTTGTTTATGTCGTTGAAAGTAGTAAGCATAGCGGGACTAGGTTTTTTAGCGTTCAAGGACGCACATCCACTGTGCGTGAGACATTCTTCGCCATCTTGACCGTCTTTGGCTGCTTTCATGTACCTGAAGAATCTCAGGATGTCCGGGTTGTCTGAGGATGGCTTCCGTAGTTCGTTCAGTTCCCTGAGAAAGTGAGAAAAATATCAGTGATTCAATCAAGATCAATCAGAAAGCTTTGCAACAACTGAAGGATTGGTGATTTTATTTGGATCTGAAGGCTGAAAAACAAATTCAATGATTTCATAACCTTCCATGAGAAAATTATAGTGAATGATATACAGGGTGGCCCAATGAGAACGAAACAAGGTATGCATTTTACTGAGAGATCAAGGAACTGACATTGAAATTGAATGTGATGTTGGATTGGACAGGATTTAGGAAAAAAACACATGAGGCACTTCTCAGATGAACATCGTTCTAACTACAAGATGAGAGATAGTGATGGAAGGGAAAAAGCGTTACTTTCCATCACTAGCCAATTGTTTTCTCGACAACTACTGCATTGAATTCCAAAAACAAGGAAGCGTCGGTGAGAGACTTCGATCACCTTCTTATCCAATTTGGGATTCAAGGGTTGGGGCTCACCCCTCCAAGGGGTTCGAGGTGAGAAAGTTGGAAACATGCGCAAAATATTTCCTTCTTGGAATAAAAATCGACCGGTTCGAGCGTTTTTTTTTTCTGGGAACGATAACTATGTCGAATTGGCCTTGTTTCGTTCTCATTGGGCCACCCAGTATCTATCCAACGATAGTTCAGGCGAAACGTTCTTGGTCTTGGTCAAAGATATGATTCCATACTAGATCGAGCTTATAGGAAGAGGAATTGAAATGACTATAAGAAAGAGACTTGGCATTGTCGAAAAATTTTGATGTGTCATGCAATTGTATTAAGGAATACGACATTTTCAGTTATTTTCAATCGAATCGTGTTGATGGTGTGAGATTATTTGCTCAAATCTAAGTTCATTGATCCATAAAAGTGTGTTAAAGACTCCCATCAAGTCGAGGAAGGATCTTTCAGGTATAGATGAACGTGACATAGATGATAAAAAATCTAGTCATGATATAAATTGATATTTCATTTGTATTTTTATTTGCCATAATTCTACATGCCATTCTAGCTACCATGATACATCATTGAATGAGAAATGAACCGGTCTGTAAGTTGAACCAAAACAAACATGGAGGTGCAATTCGAAAAACGAAAGTTAGGGGTGGTTTCTCGCTATGATGCATGAACGAGTTTATGGTCTCCTACGACACGTATTTCTTGTCCAATCTCATTTTCTGCAGATAACTGAAATATCTGCCGGCCTAAAAGCTCTGAGACACCCATATATGTTAGAGTAGAAAAACAAAATAACCTCAATATATCGGCATTTCATGAAGGCGAACAGGATACTACTCAATCGCAAAGTGTATCATGAAAAATAGCAAGTGAATCTCCATAAGGTTGTCTCAAGGAAATTGTTTTACATGGGAAAGAATTCCATCAGAATTTCCACACTTCGGGAAATGATTTTCAGACGGATATCTGGAAAGGAGGAAAATTGGCTTATTAAGTTTCCGCGGTGGCGAAGACTTTGAGTTGTTATTTATGTCTCAATGGGGGAGAGTTTTTGACATGAGAAAGTCGAGGAAAACTCCCTGAGGCAAGCACTTTGCCATCGATTCCTGAAAAGTCGTTATATTCTCATCCTTAAGCCGATTTATTTTTCAATTCTCTCAGGAGTGATTTGTCAGAGCACGAAAGTCGAATAGAAGAATTATAGAAAATGATTGGGCGTTGAGAATATAATAATGGACTAGTTATGGACCCTATGGATCCGTTCGAAGTGGAATTTCTGAAAGAGTTGGCGGTTCAACCGAGCTGAAACTGATGGCAACTCATGGCAATCCCTTCAAAGATGAAAACTTTGTGTAGTTTCTTCAATGATTCTCATTTATTATCATAATCATCACTCATAAGTATCAATAGATCCCAACTCTGGCATTTCTTACTCGAATTTCTAACTCCAAAAAATGATCATTGATTTGCACAATTCATGCAAGCATTCCTCTCCATCTTCCAATATTTGAAGTGTATTCGGATTCGATCTCTTCAAATTCAGTTTCTTGAAGTGCTAGACGCTATAATTAGCGATAATCTGGGAGTCTTGTTGAGAGTTGACTTATAATCTTTGCGAATAACAAGCAGAACATCCCATTCAATGTTTGCATAGTCGTTATAGTATAATAAGCTAGCAGACGGAATGGCCTGATATTTAATAGGGCTTGCTATCGTTTGCTTCTGTGAATCAGCCAACTTCACGAACTCTAATATAGGGGTTGACGAGATATATCTAGTATTCTGAAAGACTTCAACAGTTGAGTGCTTGTAAAATTGCCGATAATCGAGTATGAGAAATGTATTCAAGTACAAGACGACTTGTGAAGAATTTTTATTATGATTTCTCGAAATTCAATCTCCAGCAATGTAAGCCTTGTTTCTTGTCGAGAAGAGAGTTTTCGCTTTTCTGACGTAAGTACAGTTGTTCAAGAACTATAATTCCAATAATATTTACGAGTTCATGGAATGAAATTTCCAACGAGTTAAGTACACTATTTTTCTACGAACGTAAATATTCGAATTATATAAATGAATATAGCAGCCAGGAACGAAAATACCGGAGCGGTGGCCCGTCAGATGGTTTGATAGACAATACCTTTGTCGATTTCATGAAAATAAATTGGAGCGCAGATGGATATTGATTCCAGTTCAGCTATCATCTCTGGTTACCAACTCAACTGACTGTGTTGTCATTGTTATGTATGTATCCACAGTATCTTGTGTGCGATTAGAATGCGAAATCTATATCAATATTCAGAACGGAAGCTTGGCATCCACTTCTCAAAACAGAACATGAGAATGGAAAATTCAATATCAATTCATGAAAAACACCTTGTCACCAGAATTACTTCGCCTGCCATATGTCACATGTCAGTGTCAAAACAACTGAATATTTTTCGAGAATGGAATATTCGAATTGTGTTGAAAACAGAAGCAGGTTCGTTCTCGAAACGTTCAATGAGATGAGTAGAAGTTTTCTTTTCATCAAAAATATATTTGTTTTCCCAAATCTTCTAAAAAAAAACAAGGTGTCACTGACGAATCGAGAATCTCTCTTTTAGGTATCTGACGGTTCAATTCCAAGCTCAGTGACATTTTGGAGCAGATCCATATCTGTCCTGTACTGTACTACGCATATATTGAAATAATATCTTCTACTTCATTTTTTAGAAACATGAGCTGCAAAAATGAATGTACCACCTCCTCGAATAACTTCAGACACTCGAAAAATTGGGAGTTGTACCTGTCATTCGAACGGGGTTCAAGGTAGGGTACGCATTTCGACGTTGAAGAATGTCAATTTATAATTTGAAGTCGACATTCATTTTCCAGCTTTTTGTGGGATTTTCTCTCCTCGTTTCTAAAAAAATAGGGTAGAAGTTATTAAAAGTTATTTCAATATATTTTGTAGTAAGGACAGATTTTGTGATCTGCCCCAAAATGTCACTGCGCTTGAAATCAAACCTTTAGATACCTAAAAGAGAAATTCTCTATTGGACAGTGACACCTTGTTTTTATTGATAAGAATAAAACCTCTACTCATCTTGGTGGACGTTTCGGGAACGAATCTGCTCCCATTCTCAACACAAATAGAATATTTTTCTCTTCACAAAATTTTTTCTCAATATGTTGTCGGTTTTGACACTGAAAAGTGACAATTTGGCACACGGAGGAATTCTGGTTACAAGGTGTTTTCATTAATTGATATCGAATTTTTCATTTTCATATTCAAGTTTCAGAAGTGGATGCCAAGTTCTATCTATATCAACTGAACAAGAATCAATATTATTGTCTCCGTTCAGGAGAATGCAAGCAGACTCTTTGATTTTCCGTTTTTTGGTTGTTGTCTTCTTTCCCTATGATCTAAATATTACCCCAATCGGCCATAAATGTTGTCCATTCTCAGTAAGGATATGTTCAGCTAATTTTGATTGGTCAGTATATCTTTTCTTTATATTGTTCTTATGCCCTTTCATCCTTCCTGAAAGAGGACTATTTGGGTACTAAGAACCCTTCGCAAGATTCACATAGAACTTTCCCATTAACATTCATCCAAAAAAAAATTGATGTGATTCAGAGACTCACCTACTGAGCTGCGCCGATAAAAGATTGCTGTAAGGAGCATATTTAGCCGGATTGGCGTACATCAGGCACACCATCCTCTCCCTGCACCTCTCCGTCTCCGGATTCTTGCCGTTGCCCAGGCCGAGCTGTTGGAAGACCGCGTCCAATCGGGAGAGCAGCGGGCTGTAGAAGGGGTCGTAAGAGGTGAGCAAGAGGGAAGAGTCGGGGATCTTGTGGAACACCTTGTAGTCGGTCTTCTTCGAAGGCCGTCGCATGTAGTAGCTGTCGCTGCGGTGGGGGCTGGTCAGGGCGACTCTTTGGTTAGCGTGACCGAATCTAAAACAACCAGAAGCATTAATTTATGATAAATAATTCGAGGCCCGCACTTTTTTTGTCTATCTGTGGACAACACGAAAAGGAAACCTATAGTGTTCGGTGGAATTTTTGGCGAGAAGGAAGGTGTTGGAATTTTTCTTGAAAGTTTGGAGGTTGTAAGCATCAGGAAAGACTTCACTAGGCAAAGAGCTTTGCCGTTCCATTGATGAATGATGCTTGGTATAGCGATGTTCGACAGGTCTGGAGCCTGACAGTGTAGGGGTGACCAGCCTGAGCTCGTATGGTTTGTCTTCTAGGAAAAGTGCTTGATTGTATTGTGTATTTTTTCATCCTTCATTGTCGCAATCAGATCCATTCCATACAATTCATCACATGTGGAAAGTATCAATAATCAATAATGAAAAACGCCAAAACAGATGCATGGAAGATTGATTGAAAACAAATTTATATTTTTTTCGTCTCATGATTGTGTATTGAAGCTCCATTATTGAGCCAAGTATTATTGTACCTGAACTCATCAAGAGTGCAAGATTCATTGTTTACAGGGTGTTCCGAAAAGATACCGACAAACTTCGAGGGGTGATAGGAGAATCAAAACAAGCATTTTCGTCTGTATATTTCTTTGTTTTGTTCGTGTATATCATCGAACATCGCTATACCAATCATCATTGATAGATAGAACGGCAAAGTTGTGGAATTCTTCGCCTAGTGAAGTCTTTCCTGATGTCTAGAACCTCCAAATTTTCAAGAAGAATTCCTACACCTTCCATCTCTCTCAGAATTCCACTGTTGACTCACACGATGTTCCTCGAACATTATAGGTTTTCCTTTCGTGTTGTCAACAGATGAAAAAAATATGTCCGCGAATGTGCCGGTTGAGGACATCAACCTTTGACATCATACACAACTATTCACACATACTCATCTATTACAATGGGAGCAGAATTCGTCCATGAATTCATTTCCACACACGGAAGACAATATTTTCTGCAGTTCAAACAATCAGACACAATCAAACGGTCGACTGATTTCTCAAAGTCTAATGGTGCTATATTATCGGAAAGAATTGTGCTATTAGTACGAAGGAACCGTTCCATTCGTATCAAATGTCATCCCATAATTCCATATTTTTTTGTTGAAAATCGACAACCGTGAAGAAAATCAGTGCAATTCCTCCGACAGGAACACCCAGACCAAAACTTGAACCCCAAATTATCACAATTGGAGCTGTGCGTATAAGTACTTTTATTTCGTCTTCCAATCATTTTGGCTCGCATGAGTGAATACGAATACGAATACGAATACGATAAAACAACTGGGCATGTCATTTATATAATCATCTTCCTATACAGTGTGGAACAAGCCAGATGGAATAAATTCTATAACGAAATAAAGGAGAGCGTGTTGGGAAAAACGCTTGGACACCTCGATTTGTATTTTCAGATGCGCACTCTTGGAAAAAAAATAATTATATAGGGTGTGTCATGTGACAGTGACCGATATCAACTTTCTCATCCAAAATACAACCCACTGTATATTATTAGTTTTTTGAATTCTTCAGAAAATTCTAGACATAATTTCATGTACCTACCAAGTCCCATACCCATCTTTAACTGTTTCGGAAATATTAAGTATTTTCAGATGTATTACAAAAATCAACATTAAAAAAAGAAAATAATTTTATTTCACAAATAATGTGAAAAAAAACAAAAAAGCATTGATTTCAATGTAAGAGATGTTCAAAATGTTCGCCGTGAACGTCTTGGCAACATGCTAACCTGGTATAGAAATGTCTTCTAACGTTACTCAACATCTCAGCATGTTGCCAAAACATTCGTGGCGAACATTTTGAATATCTCTCACATTGGAATTAATGTTTTTCTGTTTTTTTTTAAATTATTCATGGGATGAAATTATTTTCTTTTTTTAATGTTGATTTTTGTAATACATCTGAAAATACTTAATATTTCCGAAAGAGTTATAGATGGGTATGGGACATGGTACATGAATTATGTATAGAATTTTCTGAAGAATCAAAAAAACTAAAAATATACAGTGGGTTGTATTTTGGATAAGAAAGTTGGTATCGGTCACTGTCACATGACACACCCTATATATATTTTTTTACGAATCGCCGTGTCCAAGCGTTTTTCCCAACACGCTCTCATTTATTTCGTTATCGAGTTTATTCCATTTGGCTGTTCCACACTGTATATCATCGAACGCTATATATGTAGGTGAGTGGATATCGAAGAGAAGAAGTATATCATGACTATCATTTGAGTTCGAATTGTTTTGAGTGAATTGAATTTTTTACTGCGAACTCAGAATCATGGCACAGCAGATTTGTTTTTACGATCATAGTCTACTTATGCAAACTTTCTCTGCATTTGGACGTTCTAGGAAATAGCGATATTGCGAAGTGACGAAGCATTGATATTGTATTCCATTTCTTTACCCTCACAGTCTCTCAAATTCTTCATTCCATTGTCAGTGTTTGTCAGAGGTTGTTTGACTTGTTTACGATTCCTCCGGTCATAGAATAATGATTATTCATAAGACTGGCGAGAGATATTGTATGAAATCTGGATTTTGGTGGAAACTTTGAAGTCTTCTTCAAGGAATAACAAACGAATGACTGGCATGACCTACTTTGGAATTTATGCAAATCATCGATTCGCAAGTTCGCCTGTAATGAAAGACGGTTGCTATCATATGATATATCATGGATTGAAGAAAATACCAAGCATCAAGCATGGATTATACTAGTGATGATGGTGATCTTGCCGCCTCAACTGTGTCTTTTACTATCGAGTTTTCTTGCAGATAGATCACTCTACGTGGTGGTAGACGGGGTCTCGTCTGATACAATGACGATCAATGCTGGTGTTCCACAAGGCTCTGTCTTGGCACCAACTTTGTTTTTGCTCCACATCAATGATTTGTTGAATGTGACCTCCAGCCCAGTTCATAGCTTTGCGGATGATAGTACACTTCATTCCGCCTTTTCCTCTAGAGCCCCTATATCATCCAATGAGGCCAGAGGTGCAAGGCGAAGTCAGGTTGATGCTTCAAATGAGGATCTGACAAGAATTCTGAAATGGGGATCTGAGAATCTAGTACAGTTCAATGCAACTAAAACTCAAGCTTGTATGTTCACCAAGAAGGCTGATCACACAATGTCCAATTTGATGATGTCGGGTACCACTGTTCCTATGGGGTCGTCAATATCCTTGCTGGGTGTCACCACCAACAGTGCTCTCTCATGGGACGATCATGTGAGGTCCATTGCGAAAACTGCTTCACAAAAACTCGGTTTTCTTTTCCGTGCGAAGAGATACTTCACATCCCAGCAACTGCTTATGATTTACAAAGCACAAATTTGACCTGTTCTGGAGTGAAATGTTCACATGTTTGGAGCTCAGCCCCCAAACATACGCTAAAACTCTTAGATTCAATTCAGAAGAGAGCTATTCGCCTAGTCGATGATACAACACTCACCAAATCATTGACCTCTCTAGATCTTCGTAGAAAGGTCGGCGATCTCTGCCTTTTTTATAGGTACTTTCACGGTCGGTGCTCAACGGAAATATCATCTATTATGCCACCACGCGCGATTCCTAGTAGACAAACCAGACGAGCTCAAGCTGGTCACCCCTACACTGTCAGGCTCGAGACCTGTCGAACATCGCTATACCAAGCATCATTCATCAATGGAACGGCAAAGCTCTTTGGTAATTCGATTCTGATCTTTCTTCAGATATATCAGCGCATTTTGCTATACAATGTGTATATAATCATTTGGGGAGATGTCAACATTTTTCAATGGCAAGTGGAAATCTTCTTCCAATCGTGCTCTTGTATCTCATAAGATTGACAAGAATCTGGTGATGGAGAAAAGATACAAGAGTC
The DNA here is from genome assembly GCA_963576655.1 of Gastrophysa polygoni. NCBI lineage: Eukaryota > Metazoa > Arthropoda > Insecta > Coleoptera > Chrysomelidae > Gastrophysa > Gastrophysa polygoni. The sequence goes on from OY755084.1 coordinate 1,876,681, forward strand.
TTCTGTTGCTGTTTCAATGCTCCTGCCAATCACTAGTATCCTTCATCCTAGTAAGAGATGACCCATGAAAATGCATCGCAAATTTGTATGTCAATTTCGATGTTCTATTTTTCGTGAAATATTCAAATAGAAAATAATGTACATGAATCATCTCACCTGCTATTAGCCGAAGCCATAGTACTAGAATCGACCACAGAAAGCTGGTTGGTAGCATCCGCTTCGTTATTGAAGTCTCCTCCCATATCAACCTCATTATTGTATGGATCCACGTCTTTGAATTCGAAATCTTCCATCTCTTCGTGCTGCTGATGATTATTGATGCCCGTAGAGGCACCTGATATCCCGGAGAACGTCGACAAGCCTTTGCCCACTATCTTTCCAAGGCCGCCAAGGAGGGAAGGAAGAAACATGGCGATCAGCACGCTTTTGACTAGTTGCGCTCCGATGAACACAGGAAGGAGAAGCTTTTTGAGGAACATCGCCAGGAAACCCATACCGAAGCCAGTCAGGAAGGAACTTTTGCCCGCTGCTGCAGTCGCAGCTGCAGCTGTGTCTTCTAGATAATAAAAACAGGGTTTACTTTCTCAACAGTTTCCCGTTGCGATACAAATAATGATAGCGCAATATCATTGGAGAAGATTAAAATGCATCATAAATCACACACGAGTTGAGGTTAAGATGTGCAGGAGGTTTCTTTTTCAGTTCACATAAGCTGCAGGAAAATCGAGTCACGAATACTAGATACCTCATCTATCATTTGTTATCACATTGAGGGGAGCTTCCAACATCGAATTTGTTTGTGGGCTCTTCTGTTCAGGAAAGTAGTTTTCAATCTAGATGTTATCCCACGATTGATATTATCAAATAGTGAGAGTGAAGCAGGATGGTCAATTTTACAGGTCAATAGATCGAAACCTCCGAACAACAAACCCACTAGAAGGATCACAAAACAAATATTCTGATGCTAACATGAATTCCCAGAATTATCATAATATTAGTACCCAATCGTCGCCAGTGTTGTCATATCCAATCGTCAAAAAGTGATGAATAGTCCATAATATTTAAAGTCCTTTATGAATTCATGTAGTTCAATGTGTCAAATATAATAATAAATTAGAAGATTGCTACATTATTCTGAGACATAGCAATTTTTCTTTCTTGGGGGCTCGAGAACCAGCTTAGGTATCATGAATACTTTTTGCTCAACGTTGCAACACCGCAATTTGATATTGACAGTCAACGGCGATTATTGCTTTGTTTGGTATCTGTCATTATTTACGTTTTGATTTATCGATATTATTCGACTTGTGTTCAGTTTTGTGTACTCAGAATTCCTCAGAAACTCAGTTTATTTCCCGTTTTGGTGATTTGATATAATGGTGAGACGTTGTGAGGTGTGTTAAAGACAATTTGAACCGGCGATCAAAACACGTCATTTCATAGGTTAGTTACCATTGTCGTGTCATTCGAGATTTTGAAGCATTTTCCCAAATGGAACGGATAAAAATGAATTTAAATTGAATTGATTAGATTATATTGATTATACCCATAGGTTAGCTAAGACAGTGTCTCGTCATTGTTCATTTTCCCACCAAGAAATGCTAAAAAATACCACTGAAATTGTTACGGATTTCCAATTCGGTTTCATCATGAATTAATAATAAATTCGACCCCCTCTGACAACACGGCACTAGTGCTGGGAGAATCAGCTCCTGCTATCCTTGTTTAGACAAAGATAGATACTATAGATGTTGCTTCCAAACAAACTGTATTGCCAGGGCTGTGGATTACTTATCTAGTCTGTTCAATGATCGAAGATCGAAACAGACACAATTCTCACTTATGTAGCGAATAAATGCAGAGCCTCTTGGAGGGTGAGTCTCGTCGATTTTTTTTTATCTGTGGACAACACGAACGGGAAACCTATGATGTTCGAGGAACATCGTGTCAGCCAGCGGTGGAATTTTGGGAAAGAAGGAAGGTGTTGGAATTTTTCTTGAATGTTTGGAGGTTGTAAGCATCAGGAAAGACTTCACTAGGCAAAGAATTCCACAACTTTGCCGTTCTATTGATGAATGATGCTTGGTATAGCGATGTTCGACAGGTCTCGAGCCTGACAGTGTAGGGGTGACCAGCTTGAGCTCGTCTGGTTTGTCTACTAGGAATCGCGCATGGTGGCATAATAGATGATATTTCCGTTGAGCACCGACCGTGGAAGTACCTATAATAAAGGCAAAGATCGCCGACCTTTCTACGATGATCTAGAGAGGTCAATGATTTGGTGAGTGTTGTGTCATCGACTAGGCGAATTGAATTGAATCTAAGAGCTTAAGCGTATGTTTGGGGGCTGAGCTCCAAACATGTGAGAACTCAGTAGCTATAAAAATCCCTCCCAGATTTCGTTGATAGCAGGGTCATGATATATGGGATTCCAATTCACGGACCCATATTCTGATTTTGATCTGACTAGGGATCTGTCTGGAAGAGGTCAACGAGAGGTCAACTCCTCACAATCCCTCAGAATCAAACCATGTGCTGAATTTCAAACTGAAATGATGTGGCAGTTAATTGAAAGTTTATGAACGAAGAAAACATCTCTATTCCTAATAGTGTCGGTTCTTCCTAAAACAACATTGTCTATATTTTAAAGGAATAACAACATGTTTGAGGCTTGATGACAGCATTTTCCATTCAGTAATGAAGTCGTTTTGCAGTATTGATAAGTGTTGAACCGATTTTGGCAATATTGATAATACACTCCAAAGAGTTGATGGATACTAAAAATAACAGAGGACCTAGATCAGACCCTTGAGGGACTCTTGGACGGACCTTCCGAAAAAGATAACTGATAGGAAACCATTGGAATGAACAAACTATTCGTATTGATTGAGAATGAATCCATTCGGATACTCAGAAGTGATATTTCTTGTAGATTGATAGATGCGGTTTTACAAAAATCCAGTCTCAGACAAGCCTCCAAGATATCAGCAAAGTGTTTCAATGAAGAGCGATCTCAAGATTTATGAACAGCACAAACTTATGAACTCGTCTAGGCTTCCAGAAAACCAAAGAATTAAAAATCTGTTACGGAAGATTCGCAGAGGGCAGACTAGTTCTCTCAGATTTTTTTCATCAGAAAGGATACGGTACTCCATCTGACGACCAGAGTGAGGAATTGCAAGAAGTAGACCATAACTAAACCAAAGTTCGTCGATAGCACCCCCTACAGTGTTAGGGATAGAGATGAATCGAGATGATTCTTAGTACATCTCGAGTCTCACCTGCTGGAGTAGATGACAGGAACCTAGCAGCTTCCTGGACGTTCACAAGTATCACGTGACCATCAGTGAATCTCCCCATCCTCTTCCCGAAGTAGTCCTCGAGGCTTTCCTTGCTTCTAGCAGCATCACAAGGCTCTTCTTCGTCTTCCGAGGTACTGTTTGTTGTTCTCTCTATCCGCACCCCTGGCAAAATTTTGAACTCGTCGACGCTGAACACCCTGTCCACGTAGTTCTTGAGTTCTCTGTCGAGGACGCTCTCATCTCTCACAAGCTCTGTTCTGCAGGATTCAACTACAGAAGTGCTGAGTAGTAGAAGAAGGATGGTTTCGAGGAGGTAGCTACTGGTTTGGGACCATTTTGTGTCCATCACGTGGCGATCATACCGTACAACTGTGGAAATGAATTGATGATTGAATGAACGATCAAATTTTATCTCTTAGCAAAACTGGATCAGTCAAAAAGAGCTCACGAAACTTCACGTAGCATGAGAGAACTGAGCTTCGGAGCTAGGTTCGTGGAGTTAGATCTAGTCTTCTTCTTCAGTTCCACAACATTTTCATCTGTTACTATTTTCCTCATATGATCGAATAAAAGTTGTCCGCAAACTTGAAATTTCACATTCCAGTGAGAATGACCATCATTATCTGAAGTGCTGTATTTCGATAATCATCAAATTCACAAACTTGTACTTCAATTCAAATTTTGAAAAATTTGGTCTGTTTTGGAGAGTGATCAAATGATTTCGAAAATGTAACCATTAATCCATTTGCCCATATTACATCCACAGAAGAAGATTGCAGACCATTCTATTAATCACTTGGAACTTGGATGTTTTCTCTGGATATAGAAAAAAGAAACCCTGATATATTGACACAAGCTTTCCTACACTTCAGAAGAAAACTGTGTCAGATTATTTTATCCTGCTCGTGGGGTATAATGAAATCGGTGGGAAAAAATAAAGCAAATTCAGGATAGCCTGTTTTTGCTCCATCCAATCGAGAATTCCAAAGACTGATATGAATCAAAAATTCCTTTCCAAATATCCATATCTTTTCTTTCAAAAAATTTAATTGTGAAGCTGCTATCTGAAAAGGGATTCAATCATTGTCAGACATTCAGTGAGATGAGAAATTCTACCACTGAGACGGCCATTGGCGTCCTAGAAATCCAAATGGAAAAAAATCCTATATCACTCAATATACATATTTTACAGAGCATGAATCTAGCAGTTGTGAGCCTACAAAAGAGTCAGCAAAATAAAATAACAGATACATGTCCTTTCTTGTAAATGTCTAAGAATGATCCAGTTAGAACGACTGGTACAGTATATTTGCGGGTGCTCCTATTTAGTCATCCTCTTTCTGGATCCTAGGGTATTTTATGAAGTATTCGGAAGTACTGATCTATCCCAGAAGCCTTCCTTGCACTGCATGGGACGAGTCAATTACTTTCATAGAATAAATTTCGTCATATATATCATATATCTCATTTCTATATGTTTCATACATTTCTGTTCAAAGTGATCCATGCACTGGAATAATGCAATCAGGCTATGTTGACGAAATAGGGTGAACACATAATATAGCAGGACGAAATAGAGCGGAATGACAGCGTAGGGAATAATAGCATGATTCAATCTACTCCAGCATAGTTCTCTACAACCCTGAGCTGTAAACTGTGCCTGTATAATCATTTCAGCATCAAGCATAGTCGATCGAGGAGTTCATACAAAAACCAAACAAACTGCAAAAAGCTCTCTGCTTGGTCGTACATCCAGGAAAACATTCCTGACAAATGAACACACATATTTCTGAACTTCTCAAGATTTCTCGTCCACGTGGGTACCACTCAACATTCAAATCCCTCAAAGGCATGAAATTCCAAGGTGCTCCTCCAAATGTCATTACAATGTTGATCGACTCGATGAGATTTTCGCATGGACGACAATGTCCGGTTACAGACTCGATCACTTTTGGATGGAGGAATCGATCGACGAAACTGAACTGGGGCTCTCGATTCATGGCCAGATTGAAGGCTATGAATTGCGAATAATTGAAATTTCACTGATCCATCGTATCAGTTTCATCTCTCGGATAAACTCCGTGATGTCAGACCTTACAAATTCATTTATGAAGTGGAATTGCTATTCGAGAAACAAAATTTTGACAAGCGTGGCGTTTCGTGATGTTTTTTCTTCGAGTAGAACACCCTGTATATCTCAAAATACTCACTGGAATATCATTCTTTCCTGTTTTTTGTTACGAGTTGGCGTTGTCAACTCATGACCGTTTTCTCGAAAATGCAGACATATTTTTCAGAAAAGTCGACTTCTTTTATTCTCAGGAATTCATCCAAATTTCGACATTCAGTTTTGAATTTTTGAGTCTAATGATCAAACTTCAAGATTGGTCAGTCAATCGTTTATCATCATGATTAATCTAAATCGCAAATGATGGAACACAAAATAATTGAAGTGGACGAAACAAGTCCCGACGGTCATTTTTCTGATGATTTCTCTCTCACCCAGTGTAAGATGAATGGAAAAAGGTAGATTTCAACTTGGTTTATTTCTATTTTCACTGTGTTCGTCAATTATCCAGAAATGTCAACTCATCATCTCTCTGTTCAATTGCCTAGATTCACACTATACTAATTCTATGAATGATTCCATTCTTTCGTGGGAAATAAGTCATGGAATCTCATCGACTACTGACCTTCCTTCAGGTACCACCTAATCCAAAGCTGGCTCAGTTCCACGATCGCGGAAATCACGAGAATTGTAGCACGCGCGCGGTTCACAAACTTCGATAACAAGTCGAGGACAAACGAGAATCGTTCTTGCAGTACCTGCTAGACCCAACACTGAATCGATCGGCGTGGCTTTCGGTCGAGCAGAAGACGTGCGATGATGGTACCAGAAGGGAAACCAGGTCAATGGGTCACTGGTCCGTGACGATGGCACTGCCCACTGGGTACTGCCACTTGGAATAGTCAGAAAACCGGTCGGATATTCGGTCGATATCAGTCGTTGGAAATTTTGGACTTTCTTTCGACTTTGGCCTGTGGGCATACGTACAAGTGATGGATTTTTCACTTTTTTCTGTGCTAATCGTTGGTGCCAATTGAATTCATCAAACTATTGGGGTCATTTACATTTTATCTAGATAATCAAATTCTTCTTGGCAATCAAACACAATCCTGCACAATTGAATCACTGCTATCCAAACTACAACTTTACATGTTTTCAAAGTCTAGGTTGACTCTTAGTCAACGGGGATGGGGTGAATTCCAGAATATCACTGATGGTATAACGCAAGGCTCAGTTCTGGGACCGATTCTCCTCTTACTATATCTATATGATCTGGTAACAGTGAATTGAAGTGATGTTCACACTTTCTGCTGATGAAACCATCATCCTATGGCGTGGGATTGAGATAGAAGATCTCGAAAACAATATTGCTCGTGATGTTAGTCAAGTAACACGAGTATACAGGGTGTTCCGATGATCATGTTACAAACTCCTAGGGTAGATAAAACACACGAAAATAAGAAAAAAAGTTCATGTGAACATGGGTCCGGAAACGCTTCTTCAGGGAGCTAGGGCCCTTCGAAGATGACCTTCAAAAACTACTTTTCGTTTTATAGCTTTGGTACTACTGCAGCTATCGCAACCAATTTTGGGACATGAAATCTAGTTCGTAGGTTCATCAGTTTGAGCCTTCCAGATTTTGTCACCTACAACCAGGGGCGTACACACCAGGGGGGTATTTGGGTAAATTTGACCCTACTCCTCTTAGGCTTCAATTTCTTACCACTAATTTATTATTGATTGGACTTAGCCATTTTCGGAGGAAACGGTGACAGATAGCGATTTTTACAAGAGTACCTTTTTTATGTAAAAGGCATTGGAGAATAATAATCAGATATAAAAATGGTAAGAAATTGAAGCCTAAGAGGAGTAGGGTCAAACTTACCCAAATACCCCCCTGGTGTGTACGCCCCTGGATAAAGGTGACAAAATCCGGAAGGCTCAAATTGATGAACCTACGAACTAGATTTCATGTCCCAAAATTGGTTGCGATAGCTGCAGTAGTACCGAAGCTATAAAACTGAAAGTAGTTTTTGGAGGTCATCTTCGAAGGGCCCTAGCTCCCTGAAGAAGCGTTTCCGGACCCATGTTCACATGAACTTTTTTTCTAATTTTTGTGTGTTTTATCTACCCTAGAAGTTTGTAACATGATCAACGGAACACCCTGTATATTGTTCGGTTCTTGTTTCACAGAAAATGGTGTGAGATACATATGCGAGTCAGAATTTCGGGATTACTGTGAATCCCATTTGTAAAAACTGTGGGAAATTCTTAGGGTACCTTGTATAGTCCTTCTGAAACCTTAAATACACGAAATAAATAAAACATTCTGGCTCTGGAATGAATATTGTCAGAATATACAATACCAGAAGTAATAATAATGTGCCCTTACCAATCACAGAACTAGCCGAAACAACATTTTTCTTGATGTATGAAAGCAATAGAATATAGAACCACCTACCCATGAACTTCAAGTATATACCAGAATTTTAAATAGATCAGGAAATGAGTGGAAGAGATTTTTCTGCAGAAAGTATGAAGGAATTTTACAATGATCACTTGTACCTCAGTTATCTCGCGAGTCTTCAACCTTGAATTCATAGTTATTTGATTTCTTTTTCATGAATAATGTTCTCATGATTCTATGGAACTTGTCTGCTTCGTCAATAAAGATTAACAGATTAGTTTGACAGTTAACAGATTAGTTGAATTTTCACTGGTTGAAACTGATTGAATTCACTTGACCATTGGGAAATCCTTTCGAGTGGTTTTGGATGATTAAATTTCTCTTGGCATTCCAAAAGCTTCAGAAGACAGTGCAATTATTGCTTACTGAACATGCCGATGCTGAGATTTTATGAGCGATCTCAATTAATTGAATTCCTCTTGACATTGTAACAGTTCAGTTTTCGATAACCAATACCTACTGACTTTGAGTATTTAATTATTGGAAAGATATTTTAGGGTAGTCTCAGAGAATTGAATTTCTCTCGAACTCGAAGCAATCTAAGCGTACATCATTCGAATTTTCGCTCATAAAAACTCAGTTATCTTGCATGACCATTGCGAAGATAAACAACATATGCAGACGACCTTTGTTCGAGTATTCTTTTCTCGAATAACCCTCATATCTAAAATCTGAAACTATTATAAAAAAACAAATATGTTTCATCATTATATGTCAGTATATTCATCGAAGAATTAGGTCCACCCTGTACAGTTTTCACTGCCGACACCTACACAATGCTAATGATATGTCAACTGAGATTCAACAAAAAGGAGGTTACACGTTTACTCTTGAATCAAGGTCGCTGGGAAAGAGAATTTCACTATACATAGGACATTCGAGATCACATATGAATGTCAGATATTTTATTATACAGACAGAGGAATCCATCATGGGTATATGTATTTTTGGTGTCGATTCGTTTGTAGAGAAAAACTTGTTTTGTTTTTTCCGTGGTGAATTTTTTCGATCACATAATGGATGAATGTGGAATTATAAAGGTAATTGTGGAAAATAAAGAGGATAAAGCACGAGAAGAGGTGGGTAGGTACCTAACCTAACATACCCACCTACTCATACGATCTGAACATTTGGTTTACTAAAACTATCGATGAGGTTGATGATAATATGAGTTGTAGATTGTACATGCTATCTTGAGTACAACAATCTTATTCAGACACAAAAATTGAATCATATGAATCTTAATTACTGCAAATATCATAATCGTCATGTTTCAGAAGTTCGATAACCAGTTCCAATTGCTTTCGAGATGATACATCTGATTCTGCATACGTACTTTTTTTAGAAATATTGAATATTGGATATATCAGTGATTAATTTTCCATTCAATCTTTTTGAGACCATGTGCTGCTTCATATCATAAAGTTATTGAAGATATCCGTTTCCAAAGACTCATATATTTTCAGAATCTGAGAACACTCTTACCATCAACAACTGATGAAGAGTTCGAGCATGTCTTGATGTGGATGCAATTTACCAGACAGAGGCTAAAGAAGGATTACTGATCGATTTACTACAGAGATGTCAAGGGCATTTTTCGAGGTCAAGATATAGCCATGACCAACAACAAATAGGTATTTATCATCTCACACAAATGATGGTGATTTCGAACATGTGTATTTCCTTCAGAACAAGTTCCAAAGCTAGTTCATCGTACGATAAATAGTTGAGTATTATAATCATGCCGTAGCACGCGTCTGGAATTCGTAATTTTGTCGACATACACGTGGATTAGTGTGACAACAAGAGCGAGTAAAGCCGAACCCCATCAAATTATACTAATAACTTCGAGGATATCATAATTTCCTTCGGTAGCATGTCGGTGAACATGCGATATCATGGCCAACCCTCTGCCTATAAAGATGCCCCGTTTAGATATATCAGTATGAATTCTTAACAAAATTATTCTGTTCTATCGACTAAACAAATTTAGAATTTTCGCATGTGTGATCATTAAGAACTGCCAAACTCATCATCACTTTCATTATATTTTTTCAGAGCTGGTGTTCGAATACCGTTATTTGAACTACAAACTTTCGGTTTAATTGATGAAATGACAACCTTATTTGCTTGATGACCTGGTATAGAACATTCAATTGATACGACCTATCTGAAAATTAAACACTGACACTAATGAATGACTATTGAAAATGCAAAGTATTCGAATAAGGAAATAGTATACTGTTCGATGAGCAACTTGAGCTGTATAAGATTGCTGCATATCGTGCGAGTGAGAAATGAGCATTTTGTGTGAGTTATTCACTATATATTTTCTACGGCTTTGACACATAATAGCGAAAGAATTTTTCAACAGAGATAACTTCAACCTCACTTTCTGGTTTGGGCGCAATGTGCGAAGTATTTGAAATTTGACATTCCATATGTGTGACCCACTTCATTCAGAACCAACTCCTTGAATAATTCCGATTTTTTTTTGGAGAATCTATAGTTATACTATATAATGGTGTATCAAGACTCGTAATTCATTCTCAAAGCACACTATGATTTTTTTTTCAAGTCTAAAAATGGAACAATAATCCTATTGTTGTTTTTTTTTGTAGGAGAGAATGCCAGTTTTTAGAATTCATCAACAATCTCTCTGTAAGATAGAGTCGAAATTTCACTCATGTTTCATATTTGTAATTGATGAATTCTTCTCGATTGATGTCAGATAATATCTACAATTACGCTATTTTGAGTCTCGAAAATAAATGAAAGCATACTTTGGAAATTTCTGGAATTGTCCAAAATATTAGGTAATGATTTATATTTCAAAATGGTCAGAATCTTTGTCAACAAAGATATCAAATCTTTGTTGACAATGAATATTTCAGTTCAATTTGGACGACAGTTTTGTTCTGAAGATTCTGAGCAATCAATTGAATTGGGCTGTTTTCAGAATTGAAAAATAGATCATAGTTTGTTTCGAGAATCAATTCTTCGTCATGAAATTCCATTCCAAAGTGAAACTGATTCTGTACTATTTTTTTCAAATTGTTTCAAAAAATGAAGAAATAACTGTTGTGGTTCCATGAAAAGTGGGCCACACTGTATAAATGATGACGAGACAAATAACTCTTTGTTCTTCAGCTGTGTAAATGAAAGTGGAGGGATACAATATGCCTCTATGTTTTGTCAAAAATACTTGAGGGACAGATATGTTGTATTATAACCGCAGAAAAAAAGGTATCTTGTTACAAAACACAATCTTTCTGCGGAAACTCACCACTTTCCTTTCATTCAGTGATGCAGTTGAGTACAAAACACATCTCAAACTGACTTACCCATCTTGTTTCTTGTGACTATGGCGAATATTAAAGAGATAATGAAGCGATATAAGTAAGCGACGAAACCCCAAACTTTTTTAATAATATACAACTTTTCATTGGGAAACTCCACGAGGAAGAAAATGGAACTCTTGTGAACACTCGCGAGTGAATGAGATAGTTGCTTTTTTAAAGCCCACAAAATTGAATTCTCTTTGGATTTTAATATGATTTTGCGGGCCAAAACACGATGAGTTTGAAAACAAAAAGTTTTGAGGTCGGTTCGTATCTTTTGTCAATTCTCAAAAGTACGATCATTTCGAAAGATATATCACTTATACTTCACTGGGAAAATAAATACAGGAGACTATGTAGGTAACTTTTATTATTCCAATATACATTTCTTTCAGCTTGTTCTAGTCTTCGTTGTATCAGCACAGATTGAAAACACCCTCCTTCAAAAATACGAATATATCCTCATAATATTCAATATGCATCCGACAACGTTGATAATGTTGAGGATAATAATTCCGGAACACAAAAGAATTATTGAATACTGGTATCAAATTGTCGTGTTTATTTCCAATGAATCAATAACATTATTTCTTTGACGTTCATTGTGTTCTTCAAGGTCATCCATATATGGAATTCTATATGCGAGAACCCCTATAATGAATTTCCTTCAGTAAAGCAGAATGTTCAAACATCACGAAATGAATAAGGGAAGAAAATGAAGCTGGAATTCAAGAGATCGCTTCAAAGTAAATCGAACATAAATAAGTTGGAAAATATACAACCCCTTCAAAGGTTGTTCGTTCCTAAGGAGAGTTAGTGAAATACAAGATATCGCGAACCAACTCCGACTTCAACATTCGCAAATATTTCCAAATCGAGAAAATTTGTGGGTACATAGATATATCCAAACATACATATCCCTCTGACATGTTATCAACGCTTAATTGATATCCGTTTGCATGATCAAGGAACTCATATTCTCATGATATCGTAGACAAAAGTGATGGATGCTAGTGTACCAATAACTTTCATTTCGACTCTGTTTGTCACATTCCATATCAATTATTTTAAGAATAGATGTTATGGAAGATGAAAACATGGTAAGTTTCCAAAATGTTCGAGACGATGTGATGAGTAAACGACAGTACATGATACCATTTCTAGCAAAATTGCTATCATGAATATTCATGGTGAATAATACAAAAAAGCCAAATGGAGATTCAAGTGATCCTCCAATATGTCTTCTGATTAATGATGATGATTTCCTAGCAAAAGAGGGTTATATTTGAAACATTGAGGATGATATAAATGTTTTTGATGAATCATTTTGTTGAACAATCGATCCAAATAGACCTGATGAACCACTATTGTTCCACTGTAAATGATAATATGACATATGATAGTATACCTCCGACTGATTTTGGATAAATATAAATATTAGTATAGGGTCATCCAACTGAGATCCAATACATACGTGAATATACCTTGTCTCGTCCGAATTCGATCGAAAAGAATTGTTCCGAAACCCGCCCGCACTGAATTCACACCCTCTCGCTACACCCCTGCCTCGTCACTTGTCCTTCCATGCGCACCGCACACTTCTTCAACAGCTAGCACTTTGTCAACACTGTCATATCCGTGCTTACAGTGTTGCCCTGCTGATACTCCATGGCGCCTGTGACGAGATCAGGCTTTTCTCTGCCAGCCGCCTTCTGAGAGCTCTTCCTCGAATTGAGCTTCTTCGTCTCATCCCCTGCGATGTCTTGGACGGTCTCTATGCACATGATGTCCTTGAACTCCTTCCAGAAATTCTCGTTGAGGCAGCCGTAGAGGACGGGATTGGAACAAGCAGACGACATGCCCATCATGTGACAAACTGCATAGCAAATCTGAAAGACATAGTTCATCAGTCAACATCGACATCACCTTCTCATCCCTAGAGGTCAGCCTACTTAAGGTCCTGGAGCACACCCGACTAGAGCGGAATGCAATAGCAAATAGACTCGCGAAAAAGGTGCTGAAACACCACTCAATGGACCTGAACAGCGAAAGAAACAGCAATAATTGAATGACTGATCAACGAAATGGATCTTCGAAAATTCAAGTACTGGAAGTATTTCTGATAACTTTATTCTATTCTATTCTATTCTATTCTATTCTATTCTATTCTATTCTATTCTATTCTATTCTATTCTATTCTATTCTATTCTATTCTATTCTATTCTATTCTATTCTATTCTATTCTATTCTATTCTATTCTATTCTATTCTATTCTATTCTATTCTATTCTATTCTATTCTATTCTATTCTATTCTATTCTATTCTATTCTATTCTATTCTATTCTATTCTATTCTATTCTATTCTATTCTATTCTATTCTATTCTATTCTATTCTATTCTATTCTATTCTATTCTATTCTATTCTATTCTATTCTATTCTATTCTATTCTATTCTATTCTATTCTATTCTATTCTATTCTATTCTATTCTATTCTATTCTATTCTATTCTATTCTATTCTATTCTATTCTATTCTATTCTATTCTATTCTATTCTATTCTATTCTATTCTATTCTATTCTATTCTATTCTATTCTATTCTATTCTATTCTATTCTATTCTATTCTATTCTATTCTATTCTATTCTATTCTATTCTATTCTATTCTATTCTATTCTATTCTATTCTATTCTATTCTATTCTATTCTATTCTATTCTATTCTATTCTATTCTATTCTATTCTACTCTATTCTATTCCAAGAATAGAATTTGCTCTCCAATGGGAGTCCTGTCAGGACATTGTCGTTTGAGAGGACATCTGCAGAAGATTCTGTGTAGCAGGCAGAGTGCAGATTTTGCAAGGAAGAGGACGAAACCTCCATGCACATCCTCTCGAATGCTTCTCGAATGAATTTCTTCAATGATATCCCACATCCTGAATTTTCTGAGCTATGAACTGGGGAGTCCTATGACGCATCAAGAGGGGACATAATAACAACATCCAAGGACTCATCTTTATCTACCACTGGATCATAAAATCCATGATTTTACCATAGTTATTCGAAAACATCCGTGGCTCTGTAAACAATCTATAGTATCATAATCAGTTGGAAAATATCATGGATAATCATTGAGTGGGAATTCGATTCAAACTTGACAACTTCAAATTATATCAAATGGCTGTTTCATGTCGTTTCACGTGGAAGCCATAGGGAATACTTGAGGAAAATTCATCAAACTTCCAATTATTATTCCTATAATTTCAATTTTGAATTCGACTTGGAGATGACTGGTGCTGAGTCTATTCTGAATTATATAAATTCAATGGAACATATCGATATGATAGAGAATGACACATTGAAAATATATATTATCGATGTTCATCGTGATCGACGACGGTGAGTTTACTCAAACTTCGAATTGTACGACCGAAAGTTTTCGAAACAACTTCGTATTTGCATGACCAAATTTGTTTGCACGAGTGAAGACTTTTCCGAATAGTTGGATTACGGCAAAAAGATGCGAACAAGAACACACGACCTTATATATATATATATGACGCTCATAATGGCGGGAACAGTAGTTTCTAACCTAACATCGTGATCCTAACTCTAAGACACAGAACACAAAAATTGACAATAACATGACAGCAACGGATCGATACCAACTTAAAATATAGCGCCAAATTCAAACAGTAGAATTGATACTACATTATCGAATATCATATATTAAATTATATATTATCGTGAGTTATTTGGAACATTTATTTCGAAGGAACTGCCTTTTGAATTTGAAGGGACTTTCGAAGGGAGTTTATATGACTGAGTTTCCTGAATATATATCTCATCAAGTTTCCATCTGAATCTTTTCAGGAAGTTTTCCAACAGATATTCATCTAAATATATTTCAATATTCGCAGGACTTAATTATGTTATTCAGTTTCTTGAAACTGCATGAGGTATTCAAATGAAAGAATTTCAATTCAGAGGCCAGAACTTCAAATAATGTTCTGAATTGAAAGATACATTCTGGAGCTGGGAGCGGAATCAATAAATAAGGAAAATTCGATTTGAATAATGGATAATAACAGTAATGATAATGATAAATCATATTATTCCGAACGAAATATGGAAAGAACATTGTTCATGATATAGAATAAATGATGAAGAATGAATGACATGAAATGATTATCAATGATGAATGAACAAACAAGAATACACAATATTATGTATCATGATTCACTCACTGATGAACTTCCAATGGTCATCAATAATAGGATAATATTATGAAAAAGTATCCGGTAATGGTTACATTTTTTGAGAACTTGTTTGTTTTGTAACAAAGCAGTGAAATGCCAAACATTCTCAATAAATCGGCATGATAATGATAGTGGACAGATTAATGAAGAGCCAATCAATCCTTGCTGAATTGTGTTGTCTGGCAACCCTACTCCAAACAGAGATTAACGAGATTCGTAAAATCCTCAGGGACTGAAACGTATCTTCTTTTCAGCATGGCAGTTGATTCGTTGAATATGCTGATATCGGTATAATTTCGGATTTTCAGCACAGTGTTGGATCGGAAAAAATCCTGGATTCCTCTGTGAAAAATACAGAAAAATCCTCTTATTCAATTCATGTTTTGTTTGTTGAATATATTTAACTGCTGCTTGTCAGAATAAGATGTCACGCTGATGGAGTGTTTTCAAATTGATACATGTAGATCACCTGATCTCACTAACCACCTCACTCGTCTCGAAATTCTCACATAGCTACGATTCCAAAACAACTCCCATTGTCGTTCAAACACCAACTGTATCTTAGTAACGAAGCTCTAATAGTATATTACATAACTAGTGTGGAAAAAGGACATACTTCGCAAGTATAGTTATTCAGCACACTTTAAGACGAGTCATGTACACTATTTTTCCCACGACCATGATTCATCATTATCCCACTCTCCATTGTTGTTCATTGAAATTTCACGGAATACACCTACTCGAATTTGAAAGTTATTCAAAGTCTTGCTCACCGTGGAAAGTTATACCAGGCAACCCAAAATACAGCAGTCAGGAACAAGAGAGTCCCAGCAGAGTGGCTTTTGAAAGTTTGAGAGAGAAAATGGATGTGTCCGCCTATGAATTGTTACAAGTTCGGTAATCTTCGGATATTTCAGCTATCATCTTTGGTGAGCAACTTCACTCAACTGAGTCATCGTCAACTATTTTGTTTGTCATTGTGATGAAGGTATATTGTTTATAGTATAAAGTCTGTCTTCTGTGGGTCCCTGGTCACTCAGGAGTACCTGGTAATGAAATGGCCGACAGTCTGGCCAGGAAGGGTGCGGAGGGCTCAGTGATTGGCCCAGAGCCAATACTGGGGATCACTCGATCCTGGAGCAATTCTAGAATAGCGGGAATCCTGATGAAGAGATTTCAGAATAGCTGGGCGGAGGCTCCAGGAATGAGGCAGTCCAGACTCCACATAGGAAATCCGTCACGAAGACAGACAAATGCACTCCTGGATTTGAACAGGAGAGAGCTGAAATAGGTGGTGGGGCTCCTGACAGGGCACTGCCCCTTGAACAAACATCTCAACACGATCGGAATTGTAGAAGATCCTGAATGTAGATGGTGCCTTGAGGACGAAGAGACTTCTACTCACATCCTCACTGAATGCCCGGCGGTGGTAGCAGCAAGGGAAATACATCTTGGGGGCAGCATCCTGAACCCAGAGGATGTGAAAAAGATTCGGCCAAGGAAAATGGTATCTTTCGCCCGCGAAATTGGCTTTCTCCACGGCTGACTTACGATCCCAGTAGTTGTGGGTGCACAACGGGCCCGAAGAGGTGGCCTAAGTGCGTTAGGTCTCAGACCGCCCACTTTCTTACATTACATTACATTACATTACAAGGTATATTGTTTCCTGAGTATTTTTTTTCAATTCGAGATCAAAATCAGATGAAAAGGAAGGTTATGGTATCATCACCAGATGCATGTCGAAAAAAGGAGGTCGTGGATTCAATCATTTCCGGAAAGGTTCGGATCCAAAATCAATCTGAAATATAGGTACCATTTGTGATGATACCAGCAGTGAAATTTCTAGGCGGAATATAATCACATTCATCGATCACTGCAAGCGTGCATTCTTCAAATATTTCCACACTAGTTCGTTCTACTTTCGACTCACCTGTTGCCGTAAGGAAATGGGATACTTTCTAAATGAAAAATCAATGTTGGAAGCGAAGCCCAAGTAACAGATACTCGTGTTACATAATGAACGCAATTGGCCCTAGACTCGCACCTTGCGGTACACCACTTCGGACTCACCATCATCGGTTGCGAGGTGAAAGATTGACTTGTCGATAGATCGGCAATCAAGTTGAAAACGTTCAAAGGCAGCCAGCTCACGCAGAAAATGACAGCAATCGATCCCAGCAGGATGTTGGTCCTTTGAAGACGTCTGCCTCGCAACTGTCTTCTGTTTTTTTGGGTATTGTCCTCGGTGCTCACGAAACCAGTTGCGAAACGGTATCGCAGCTTATAAGAGATTCTAACATACGCGGCCTGGAAATAATATATTGTGTTTACTGTCAGCATCAACAATCCATAGATTCGCGGATGGAAGTTACACCCATCTACGTATGAAATAGATATTTACGGTACTAGTCTGGTGAGTACACTTTTACAGTACGAGTGAGATGTTGACGGGCGAGGCGCAAGCCGAGTCCGGAATTTCGAAACGAGTACTGTAAAAGTTTACCGGACGTGTGACGTATAACATTTTATTTCATACTGCTACAAAACGAAAATGAACAGTGAAAAATAAAATATTGATCTTTGTTGAAGTGCTACAACAACAAAATTGGAATGTATCAGCAAGTAGCAACTCCCTAATAAATAATTCATCCAATGGAGCTCCTGGTATCCATATCCATGGGAACGAAAATTCAACGGTTAATATTAATATTAGCAATAAGTAATTTCTGTGTATTGTTTTGCTGTTGAATTCTTAATGAATGTATTCATGCTTTTGACGCATAACTGAGTTTTCAATATTTACAATCCGGTAAAATTTCATTACGGGATAGTAGCACGTAATGAAATATTACGTGCGCCTATCCTGTAAAAGTCTATTTTCCGGATTGAAATCAGGTACGTAAAGGTATGTTCTATGATGCAGTATGAAATAAAATGTTTTTATAACTCAGGAAAGGATAGTCGGATGCATGTGAGGACTTCCTGTCAGGGTTTTTGTCAGAGAATACAATGTTCTTTCGAATTATGGTTCATACATTCTGGAACTATTAGCGTGTGTAGTGTGTTGTGCGTATTATATATATGGAAATGTTGGCTGGTATGCAGAGAAAAAACCATCACAATTATGATACTAGGAGAAAAAAATATCGTCCTTGTCCCAGAAATTCTTTGTTATTTTGTGAAAAATCTCACACAACTCGCCGGACTCAGGTTATTCCAAATATTACCTGATGAATATGAATTGTTGAGTGAATGTGACCAATTCAAGAGGAGGGTTAAATTTATGATATTCGGAAAAATCCAATGAAGAATTGAAAATTTTATTGATTATTTCGAATAAGACGTGTTCAGTGTTAATAGCTCTCATTATTGCATTATTGGGGTCTTAGTTTTCATTCAAAAGGGAGTTCTTCTACAATACACTCACGAATTATTCGACCTCTCTAGGACACCTTTCGGTGTTCAACGGAAATCTCGTCTACATACCAAGTAGACAAACTAGACGAGCATCACCTTATCAAGCCAGAGATCTGTCAAACTTCGCTCCACTAAGCATCTTCCATCAATAGATCGTTAAAATTGTGGAACTATCTGCCTAGTGAAGTCTTTCCTGATGCTCACCACTCCAAACCGCGACCCTCTCCTCCACTGGCGCGAATGATGTTCCACAAACATTTCAGGTTTTCCCATGAAAAGTTAATCGCATGAACTTTCACACCACTTCACAGCTTCAAAGCGATCGTTTTCAAATCGAATCAGAGAAGATGCAAAGCAAAGCTGATATTACATGTTTACAAAGGGAAATGAAGGAAAATTTGAATCAATTGTGAATGGTCCTTCGACTCGAACAAAAGGCAATGTGATTTCATTGGGACTATTGTTCTTTGAATCGTCCATGTACCTTCTCGATGGATCTGATTGCAAAACGATGAAAGGAAATGCACTCTTCATTTTTCTTTCGAAATTACCCTATCCAATAACAACTGAAACGAATAACAGTTCAATAAAGAAAACAAAAATATTCGTTCTCAGTGGGATGCAATGAATATTACTGTACCATTACTCACTGAAAATATACTTGAAATTTGGTATTGTCCTTTTTGGGTCTTCGGAAGTACCAATGAAAATATTGATTAATTTCTTCTCTTGTCTCTAAGTGGAATGAATCGTATTCTTCCATATATCTTCCCAAATCGTCAGAAGTTCGCATATTTCTCAACTGCCTTCTCTTGGGCTTCTACGCAACTTCGCCTCCATTCGAATTCGAATCCATGTATTGAAATTGTAACACCCTGTATGAAAATCGAAACATCGAGATATCATTCTGAACAAGTGGATCACGGTCCTTGTCACGTCAATCGTGTTTGTTTTCCAACTGTGTTTATTTTCCATTTTATCACATTTTTTTTATGAATTTTCAAGCAATAATGATCTCACTCTTATCATCAACTGAATGCTTTCAATGAACGGTGAGTATTTTCATATAGTAGCGCGCCATCATGTAGTTACAAACGCAGCAAAAATAAATCGCTTGTGATTTCAGTGTTATGCCGATCAAGACTGTGTATCAATATCCGCCAATTTTTACATGTTCATACTACTTTATTTTGCCACTAGTATCATTACTTCGATATAATCTATAATTGGAGGGAGCAGGATTGAAGAAATAGAAATAGATTTCGCTAATTCGCTATCATGTGAGCTGATCATAATGAAACACTTTGACATCTTCAGATCCGCAGATAGAAGTCTTCCACTATGGAGAATAACATCATCCCGAGTTATTGACGAACAGGTTGAAAGGTATGGGTCCCGAGTGAGATCCCTGTGGCACGTCAGAAGTATCGGATGGACCTTCCACCACCGAAAACACCCTTTATAAGCATTTATCTGTATGTTTCTGGTTATCACCAAAAGGTTCTTAAAAAAGAATTTATTTATTGAACACAAAAATATCGAACTTTCATTCGAGAGCAAAAATACAATTCGTCTTTACTGTGTGAAGTCTATGTCAAATCTGATGAGAATCGGTCGGAGAATGTCTCGTGTCCTGGAAGGTGTAAGATGATTCTGCATCCGTCAGCGTTCTCAGCATATCCCGTGAGAACATGGTAGCTTATGGTGTTCTCATACATAATTTTATACTCACAGACACGATGATGATGGGTAGAGTGTACTGGAATATCAACGAGAATATGGAGTAGTACGCTCTTCCGTGCTCTATGGGCCAATTTTCAATGCAGAAGTTGATGTTGAGGCAATCGTTGCCCAACGGAATCGTGTGATGGATCAGGTGTCTCACTATGAAGAGGGGTAGTGCTAACAGCAGAGCTACTATCCATATCAGTAGAAGAATCAGAGCTGCGCCGAAGAGTTGGAGGCTCTCTTTTGTCGGATATACTATCACCTGCGAATGTCTTGAATTGAAGCCTGAAAGTTCGTTGCTTCTCCCCCGTACCGTCTTCATCTTTCATGTCATAAAAATATTTTGAGAACATAGATCAGTAGTACTAGGGATCTCTTCAATTTTCTTTCAGATTTATTTATACAGAGTAAATCGAGAAAGTACACCGATTTGAAAGTTCATTCTTCAATTGGCCACCCTGTATATTGTTGCATTTTCATTTATCACACAGGAATCGATGATTTCGAAATACTGAACACTCGTGAAATATCATTTCGTCTACCTTTGCACCAGCTCTGAACTTCTAAATCGTTGCGATTTCTTGAGACACTCTGTATGAATGAAACTTGAATCTTTGAAGAGATCGAATCAAACCTACAACTTGGATTCGATGCATTCAACATTTTTTTTGTGATATGTGAAATAAAGCAGGTACGAGGAGGTTTTTGGTTCTCACTATGTATAGGGTGTCCCAAAACGAACTGCCATTTCTCGGAAAAATAGACAGTGCGAAATCGGACAGTTCAGTAAAGTCGATGAGGGCAATTTTTTTCAAGCTTATGGCACTTCCGGTTAGACCGGAAGTTGATGTCAACTAGTTTACTTCACGTGAAATTCTATACACACGTCATGTATGATGTCCTATACCTGAGCCTTACCATTTTCGTCAATGAATTTCAAAGTCGAAAATGTCAATGAAGTCAATTTCTCATATATCAAAACCTTCATCATTCGATTAGGATTGGTGTGAATGAATATAGCTGATCAAAAGCTAACATCAAAAATAATTAAATTCAAGAATACCAGAAACTCGCCTCTTTTTTATAGTTCAATCTTATTCTGCATCTTTGCATGAGATTGTCTGATGAAATAATCCATAGTTTCAGAAAAATTGGCACTGTTACTCATTTCTATTGTAAAAATACTATTCAGCATTCGAGTTTTTTTATTAGTTGCCTACGATAGCATGATCGAATGTTACAGGAATTGCAATGATTTGTCATTTGACATTTATTAGTGATATTCTTTCCTGAGCTATTGAATTAGACGTACGCATTATTCAAATCAGTTTATTATGTACGAGGAATGTAACAAAGTTTCCTCATGAACATGACAGACAACAAATGTCAAATGCTAAGAGATAGTGACAAGTCTGAAGCATCTGATTGTTGAAAGTCATATGTCATCATCACATTGGAAACGTGTTGAATTTCCAATATTTCGAAACTAAAAATTATTTGAAGAGACAATATCATACAAAGTTATCCTTTCGAATGAGAAATACTCTTCAAATTAGCTTCGAAAGCAGAGATGATTTTTTTATTCCAATTTGATTCCCAATGATATTTTTTCATCACATTTTCAACAAATCCTATCAACAAATTTCCAGAAAGTCTTTTCAAATGAGTCTATCTTGCTAAAAAACAATCGAGGCAGTTCGCCGTGTGACACCAACTTTATGTATGGAACAAAAAAATCAAATGGCTTTCCCGAATGGTTTTCACTCCATCCTAACCTGGTATCTGTCCAAGGCTATGGCTGTGATGGAGATGGTAGAAACGTAAGTGCTGGTGGCTTGTAGGATACCGATGAGCTTGCAGATGAACAAGTTCTCTCCCAGAGGAAAATACTTCGTCAGGATCTCCATCAGAGTGAGGGGCATAGTGATAGTGCACAAGAGCAAGTCTGCCACGGCTAAATTGACGATGAACATGTTTCTAGGTGTCCGCATCGCCGGTTTTCTAACCACAGATGTGATCTGACAATTGAATTATCGCGTGTTGATGACAGCTCAGAGCAACAAAGATATTCAGATAGGCCTAATGCTGCAATTTCGGGAAAATCACTTCAGAATGAATTATCAACAACTGAGAGTTTTTTTGGATCTACTTGGTTATTTTCTTTCTGAAATCTCTTAGTTGTATTCAGATCAGCTCACGCTGGTGTGATGGATATCAGATTTTTTCTTAGATGCCGGTCTCGAAAACCTTCCATCACTTCTTTACTTCAAATAAAGCAGAACGACAGCTCTATCTCATCTCAACCAATATATTTCCTGATATTTCAATATGAGGAGATACGAACTGTTCATACTTGATCTTTGAGAGAATTTGGAGAGAATCATTCCACAAGTATACTCCATCTGGTGACATTTTGTTAATCTGTAGGAAATCTAGGAATTATTACTTCATATTTGAACACTAGTCTCATAGAAATAACCTCCACAATCATGGAAATGGAATACTTCACAGAGATCACTCAGAGATATCCACCGTTCATCGATTTGAAGTTGATCATTGTTGTTGAACTGTTGAAAACATTGTTTGCTTTCCGATTCAGAAATCATATTTTGTTCAATATCCAACGTTCGATCAATAGATTTCTGAACCAATACCGACAATTTCCTAAGAATTAGATGAAGTTTCCTGATCAGGTAACGCTGAATTGAACTTGTGAACATGAATGAAGACATGAATAAATCAATCTTCGGTTCACTTTGGCTGGCCAAATTCGATGTTTAGTTACGCGTTAGGCTTATCCGGGATTCTTTGTTGATCTGAGTGACGACAGTAACCTACCACATTCATCACTCACCACTAATGTATTTCCTAGGGCTCCTATGACGATCAGAAGGCAATAGAGGACGATCAGCGTAGTGTAAGCTGGTTCATCAATCCCTTTGTTCTTGATGTACCTCTCCATCAATTTGGGATCGCCCTCATCGGCCCTATTGACGAAACTCAAGTTGTCGTTGAGCGTGTCGTTGTATTCCATGTCTTCTCTGGATGATTTATCTGGAAAGACGTCGAATAATTTTGATTGTGACGCCAGATCAGTTTTCTCATTCCAAGATCGAACAGTAGGCAATGAAACATGATCTACAATTTCTTTACTGGAACTAGAATGATGATGGATTTGCCTTTTTTTTTCATAAAACACTTTATTGTCATCACATCATCACATCACAATTAGACGTCATCTACAATTATCAACAAGGGAATGATGAAAAAAAATGAGAAATAGATTTTTTTTCATCTGTGGACAACACGAAACTTTGCCGTTCTATTGATGACTGATGCTTGGTATAGCGATGTTCGACAGTTCTCGAGCCTGACAGTGTAGGAGTGACCAGCCTGAGCTCGTCTGGATTGTCTACTAGGAATCGCGCGTGGTAGCATAATATATGACATCTCCGTTGAGCACCGACCATGAAAGTACCTATAAAAAAGGCATAGATCGCCGACCTTTCTACGATGATCTAGAGAGGTCAATGATTTGGTGAGTGTTGTATCATCGACTAGGCGAATAGCTCTCTTCTGAATTGAATCAGTAGGCAATGAAACATGATCTACAATTTCTTTACTGGAACTAGAATGATGATGGATTTGCCTTTTTTTTTCATAAAACACTTTATTGTCATCACATCATCACATCACAATTAGACGTCATCTACAATTATCAACAAGGGAATGATGAAAAAAAATGAGAAATAGATTTTTTTTCATCTGTGGACAACACGAAACTTTGCCGTTCTATTGATGACTGATGCTTGGTATAGCGATGTTCGACAGTTCTCGAGCCTGACAGTGTAGGAGTGACCAGCCTGAGCTCGTCTGGATTGTCTACTAGGAATCGCGCGTGGTAGCATAATATATGACATCTCCGTTGAGCACCGACCATGAAAGTACCTATAAAAAAGGCATAGATCGCCGACCTTTCTACGATGATCTAGAGAGGTCAATGATTTGGTGAGTGTTGTATCATCGACTAGGCGAATAGCTCTCTTCTGAATTGAATCAGTAGGCAATGAAACATGATCTACAATTTCTTTACTGGAACTAGAATGATGATGGATTTGCCTTTTTTTTTCATAAAACACTTTATTGTCATCACATCATCACATCACAATTAGACGTCATCTACAATTATCAACAAGGGAATGATGAAAAAAAATGAGGAATAATTTTTTTTTCATCTGTGGACAACACGAAAGGGAAACCTATGATGTTCGAGGAACATCGTGTTAGCCAGCGGTGGAATTTTGGGAGAGAAGGAAGGTATTGGAATTTTTCTTGAAAGTTTGGAGGTTGTGAGCATCAGGAAATACTTCACTAGGCAAAGAATTCCATAACTTTGCCGTTCTATCGATGAATGATGCTTGGTATAGCGATGTTCGACAGGTCTCGAGCCTGACAGTGTAGGGGTGACCAGCCTGAGCTCGTCTGGTTTGTCTACTAGGAATCGCTCATGGTGGCATAATAGATGATATTTCCGTTGAGCACCGACCGTGAAAGTACCTATGAAAAAGGCAAAGATCGCCGACCTTTCTACGATGATCTAGAGAGGTCAATGATTTGGTGAGTGTTGTGTCATCGACTAGGCGAATAGCTCTCTTCTGAATTGAGTCTAAGAGCTTCAGCGTATGTTTGGGGGCTGAGCTCCAAACATGTGTACAGTACTCCAGGAGAGGTCGAATTTGTGCTGTGTAGATCATAAGCAGCTGTTGGGATGTGAAGTATCTCTTCGCACGGAATAGAAAACCTAGTTTTTGTGAAGCAGTTTTCGCAATGGACCTCACATGATCGTCCCATGAGAGAACACTGTTGGTGGTGACACCCAGCAGGGATATTGACGAGCTCATAGGAACAGTGGTACCCGACATTATCAAATTGGCCATTGTGTGATCAGCCTTCTTGGTGAAAATACAAGCTTGAGTTTTAGTTGCATTGAACTGTACTAGATTCTCAGATCCCCATTTCAGAATTCTTGTCAGATCCTCATTTAAAGCATCAACCTGTCTTCGCCTTGCACCTCTGGCCTCGTTGGATGATATAGGGGCTCTAGAGGAAAAGGCGGAATGAAGTGTACTATCATCCGCAAAGCTATGAACTGGGCTGGAGGTCACATTCAACAAATCATTGATGTGGAGCAAGAACGAAGTTGGTGCCAAGACAGAGCCTTGTGGAAAACCAGCATGGTAGGTAAATGAATAAAACGAAGGAAAATATCTTCTGGATCATTGATCACTCTGGTACATGATATCTGAGGAAAATTTGTTACCCAAGAAAGCTCATAATCCACTTTTTACTTGATCAGAATCAGAATATATCTAATCTCTTTCTTCTTCTGACTCTGTATCCCATTTCTACTGGGATTATCAAGATAAAGGAAGAATATCGCATGGAATGAATGTTTCCTCATGTGCAAGAAGCAACAGGGGCATTCTACAGAGTAAGTTTACCGATAATTTACGGTAATATAATGCAGTCATTCATGTGTCTCTTCTGAATTCATGGTACTCCAAAACTATGAAGTTCGAAGTTCAGTATTACTCTTGTCTGATATATGGCATCAATTCATGACATAATTAATCCTCAAACTATACGCGGAATGTTCTTGACTGAAACTATTAGCATTCCAGTGAGTTGAGGAATGTCACAATTGGATAGATCACAAGATTGGTCAGTCAAAAAACTTTGTTTCATCACAAAGTTCTGACACATAGATGATTCGCATCTGAAATAAAGGAAACTTGTGAAGCGTTTCATCACAAGTTGAGATTGAATCAAGGCATTTTGGACGCCATCGTTAAATAGATCTGGAATGGAACTGCTCGTGTCATAATGACGTTCTGAAACAAATGTTTCTCAAATCTAACGTATAACTATGAGAATATGTTTAAGAACCATGATAGTCGAGACTAAAATAGCATTCGTTCAATTCATCTCATTACGATTATTATATATATATATATATATATATATATATATATAATAGTAATCTGATAATCTTCCAAAAATTTTGTTATTCTGAATTACAAAAATGAGTAATCATTGTTTCTTACATTGGGACCATGACTGATAATATTCGTTTCAAGCTGAAATGAAAAAGTTACTAATTTACTAATTTTCTCAATTCTTTCAATGATGATGAGTGTTTCGTTTGAGGGCCAATGTAATTGCAATTGTAATTGCAAGCAACTCCTCTCAAAAATTTGTAGGTATATCTACAGATTCTTCTTCTATCAATCGGTGACATAATATTCGAGAGGATCATCAACTGTCTTTGTTCAACAATACGAACATGACCGACAATGATTCGCAAACGTTTTCCTTAAATCGACTCAATATACATATAATCTGCCTTTTTTTCCAGAAAAGTATTTTCAGTAGACAATGTTGAGTTAGTTATTCGACATCATTATGGAGACCTCTTCATATTACTATACAATATCTAATGATTGACTTGATATTGAAATATTTTTCTATGCCATCTCCATCTTCGATTGTAGCATCAATATGATGAAACATGGAATATTTGGAGTGCAGATTTTTTTTTCAGTCAACTGGGAAGAATCCTCTGTATATTGAACTGATTCTGATACATTTCACGCAGGAAATTTCTAGTAAGAGCATACGGATTGTTTAGGTGTTCGGGAATTATCAAAGAGCGAACGTGCTTTGAAGATTCTTTTGAACAAGCCAAGCAATTACAATGATTATGTGTATAAAAGAAATTACATCGCAGCAAAACCGTTACGAGAATAGAGCCAACCTACACACATGGAAGGATTTGTTCATTGGGGAGAAATATTTCGACTCGAACTGTTTCGATAACAATGCTCGATGAATTGTTGATCAAAGTGATTAAATTCTGGAAAGATTGGATCTACACATCCTCTCGGATTCAGATTTATAGATAGAAACACTCGAATTCTACTCGATGAGAGTGATTCGTATTCGGCGAAGAAGGAGTACAGGTATACAAATCGATGGCAAACAAATCAATACGTGATATTTTCGCCAATAATACCACTAAGTCGAATGATATCCAGTTAAAAAATATCAAGTTGAACTTGATTGACACATTTTTTCGTGAAATGTTCCTAACAGTTAGCTGTACAGAACCACTTCTTTCAGTTTAAATATATAATAGATTATTTCCTGATGATTAATTCAATCCACCGAAATCAGTAGAAAACTTAGTGCGTGTGATAATTCTTCAACTGGTTACAGATTTTATTCAATATATGAAAAAGCTTAGTATCCACTCATTTTAGTTACTTCAGTTAGTTCAAATCCTACTGGTACATTGTTGTTAATTATACTCAATTTTGTTGTTAATGAACATCATTATCTTTTGCGATGTTTGATATCATTTTTCCATCACTGAAATTCATTTCTATGTTGAAATAGTTCGAGTGACCTGATTTGGTATCAAAAATTCAATGAAAATCGTTCAAGACAACTCGAATTATGTGTTTCTACACCAAGATGAGTACAACATTTCTCACCAATATTTTTATTTGCCTTTATGTTTATGTGCATGATTTCACTACATCACAGTTCGAGAGGATTCAATTTGTCAGCATTTCTGTATAAATTATTCTGTTTAAAAATGACAAGTGCAGTGACATTTTAGGCAGGTCACAAATCTGTGACAAATACATTGAAATGATTTCCAATAACTTTTACCTTATTTTTAAGAAACGATAAGAGAAAATCCCATAGGAAAGCTGAAAAATCAATGTACCACCTCCTCGGATAACTCACAGACAGTATTCAAGATGATTTCTTCGGAATGGAACGTTATTGCAGTATCAAAGCTTGCAGAACTTCAATATAAATTATTTTTGACTGCATTATTCAGTGCACCTTGAAACAAACATGATTCGAATTGCATTTCGAATCCATCCTCCAGATTGAAATTTATTTATATCTCATAAGAAATCACTTTTCTCAAGCTGAAGTAACTTCTTTTGAGCGCAGTAAACCTCATTATTATTCGTACCTCCATTCATTTTTATAAATTGCTCGGCTCAATTTATCAAGGAGCGCTGGATGAAGCTTGTCTTCAGATTTGGCACAGACATATACTTTTGTTTACACTTCAGCATAGAGTCCTATTGAAATTTCACATGAAAAATTCAGAAACAAGCTATTGTTGTTTCGCAGAATAGCTATTCGAAGAGAAATGAAGCTGTTTCTTCTCCAAAGAGACAACGAAAACTCGATATCTCAAGGACTGTTTTATTCGTTTCACCTTCGAAATCTTCAGAAACATTGTCACAATCGGGGTTCGAGAATACACAGGGTGACCTCCTCCCTCCACTACCTCGGTGCTATAAATTCTCCATTCAGAATGTTTGATAATTCATAATAAGATATCATACACAAATATACATTTCCTCATGAAAAAGTATGGATTCGACTCAACTCGTACTGTCCTTCTAATGAAAATCCTGATTGTTCTTTGAACTCCAAAGTCCAATAAGGAGAAAGAAATATGATATCTACTGAGATACTATGGACGACTAAGATTTCCATGTTCAGTACGTCCTTAAGTATATTATTCATTTACCTTATTTATTATATCTATAACCTTATTCATCGAATTGAATAAATGGTACTCAGAATTTGGTCAGGTCGCGTTAAGTCATTTTCAAACGTATTCAAACACACGCCACCTACTGTTCGGATTTGAAGTTCTGGTGTCCAGTGGCGCTTGTTTTCAGTTTTCTTGGTTCCACCTGAAATTTAACAGGTAATTTCTCGATTTTTTTCGCATCCATGAGTGAATCAATTCCTCGTCATTATACTCACTGAGGATGTCATACTTCTGTCTACATTCACTTCCCATGCAAATGCGATATAATCCACAAGTTCTCATGGAAATTGAGCATCCATTACTGGATGAGAATACCTCATCACCAGGTACCCGGACAGAAAGAATTTGACCCCAAGATTATCGAAAGTCTCAACTGGAAGTTGCAATTTTTAAGATGAATCCGTATTCATGACGGTATCTATCATTCTCCCAGAGAACATTAATGGATGTGCGGGGTTGAGAGAAGTTTCCCAGCAGAATCCAGATCACCAGGAGGAAACCGATATGCTGACAGAATCAAATTAACAAGCGGAAATTGGGATCGAACCACCTATAGCGAGCGGTGTGAACAGAATTTCTTTTCCGACCCACGCAGCGGAATTATCCCAGTGTCTCCTACGTCCATTTCCGAGGAAACTCTTCACAAAACAAACACAATTCACGGAGGAACTGATTTCGCGACGGACTTTCTATTTTATATACCGAGATGCAAATAACAAGCCATCCATTGTCTTTTGTTCGGAATGCTTCGATATTGAATGTGATCGAATCTCACTGTCATCTCGATATATTGTCTTGGGCAAGAACCAAAACTATATTTCTCTTCCGAGA
Organism: Gastrophysa polygoni; assembly: GCA_963576655.1. NCBI lineage: Eukaryota > Metazoa > Arthropoda > Insecta > Coleoptera > Chrysomelidae > Gastrophysa > Gastrophysa polygoni. The sequence goes on from OY755084.1 coordinate 1,906,737, forward strand.
AAGATGCAGTTCACAACCAGAAGGCAAACAAACCTAGAAATCCGTACGGTTTCCATAAATATTATCAGATGACTTTTTCTATGCTCTATTTTGTGTGATACTATAAATTTTCTCATTGTTATCTTTTGAAAGAGAAAGTTATAGCGATTTTTCCGATGGGGTTAACACATCCCCATATCTTTATATGCGCAGAAATAAAATCCTCGAATATCCTCATATATGCCAAGATGATAAAGAAATATATATGAAATATGGAAAACCACTCTGAGTTTGCCCATTCCATTGTGTTGTTGAGTTATGATGGCTATGGAGTCATTCGATCTCTGCCTTCACTTCCTTCATCGTTATCTTCCATCATCAGTTGTAAATGTATATCCAATGTCTTCTACAGATACGGAGGCCTGAAACAGCACGTTATTGGATTCTGATTTATTGACAGCATAGATCTGTATTATATTAGGACTCCTTATTCCGAATGAAGATTTCATTTTATAGATAACGCTCTCGTGAAGAGATAAGACGACAAATTATAGATCCGATTTTCCCGAAGTCTTCGACAGACTTGACCACGAGATATCGATTCATAGTCTGAAATCATGTGAGAAAATCAAATCACAATCTTATCCCAATCTGGTGTACCACAAGGCTCCAATCAATCCGATTTTCCCGAAGTCTTCGATAGACTTGACCACGAGATATCGATTCACAGACTGAAATCATGTGAGAGAATCAAATCACAATCTCATCTCGATCTGGTGTACCACAAGGCTCCAATCTCGGGTTACTTTTCAATACTTCCATTAACGGAACTTCCTCCTATATGCGGACGCGCTAACTAGAGTTGAATATTTGTGTGAATAAAATGATAATACTGCCCAAAGATTGATTATATAAGATTCTTCACTATTCTTCCTATTTTCGAACCATAGTTGGGTCTCGATTATATTTGTCATCCAGAAATTCTCCGTATATTTCAACTACAATCCGGTCTGAATTGAACATCGTAGATTTTATCACCCATCTTTCCCCTTTCATTTAATTTATAAACATTACATTTCACAGCTTCAATCTGATTTTGATTTTCCAATATTACGTGACTCCTCATTTTAGGGACGTGTTAAAGCCATCTCGAAATCGATAGGAATCTTGTTTGCACTGTAATATCCAGCAGGCTATAGCAGGATTAGGTAACTAATGTGAGTAAAGGCCTTGTAGAATCAACATCATCATGTAATAACCCCGAGGGCTAGGGATTCATTGTGGACTCTAATCGAATTCATCCCAATAAATCTATTAACGCTGGGTTTCCATTAACTTTCGGACATGTTGTTGGATCCATAATAATCGGCGACCAAAATGAATGAATTCATTTGAATAAACATGAACAGCTTGTAGTTACAAATCAAGTGGAATTTACGAATCGATTAAAATTTATAACTGAGTATGATAAATAGCATGATAGATACATGAAATGATGAGTGGCTACAAAATAGAGTGGGAAAATATGGAGAATATAAAATAGTTGGAAGTGTGACGAACATGTTCCATCTTGGAATTTTTTGGGACTCATACTGACTCGTGGGAGATAGAAATTGAATTCATTTCTCATATGATAACCCTAATCTTGACTATTGAATGTCAGAAAGTCATTGAGAAATGTAGGTATCATAATAGTACTCATTTTGAAAATGTAAATAATAGCAATCAGGTGAACTCTGCCATAAAAAGAACTCATCAGAGTAGTCAAAGTGTGGCCGAATAATTGTATCAAATACGTCAATCTCAAAGAAGGTTCAAAGATTCTGTGAGATGCTACGAGAAAAGAATAGTTTTTCACAAACAATGGATTATAGAAGAATCATTTCAGAAATATCTGAAGGATGATTAACCAAAGAATGCGAAAAATGGATGCATCACTCCATCTGCGAAATTTTATGGCGTCTGAAGAGGAAAGCCACTGAACAGTCGAAACAATATCCCCTTCAAAAACAGGGTGAAGCAAATGAACTCGCGTATTGTCTCAGTGTTTCCAACTGTATCAGAAACAATATACAGAAGCACATTATCGAGCACACTAGGATATAGTTCGCCTGAGTCTGTCTGAGGAAGAACATATTCACAGATGTCCCATAGTTCCATTTCAGATTTCGAGCGACGGGTGATCATAATGTCAAAAGACTAATCACAATTAAGGCGAGGATTTGTTCTTCGGGTGTACATGGAGAGTTTGGTGTATGCATATCAAATCAATCAATATTAGCAATCGATTGACAATGCCTCTCATCGAATTCATGCTGATGGCTGAATGTGTCTTTTGTACCCTGCACACGTGGATCTTCTGTGTCTTCTTGTCGAGCTCTATATTTTTGATAAATGGTGTTCGAATATGAGAATAATAGCCTCATCATAGCATTTAATCTGGCGAATAACTGAGCTCATTCGCTGGATCATAATGGAATAGAAATCTCGTTGATGATTGATGACTCTCATTAGAACTTTTTCATCTGCTCCCAGCACCACCTGGGATACTTATATACACTGCTCCTTTTCCATTCATTCCACCTCCTGGAGTGATGCGAGGAGAAAAAACATCTGGAAATTTTCATCCTGATGTACATAGTTTCCGAACTGTTCGAAAATAATTACTTAGAAACATTCGCTCGGTAGAGACGGAAAAGTGTTGGGAAATCGATAAATAATGGCGGATTTTTCATTAGACCCGTATTGGCTGTTCCGGACATCAATTCGGAGTTGGAATTGTATACCGCGTATATATAACCAACAATGTCGTTCCGGAGGACAATAAGGGTTCAGGCGACCTCCGCATCTGATGAATGGAAGGAAAAAATATTATGCTTCGTACGTATTTTCGATAATGATCGGTAGTAGCTTCGAGCGAAACGGAAAAATATGAGGTTATGTTACGATATGAGAATATATAGAGAATATATCCGCATGGAATTTGTTTCGGGAATGGATCAAACTCTGACTTCATAAGGGTGGCCCAATGGAAACGAAACAAGATATGCATTTCACTGAGATATCAAGGATTTGACTGAAATGAATGATTCTTCATGTAATGTTGAATTGGACAGGATCTGAAGAAAACACATAGGGCACTTCTTAGATGAACAACGTTTTCATTACAAAATGAAACATGAGAAATTAGTGATGAAAGGGAAAATGCGTTACTTTCCATCACCAGCCGATCATTTTCATAAGCGTGTTTCCTCGAGAACTACTGCATTGAATTCCAAGAACAAAGAGGCGTTGGTAAGAGATTTTGATCACCTTCAGAATGATGTATCACCTGACCCCTTATCCCATTTGAGATTCAAGGGTTGGAGCTCACCCCTCCGAGGGGTTTGAAGTGAAAGAGTTGAAAACATTAAAAATTAAAAATATTAAAAATATTTCCCCCTGGAAATAAAAATCGACCGGTTCGAGCGTTTTTTTTTTCTGAGAACGATAACTTTGTCAAATGGGCCTTGTTTCGTTTTCATTGGGCCACCCAGTATATCTTTCGACAACACGAGAGGACTTCATTAGACATATAATTCCACAACTCTGCAGTTCTATTGATGTGTGATGCTTGATAGAGTGGAATTAAACAGATCCAGAGCCTGAAAGCGTGAGATTGACCAAACTCTGATATCGACTGATTCATAGGAAAAGTGGTACTTTGGACATACCTTGGACATGATATGTGATCTACCTCCGTGGTGAGTATATGAGTTTGAGTTTTTGTTGCATTGAACTCTACTTCATTCTCAAAACCCTATCTTGAATTCCTTGCTACGAATCATCAATAGTATATTCGTCTTGCACCTTTGACTTCATGGAGATCACGCAAAATCGTGAGTGAATCAATCAAAGAGGGGATCGAAAGTCTTGTCATTCAGTCAATAATGCTTCCATATACTATATGACTTCCACCTTGAAAACTGCAATTCCCTAATCTTTCGATCTCATGATGAGCACTGATGGTGATACTCTCATTAATTATGCCGTTACTTTGGAACTATCACATTGTGGCGACGTAGTTTGATAGAGGGAGCTAATCCTATCATATCCTATCTTTGAAAGTTATCCATATCTTGCCACGCCGCGTCTCCTTGGGATTATAAAGTAGCAGATGTTCAGTAGAAGTAAGTATGGAAAGAAGCTATAATTGGACGAAGGCAGACTGCTCCATCGAGTGAATTCATCCAATTATTCATTGGATATAATAGAGATAATCAGTTCGGAATCCTGACTAAGGAGATGATGGAAATTGGTATCTGAACAAGAATGCTACTCAGATGTTCTTGGATCAATCTGAAATAACTCGTAACATATACTAAGAGAGTGAATTGTTGGATCCCAGATAACTTTACCTTCTGTACACTAACATAAAGCAAAATGATAAACAACACACTAGAACACGCTCATGATACATGAAATAGATGATAGTATATTATGTACTAGAAAAAACATTCATGACATCAAAAATGATATATCCTGATGAAGAATCACACACGAGCTCCATCAATAACTTGACTCTACGAAGATACACCACACTCCTGGTTGCTTTCCCTTCATTGAAAGTTCAATATTGAATTGAAAATCATGTTTGTACTTACTATTTCCATGATTGTTCTAATATGTTCTACCGCCCAATTGGATCATCACTGTTTTTTTTTCTGTTCTTCCTTCAGATAAACACAACTCATTATTATTATTATCATCATCATCACTCGTTGAGAATGTATTGTGGAATTTCACAAACATATCTTCCATGCACTCATTCTGTGGAACTCCAATGATAAAAGGAAATGTATGTTGTCTTTCACGACTTTTATATCCTTGCTCTATGTTTTCATCCTAGCCAATACTTCTGGAAAATTGACTTGTTATTCCTGAGGATGCTACAATTCTATCTGGAATCGCGAAAGCATATTTTCATACATCAATATTTCCCTTCGAAGGAATATATCTCCATTTTCGTTCACAGAAATATTATTTCAAGACAAGCCGGTGAGATGGAGGACCTGTGATGAATCATCGAAGTCCTTGCGGTGGGTTGGAATGAGAAAATATAGTTCGGGCATGAGTTATAGCGAAGTCTCATCATACTTCAACATAGTTTTTCAACTGACATATTTCCAGTAGAATCGAACTTAGCAGTCGTGAATGAAATATTCCAAAAGTCAACAACACTATCGTGGAGGTATATTTCAGACTAGTCAATACTCGAAAATCAGCAACCATAATATGATGAATGATCACTGCTTGATGGACTATCAGTCAGAATGGATTTAGAGAGGACCACTCGTGTGAAACAGCTTTACAAGCAACAAAACATGATAATTATTGATGGACGGGGATAAGTATATTGTAATAGTTTTTTTGGATTCCGAGAGAGCCTTTGGAGAGATGGATATTTCAATTTCATCAGAAAGACTGCAATGGGGAGGGGGAAATTTAGAGGTTATGTCCTGGAGTGGTTCGGAGAGTATCTAACTAACCGAAGTCGGCTCAAGGAGACGTATTGGTCATTCATTATATGCAAGAGTATTTTTATAAGTCTGTCCACAGATGATACTAAGACAGTTGCAAGTAACCCGTTTGTTTGAGAAGATTACTAGCTCTGAGCTATCTCAGATCATTCTTATAATCGGTTTTTTTTCTATTCAATAAAAATTTCAACTTCGAAGGCAAGCAAGCGTCTCGAAAATAGATATTCATCTCACGAAGTTCACGAGACTGAATTTTTCCGACATTCCGGAACGAATTTTTGAATATTCTTCTGATTTATTATCAATGATTGATTGACGTTGTTTGTGTTATCGAGAAACTACTATCTTAATGAGATTGTAGACGATATTTTTTGCATTGGAACCAAAAACTGTCTGATAGTTGATCGAGGAGGTGCTATATTTAGTTTTCCAGACATTGTGGAAATTTTTCATCCCGAACTGTCCAGTGTCGAAGACTACGACCATTACGAACATCACGAGGAAAAACATCATTTTCGTCATTCTGAAAACGGTATGAGATTCGTAACTAAAAAGTCAGCTACACTAAAATAAGTAGAAACTTTGATATTCATCGAATATATTAAATTTTTTTCAAAACAAGGTGTCACTGATAGAGAACTTCTCTGTTAGATATCTGAGATTGATTTCCAATAGCAGTGACTTGATTGATTGATTGTTTCAATTTCTATTTCCATTTTCAGAAATATAAAGAGAAAATCCTAAAAAGCCAGGGAGAAATTAATATTTCTTATTCGTCACATCTGGTATCAACCTTGAGATGTACCGTGAAATTCTTACAAAATAATATCGGATAAACATTCTTCGAATTCAATTTTATCTTTGTCAAAATTCTACATTTTCCAGACATTTTCTCTTGAGTGAAGACGATGGAAGGAGAATCCATTTACCACTATACACGAGTGTCTGTGTGGAGCGGTATTTGCTGTTACTATAGCTAATGGAGCTGAAATCTATAGAACGTAAGGATAATAGAGATGAATTGGTGGATGGGGAAAAATAATCGTTGGGTTTCGGCTTGGAGTGATTTATGTTATTTTTTGATCGTGTTGATCATCAATATTATTTTCTGAAACTCCATCGATTGAAGATCTAGAACTGTGTACGTCTCCAAATTCAAATCATCCAATGATTGCTAGCTATTTCAACTAGAAAATGCCCGATAGTAATGAGGTTGCTATATAGGGCGTTGATTGATGGATTTATCGGTTTTTTGGATTGATCATCTGGAACTAATTGTTTTGTCTATTCAACCTTCAACGCATCATGATCATTTTTCGAGAAAAAAACATACACTCAATTGCATATCCCTGGAGCATAAGAAATCGGAAAATGATTGCAGCATTTGGTGAACAACTTGACAGTTGTTGTCAACTTATTCATGAAATAATTATTCGCGATTATATTTGAGATGTTCACGAATATCCAATTTTTCTGAAAGAGTCCAACAGCTTGTACTTTGAAAACGAAGCACTATAAGACACACGTTCACATGAAGTTTCTGTCTTGAAATCATTCGAAAAATCGTCTGTTGGATTCATTGTATATACTTGATCAGCACCCAATCAGGGATGAACAGTTTTCGATGAAGGGTAACCATGGTAACGTTTTTTAAATCTCAAAAAATGCCAAATTATTCAGCGCCTGATTATGTATGAGTGAGTCTTAAGTTTTTTAAATATCCTGGAATTTTCTCCTCGTTTTGAGAAAATCTGAAAAAAACAATACGACACCTCCTTGATTGAGGTACAGACAGTATTTATTTAATTATTCTTATATACTATCATTATTACAATTGTTTCATACAACCTTGAGAGTATTTATATTTGGTCATTTATTTTGAGTATCAAGCTTGAAGAAATAATTATTGTATTTTGTATCAGGATGTATCCTATCAATTTCTATACGCATAAACTTATGTACAAGTTATGTGCGCTAGATAACTTTTTAGTTGTGAGGGTATAAATAATCAAAACTTATTTTTGCATATGGAGCTGTTCGATTTCTCTGACAGAATTTATGCCAGAGCAATCACCACTTCATTTCTGGATGGCCAATTCTATTTTTTTTCCATTTCATAGCCGATTGGAAATAGATGAACTGAAAAATTGAATGCACCAATATTTTGAATTTTGAAGTGATTTTCATGCGATGAGATTTCAGCAGGAGAATTTTCCGAAGGGAAAATCCACTGATATGACCGGTATTGTTTGCTCTCCATACATTTTTACTGGAAATCGATCAGGTATGTGTAGTGTTTCATAACTGAGGGGTAGGTAAATAAAAATAGATAGATTGGGAGATACAGGAAAGGATGATTAGGAAAAAATAGTCGTAAGACTAGAAGCTTCTCTCTGAATTGAATTTGGAATATAGTTGATAAATTATTCATGCGACCTTGCTTCTGGAAATGTGCTATTCGCATTTATCTGTGTCAAAACATTGACATCAGTTATTGATTGTTATTATTATTGGTATACTTTTCTGAGGTTTTGTGCAAGTCAACGAGAAGAGAATCTACACTCTATACAAGTTGAATCCAAACGGCGTTGTATAATTCATTGGTTTTTTTCTCAAAGCGCTTTCAACTCTCAAGTGATCATCAGTGCTCCGAATCAAGAAAAAAAGCATACGAAGGAAAGCGGAAAGAATGAACGAATCATCATTTCAATCTGAATACCATGTGAATCCATCATTTTCTATGAATTAAAAAAAAAGACCACTCTGTATGATACTACAGTACGTTCATACTCACCGAACGACAAAACTCTGATAACTTCAACTTCAAAAAAACTGTTTCACACACAATTCACTTTCCGAACGATAAAAGAATCTTCAAAATTTGCCAAAACTTTTTTCTCGACCGATTCGTATTTTTTGGATATCACGCACGACGAGGCGCATCTCGCAATCGTGGTCCAGAGAGAGTTTCGCAGGATCGGGATGCTGGCAACTGTTTTGGCATATCGTAGTTTGTTTCTATATACGAGGTCCTCAGCGTCGCGGCGCATCTGCCGTCAATATCCCCTCCACTTTTTCCGACGCACCTTCGACCATCAACTTTTCACATGAAAAATATCATTTGGTGTGATTATCATGCATACCGTGTTCGATAAAACTGAAAATAATCTATTTCGCACCTAATGAGTCATTTGTTTTCATTATCTATTCGATTGACTATATATCTCACTCAAATGAACTAGATTATAAGTCATCAGATTATTGTGGATTTCTTTTATGTCGCTCGAACAAGATAGAGGGATCGAAAAAATAGTGTCTGTCTAGAAGATGAGGAGGGCCAGTATGGGTATCTCGAAACTAGGCATCTTCATGATGACTTTTGATTTCAATTGGTTTGACATTATCAATTTCCTGATCTAACGTTCCGTCTGTGGGCAACCATCATCAATTTCATTTTCTCAAATTCAGACCTGATATATCATGATATCAGATTCCAATAGCCCTCTTCATTCTATTTCCGACGATATGCTACATTTCGAATTGTCGTTCCCAGCCTATTTTGACCAACATTTCTGGAATACGGACCAGAATTCATCGGTGAAAAAAAAAAAATAATCCATCGAATATCGAAAATATTCCACATAACGATCATGGATCACTTTATCAAAGAAAATCAGAGCGGCACATGTTCCTCTCATTTTCTAGAGAATCAGAAATATATCTTTCAGCAGATATTCCTATTGCAAGGTGGACACCATCTTGCTTGAATGATAGGTATAAAGAATCCGCTCAAGACTATTTATATCAACATCAAAATATGGACATCATCGTACTCCATTTTAGATCGGACATTGGAGATCTACAAATGGAGCAGTGGTTCACAGATATTTCTGACAATGAAACCGAAAGCACTACAAAATACATACAGGTGTTTCCATTCATGTGGGCTGATAAAGATAATTCATGTTCGGGGGTAATATCTAGGTCACGAACCGAATCGAAGGCTTCAGCATTATCATCGAAATCTTCAGTTATGTACCTACTGGGTGATACAGAATATTGGTGTTAGTTCATATTCAGTCAACTCGAGAACCTTGTATGGTATGAGAATGAAAAAAAGCACAATTCAACGTCCCGACGAATACTTCGTTGAAATCAAACAATTACCACGATGAAGTTTGAACCCAGGTCCAGAAGATTGTTTCTGGCTCGTTGCGCTAAAGGATATATTCGAAATGTTCGAAAGTATATCTGAATATCAGTTTTCCAGATTTTTTTAAAATTTGCCTTTTGGTTCCTGGAGATGAGAATATAAATTGAGATAATTATCACAATATATTTGTAGTCAGACAGATTAATGATTAGTCTCAAAATGTCGCTGTGCTTGAAATTCCAACCTTCAGAAACCTAAAAGACGGATTCTCTATTTGTTAGTGACACTTTTCTCCTCCTCAATGTCAGGAACTGCCAAATTTATTTTCAAAAAATATCGAAATTTCTACTTATCTTGGAGAATGTTTCGACAACGAATCTGGTCATGTTTTCAACACAATGAATAATTTTTATTTGCGTGATGTTAGCAATGTTCGTCCTGGACACTAAACAGTTGTCATACAGGAGAAAAAATGGTGAACAGGTGATTGTTGATCTTGAATTCACCATTTCCGTATTCAGTTTTGGAAAATTCTACCGATATCAATTGGAGTAGAAGCAATATTATTGTCTTCGTTCAGAAGAATGCTAGCCAGATTCTTTGATATGATTATATATCTTCTTCATATTGTTTTTCTAATCTTTAATCCTCACTGGTAGAGGTATATAGTTTCACCTGTACAGAATTTTTCATACATAGTTCACTATGAACACAATAAGTCGGCGATTATTCTCCATATCTTGGTTTCGTATGAGTTAGAATTGATCTCAATGTAGTCTCAATACTGAACACTCTGAACTTGTCACCAAAAAGTTCAATTTTTCCAAGACTTCATGGTATATTTGTTCAGTATTAATTGTCTCTGTTGTTGTTTATCCTGTCTGTCTTCAATTTGATGTGGTGTTTCATCAATGAAATGTTTTGGATGATAGATGAGTTGAAGGACATCTTTGATATGGTTGATTTCGGTATCGGAAATTCAATGGTCAAATGATATGGGTTCGGCTCTGTCATGGGATGATTTGATTATTCGTGTATCGATTCCCAAAAGTTTGAGGAACATCTTCAATAGATGTATTTCAACTTCATCATCCTTGAAAACATTGTCGCCGCTAATAAAATCAGTTCAAAAACTGGTTCACGTCAGAGGAGAAGAGACTGAGTTTAGAATACGGATTATCATTGGTCAGTGAATCCTGATGAAAATTCCTGGTTCACGAATGAACTTCGAGTATTGAATAATATGTTTTGATCTCCGAGACCCGATCAGTCAACAAATAACCTACATATTATAGATGGTCGTAGAAAAGAGATATATTTCTCGATAGCATTGATGAAAAATCTCATCAATTTGTCAACTGTATCTCCGTTTTATGGAAAAATTGAATCATAATGAGTCGGTGAGCTTGAGAAAGACAAGTGACTGCTCCCACCAGTATTGAAAATAAGCAAGATAAAACGCTTGTGAGAGCTGCTTTTTATGTTGCTCTCGTTTTCGAAATATGACACAAAAGACGAATCTTATTACTGAAATCGCCCACCATGCCTCGTGAATATTGATTTCCGTGGAATCTGTTGCCAGAACGGATGGAAATGACTTTTCTACTTGATATGCAGCTGAGAAGGCTCACGTCAAATATCATGATATGTTTTCTATTTCGGATTCACAATGAATTCCTTATTACACCCAAATACGTAATGAAAGAACTTCCTTTCTGATACGCTCTGTTCATTCTCTTGACATTGATATCACTCAATATCAAATATATATTATATACTATCTTTTCACAACACCAAAGAAGATCCTATAATATTCGAGGAGAATCGTGTTAGTCAGTAATGGCATGTTGGGGGAGAACAAGTTCCAACATCTGTTATTCACGAAATATAGTAGCTTACTGTTTCTGCTTATTTTGCGTCAATCAACAATGGGCGAATCGACTAATGGAGTGGATTTTCCATGTACTATCATTATGATAGATGGGTTTTCGGCAATTTTTCGACCTAATACATTATGCAGTGAAAACAGATAAGTTTGATGGGTGGACTTCCGCATAATCTGATGAAAAAAGCTTTTAACATTCGCGATAAGCACTCCGTTTTATCGAGCTCCTCTTTTAATATACAATGTTGGGCGAAAGTCCGGAAAGAAGCTATTTTCTGTTCAACCAGTAAAAAAAAAAGTGCTGAAACACAAGAAATAATTTTACGTTGGACGTGATGTTGCTAGTGAAATGTTTTTTTTGTTCAACCCCTTTGACTGCAACCCTACCCAACTTTTTTTAAAAATTCGAGGAAATAAATAATTATTCGAATCCAAAAAATTTTCATGGAGAAAACTGTTTCTATTCCAATTCTACTAATGAATCTCAGATTCTCAGCTCAATCATTTTATTTCCGGCAGATTCTCAGCTCAATCATTTTATTTCCGGAAGATCAAAAAATGATCAACAAATCTATTTCATCCCTATGCTATTACCTCTTACCCAATAAGTATGGATGAAAATGTATTTTTCCAAGTAATGATAATACCGCTTCAAATTCTTGTTATTTTTGATGCAAAGTGGAGTAGTTTCATTTTTCTTACATGACTTCGAAAAAATCCATCCGAATGAATTTTCATCCCAAATGTATCAAAACTATCATTAAAGTCATTTTCGGAGACTGTGGTTTCATAGTCAGATACAAAGTGATTGAATAAGTACCAAAAAACCGTAATGATATTCGGAAAAGCCTTGATACGTATTTCGGCAACTGAGTTGTCATCTTCAGTAGACTTGTGAAGTAGAAGAGATCAGCGTCTCTCCAGTATATTTCAAGATATTCTCCAGGAATTGACATCTATCGATTGTCGAAATTCACGTCAGTCTATTAAGACATAATTATTTCATGGATTCGGTCAATCGAATAATTGAGAATATGAAATGGGACCGAAATCATTAGTTGGATCTCATAGCGATGGATGAAAATACTTTCCAAAATATCGAAAGAAATTGAAGACATTGCAAAATCTAAAAAATTCAAATAGAATATTGCAATTGAAGGCACGTGTAATCAGAATTAAAAAAAAAAACTTTCGTCCGTGAAAAAATCCTGAAATTTGAATCAATGATAATAATAATAAATTGTCTTTATTCATCGAAGTTTCGCATAGTTACAAAGGTATATCCAGCAAAATGAGTTCACTTTGATGGAAGGGCGAAGTTCAGCTCAGGCTTCTCTTCAACTCAACCCAGAAAGACAACTTTCGACAAGTGACTCCGAGCACACAATTTTTCTTATTCTCGGAAGCAAAAATCGACGCCCAAGTTGAACCTGAAAATAATTTCCTGAATTACACTACATCATTATGAGATGACTCGAATTAGCCTGTTGCCATACACACATGTGCCAACTAGTATGGTGTTGAGACATATTTCATCAACACCACTCGGTACGAAGTTCGGATGAGAGTGAGCTGTTCCATTTAGTTCAGAAGGACAAAATTAACGGCATGAAAACATCGTCTGCGGTCTGATCCTCCTCAAACTCGATTGGCAATGGCCAGAGAGAAGAACTCTCTGAAAGCATGTTACACTGCGAGGGCAATCAAAGAAAAAAGCATCGCAGTCTCAAGACCGCTGATGGAACAAAGCTAATGCCAACAAACAGTCCAGTGCTAACACTCGAAGGAACTGATGGTATCTCTAATGGGAGCGAAGTAATGAAAACAAGTGATTAAAGAAACTGAACTCGAAATGGCAGTGGAAGCAACAAGTTGAACATTGCTGTAACAATCGTCTTCACGACCGACTTGAAATAATAAAGTTTCTGGAGAACTTTTTCGTCAAAAACTAATGTTCAACCTGTTCAAATCAGTTCACAAGAAATCAACCAAACTTTCTGCCAATCACTATTGTTTCTTGTTGTAGCAGATCTTGTTTTTGTTGAGAGGTTGTGCCTTCTTGGAGATCAAACAAGTTGGACAGTTTCTCCTAATTTTCAGAGCATCAATGAGAGAACCCATTTTTTGAATTGTCTGACGCAGAAAAATGTCGAGATATTACTTCGTACAAAAAGGTGGATAATGTGCTTTATTATAGTGTCAATCGTGAGAAATATTGAATTTCCACCTAGGATGAGAGGTGGACTATCATTCAGCAAACACTTTGATGATGATGTGGTGGTAATCTCAAAGTCTTCTGAATTCTTCAGATTGTACCTTCGAACTCTTCTACTGTATTGAATTTCGCAGTTTCATCTACATTTCGTTCACAATTGGATGGATAATCAAAGATTGGTTGGTTGCAAAGACATACTGTGATAGATGAGTCTGTGATGTCTCCTTTGTACCAAGATATATTCGAACATATAATCCTTCCATTCACGAAATTGAAAATCAAACATTGATCTAGATGCAATAACCAATTCAGAAAAGTCATCTGTACCAAGAATTCGAAGCCAGACTACACAAACGAGTGCAAGGAACATAGACTTCTTTCATGCTATATGTTCAATACACTCCTGCTATTCTTATCACCTATCAAAGGACCAATTCGGGTTCGTCTGATTCACAGTGTCAAGTGAATGAAGATTTTCTCCCTCATCCCTTATTTCATTGCCGGTTTCCAGTAGACACGTTGAAGGGCACGAGTCTCAATTATTTTTTCACACGCAAGTATTGCATAACGCTGCTGAACTCCGGGATACATGATCCTGAATCCAAAAGGCAATTCGTACTTATTGAACCATAAGTAATAATTAAACCAATACAGATATTGGCATATTAAGCGCACTTTACTGATCCCTTCAGAGCATGTATCAAAATCTCTCGATGAAGTACTCACCTTTGATCGTTTGGAGGTAGTTGATCCAAGAACACTCATCTTCATAATAATGATCATTGCTTTGGTTGTTTTTCGGTAAACGTACTCAGTCATAGCCTACTGAATTGCAATGTAATAATTCGTGTTCATCAGGAATATTCAGAAAATATTTGCTGCAATCTGTTCAGTACGAACTGAAGAATATGAAAGTGTATATCTGAGTAGTTTGTAATTAATACTCACTCATGAATGTATTTCTTTATTGAGATAGACATCTTGGCTGTGATCTACACTGGAAACGGGAAACAAGGTATTCTCGATTGAATAAGTATTCTAATTTGGATAATTATTTTAATAAAATCATCACATACATCACTCTACAAGAGCTAACACTATCCATCTTGGAGAATCGGCAGTATTGGAAAAAGATAAAACGATTCCACCAACAGCAATAAATCTCAACTTATTCTAATCTACTCAGTTCCTTCTATAAATGGGTCAAAGCTATCAGCATTCTACTCATCAACAACGATCAAACTTGCTCTAAGAAAAATTAGGTTCACCACAAAACTTTCCAGATACGACAACTCCTATACGATATAATCAAAGTTATCATATAATAATAATTTGGTCTATGAAATATGACCAGAAAATGCCATCTAGAAGCATCCTTATTGGACATCATTCAAGATTGATTGATTCTAGTATTTTATGGTTATTTCCCGAATAGATATGAAAACATTCCAGATTTTTTACATTCCTTCTTCACATTCCATAGCACTACAGGAATATACAATGCAACGAACAATACTACAGTTTTCAGTACGACCACACCGAAAAATAATGCACCCACCGCTTTCCATACTATGTAGAGTTTCGTTAACATGGCGATCGGCACAATCCAAGTAATCTCATCGTTAGGCCATTTCGGACCATGGTCATGGTGTTTCCTTGCGAAATCTAGAAAAGATCTTCAGATTATCCACATTTCACGACAATCGATACTGTTGTGATGCTACATCGAAGTCATCGACATCATCGTCAAATACATCAAGATAAACATTAGGAATGCGATTTTTATTATGTAAAACTTTGCGAGGAGCATGATCGGGATGATGAGTTGGTCTTTAGTTCTGTTATTCATCGATTTTTTCGACTTCAAAGCCATCATCATCACTGAAGGAGCATCTGAAGTATCTGCCACCATTTGATCCGGAACAGGTAACGTTGAATTGCTTGGTTCATTCATGATTCTTTGATGATGCTGCATAAACTGGTTCATTTTCCTTCTCTGTCCATTTCTCGGCCAACTACCTGAAAAGAAAAATGAGCAAATTGATTTCAAATGTCAAAGTCTATATTGTTTTTTGCACGGTAGTGAGGAAACATTCAACAAAAACAATTCGGCACCGTACGGAAGTTTATTTCAACAAGCATATACATACTGCTACTATCTCTTCATTGTCATATTTTCATCTCCACCAGCTGTGCACTGGTTGATGTTCTACAGGGTGATAAATATGTTCCTCCTTGTGACAAGCCCCTTTGATGTTTCTGACGATGGCTGGTAGTATCAGGGCGCCTATTATCAACACTTTTTTGACTGTGAATAGGGCTGAGAAAACCATCCCGAGAAGTGTCATGACTTTGAGGATTTTTGCGAGGATCAAAATTGGAATCAAGTACATGTGGTGTTTTTTCTTGTGTCCTCTTGCTTGTTCCGTTTGATTACCTTGAAAAAAATTCAGTCAGAATCCTGCATGGGGTATCATGATCGTTGGTGTGTATGGAAAAAGTAACAAGTTTTTAACTTAACTGATTCGACACTGCACTTGATTGGCACTACTTGAATTGGGATTGTGATCACGTAAGTTGAAAAATTGTTATAGTAAGAGGGCAATTCATCATCATACCTAACAACTGAATTGAATCATTTTTCTTTCGGGTTTTTGTAGAAAAAGTCACTCCCTTTCTACGGAATTTTCGTGTGCATTACAATTTTGAGTGATATGCAGTTACCCAATGCTGTATATTGATGGTTGAACTCACAATCACTCACAATAACCACAGCCACTGAAAAATGTACAGAGTGCGCAGAAATTTTTGGTTTGAAAATATGAAACATCAAACGGAAACCTCATTTTTGGTCTCACGATCCACTTTTGTTATAAAAATGAGTACTAGTTCTGATTTACTTTCCAATGTCCACAAGCCTTAATTTCGGATTAATCAATTCTCAATTCCCACTGCCTGGAATTTGGATTTTTTTATTAAGCTCTGAATATTTATCAGATTCATCATATGCCAATAATGATTCCGTTGATTCATTAGTGATTTTGATGAGCTAACTTGGATGTCATGACTACATTCAGAGAAGTAGAAATCAGAAGTATTTTATTCAAAAGGTACTGAATATTTCATTGAGTATAAAGGTATAAAAAAAAGTGAGCTATCTCGAATGCACAGGTACAAGAAGTTTCACCTGCAAAAAAGGGAATGAAATCATTTGAATACAATTTCTGATGAACGTTTCTCACCCTATCCAACTGAGCAACCCTTGTGTAGGTTTTTCGCAAGATGATATTATGTTGTTGTAAATGGAAGGGTAGATTATGGCCGAAAACAGCATGATCTTCAGAATTTTCAAAACGACAAAGAATGTCATGGACAACATGATCTTGATCTTCAGAAGCTTGAATAATAGTATTTTCGATATCTTCTTCAGGTTGATCTTATCTTTTATAGTCAGTCTGTGTCGTAAATCTAAAAATGAAACAAGACATTCTCAACCACTTCACTGTTCATGCGAGTATAACAATTTTTTAACTTAACTCGATCTGAATGCATCTTCAAGCACTTAACACTCGAAACTTGTCAGTTGAGGAACTTATTGTATTGCCATCGCGTATTCTATTGAATCCCAAACTCAAACAAATCACTCTCTATATTTTGTGAAACATGACTGTAAGTTAAAAAGTTGTTATTGTTCAGGAAACAATAGTAAACATACTAGGTGACTCACAGTTGATTGTTACTTTGACGTGTACGGAAAACGGGACATCAGATCATTCTGAATATTTGGATACCTCAGTAGTTGCTCGTGATGGAACTACTCAAGATATTCTGAGCGATGCAGCGTTGCCGCCCATACCAAAAAGTAGCATCAAATCTGATATTCCGAACGAAACACCCTATATATTATTGCATCTTTGGATTCATAATCACTTCCTGAATTCTTCTATCCACTATTCCCTAAACCCATCTCTACTGGTTTACAAGTTGATAGCTATTTTTCAATATTTTTTTTTTCAAAACATATAGTTCTGATTTAATGTTAATCATCGCGGTGACTGGTTTCTTATAGACCTGAAATTTTGAGCGTAGCATACCAAGGTCCTGTGGATCAGTTTTGTATGGAGAAATGCGTTCTAAATTTTATAGGGTCACTAAAAACTCGTGATTTCATCACTAGGTACAAAAATGATGGAAAGTCATTTTTTAAATGTCTGATAATGTCTCATAATCTGAAAGATACGAAATCCTTCTCAGAAATGATATTTCATTAAAGTGTGAATAAAATTAATATAATAATTAGGTTATGGAGATGAAAACAGGTATCATTAGGAATTCGGAATGATTTCCGAATATATGCACAAATCTATCATCATCTAACCAATAATTGTCAAATATCAATATCCTTTTTTTTATCATGACATTTCATTGCTATCTACGATAAATATGCATTGAAAAAAATCACCATTGACCATTGACAAACTCCGCCAAACAAAACTAATACCCAGGAACTTGGTATGCGACACCCAAAATCTTCAGTTTATACAGGGTTGGGATAAAATATGAAATCAAGTAAATATCTTCCAAACAAAAAGAAAGATATTCATGAAAATTTGCAGGTAAGTGCAATGGAACAAGATGCATGTACATTTTTTTTGGCAATAATATACTACCTGTTCAACCGGAAATGCCATCAACTTCTTCAATTGTTTTGTACGTTTATTTATTGCTATGCATACGAACAACATCAATCAACTTATCTTGGTTCCATACTTCAAACCAACCCTGTACCAACTATACTTTCAATAACTTCATCTTACGAACACTCAGATTAGCAAATTCTCTCAAGGAGCTTCCATTATTTGGTACATCATTAAATAGTTTCAGGGCTCATCTTAAAAAAATCAACTTCTAAACACAAATAGTTATTTTGAAAAATGTAAAGCTCTCATAGTTATTTTGAACAATGTAAAGCACTCATATTATGACATATTACCACTGTACTTTATATTCTATCTGCTTATACAATGTAATTATCTTGCTTATACAATGTAATAATTTTTCCTAAATGGGCTCGCCCGTATGAATAAATAAATAAATAAATAAATAAACACAGATGCTGCAGCAATAAACAATAAATAGGAGATGATTCGAACAAAAGGGGAAGTATCAGACGAGGATATTCAGAGAGTTATTACGAATTCAAAAACGCAATAATTTACAGTTATGCTAATTTTTGGTGAAAGCGGCAACGCTGGCAAAATATCTCGAGTCGTTAGATCTCGAGCGATCACTGAAGAATCGAAATTTTCAGAATAATCCTTTGTCTTGAATTCCTGATGGTTGATTTCTTGATGTTTTGATTGTCTCAATTTGATGTCATACGTCTTAGACCGTGAGACAACCTGTATACGTGATTACCACAAATGGTCATTGCAGAGATTCAATGTAGTGCTCGTTAAAACTCACCTTTCCCTCCATCGCCGATCGGATTTTCCTCATTTCTACCCCTCCTAGATGGCAAGATGAAAGATAGACCGTGTGTATCGATGAACTCGAAGAACTTCCTCAACAGAAACTTCAAAAACTTGTTGATGTCGCTATCGCCCGCATTATACCTAGCCGAAGTATCATCCTCTTCTTTTTTTCCAGGAATTCTTATCAGGTTGATAGTGCTATTGGTCCACTCATAGTCAAAGTCTTTGATGAACTTCAGGAACTGAAATTTTCTGCAATAGTATTTGTCTTTTGTAGTTACACATTTATGGAAACTTTCTTCCAGATAGTCATCAGCTATCGCCAAATCGAGGGACAACAATAAAACTAACGAAACTTGCAACTTCGAATTGATGAAGTTCATGATGATTTCGATGTGATTACTTCGACGACCGTCAATGAAAATGAAATGCATCAGATGCAACTTATATATCGTCAAAATATGTATCAGTAGGTTGAGGAAACTAATATTTTAATGATATGTCTGCGAAAATATGTCTTGGTGCCTAACCGACTAGACTTCAGGAATTCTATCGAGTGAAGTAGAGGAAGTAGGTAGCGAATAATATAATTGGATCATAGGTAATGAGGAATTAGGTGAATCAAACTAATAAAACCCATTCATAATCGATTAAGCTCAGCTTATTCAACAAATAATCACATTGAGTGCTTCCTTCTTTTCTTTTTTCTTCATTTCATTCTCCAATACCTTTTTGTAATGATTGGTTATTGTGACTTTTCATCTTCGAAATCAAGCAACAGCAACTGCTGTCAATTTTTGCTATCAAAACATTCGAAAATCAAAATTTGTGATAGCTCATAGTTTTTGGGCTATCCAAAGTTAACCATGAATGAAATAGGAAATCCAGATCGCTATTGAAAATAAAATTAATTGATGATGGTTTCTAGAAGATGAAATGTCATAATTCAAATTTGAAAAAGCCATCTTGTAGCAAAGAAAGAATGGCTTCAAATGGAGGAAGTATTATTCATATCTTCCAATTTATTTCAATAACGCCAGAAAAAAATGGAAACTGATTCAAAAAATTTCGATTCTTTTCGGATATCTCCGAAAGTATTCGGAATTTTCCAAGTTTCAGAGCGACATTTTGTTAGACATCAAATTGCGCAAATTTTCCATTATTTAGCCTACCCTGTATCTCTCATTGGTAAATGAGCCAAGCTTCAGAGAGGAGAAAAAAATTATTTCAAAAATGTATTTGTAGTTATAGGAGCAATGAGTGAAGTTAAGGAAAGTTACATCACGAGCGATTACTGAAGTACCTAGATGAATTTTCTGGTGTCTCATTTTTCGTATAGGACTGAGGTATCATCAACCGTGAAACACCCTGTACCTTAATCGTGTCAGGAAAAGGAAATTTTCTTGAAAGTCTCTAGATCGTAATCATCAGGAAACACTCCACTTGGCAAATAATCCATTAATTTGGCCAGTGAATAGTAATCAATTACTATGTTTTGAAAATAAAAATTATTTGAAACATTTTTCGACAGCAAAAAGGTACCTACTACTGCACAATTAAAAAATCATGTGAAGGAATCTTCAATCAACGCTCTATGTTCTAGAGAAGAATAATATATAAAAGAATCATCCATAACTCCACAGAAAATGCAGGAATCATCAGTACGAGCTGTAAAATAGAGTATGGAAAATAATTCCACAAGATATCGCCACGAACTCCTGGATTCGTTAGTTCGGATTGTATAGTTGGCGTTCTGGTCTCACTTCACTCTCTCTCTCTGGCTGTTGGCATTACTGTGGGCAGCTGATATTTGACATGTTTCAAAACGTCATTCAAAAATGGCAGGCGAATTTTGTTGATGTGTGTGAATCAACACCAATTAAGTGACTTTTTTGTTGTTTTCGCATCCGAATCCAATCAAAATAGGTATAATAAGGATGAATAACCATCATAACGGTGCAAGAACTTCGGAAACTGAGCAAATGGCTCAGCCACAGTGTTTGAAGGTGTTCGTGCAGAGAGATTACAGTGAGGGTACTCTTGTGAGGTTCCAGACTAGGTTTCCCCAAGAACTAGAAGGGCGGGTATGTTGGAAAATGAAGCTGTTATATTGTCTGATGTATATTTTCGAATTACAGCTGGAAAGGCAAGCCTTTGAGGCGACAGTAAACAGACTAAATGCCTTTTTCGCTGAGGCTGAAAAAGCATCATGTTCTACATACTGTGAAGGATGTTTGGCCTGTTTAACTGCCTATTTGATATATGTGTGTAAGGAAACCCACTACGAGAAAGTAAGTTGACACTCACCTCTCCATTTCTAGTCTAACTATCGATATTTTTCAGTGTTTGAAAAAAATTTCCAAATTCATAGGGGAGCAAAACGAAAGTATTTATGAACCAAGAGGACTGAAACTCACTGACCCGAGTACAAGAGGTCTCCGAGTATTAGAAATAAGTTGTCTTGATAGGCCTCCCAATGCATGACTCACCTTGTCACACTCCACACAGGAGTTCTTTATGTGACAGGAGATCATTTCTCCAATCTTATGAAGTACGTATCAAGTACAGAGTGGTCAAAGCTATATTCACTACCAACATAAGATATAAGTGTGTGAAATGCAACTATTAACCAGGGTGATAATGATAAAAATCATGATTTCAACAGATTACATCTTGTTTATAACGTGATTCATAGTTTTGTTTACAAATATACTCAATCATTTCTGGGGTTTGTAGTAGTTGAAGGGAATCAAAAATAAAATAAATGACTGATCATTTTTCTATACTAAAAGAATCAATGGGAAATAGCCATTGAATGAAATTCAATTTATGCTGATTCCAAATTATGATAAATTTATTTCTGTGACAAATATCATATTTTCTCAAGACTGGTGGCTCAATTTTTCATGTACCTATCAGCCAGAACCTAGCATTTATTTTCAAGTTACTAGATGAATATTGATGTTGATATTGATGATTTTGGAAAAAAACTTCATTTTTATTATGAATATTTTACGTAAATATTTCGAAAGTTTCTGAACCCCCCAGTAATTTGGAACTCAAAAAACAATGAGTGGGATTCCTAGAAAATATCTCTGTAAAAAACACTTCACCACAAATTTCAATAGAAATTGTGCAGTAACCATTATGATTTTCTTTCACTCATTGATCCTGAAAATCATATGATGGTGTTATAGTATAACCTTGGTTATTATTCAAGTTCTTTTGGAAAACATTATCCTGAAATATACCTATGTGTTCCCTTTCAATTTATAGATTCATCATCAAGATAGTCTTCCAATTATTTTAATTGCCTCAATTTTTGTTGACTCCTTTTATCAATGTAAAGTTATTATTAAAATATGTATTATGTTTTACAATATTCACTTGTCCTTTCTCCTTATTCATTTTTCAGATGAAGGTAAACAGAAAAAGTCAGATCTGAAATTATATCACTACTTATATTTATCAAATTATATCGACTATTTACATTTTAAAAATCCGAAAGTTATAAAATGTCTTTTTCAAGAACATCACCAAAATATCATTGGAATAAAAAAATTATATGAGTATCTATAGAGGGCTCATCAACACAGCATTACTAAATATTAGCAGTTTCATCTAGGTTCGGATTTCGGAAATTTTCTAAGGATAGCAAATTTCTGCTCGTGGTTTCATATTCGAAAGGAAGAATATTTTGAGGTTAGGTTGGGGAAGGTCACAAAAAGTACCTATATAAGAGGAACAAATATGCCTCAAAATATTACTACACATCAGAACTCTTTGAGTGCCTGAAGTATGGATTGTTACACTGAGTTCTTTTGTTTGTCACAATATGCTACAGAATTTCTGTTTGTTTCTTTTCTTATGATCCATAGGGGGCGCTGATGTCACTGTGTGCAATGTTTGGACTGTCAGTTCAATATCTTTGGTCTCCTCAGGATCTGGAAAAATAGAGAACCAGTTTAATAGAAGGATGGATATCCTTGGTGCTACTTTGGAAATGCAGCAAACAGTATTTACAAAAAGTCCAGTCGTGGCCCATCGTCAAACAAGATACTTTTGCATCAACATTACATCCTCCAATATTCAAAAAAGAACCTTGGACATTGATTTCTGAACCATTTATGTTTATGGTTCCTGGAATACATTTATCATTCCAAGTTCAAATAATTAATTAAAATTAATGTCACTGAAATGCTTCCTGAAATCAAAGTGACTCCTGAAATTTAACTGATACTTTCTTAAATTATGTTCTCCAAAATTCAACTGACGATCCAAGTACAATATAGTTTCATTTCTATCATGGGTTGTCAAAGTTGAAAAGGTTGAACCACATATTTTACCTGTTGAACTTAACATACAAACACATGAAATATTCCATTATTACCTGTGATAGCTTCCACAGGCTTATCGATGGTATCATGATCTATCCAGGTGAGTCCCATTTCGACTTTTTCAGCCAGATCTTGCCAATGTTGCCGGTTTTCCAAGGTCCCCTCGTATAGAGGCTGCATCCAAGGAAACGTTTCCGACATAACCCTGTATAAGGGCAAGCAGATGACGTCGATGAAGCTCACTTGCATCTGGGGCAGTTCGTCTTTTCGTTCTCTATCCATTTGGGCCTGTAAAATATTTCATATCCTTGGTTAGGATTCCTATAAACACTCGAATGCTCTTGGACGTTATGAGACATAATAAGATCATAGATCCATATTCATCAAGATCTAAGTTAGTTTCACAGAATCAAAAGTCGTATGTTTTGATAGATTAGAGTCAAAATATCGAAACTGTCCGTGTATTGGAAATTCATCTAAAGTCCAGTTTTACACGTATTTTACACAAGTATGGTAAGAATTAGAAGCTTACCAAATGAACTGTGAATATGTTGAGTTCAGGTTGGCAAAGATTTTTTAAAGATAATGTTCGAAAACTCTCATTGTAGATATATTTAGACAGAAACATCAAAGAATCACTGAGAATGTCTTCAATTCGAGAACTATTGAAAATTGACCGATATTTTCTGTTCAGATATGGAATTCAATTCATATATGGAGTGCCTTCGATGTTTCCAGAACTCACAATAGGTTGCTCCTTCAGCTGCATCTTTTCCAGATCTCCTTGATCGAAAAATTCATCTGCAACTAATTTTGCCACCCTATGTTGGACGTCCCAAGGCTTCGCTATAGCGCTGACATCACAAGCCGTCATCATCATGCCAGATAGTACTGAAAGAGAGATCGAAATGATAGATATCTGGAAATAGGGTTAAACAGAATCTTTTTTCATCTCTTTTCCACACTGGGATCTCGTATATAAGAAGAACCGTATGGAAAATTTCAAAATTTCTCTCTCCGTATGAAATTTGATGTTTTCTTTATTTCCCTCGTTTTTTATATGGGTTGTGTTATGAACTCAATTCATTATCTGTTCATCAAATGAAGTCGAATTGAGAGGAGGAAAACTTATCACTAATTTTTCCAATATGTTGAGAGATTTGTGTAGGAAAATCAAAACTTACAGTCTTTTTTATCATCGCTTTGCCAGTCAAACTCTCCGTTATCGATGAGCTCGAGAAATCTATTCTTCTTCTTGAAGTACATCGCTAAATCAGTCGACAAAATTGCTGTCTCCACCAAACGCATGACTCTTCTATAGTCGTCAGGTGATAAAGCCTGAAAATTCGATAAAATGCAATATTGCTCGATATAGTATAACTCAAATTCTACCTTATTCTCTACCAAAGTACTGATGGAGTTGTGTGTATAACTTTCTAATTCATGGACATTTTCTAGGTACCAATGGAATTTATCCAAAATATTGGCTCATAATTGCTGATTCCATTATAGTAAGTTATTATACAGAGATCATCTTGGTTTGTTCGATAGATACAAACTGCATTCTACTAGGCTAATATAAAAAACTGATATCCTCTAATTGGAATGAGAGTATAGGTAAAACTGTGTTTTTTTGAAGTTTTGCTTCATAAAATCCTTTTGAAAAGTGACAGTTCTTAGTCGATCAAAACTGCAGCAGCTCTATCATTGGAAATCAAATGGATTGGCAGAACATACAGTATATAAATCACCCTAGTTTTAGTAACAATCGTGCAATAATTTATTCTCTCTGAGCATATTCTATTCATTTCAAAAATACATATGGCAGAAAATATTGTTCACGTTTTGAAATTTTTTGATGATATCAAATTCTTCGATCGATATTTCTCGTTTTGGATTCCGTACCGTAAACAACTGATGATAGCGATAATGTTTTGTTGAAACTACATTCCTTCTCTCGATGATACGTTGATGAAACGTCCGATGAAACACTGTTCCGTAGTGATACTAGTTTGACCTTTTATGTGATGACGACTACTATGATGTATCAATTCAATCAGTTGATAGAATGTCTGATGAAACACTGTTCTGTAGAGACACGAGTAATATTTCAGTTGCAAAAGATTCTCATTCGTCCTTTGTGATAACGCCTAGGATAACTCAACTCATTGTTACGTTGATAGAACGTCTGATGAAACACCTTTATGTAGCGATATTATTAGCGTTGCCTATGTTTCAGACCTTCATGATGAAACACTGTTCTGTAGCGATGCAAGATATGTCACAGATGCAAGTTGCTTATGTTTCAGAACTTTGTGATGAAACAAACAGACAAGTGTTGCTAACTGTGTTTTGTGAAGAAAAGATCGTTCCGAATACTCCGATTGGCAACACGGAAGGTGACAGAGAGGCCACAATCCATCATCGAGTTCAAACCCACCTACTTGAAAAATATTATTGCTGTCTGTATTGAGGATCATGACGCACTGGTCGAAGTGATGGTGCTCCATGGTGCTGGTGGAGTAGAGCACGGCCAAGGGCGAGTCCGTTTTCATCTGGAAGGCGTTGTTGGTGCCCCTGTGGTCCAAGTCGTGGCACAGGCAAGCCACTATCAGGCCCAGGATTTCCAAGTCGCTCATGAATCTGAAGAATTCGAGTCGAATCCGAAACTTGGCAGTTATGATATCTCGAGAATCAGAATAGAAATGAGAGCTATTCAAACTTTTGAAGTTGATTGTTGATGTTCGATGATGCTATTTTGGTTCCACCACCGTTTCTTCGAAACGGGTTTGGGAATTTTTTGATATCTCAAGAAGAGATCTTTCAAGATATTTCCTCCTACTTGCAAATTTAAATTCGACCTTGTATATAGAATTTTCATTTATATGAGCTTGACATTACAATACAATTATTTCAAATGGAAGTATCATAATACTAATCAGATTGGCATGAGATTTTTCATGAATTTACAAATAGAGGTACCTATAGTTGAGAATCAATAAAATCACAAATCATAAGTGGTGGATTCTTCGAAAACTCTATATCGAATTATAAAAGATGAATATCAAAACTTATGAGAGTTGGATGGAACTGCATGACAATATGTTTCTTTCACTTTTGAGTTGCATATATCAGCATTTTTTGTATCGAACTCTATGAATTCACAAATAGAGGTACCTAGTTGAGAATCAATAAAATCACAAATCATAAGTGGTGGATTCTTCAAAAACTATATATCGAATTATAAAAGATAAATATCAAAACTTATGAGAGTTGGATGGAACTGCATGACAATATGTTTCTTTCACTTTTGAGTTGCATATATCAGCATTTTTTGTATCGAACTCTATGAATTCACAAATAGAGGTACCTAGTTGATAATCAATAAAATCACAAATCATAAGTGGTGGATTCTTCGAAAACTCTATATCGAATTATAAAAGATGAATATCAAAACTTATGAGAGTTGGATGAAACTGCATGACAATATGTTTCTTTCACTTTTGAGTTGCATATATCAGCATTTTTTGTATCGAACTCTATGAATTCACAAATAGAGGTACCTAGTTGAGAATCAATAAAATCACAAATCATAAGTGGTGGATTCTTCGAAAACTCTATATCGAATTATAAAAGATGAATATCAAAACTTATGAGAGTTGGATGGAACTGCATGACAATATGTTTCTTTCACTTTTGAGTTGCATATATCAGCATTTTTTGTATCGAAGTCTATGAATTCACAAATAGAGGTACCTAGTTGAGAATCAATGAAATCACAAATCATAAGTGGTGGATTCTTCGAAAACTCTATATCGAATTATAAAAGATAAATATCAAAACTTATGAGAGTTGGATGGAACTGCATGACAATATGTTTCTTTCACTTTTGAGTTGCATATATCAGCATTTTTTGTATCGAACTCTATGAATTCGCAAATAGAGGTACCTAGTTGAGAATCAATAAAATCACAAATCATAAGTGGTGGATTCTTCAAAAACTATATATCGAATTATAAAAGATAGATATCAAAACTTATGAGAGTTGGATGGAACTGCATGACAATATGTTTCTTTCACTTTTGAGTTGCATATATCAGCATTTTTTGTATCGAACTCTATGAATTCACAAATAGAGGTACCTAGTTGATAATCAATAAAATCACAAATCATAAGTGGTGGATTCTTCAAAAACTATATATCGAATTATAAAAGATAAATATCAAAACTTATGAGAGTTGGATGGAACTGCATGACAATATGTTTCTTTCACTTTTGAGTTGCATATATCAGCATTTTTTGTATCGAACTCTATGAATTCACAAATAGAGGTACCTAGTTGAGAATCAATAAAATCACAAATCATAAGTGGTGGATTCTTCAAAAACTATATATCGAATTATAAAAGATAAATATCAAAACTTATGAGAGTTGGATGGAACTGCATGACAATATGTTTCTTTCACTTTTGAGTTGCATATATCAGCATTTTTTGTATCGAACTCTATGAATTCACAAATAGAGGTACCTAGTTGAGAATCAATAAAATCACAAATCATAAGTGGTGGATTCTTCGAAAACTATATATCGAATTATAAAAGATAAATATCAAAACTTATGAGAGTTGGATGGAACTGCATGACAATATGTTTCTTTCACTTTTGAGTTGCATATATCAGCATTTTTTGTATCGAACTCTATGAATTCATAAATAGAGGTACCTAGTTGAGAATCAATAAAATCACAAATCATAAGTGGTGGATTCTTCAAAAACTATATATCGAATTATAAAAGATAAATATCAAAACTTATGAGAGTTGGATGGAACTGCATGACAATATGTTTCTTTCACTTTTGAGTTGCATATATCAGCATTTTTTGTATCGAACTCTATGAATTCACAAATAGAGGTACCTAGTTGAGAATCAATAAAATCACAAATCATAAGTGGTGGATTCTTCGAAAGCTCTATATCGAATTATAAAAGATGAATATCAAAACTCATGAGAGTTGGATGGAACTGCATGACAATATGTTTCTTTCACTTTTGAGTTGCATATATCAGCATTTTTTGTATCGAACTCTATGAATTCACAAATAGAGGTACCTAGTTGAGAATCAATAAAATCACAAATCATAAGTGGTGGATTCTTCAAAAACTATATATCGAATTATAAAAGATAAATATCAAAACTTATGAGAGTTGGATGGAACTGCATGACAATATGTTTCTTTCACTTTTGAGTTGCATATATCAGCATTTTTTGTATCGAACTCTATGAATTCGCAAATAGAGGTACCTAGTTGAGAATCAATAAAATCACAAATCATAAGTGGTGGATTCTTCAAAAACTATATATCGAATTATAAAAGATAGATATCAAAACTTATGAGAGTTGGATGGAACTGCATGACAATATGTTTCTTTCACTTTTGAGTTGCATATATCAGCATTTTTTGTATCGAACTCTATGAATTCACAAATAGAGGTACCTAGTTGAGAATCAATAAAATCACAAATCATAAGTGGGAGATTCTTCAAAAACTACATATCTAATAGTAAAAGATGAATATCAAAACTCATGAGAGTTGGATGGAACTGCATGACAATATGTTTCTTTCACTTTTGAGTTGCATGCATCAGCATTTTTTGTATCGAACTCTGAGATCACATCCATTGTCCGTGAAATTTCTCTGTATTTGTCAAAGTTCAAAATTTTACAGACACAATATATCAAAAATATGGAAGATAAATATTGAAAAATATGAAACAATCAAATAATCGAATAAGTTCACTTTCGAATGGCATGATATTTTTTTCAATTTGTTGATGTTTTCTGTAATTGTTCAAGCTATATTGTCTAGTATAATGTTTATGGATTCATGAATCTCTTGTTTGAACGTGATTTCATTCGTGCTTCTTATTTTGAGTATCATTTTGTGATTTGTGAGAAGAAAATTACTCAAGTACCTTTCCATTTTGCCTGTTTTGAACATGGCAAACATCGTTTGGGCGACATTCAAAGCGTGCCTCCAGTTGTGGTATTTGACCGGCCTGTAGTTTTTCTTGACGCTTAGCACCCATCTACAGAGAACCTGCAAAAATCGAAAGATCTTCGTACTGAACACGATACAATTGAGTACAGAATCAGGCTTATTACCTCGTACGGTATATGGAACTGCTGGACCAAATTGCACTCCAAAAACATCCGTATGGTTGCCTTACAAGTATCATCATCGGACAAATCGAAGTCGATGAAGGTGAAGCTGTACAAGTTGTAGATTTTTGCCGAAGGAATGGACTCTCTCAGTAGTTTGTCAGTTGCCTCATTACTAGCTGTGGCGTGATATGAAAGGCATTCCAAAGCCACCTGCAATGTGAATATTGTGAAATAACGATGGAAAACCACAAACACCCGGTATATTATTCCTTTTTGGGATTGCTGAAAAAAATCCACGATGAGTTTCACTAAACCTATTTTCAAACTGTTCCTTATATATCTTGATGCTCTTGAAAACTTTGGAAAATGTACTCTTGATGAATGCTAGTATTCCATTCTACTTCGATTTGCTATAACTTTTATCATATATCTATTCATTTTGAACATTTCCTCGTGTGTTTCGAGAGACAATGTTTTGGTTTCTGACAAAAATCAAAATAAAAAATATGGTTTTACAAGAAGAGCGTTGCTAATAAGCAAATGGACAGTCAAAGCGAATCAAAAAAAAAAAAGGACGAAAATATGGATCAACAAGAGAACTGTTGTTGTGACAAACCTTCTGCTTTGCCATCAGTTTGCATGCGTTTTCGTACATCTGAGTGTTGTGGATTCCCAATCCGCAGAAAATTGCGAAAGCTTCGAAAATGGAAACGTCACAATCTGTGAAAGGAGCGTTTTTTTCTTTGTTAATCAGCTGGGCCACACCTGTAAAAGATTCTTCTTAGTGTAATATTATCCATGTATACAAGTTATGAAGTATAGCGATAAAAGAATAAAAAAACTCAAAAAAGTGAGGAAATGAATTCTGAATGTCAATGCCTCATGAGATAATGGAAAGAGCATCGATGAACCTCCTTTGAACTAAGACCATAAAATGTTTTCGACCCAAAACCCAAACATATGCGAAAATTTATACTGAGATGACTCAAACGAGCATATGAGCATATTTTTTTAGATATCTTCTATACGTCAAAAGTCTTTGAATGTCGATATGTATATGTTTCACTGTCTATCTACTAAAAATCGCACACGTCTGTTGGTACTCTCCTATCGAATTCATTGTGAATCGATGAAGATCATTGAACTATTAAATAATATCTTCAATTCGTAGTGAAACAAGAACTCTAGTACTTATATCATTCTCTTGCAACTTTTTTCATTAACAGAGGGTGGTAATCATCGAATATGTACAATGAATTCCAAGTTACGAGGTATTGAATTGAGAAAAAAAGGGGTTTTTGTGTCGTGTTATGGAACTAGTTCACTGAAACATGATCAAATCAATCATGCTTTCTGGGCGGCAATTTAACGATTATTTTTGACAAACTTTTTCCATCAGTTGATTTTTTTTCTCGTCTTGCTTAGTTTCCGAGAGATAAAGGAGAATCCATCACTTAATTGCGTATACCTGGAACACACGAGAAACATTTGGGAAAATAATCAAAGGTTGCCTTGAAACACGATTGCATCATTTGATGGACAGTTCATTACCTACTCATAACCTAATAATCCATGATAATATTCGAGATATTGACGGCAAAATATTTTTTTCCATATGATTATCTCGAAACGAAGCTCAAAATCACTCAGAGAACAGTATTCTGAAATTATTTACATGTACGTTATTCAAAAACATCTTCAAGACCGCCTATGGTGACTGACCGCATTATTGTGATTCACTGACCTATCAGAGTTCTCTCTCCATTGAGGATTGGCATACACAGAATGGTACTAGCATTCTCAGCATCTCCCTCATTGTGTTTTTCTTGCAACCAGGACTTAACATCTCTGATGTTCAGAATTTGTCCGGTAGACGCTGCATATCCTGCTATCTGGGCTAGTGTAGAGATGGCCAAATCGAAGGATGAGGGTCTGAAACGACTTTTGAAGATAAATCGATGTTCAAACTTAGTATAGATATATATTTCGACCTAGCAGATAGAATTGGAAATGAAAATAAATGTGTGCGCATATGAATTGTTTCAAGTTCGTCCAT
Source organism: Gastrophysa polygoni (assembly GCA_963576655.1). Taxonomy (NCBI): domain Eukaryota; kingdom Metazoa; phylum Arthropoda; class Insecta; order Coleoptera; family Chrysomelidae; genus Gastrophysa; species Gastrophysa polygoni. The sequence continues at coordinate 1,938,516 of OY755084.1, forward strand.
CTTCGGATATCTCAGCTGTCATATTTGGTACCCAACTTCACCCAACTGACTCAACATGTTATTGTGATGTACCCGCAGTATTTGAAAGATTAGGATGCGAATACAATCCTAATATATGATAAGTACCAGCAAGAAAATTTCAACGTGATTACATTTATCAATGAATGCGAGCGTACGATTTTAAAATATTACTACACTAGTGCGTTTTACTTTTCACTCTCCTGTTTCCATAGTGAAATGGACTACTTTCTCAATGACAAAGCTTGGTATGCGCTGTTTGTATAGATGGCATTGGAAAATATAATTGAGTACCTATATACCTATATAAGATGTAATATCTATACAGAATCGAATTTAAATGGAGGCAAAGTTGCGTAAAATGGGAAGCTCAAAGATATTCCGAGTGTTCTAGAGGATATACCTACAAGAAATCGTAAAAAACTGCGATTTCATTTTTCAGTGACTTTCTTCGGAGAAAAAAAAAAGAACAAATAAGTCACTGGCATTTTCATTCATTTTCATGCGAAGGTATGAATTCTCTCATGAATATTCATGCGAGATTCGTTCCGAGATAAAAATTCAGTTCATAATAATTTTTGAGAGAAATTTGATGCATAATCATATTTATTTATTTCCCAACAAAATAATCACAGTTTCTTGCTTTTCCCTGTTCATCTCATGAATAATTCTGAAATGTCGTTAGATCCTTCAAAAACAACCGTGAAAAATATCGTCAAATCATATTTCAAACACGTAACTCTTTTGCTGTGTTTCTAATATCCATCAATTATTTGTTATTATCACTATAGAAGGTTCTCTTCTGTGTAAATGGTTAAAATATATAGCTGATGATAAATAATTGAGATATCTGTAGTAAAGATATTTATTTGAGAACCATTGATGATTTCGCAAGCAAGCAGAAAATGAATTATAGAGCTAGGGCGCTTGTAAACATCCACCTGTTTCACTCGTTTTTCTCGAATCTCATATCGCGCAGAAGATGGAAACGTGTGTTCTAGATTCTAGGAGTTATATTGGATTTTTCAACTGCTGACGCAATGAAAATGTTCAGGGGTATACCGTATGTTTGGATTCCATCACCCAACAGCTGACGTCTTATTCATATTACCTTGGGCCATCACAAAAATATGGGAACTGCATCTGGAGAATATGGAATTTCTGATTTCACGAGATATTCAATCATACTAATGAAAACAGAGGGTATATGCCACGTGGTTTTCTATTCGAAACTGTCGTACAAGATTGTACAGTTTAGTAACTTCTATTGTAACTGGAAGGATTGTCTTTAAATTTATTAGGTATCTGAATGAAAAATATCGATTTTATCAATCATGGTCCATTTTTTCACTAATATTGACAGTGATGTCTCCCCTATATATTGCATTCTATATTGAATTGTTGACCATTCTACAATTTTTGTATAATTTGTTTTTTTTTTCTCAAGTGACATTTGAGAACATGCGATTACATTTCTTGGTCGACTAAGTGACAATCTCGCATACGCATACAAAATAAAAAAAAAGTTCAACAATTACAATTCAACTGGTTTATTTTTTTCCTTCACCTGGATACCAAAGTCTTCGTTCCTCCTTCCCTCAACTCAAAAATGGTTGTGAACAGAGTTGGTTTCCTCAAACCGTTTTCCCTCATGTCTTCAGCTGTCACAGTTCCACTTTCTGCCCTATTCAAAGGTCCAGGTCGGTTTGCTTGGTTGGTATTGGGTCGTTCTAAAATACGTTCCAGATGGTTCTGAAAAGAGGGGAACAGTTTCCTGTAACTAGCCTAAAAACTGCATATTTATCACCATGCATTAGGTTATTGTTGACTGTGATAAATATGTTTTTCGCAAATTTCGCATACAACTTCTTTCTACGATCGAATCAATGTTTTATTCCAATTATTATTTCAATTCTGCGATCATCAGTTCTCAAATCTTATTACCATTCATTTCATTTATTCGAACTGATTCTTGCTCTACTTCTAATAAGTGTTTCTGTACCGGGGAAACCACAACGAGATTTCTCAAAAATTATTTTACTATTTCGTCGTTTTCGCTCCCAATTTTAGTCGGTATTTCCCGGACACTCGGGAATAGAAATAAGTTTGAAAAATTTCAAATCAAAAACATACGCATGATTTCTATTTCTTCTCAAAGCTTTTTTTTTCGTGTTTGGTCATTGTCTATCCTATGTTTTGTTGAAGGTTGAGTGCTTTTTATGATTGAGAGTATTAGATCAAGAGTCTATCGACTGTATCTTTGGTTTCTCAGTCAGAATATTTGAACGGCGAGATATTTTGAAACAAAAAACTCAAGAAATTCCGAGATTTTCCTGCCAAAGAGAATTTTCCATTCTCCGATTCACGGAACAGAAGTCAGAAAATCAGAAGCCCACTTCAAAAGATCCTTCATCAGCACTATTTTATGATTTGTGACATTTTCAATTCATTCTAGAAGTAGACATTGTCAAACGCTGTTTGATGAGGGGACTGTCGTTCAAAGCAATTTTTTATAAAATAGTGCGAATAGTAAGTAACATTGAAGAAATACCAATTTCTTGAATGATTCTAAAAAAAACACCCTGTAGAGGCAGTGACAATACCAATAGTCGGGTGTTATAAGGGGGTTGAGAATCAGGATAACTGATTTGAGTAAGCTACCGTTATATTCATTCGACCGTGTATCATTACCAAAGTAAATATTTTGTTGCAAGAAATTAACAGAGTGAAAAACAACGTATTATCATAGTAGTATTTTGTTCACTAGACAAATATTTGGTGGCATAATATTTTCCTTTCACCGGCACAGCTATAATTTTCAGTTTATGAAGGTTCAATCGAGAATACATTAGTGGGTAGGTATAGATACTGGGTGAACTTCAGTTTCGTTTCTTAGATCGAACTCAATCCCAAACCACATTCAGTCATCGTGAAAACAAAAGGAAGGAGATACGGTGAAGAACTTTCGTATGTGGTTCATTCGAGGGAATCAAAAACTTCTCGAGCCTCTTCTAGAATATTCGATGATTCAGAGCAGAGTTTCCTTATCCTCTTATCTCAAAGGAAATAAATAAAATTGCGAAAACAAAACACGAACTCAAATCTCTTTGTATTGATATACATTTCCCTCTCAATATTCCAAATGGAAATCCAGTGCCACTAAAAAGTTACTTCTGTTTCAAAATGAAATACTGGCAAGATGGAAAAGAATAAAAAACTTTGTGCATGGGGCGATGATATATAATTTTAATTTCACTGTAATTCTCAGTTTATGAAGGTTTAATCGAGATCGAGAGCACATCAGTGGGTTGGTTTAAATACTGGGTGAACTTCAATTTCATATCTGAGATCGAACTCAACCCTGATCCACATTCAACAAAGTATGAGTCATTGAGAAAACAAAAAGAAGAAGATGAGTTCCGTGTGGCTCCTTTGAGAGAATCAAAACTGCTCTGAGCCTCTTCTAGAATATCGAATCGAAGATCGAGAAACTTTCCTCATCCTTCATCCTCTTGAAGGAAATAAATAAAATAGCGAGCTAAAAACACGAATTCAAATCTCGATCTATTCATACATATTTCCTTCTCAATATTCCAAATGGAAATCCCGTTTCAGTACAAAGTTCTGCAACAACAATGGGAGGATATGTTTCACTGCTGTTTCTCAATAAAATCCCGGCGAGATGAAAAAGAATAATAAAAACTTCATAGAGCGCTGAAATAAAGAAGAAAACAGATGAAGAGAAAAGCTGTAAAAAAGTTGGGATTGTCGTCAACGGCGCTTTTATCAAAAATAACCTTTATAATGGCGAGAGGTGTGTGAGAAATGCAAAACAAAGGAAATCATTCACGCTCCGGGATATGAAGTGTTCTCCAGAATTTGAATAAAGTCTCGTGAATGAATCCCTCTACGTAGGTTGAGTCCGAGAAGTATTTGATAAGATTTTCCTGGAAAATGTAATTCTCCGAGAATCCCACCCAACTTTTTTTATGTTTATGTTATGTGTCAACAAGCTTTCTAGATTCATGTACCATAAAGGCTCTCCAATATTTCTCAGCACCGTTCCATTACGTGTGAAACTTAGAGGCCGTTAAAAATTTATATTTCAATTTCGGTATAGTTGGATGTATTGATTTTATGAGCTCGAAACGCGATACTCACCGCTTCGCAGCAATCTAGATCGAGAAGATAAACAGCACAACTTTCGCATTTGAGAAGATCTTGAGCTTCTTTCATTATTTTCGTTACTAGACACTCCAAATTGTTCTGTTCTTCAAAAATACTGCGAGCCAAGTTCAGTAATATCTAGAAAATATATTTATATACTTATACAGTGTGATTCACTCCATATGGACCCACCCCTGTAAATTCTTTTCTTTCATTCAATTTTTCATTCTATTGGTACACATTCCAATAGCCGAGGCCAATTACAGGATGGGAAAAATACAGCAGTTTCGCAAATTATTATGAAAATAATACAATAATTATAACCATAAATGAAGTGGAAAATAGTGTGCAAGAACAGAACAAGTACAGAAATGCATCTCGTTGACAACAGTTCACAAAAATGCTCTATTTATATCAGTTAGCTTCCAATGAAAAATATCGAAATTGCCTTTCTTTCACCAATTTCAAGAGAAATTCTACGTAGTAGAGAATCGAACTTTATGCTAATAAAATTTCATAGCTCAAAGTTCACTATATAATGCATTGAAAATGTATTTGAATTTGATTGTGTAGTACTGCTATAGATTGTTCACAACAATAAATCTTTTTGAATTCCTCCAAAGATAATGGAGTTGAAGGGGTGGCTCCAAATAAAGTGGGTTACACTGTAGATACAAATCATTGTTGCCAAGACAATATCTCATCACATACACACCGTAGTCATTCGAGTGTGCTTCACATATGGGTATTTTCAAAATTAATTTCACAATCAAAACAGTAAGATTGCCGACATTGATGCATATGCTTTAATCAAATTAGGTGCATTTATAAACGTTACAATTAAAACTGCTTACAGGGTAGGTCAGAAAATATGAAGATCCTACAAGACTAAAGTTCCATTATTTAAGAAAATACAACAAAATGTTCAGAATTGAAAGGTATGCCTAACTACCAAAACGTGCATGGTCTTCCAAGAAAATCAATACTTTTGTTCTGGAGAACAATAATTTCCCAGAAGATCTCCATACATGAATTAATCGAGATCGAATCAATTCCCCATGGCAGTATCATAATTCGAGCGTATTTGTTCAAATAACTTCGATTTTTATTTTTTTGAGGAATCGCAAGCTTCATGTTTGTTGCAACGATATTCAAGAGGACAAGAGTTTTTGCGGAAATTGTTTTCAACAAGTTGAAACAGTAGTAATGATAATATGCCTTATAGGAAACTCGCATTCCAAGTTCAGAACTTTCATTTCGAATGATTGTTAAAAAAATGCAAAAATAATCGACAAAAATTTTTCTTAATGGGATCTTTCGCGAGTTGCCATACTCAAGGCATAACTTTCAATTCAGAACAACATTTCTCAATATCATTCAGCTGAATTTTCTGGAATAAGGGTTCTTTGCTCTCGTACATTTTTTATATTTCTGTCTGTTTTTCCTCTATATCTGTTTGAGTTGCAACGATTTTAAATGCACCTCATATGATTATCGCATATGCTCCAACTTTCGGCCATATTTGTGTTCTCATTGTACGATAAAATTCTAAAAATCACATTACCTCCAAAATATATATATTATAGTCGAAATATTACAGTTCTGAGTTGAGAAAATTATTTGGTTGAGTCTATACTAACCGAACGATCATCAACTATTGCTCGATAAAAAATCATTACTCACCTGATTCCTCTTGTACTCCAGAACGGAAACCTCAAAGAGCTGGGCATTCTGGATGCCAATGCCGCAAAAAGTAAGATATCGTTGAAAGAGCCGTACATCTTGAGATGTAAATTCTTGAGTGTCGTTTGTTTTGTTGATTATCTGCGCCACACCTATCACATCGCCCTCGTAATTACAAATTGGCATGCACAACACCACATTCGTTCTGTACCCTGTCCTTAAATCTATCTCGTTGTTGAACCTCGGATCCTACGAAGAAACGAATACGTTACCAGAGTCCATAGAACACTTCCTATACAGGGTGAGTCAAAAATGTGTACCGAGCTTTCTGGGGGTGATAGAACATTGAAAAATAAGTGTAGTTTGATGATTAAACTCATGGCCCAGAATGCATATTAAGGGAGATATATCCTTCCAAAGTTGATAAAATCAAAATAATTTCTCCGCATAACTTCTGAACGATGAAAGCCACCCGATTGAAATTTTGTGCATGAATGTTGTCAAAATACATTTTTTCATCACACTTCCACATTTCTGATATTGTTATAAAAGGTGTTTTCAGAGGGTGAGTCATGATTTTTTGTAGAAAACTTTTTTCCCTTTATTATTTTCGGTGAAAAAACAGGAGCATTCGATGGAGCGAAGAAAATTACATGAGAAAGGTATTTGTATTCAAATACAAAAAATTGAGCCGTTCGTGAGATATTTGAGTTTTTGTAGTTAAATGATATCAGCAGATTGATTTTATTCATCGCGAGATTCATCGGTAACAATATTTTAGCAGGCCATGATGAATAATTTTGTTCTCAATTTTGAGGTTCATGTCATCAACATTCGAGTCAACATTGTTGTAGTCGATTTGTTCGTGTGGTTTTTCTGTGTCATTTATCACTGCGATTATCAACTGAGATTTTAAGAAATATGGCAGGTTATTCGTTCTCTGTACAAACTGAAATGCTTCTAATGCTTGGCGAGTGCTTCGGAAATGCAAATGCTGCTGAGATATCGTTATGCCGATGAATCTCGCGATGAATAAAATCAATCTGCTGATATCATGTAACTACAAAACTCAAATATCTCACGAACGGCTCAATTTTTTGTATTCGAATAAGATTACCTTTTTCATGTAGTTTTCTTCGCTCCATCGAATGCTCCTGTTTTTTCACCGAAAATAATACAGGAAAAAAAGTTTTCTACAAAAAATCATGACTCACCCTCTGAAAACACCCTTTATAACAATATCAGAAATGTGGAAGTGTGACGAGAAAATGTATTTTGACAACATACATTCATGCACAAAATTTCAATCGAGTGGCTTTCATCGTTCAGAAGTTATGCGGAGATATTATTATAATTTTATCAACTTTGGAAGGATATATCTCCCTCAATATGCATTTTGGGCCATGAGTTCAATCATCAAACTACACTTATTTTTCAATGTTCTATCACCCCCAGAAAGCTCGGTACACATTTTTGACTCACCCTGTATATGCAGTTGAAAATATTTATCAACCACGTAAGGAAAGTTCAGTTCATTAACGTTGATCTACAGGGTTTTCCCTCATATTTTTTCGCAAGTTAATTTGGCAAATGGCATATCTTGACCTTTTGTGAATTTTCATCGATGAAGCATCCTTTTCATTATTACATATCTAACAAGAGCTATTCTTCTGTTCTCAAGAATAAATATCTTCGAACCAAGAATTGAAAAGGAATGAAGCAATTAACAAGTACCTGAAATAATTTATCTGCATTTTTTATGCTACACGATAGTTGGCTAGGTACTGGCCAATATATTTTTCAGTTTAATATTTTCCGAAAACAATATGAGCTTGCTACTAAAATAGGAAGCATCATCAAATATCCCAAATACTTTTCTCCGATATGATTTCTTCTAAAAGTGAGTAAGGAATTAGCTTGATGACCGAAAGTTTGCAAGTTCAATTTTCCCGTCATACCAGATTCTTTGTGGACGTCCTGGACGTTTCGGTGAATATCCTAAATGGATATCAATTGTTGACCCACCCGCCTTCCTCACCTTGTAAGCATCCTTGATATTGATCAACTCCTTGGTCTGAGCCACCCTCCCTGCTATGCCCACCCCGAACGGAATCCTGAGGTCCTCAGACCTGGACAACCGGATGGCCTCCTCGAAGGTGGTGTCATGCCGCACGTCGAACAGTTTGGCCACCAGGTGGCGCCCTGTGGCTGACTGGCGCGCCAGGAAGAGCGAACCTCTGTCCGCGTGCGTCAGGACGCTGACGTTCTTGAGGATCTTGTAGCAGAGGACGTCGATGTCGAGCTCGTTGGCCACGTCGCGGATGAGTTCCATGAACAGCTCGGACTCCTGCATGGGAATATTCGAGTTAGTCACGAAGATTAGGTGGTTTCCTACACTTTTGAGCCATCACCGTCTACACCGATGACTTAAAAACCGGAGGAGGTTCTGGCTTCAAAAAATAAAGCGAAAATCAAAAACTCCTGTTTGGTTTCAATAATTCGAAAGCTAAAAATACTCAACTCTTCACTCTCACTTTCATCTCATATAATAAGTAATATCTTCATGATGGAGTTCTGAAATCGGGCGCCCTGTATCACTTCAAACTCAACATTCACACATACACATTCACTGCATCAAATTTCATCTTATATTATGCATCTTAGTTCTATGATTTTCCTAGGTTCGTCAGCATAGTCATACACAGGGTGAGTCAAAAATGTGTACCGAGCTTTCTGGGGGTGATAGACCATTGAAAAATAAGTGTAGTTTGATGATTAAATCATGGCCCAAAATGCATATTGAGGGAGATATATCCTTCCAAAGTTGATAAAATTAAAATAATTTCTCCGCATAACTTCTGAACGATGAAAGCCACCTGATTGAAATTTTGTGCATGAATGTATGTTGTCAAAATACATTTTTTCGTCATACTTCCACATTTCTGATATTGTTATAAAAGGTGTTTTCAGAGGGTGAGTCATGATTTTTTGTAAAAAACTTTTTTCCCTGTATTATTTTCGGTGAAAAAACAGGAGCATTGGATGGAGCGAAGAAAATTACATGAAAAAGGTACTCTTATTCAAATATAAAAAATTGAGCCGTTCGTGAGATATTTGAGTTTTTGTAGTTACATGATATCAGCAGATTGATTTTATTCATCGCGAGATTCATCGGTAACATCGGTAACCCCCAGAAAGCTCGGTACACATTTTTGACTCACCCTGTATATGGCAATAAAGCATTTCTGATTCACATTCTCAATCTCTAATTTACCTCCAGGGATTCATGATCACGGTCAGGACGGATATTTTGCTGTGGATGATCATTGTCATTGGAAGGAGAAGCTGCCAACCACAACTGGTAGATATCAGAAGATATATTCGAGTTTTTCAATGGCTTCGTTTGTTGCGGTGTCAGTGCCTTCTGGATTCTGTCCTTCAGTTCTTGGGAAGCAAAGTCCTTCAACCACCTGTGGAAAATTTCAACTGGCATGAATCTGGATAAGCGGTTTTCAACTCCTTTGATGGGTTTATAATCCTCACCTTTTCATCACCCTCTTTTAATTTACTCGAACTTCCATCGAGAAGTTTGTCAACAATTTCAAACTTTCTTGAGGATCAGAGAAAGTAGATTGGCATTAATTAAAGTTCTATTGATGAAAATTCCTACACGAAACTCTGCGAAATACATCCCTTATGAATGAAGAATTCCACCAGTGTAAGCATTCTTGTAATGAATTACCATCGTTGAAAGAATTTAAATTACATCGGACCTAACGAGGCGTTTCATAAGAAATGGAACGCTGTGTTCCAACTCAGAGTTCTTATGAATTGAAAAAAAAATCCCTATATTCATATTTGAGTGCACTGAAGAGAATTATGAACCCAAAACAATGGTTGATTCGGAAATTATTCCCTTCATTATGTGAGGGTTTATGACAAAGAATTGTTTCTGGCATATTTAGCAGCTAATATTATTGGTCCTCAACTACTCTTGCCGCTGATGAGTGACTCCTCGAAGAATGATGATCTTCTGGATACACCATCGAAAGAATTGAAAATCTATTATCAGTGCCTACCTTTCCTCCTTGTCGTCAACACACAAACACATGGTGGTTACAAACCTTTGACCCACTAAACCAAATAGCAAACCGAGATTTAGGAATTCTCCAATGATTGAAGTATACAAGTGCTGATCTGAGTTTGACTCACCAACATCTCGGGTTGTCACTTCGTGTCGTATTTTCAATTCAATCTATGTGATCTGCCACCGAGAAACTTTCTTGACCGTATTGAACTTACAGAATACCTCTACTCCCAAGAAATCCTTCTTGACGGGATAACGTTGAGTATCGGGTCGAAGAACTTCTGGAGGGCGTACGACAAGGAATTTATTCAATGTCAGCAATATCCTTGTTTATGGCGTCTTTCAAACTATATTCAACAGCTCACATGAACAGCTCCTCCAAGAATGATCTAGGTTACCTTGGATATTGCTAAGAGCCATGGTTCGCTAGCTACCGCAAGAAACCTTCTGGATACTTCCCACGATTGAAAACTACCTACTTCCAGGGCTGATTCATCAACCTTGTTATCGCACGAATGAATACGTGTTGACAAACCTTTGGCCCAACCTTCTCTCCACCTACCAAACCAAATAACGAACTTAGTTATGGGTATTCCTCAAAGATTTGATAACACAAGTGCTGATCTCCATTTTCTTCGAGTTATAAGAACTCATTCCAAGGAGATTACGACAAATCTCCAACAAATAAAAAGCTCTTCATGAATAAGTACTTGCTGCACTTGCTAGTCTCTACCAACATCAGAGGTTGTCATTAGTTCCTTTGTCATCTGCTACCAAGGTTCATCTCAGATCATCGGTTGGCAGATCTTCTGGAGTGTTTCTGGCAAAGGATTCCTCAAATGCCACAGTAGTAAGCTGTATAGGATCTGGCTTGGAAGAAACCACCTCATACATTGACTCCCCTCGTCTCCGATGACTCCTCAAAGAACGGTGCAGGTCTCCTCGAGTACTGCCTCAGGTGCAGTAAAACCTTCCATCCACTATCGAAAGGCCCCCTCCGCCTCCTTGTTATCACACAAACGAACACGTGGTGTTGACAAACTTCTCCGTTCAAACGGACATTCTCTCACCACCCGGAGCTTCCCACCGTCACCCACCTCTCGACAGCCTCCTGGTTGGCCTCCAACCACCGCCCCACGCCGTCCTCTGGCTGGCCTGGACCCTTCGGAGGCGACGACGCCATGGTCGCGGGGCATCGCAGCTAAGACGCTCCTCTCGCTGCGGAGAACACGCGCCGCCCGGCCCGCATCCTGCGACTGTTCTCGTCCTGCGAGTCCTGCTGCTCCTGCCGGTTATTGATTGGCGAGTGCGCGCGCCGTCGGGCGAGGGATCGAGTCGGCTGGGCTAGAGCACGGGAACGAGTCTGTCGAAGGACTGGCTGACGCGATGATCGGAAGCGGAGGTGTTGTTGAAACGTTCTTCACGAAAGCATCGAGGATGCGTTATCCCCCCTTGATATATTTTTTTCTTCTTTGAGTAAGTAAATTCGTTCAATCCAGGTATAAGACAGATACATATTCGTCTATGACAGACTATAGATACATAAAATATAGAGATTACATAACGTTGTTGAAACGTTTCTTCACGAAAGCATCGAGGACGCGTTATCCCCCCCTTAATATTTTCTTCTTCTTCTTTGAGTAAGTGAATTTGTTCAATTCAGGTACAAAACAGATACATATTCGTCTATGACAGACTATAGATACATAAAATATAGATATTACATAACGTTGTTAAAACGTTTCTTCACGAAAGCATCGATGACGCGTTATCCCCCCTTGATATATTTTCTTCTTCTTTGAGTAAGTGAATTTGTTCAATTCAGGTACAAAACAGATACATATTCGTCTATGAAAGACTATAGATACATAAAATATAGAGATTACATAACGTTGTTGAAACGTTTCTTCACGAAAGCATCGAGGACGCGTTATCCCCCCTTGATATTTTTTTCTTCTTCTTTGAGTAAGTGAATTTGTTCAATTCAGGTACAAAACAGATACATATTCGTCTATGACAGACTATAGATACATAAAATATAGAGATTACATAACGTTGTTGAAACGTTTCTTCACGAAAGCATCGAGGACGCGTTATCCCCCTTTGATATTTTTTTCTTCTTCTTTGAGTAAGTGAACTCGTTCAATTCAGGTACAAAACAGATACATATTCGTCTATGACAGACTATAGATACATAAAATATAGAGATTACATAACGTTGTTGAAACGTTTCTTCACGAAAGCATCGAGGACGCGTTATCCCCCCTTGATATTTTTTCTTCTTCTTTGAGTAAGTGAATTCGTTCAATTCAGGTACAAAACAGATACATATTCGTCTATGACAGACTATAGATACATAAAATATAGAGATTACATAACGTTGTTGAAACGTTTCTTCACGAAAGCATCGATGACGTGTTATCCCCCTTGATATTTTTTCTTCTTCTTTGAGTAATTGAATTCGTTCAATTCAGGTACAAAACAGATACATATTCGTCTATGACAGACTATAGATATATAAAATATAGAGATTACATAACGTTGTTGAAACGTTTCTTCACGAAAGCATCGAGGACGCGTTATCCCCCCTTGATATTTTTTTCTTCTTCTTTGAGTAAGTGAATTCGTTCAATTCAGGTACAAAACAGATACATATCCGTCTATGACAGACTATAGATACATAAAATATAGAGATTACATAACGTTGTTGAAACGTTTCTTCACGAAAGCATCGATGACGTGTTATCCCCCTTGATATTTTTTCTTCTTCTTTGAGTAATTGAATTCGTTCAATTCAGGTACAAAACAGATACATATTCGTCTATGACAGACTATAGATACATAAAATATAGAGATTACATAACGTTGTTGAAACGTTTCTTCACGAAAGCATCGAGGACGCGTTATCCCCCCTTGATATTTTTTTCTTCTTCTTTGAGTAAGTGAATTTGTTCAATTCAGGTACAAAACAGATACATATTCGTCTATGAAAGACTATAGATACATAAAATATAGAGATTACATAACGTTGTTGAAACGTTTCTTCACGAAAGCATCGAGGACGCGTTACCCCCCCCTTGATATATTTTTTTCTTCTTTGAGTAAGTGAATTCGTTCAATTCAGGTATAAGACAGATACATATTCGTCTATCACAGGAGAAAAAAAATATATTGATACATAAAATATAGAGATTAAATAACGTTGTTGAAAATTTCTTCACGAAAGCATCGAGGACGCGTTATCTCCCCTTGATATTCTTTTTCTTCTTTAGATACATATTCGTCTATCACAGAAGAAAAAAAATATATTGATACATAAAATATAGAGATAACGTTGTTGAAACGTTGAATGAAAACACGGATATAGGGATATATTTTGTAGGCACAATAAATTCCATGTAAGCACATCTTCCGGTATAGAAGGAGGATTATATTCAAAAGCCTCGAATTTCTCCCAGAAAACCTTCTCCCCAATGTTCTTATTAAGATAAAATGAGAAAAAAGATGGCACCTGAGATTCCTTCTGAAAGCGGTTTCACAATCGGGACTTCATAAATGCTTCATCAGTCTCTTTCTATTCGTCTGAAAAAGTAAGTTACTGGGAAAAACATCGCCCCTAGTCATATTTCCAGAATGCTCGGTGGTCCTGTTCGTCCTTCGACGATTATAATACATCATCCCTGATAATTTTTTATGCTTTCCAAACATTATATTTGTCCAAAAGTCGCTTTAGGCAAGACGAATCGTTTTATTGAGACATTACTCGTACTTCCAAAGAGTCTATCATTGTGAATCGACCGGATTTGATGACTATTCGGGACCATAAAATATTCCATTGTGGGTCTAATGGCTCTACCATTAGAAATGAAAACAATTGCATCATCCGTGAGCATGCGTCAGGCATGTGAATGGGACATTAGAAAATCAAGTTTAGCGTTTTCATGACCCAGAACCATCGAAATAAATGTATGGCAATAGTACAAAGTACCATTATGCAAAATATGTTTGTATTGAAAAGAAAATGATGCTCAAAATGATGTCCACTAGACTTCATCATAATATGAACCTGTTGAATTATAAAATCATCCAATATGACAAAGATTCACAAACTACAAACCTGATCACATTGATCTAAACCAGTATTGTTACCTAGTTGTAATGGTTTCGATAATTAGATGTCATGACATGACAACCTTGACATAAATATTTCTGTGCCATATTTTTAGAATCCCTTCAAGCTTCCAATTCACCCAAAATTCACCAGTTATTATAGTGTTCTGATCATCTGAAGACATGGTTCTCCGCGGATTTGATGATTTGGGAAGAACAGTAGCAAAAGCCTACAGGCTCAATGTTGCAGTCAAAAAATATCTCGGAAAAGGAATTTCCAAATGCGGCAAATATCCACAGCTATTGCTCCTCTATCCCCTATGTGACTACAGCATAATATGTAATAAAGGTAATCCATACAATTAGTAATCGTTTCATACCATCAGTTATTCATTGAGCTAAGACACTTTCACAAAGTCATGGAAGTAATGGAAGAATTTCTCTTTCGAATCATAACTTCGCGTAGTGTACCCAAACCACATGACATTCGTGAAATGCAGTTCAATTCAAGTATCTTGCTAACGCTTCATTGTGAACTTTGCCCTATAATAGAGAAGTGTTCTCTATAGAATCTATAGAATTCCTTGTCTGCCGCCCCGAAGAGATAAAAGTCATTAGCGCTGTGACTGGATTACTTCCATAGCAATCCAAAACCAATTCGGTCGTGAAGCAGTATTGTCTAGTCAAAGGAGTTGTATTCATTGTTTTGGAGATGGCATGCAGAAGAAATATTGATGGAGTCGATGAATTTCTTGCACGTTAACAAGAAAATTGTGCAATTCATGAGGATAATGTTGTGTCTTAGGAATATGAAAGTTGAGAAGGTGACAACTCTTAGCCAGAGATGAGAAGAACATTTATGAATATACAGATAACACGTCAAGGAGTTACCACCTCTGTAACATCGTTATTATTCGATCGATTTTGAAAAACTGTTCAAAGTGAGAATTTCAATGTGAAGTATGAGAGATTTTTTTTTCACAAAGAAAAACGACGACGGTTTCTTAATCAGGATCACTTGGATCACGTCTGTACCGATGTTCACCATGATAAACTATGATGTGTTCGAAATTCATTCGGTGATTCTTTTCGAATGTGTGACCACAAAATGTCCTACTGTGGAATTTCGCGGAAAAACTAATGATAGATTATCATCGAGAATCACTTTGCCCTACCGATGATCATCATTCGAAAACACAGGGTGTTCGAAAAACATAATTATGGGTAGTTTGATAATAGTTCAATAAGAATTAGTCCTAGTCAATACTCACATTTCTATAAAATCATGAATTGATGAGTAATGCTGCGAAAGATTTTTATTAAAAAAAAAATTCATGAAGAAACTTAGACACAATCGAAAAAGTATTCAGATACCTACTCACAGTTTTTATTTCGGACATCCTGTGTTTTCGAATGGAAAAAATCAGTTGAAATTTATTAAAAGTGATCTTGGATGGGAGTTTTCATGCAAAATTCCACAGAAGTACAATTTTTGACTACTGAAAATAATTGAAAACTCATTTTCTCGGACACCCTGTCGTTTATAATGATGGAAATCAGCACAGATATGTTTCAAGTGATCCTGATTCCCAATAGGGAACATTTTGGAATTTGGGTTCATATATATTCATATAGTTGGTCATGATCACAGCACAAAAATGAAATCACCCTCTTGTTGGATGAACGTTTCGAATACCTACCAAACTATCGAGAGTTTTTCAAAATCGATCAAATGATAAAGATTTTTCAGGTATTTTCAGGGGTATATTACTCTGTGTACTGTTGGTCAATGAACCAAACTAAATACAACCTATAAGATGCATATGCATACTAAGATTGCTATATTTTTTTTTCGTGTTATTAATCACTACAACTTGTGCTTTTCAATCAGAAAGTGTCGAGATGACTCCGATTCTGATTGTACATGGAGGTGCAGGAAACATACCAGATTCCAGAGTGAAAGATAAAATACGAGGAGTGAAAAATTCTGTCAGAATCGGATATCAAGTTCTCAATAAGGGTGGTAGCGCCTTGGATGCAGTTGAAGCTGCAGTCAGATACATGGAAGATGATGAAGCATTCAACGCTGGTGAGTAAGATTTAGTGGAATTTCCATGGAATGAAGGTGGTGAAGTCAAGCAATAACAATCGGAGAACTTTGTCAGTTTGTATTTGTGATTACAGGATATGGATCAGTCTTGAACATAGATGGAGAAGTCGAAATGGATGCTAGCGTTATGGTGGGATCCAAATCATCAGCTGGAGCTGTCACTGTTGTCAAAAATATCAAACACCCTATAAGGTATCTCTGGGAATTTCTGCTTCGAAATATCCGCATGTGAACTTCATTTCAACTGCCTCTATCTATATATTTCAGTCTTGCCAGGATGGTGATGGAAAAAACCCCACACGTCTTATTAGCTGGAGCCGGAGCAAACAAGTTCGCCAAAGAGCAAGGTGTTCCGGTAGTACCTTCTTGTAGTCTGATCACCTTAGATGCAAAAAAAGCTTTGCAGCAATTCAAGAAGACAGGTGGGCAACATGCAACTGAAATAGGACATGAGGTTAGCACCCACTATCAATTAATCAAAACATCTATCTTCCTCAATTTTCAAACATACATTGCATAGAAATATGTCAATCTATATATTTGTGATCATTTTACAGCTTTTCGTGGGATTTTCTCTCCTCGTTTATAGAAAATAAAGCAGAAGTTATTGAAGATTATTTCAATATCTTTGTTGTGAGGACAGATTTGTGGTCTGCCCCAAAACTTCAGATACCTTTATTTGTCAGTGACACCTTGTTTTTTAAAATTTGAAATCATAAATATATTTAATAAGTGGACGTTTCGGGAACGAATCTTTTCTTCGCATAATTCTTGACACTGAAAAGTGAAATTTTGGCAAGCAGAGGAATTCTGGTTACAACGTGTTTTTCATTAATCGATATTGAATTCTTCATGTTCATATTCAGTTTTCAGAAGTGGGTGCCAAGTTCTATCTATATCAACTGAACAAGAAGCAATATTATATTGTCTCCGTTCAGGAGAATGCAAGCAGACTCTTTGATTTTCCGTTTTTGGTTGTTGTCTTCTTTTCCTATGATCTTAATATTACCCCAACCGGCCATATGTTGTCCATTTTCAGTAAGGATATGTTCAGCTAATTTTGATTTGTCCGTGTATATTTTCTTCATATTGTTCTAATGCTCTTTCATCTTTACTGATAGAGGCCTGCTGGTTTCACCGGTATAATATTCTCTACAACCACATGATATGCTGTATGTACAATTTTTGATGATTGTTCTTCATTTTTTGGTTTTTTATGAGTCTAAATCGATGTCACTTTATTTTCTGTCTTGAACACTGTTTTCACTCGAAACTTGTCACCAACGCGTTTAATTTTCTCAGATATTTGGGAAATGTATGGGATTAAATTTGTTATCAGTTGTCTTGTCAGTGTGTTTGTTTTATATTCTGTCTGTTCTCAATTTGGTGTATTGTCTTATCGATGAAATGTTTCGGATAAGTGTTGAGTTGTAGAACATCTTTTATATGGATCATTTTAGATAATAACTTATTATTAAACAGATTTTCACTATTGTCTCTGGAGGACCGTAGAACTCACCACTCTTGCATATTTATCAATAAACTCACAAACAACCTGACTGATTGACCAGAGTTATTATCCCAACTAAACTTCAACATACCTCGCTTGAACAGTAGAAGTTCACTTTGTTTTTATTCACTTACTCCAAGAACGAATATACTATTGAAATCTCCAATTCATTCGATGTGCAAAAATTTCAATCAGATATGCGAAAAAACTGATATATTTTCAACTCCCATTGGAGTGTTCAAAAAGGAAATATTACATATTTTTTCTACCTTGTGATGTTCACGAAGCAAATATGAATCAACCCCTCTCTATTCATATGTTATTCATTAATACAAGTTATTATGTTTCCTTTCATTTATTTATTTTTTATCATTATTATTATTTATAATTGAAATCACTTTCTGCAACTACTGAATGATCTATCAAAATATTTTATTTTCTTCGATTTAAGTTCTTGTGCACAGTTACATGTACACATTGTAAAAAGCTGTCCTGTAAGTGGGTCTTGTACCTTCATTTTTCAGCTTTTAATGGGATTTTCTCTCCTCGTTTCTGAAAAATAGAGTAGAAGTTATTAAAAATCATTGCAATATATTTGTAGTAAGGACAGATTTGAGATCTGCCCCAAAATGTCACTGCGCTTGAAATTGAACCTTTAGATACCTAAAAGAGAAATTCTCTATTGGTCAGTGACACCTTGTTTCCTTTAATTTCAAGCGCAGTGACATTTTGGGACAGATCCTAAATATTTCCTTACTACAAATATATTGCAATAATTTTTAATAACTTCTACTCTATTTTTCAGAAACGAGGTGAGAAAATCCGACGAAAAGCCAAAAAAATGAATGTACCACCTCCTCGAAGAACTTACAGACAGTATGGGTCTTGTACCTATTTGGGCAATAAATAGTTATTTTTTTTATTATTACCATTTTCTGTCGCGTCTATCTATAAGTTCATCTGCCACATACGCATCAGCATCGTATTCTGTTCCAGAATCCAGGCGACGTTGGTACAGTAGGGGCAGTAGCGCTGGACTCCAAGGGGAACCTGGCAGTGGCTACATCCACGGGTGGCCTCAACGGAAAAATGGTTGGTCGTAGCAGCGACATCTGCATGCTCGGTTGCGGAACATACGCTGACGAGAATGTCGGCGCGGTTTCCACGACAGGTCACGGGGAATCTATAGCGAAATTCTGTCTGGCACATTCGATAGTGAAGAGAATCGAAGACGGGAAGTCAGCTCAAGCAGCGACCGAGGAAAGTCTCAAAGGAATGACTTCAAGACTGAATAATACAGCAGGTTGGTTGGGCGCGTGTGAAATGTTCGTTCAGCACTTGACACGGATATTTTCGTCGACAGGTGCGATTACTTTGTCCAAAGATGGTCATCTGGGGGTGTACTTCACTAGTGAGAGAATGGCCTGGGCTTATCAACGGGGGAATACTATCACCTACGGAATTGAACCCGACGAGCGTAAAACAGAAAATGTGTGACCATCTTCAGCGATTTCTTCATTCCGCAATTCATATGTTTGTGTGCGTTTCATGTGGTCTGCGACACTCGGATTTTGTATTTTGATGACTAATTCTTCCAATGATTTCAGTATTATACGAGAAGATACCTCTTCGAGTAAAAACTCAGGATATTCATGAATTTTATTCCACAATAAGATTGGGGTTCTCTATTACGAGTCCAACGATACTAGATTTGTACTGTTTTCTGAATAGTTCACGATATTTTTGTGGTCTCCTTCACTCGCATTAGTCCTTCAGGGCTTCTGAGGGTTGTTTCGATAACTAAGGAGATGAGTAACAATAACAATAACAATCGACGTAACTCCATATCGTTGAAATCGAGCAAATAAATTCAAACTTCAAAATGATGTTCTCAAGATTTTCTGCAAACACTTCATATGAGAGAAATATCTAATAACCTTTATCATTGGTCCAATCGAGATGTATTTCTCACCAACTTCCATGATCTGTGATATTTTTGATACCCCTCCTGAACAGCATTTTCCTAAAGTCAAAGTTATGTCAAAGTTCATTTTTCAGCTCTTGATGGGATTTTCTCTCCTCGTTTCTAAAAAATAGAGTAGAAGTTATTAAAAATTATTGCAATATATTTGTAGTAAGGACAGATTTGGGATCTGTCCCAAAATGTCACTGCGCTTGAAATTAAACCTTTAGATACCTAAAAGAGAAATTCTCTATTGGTCAGTGGCACCTTGTTTTTGAAAACATTTGGAAATACCAATGTATTTAATAAGAATGAAACCTCTACTTATCTTGGTGGACGTTTCGGGAACGAATCTGCTCCCGTTCTCAACACAATTAAAATATTTTTCTCTTCGTAAAATTTTTCAATGTTTTCGATTTTGACACTGAAAAGTGACAATGTTTTATTCTTATTAAATATATTTGTATTTCCAAAATTTTTTTCAAAAACAAGGTGTCACTGACCAATAGAGAATTTCTCTTTTAGGTATCTAAAGGTTTAATTTCAAGCGCAGTGACATTTTGGGGCAGATCCTAAATCTGTCCTTACTACAAATATATTGCAATAATTCTTAATAACTTCTACTCTATTTTTTAGAAACAAGAAGAGAAAATCCCATTAATAGCTGAAAAATGAATGTACCACCTCCTCGAAGAACTTATGAAGTATGTACGCTAGTGAAAAGAGTTTTCCGTGAGATATAGTTCAATATCACCCTCGAAGCATATGCTTCTTCCATGACCTTTGCCCTACAATAGAAGCGTTCTCTATTGAATCTATAGATTTTACTGCTCGTGACCCTAAAGTGATGAAATCCATAAGCGTAGTAGGGTCTTTGAGCAAAAGGATGAATACCAGTTGAATTTGCTCTTGAAGAACTCTTGAAGGAATATTGTCTACCCGAGAAGTTGAGGTGATCTTTGTGTAGACACGTTAGGGATACAATAGAATACAACTCATTAATTTTCCATGTATTCGTCTTGGTATATAGAAACTAACCCTCAATCATATACACGTACATCTATTTGCTCCAAATATAAATATCCAGAGGAAATAAAAGTCGATCTATAAATATAGCCTGAGAGATAAATATAGTCCCCATTAGAAGAAGACGTTCAGTGTTCAATTTGTGATTAAAGTAAGTATATAGCTACTGAACTATAACACATAGATAACATTTATCTGTTCGCAGTAGGTCAATAAACGGGACTACAAAATAAACAAAACTATGAATGCTGCATTTTTTGACATTCCGTTCGTGTTGCTCTCAATTTTAACGTGTGCCTTTGCACCAGACAGTGTCGAGATGACTCCGATTCTGATTGTACATGGAGGTGCGGGAGATATTCCAGATTCCAGAGTGCCGAATAAAATACGGGGTGTTAAGAAGTCTGTAGAAATTGGCTATCAAGTTCTCAGTAATGGTGGTAGTGCCTTGGATGCAGTAGAAGCTGCAGTCAGATACATGGAAGATGATGAAGCATTCAACGCTGGTGAGTGAGATTTAGTGGAATTTTCATGTGAAGTGAAGCAATAACTATCGGAGAACTGAGGAATCAATTGTGCTAGTTTGTATTTTCGATTACAGGATATGGATCAGTGTTGAATTTAGATGGAGTTTGCTAAAGAGCAAGGAGTACCGTCTGTACCTACTGGCAGTCTGATCAGTCCAAGTGCACGGAAAGCTCTGCAACAATTCAAGAAAAAAGGTGGGGATCTAACTGAAATAGGACACCAGGTAATCGCACTCAACATTTCCACCTATCCCACAACAATCGAGATGATTTCATGTTCCAGAATCCAGGCGATGTTGGTACAGTAGGAGCAGTAGCACTCGACTCCAGAGGAAACCTTGCAGCTGCAACTTCCACAGGTGGCATAAATGGAAAAATGGTGGGAAGAAGTAGCGATACTAGCATGATCGGTAGTGGAACATACGCTGATGACAATGTCGGAACAGTTTCCACGACAGGTCATGGAGAAACCATAGCGAAATTCTGCTTGGCACATTCGATAGTGAAGGAAATCGAACACGGAAAGTCAGCTCAAGCAGCGACTGAGGAAAGTCTCAAGAAAATGACTTCAAGACTGAATAATACCGCAGGTATGTTAGGTGTTATTTTGATCAGCTGGGTGTTCAATATTATTCATATCACTCTTTAACACAAGATTTCCAATTAACAGGTGCAATTACTCTGTCCAAAGATGGTCAACCAGGAATATACTCCACTAGCAACCGTATGGCATGGGCTTATCAACAAGGAAACACTATTTCCTATGGAATCGAACACAACGATAATAAAACAGAAAAGGTTTGATAATCTCTATCAGAATTTTTATTCCGAAATATATATACTTGAGAATGAGATTGGAGAGTTTCACAGTCATCAAAATATTCCCATTCAGTCGTTGATCCTCAAACAATCCTAACATTAAAGCACTCGAAATTGCCACTTCTCTGGAGTCATATCTAACGACCATCATCCGTTATAGGTCCACTTGACTGAAGAGTTATGAAGAAATATCCTTCACAATCTTTCAACACCAACTTCCATTCTCCAAAGCACTTTCCATACTCCTCCTGTAGTTCCACTTGATCTGCTGCTCTCTGTGACCATTCACCTTCACTTTCTGCTCGGAGGCCATGAAATTCCCGACAGGAATCTGTCCCTTGTGGTTCCTCTTGCGTCTCTGATTCTCCGGATCTGTTTCCACCGACTGCATACTGTGCGTTTTGTGGAGAGACAACCTCAAGGGTTTCTTAGGGGGCACCGGCCTGGGTTTCATGTCGTAGCCGTTGGGGTAGTAGGGATGCTTTTTGGGGTCGTTATTCGGCTCTGAGGCATAGTCGACATTGCTGGTTCTGCAGTTGGTAGAGGTGGAGTTGCAGTCGCTGTCAAAGTCCAAAGATTTGACGCTTCGCGAATCTGCAACTTTCCTGTAGGTTCTTTCGTTGGTCGAAAAGCCGCGGTTATTGTCCAGATCTTCAACACTTTTGGAGTCGTATTTAGGCCCGATGTGGATCTCCGACCGGAAATCGAGGACCGAAGTCGACTTCCTAGCGTTGTAGTGCCTCAGAATATCAGCGTTGTACTTCTCTGAAGCGGTGATGCACTTTTGACGATGTTTCTCGTACAAACTCGCTTCTGTAGCTCTAGTCAAGTCGTGCACTATCTTCGTGGCTTTCTTGTAGCTCTGGTCCATGACATCGTTGCCGTACTCTTTATCAGAGTTTGCCTTGGCAAAATCTGCAGAGTACCTGTTGTTCTCATGGTTCCTCTTGTTCAGCCTCTTCACGTGATCAACTGGGCAGTTGGTTTCAGAGCTGTAGTCTTTGTCTCTGTGGTGATGGTGGTGGTTGTGTTTCCTGTAGGTTATCTTCTCCTTCAGCAAGCCATTGCCTACTGGCGACTGAACTTCGCTTCTCGATCTGTGTTTGTGTTTACTGTGACTCTTCTGGCAGTGATGATCTGGAGCTGGGATATGCGTGTTGGAAACATTGGATAAGCTGCTTTTGGACCTCATCTGGTGCACTGTGTGTTCTCTGGGATCCGCTTTCTGGAGTTGGACTTCGGAGTTGGTGCTGGTAGAGTTCGAAGGTGACTTGGTTCTGATGTTGATGTGGGTCACGTTTTGATTGGACTTGGATATCATTGGAGCTGGAGAGATGATCCTGCAGTCAGGGTCAGGAGGTTGCCTGCTCAGTAGGTCAGAAACCTGGAACAAATGTCATGTTATCATTGAAGAATTGAACTGTGAGTGAAATACTACTAACCTGTTCTTCCAGATAGGATATCCTGTGAGTCAAGCGGATATTGTCTGACCTTATGATATCCTTGGCTTTCTGAGCTTCTTCTGCTTTCACTTTGACAGTTTCTAGTTCAGTTCGTAGAGCTTGTGCTTCTCTAGAAGTGCTATTGGAAGCGAATACTGTGTCACCTTGAGATATTCTCCGGAGTAGGACTATTTGAGCTGGATCAGGAGCAGCAGCCAGTAGTCTGGTCAAGTCTTCCCTGTTTCTGTTGAGGACAATTTTCCCATTCACCTCGATCAGTCTGAAAATTGAAAGGATTTTATTGACTTGATTGTATCGATTTTGTGATTTGATATTACACTTTCTGCATGCTATTTTGATCTGAATAGTTTGTCGTGACGTTTGATTGACGTCGTGACATTTCTCTCTGACCTCTCGAGGTCATTGAATGATTCATTTTACCATCGACAAAAACAAAGGGTACCTCTTACTAATCTCGCAGAAAGTGTTGAAGGTTAGGGTATCTTTTTGCTAACGCTCATAGATGAAATTCAGGATCAGATTTCTATAAATCCAGTCTATTTACTCGTGTCGCAGGAGGAATAGCTGTAGAAAAGAATTGTGGAAAATCGTGAAGCTTGATTTGATAATAGTCAATAACATCATCACAAACATATTTTACACCGCTTAGACAGTCTTAAAGTCTTACAGTAAGTATGCACTCTATTTTATTAGTATAATAGTTGATGTTAATCTACGAATGTGATATAATGCGTATGTACTCGTTTTAATTGATATGCATTCTATTGTTTTCTGGAAGGATTCGATTATCATCCGGGGCTAGAGAACAATACCCACTACTACCTATTCATTTATGTTTTGTTCCGCAAATTGCGATTCCCAAATAATTTATCCCGTGAGTTGGTAATGACAGATAATGTTGTAAACGTGTAGGAAATGTTATTGTTGTAAAATCCTAGCAAACACTGATGTAAAATCATAGTTAATAATTACATTCGTTTGTTGAAACTCGATGATATTCCTGGGAATCAACAATTGCGAAAAATATTCTGCGGGTTAATCAAGAATACAAAGGTATGTTATTTTGTTGAATGACTATTCACAAGAATTAGTTGATTCTGACTGATGACGATGACGTTTTTGAAGCACGATCAATCATGATTCATCTCTTGTGTATCCATTTGTGTCAAGGATGATCTTTCAACAACAAAAGATTCATTGAACTTCACTCCAAACAGTCACTTTGAATGTTCATATTTCTAATAATGAATTGGTCTAAAATATGATCCTTGGGGTACACCAATGATCTTGTTTCATTGCTATGTCTATACTTATAGATTATCATCGTTTATTTAGAATAGTGATGTCTGCTGTCAGTGGTACCTATTTTAAAGTACCACAGGTGCGTATCACACCGGATACATGGGTGGAAGGTTACGATAGCTGCACCATTATTTCCATTCTCATAATGGTTTTCCGGTTGTTTTTGTTTTGTTGTTGTCCTCTCTGTCTGCCTTTTAAACCGAATCTTGTGAATTTATAGCGTGGCAGAGAACAATCATTGAAAACATATTCATTACCTATATTATAGTATATACCATTTTCTAATTGAAATTGAATTGGAGGACATAAAAACCGTCGAAAATTACAGGGGAAAAAGTTCGGCACGATGATCATCATACATTCATATCACACAGTTTTGATAATGAGGTTGATTTTTGCAGCACAATCAACTCCAATTCGAATCGCACTTGAACTATAAGAAAAGCATTCTTTGTTTTCAATAGTTTCAATTTTGTGCAGCAAAATTAAGTCAAAACTATATTATATCAAATTATCCTTGATTGCCCTCATAAAACAAATCACCACCTATTATTTTTTCTCGTCAGCTGAGTGCCTACAATCCAAAAAAGTTTCACTTGCATCGTGGTTTGCATAAAACCATACAATGTTGTCAATTTTCCTCTAAAACAGTGGCAGATACAAAAGAACTGAAGAATAACAAATAGATTTTATATGTAGAAAACAGAAAACTCATTTTGTATTTTATAATTCACCAGCAGTGCATCTCAAAAAAGTTCGGAGGGAGAAAATGAGACAAGTCCTATGGAAAATTTTCTTCCTATAGATTTTTACAACAGCCCACAGCATGACCTGTATTCCATATTCTAGCTGATCATCTCAAAAACTGCAGGAGCTTTGAATGAATTGAAAAATATCTTGAAATTTCCACACCTTGCATATAAGTGGTTTACCTATATCTTTCATTTGAATTTTCAATCGTGAAATAAGTCAAAGAATCGCCCTTTTCCATACGTACTTGATATTCAGGAGCACCCTGTATAGTTCAAATTGTAAATTTAAATCTACTGATGTATAACGAAACTTCGAGTTTATTCGTAACTGAAAATTGATTTTTAGTGTATTTTTATGCTCATGTGTATTTTCATTTAATTCAGTGATTTTTTTATTTGTCCATCAGACCTTCTTCGATAGCAGATTCTAACAAGAATCAAGAATAACAAGAATCATTTCCTCTGTTCATTATGGATTGTAGTAATACAGTGAAGATTTCACTCGAATGTACATGCAAATATTATATCTATGCTGCCCATCAGTTTCCGTTTCTGCTTTGTTGACTTCTTCTTCAGTCATTATTTATATCTTCCTGATTATAACATTGCCAATCAATAAGTGATCACTACTTATTGGAGCATGAATATTCCTAATTACAGAAATAGGTACTGTTTCTGCGAAAAGCTTGTTACCTGCAGTATATTAATTAAATCGGTTGCATAATATATGCCGTATGTGCATCTTGGGAATTACATCCATGGCGGTATCGCAAATTCTGTAATACAATTTAATTAGAGATCCCATCGTAAATTAGATAATAAAGCTACACCCAACTATTTTTCTTGTAATTCGAACCGAATTCTCTTCCATGAGAAACGTGAGAGTGTTTCTCGTGTCTGAGAAATATCTCGCAACGCTTTTTTGCGGCGCCTTTAGGGGATAAGCAATTATTTATTCGATACTCTTGGGACTCTCCGTCCATTTACATAGTGATTCACAATTTGCCACATTCCAGCGCATCAAAAGTGAATTCATGGAAAATCGTGAGAAATTTGAGGAAAGAATTTTACGAATTACAAAATAGAAATCGATTTTTTTTCCAAGATTCCGAGTGATTAGTCGGAATAAGAAGAAAATATTGAATCTTTTCAAGGCAATGAGAAATATACGTTTACATTTCTTTTTCAATCTTCTGTCAACACGAAAAGAAATCCCGTGATGTAGGTACGAATTTGAGAAAACAATCGATTGAGCTCGGTTGATGATGAAAAAAGTACGTTGGCAACATATCATAGTGTTTTTCAAACCACTGATCTCTTTAATTTTTTGCAATCAGACAGAAGATTATTCGATTATTTTTTGTTCAAATTCGAACATTTTCAGTTGATACATCGATATCAAAGTCGCAAGCAATATCATTTTCCTCTTATGACATCTCTCATCATAACAAATACTTACTTTTTGGATGGAAGAAGAAAGTTCACTAGGTCTGAAGGACCAAAACACACTTTCACAATGGATAACTATTGATACTGATTTCGAAACATACCTATCTCCTTTCCGTAATTTAGTATCTTCCAGAGCCCAATCTACGTAAAGACCAGCAACAGAATCTTTTTGACCGGCACCAAATTTTGGACTCTTTGGGTCATAATCTAACTCCACTGCTTGCAACATCACATAATCGTTTCCATCTACACAACTGAAAGAAAGAAATCCATCGGTGACAATCATAGAGTACCGCAAGGGACTCCATCGGGCCCACAATGCTGGTAGGAATATCATAAATACCTGTACAGAGTGTGGGAGTCAGATGAAGCCTTATTCGATTCTTCTATACACATTTGGAGAGCTCTAGTTTCTTCTAAAAGTGTTAGAAGATTGAGTTCTTCCCTTCCCAATTGGTACTCCAGTTCCGCTTGTTGTATTCGTACGTCAATGTTGCTATAAATAAACCAATCAACTTCACAATTCTCCCACTGATAGCCAAAAACTCACTCTGTTATATCTAATCTCTCCAGCGCCATCTTCAGATTCTTGATAGCCAGTCTTTTGTTGTCCACGTCACTTCTCAACCTGTTGAGTCTGTCCTCGGCTTGTTTTTTCTCCACCTCGCTCAACTCTTTGACGTTGTTGTTGTTGTGGTTGGTACGTATGGCGTTGAGTCTGAGTCCAGGCAAGGTCAGCTGACCCTTCAGACTCTGTATTATGTTTTCCTTGTCTCTGAGCGCGTTCCTGAGGTTCTCCAGCTCTTTGACAGCCAGCTCTTTGGGGATGGAACGTATCGAGGAACCTATGCTGATGCCTGTCAAGCTGCCATTCTTCTTCCTTCTGGGCGTACTGGATAGAGATACTTCTATACTGGCCATCTGGAAATAAACACTCTGGTGTCAACACACTGACCTAGAGTCGATGAAAGAATAGTTCCATGGGTGAAGGTCGTGGAATATTTCTACAACGCGGTATGTTCTACCCGATGGGGTTGAACACGACTATCGAATGTCTTACGGAAGCCATCTTTGTAATTATGTTTTCGTATGAAATCATCATTCAAACTCGAATTGAAATAAGGTACTCTTGTTTATTGTCGATAAATTAACTCCTGTATAAAATGTGTCATTTGAAGACGACTGTTTTGTCATTTTGACAGCGATAAATGATAAGTGCATAGTTTTTTATCACCGATAAGAACGCCTGTTCCTCTTAAGCGTGAACATCTAGTATGCTTACGTCACTATAATGTCTGCCCTGTCAGTTATTTGAGCATTGTTGATAATTGATACTAAACTATTACAACATGAGTCGTTAATTTATCTTGCCAAAAAACACTCGAGCTTTTCTTTTAAGGATAAATTTCTTTTCAACTCAAAATTTTTCCATCAGTAATTTTGCTCGAAAAACTGACATTTGACAAAATCACTTGATAAAAAAAAGCTCTTGTGTTTTTACTGTTGATAAAATGAACAGTTATCGAGAAAAAAAATCTATGGTCACATCTATTTGTTTATCAATATTTTCGTCGAAAACGGTTCATTTCATCGACAACGAACTAGAGTACGTTTTTTTTAGTTCAAGGTTCAAGCTATACAAATTTATTTTTGCTCAGGCGTTCACCATACAGAGTTTTTTTATCTTAATCATCTATCCAACTTCAATCTGAATCCATGAGATTTACATTAACATTTGCACGGACACACTGTATGCTTTTATCAATGCTGCCATACTGAAATTCGCACGAGTTTGAATCTTTTACTAAAATATCCAATGACTGATGGTATTTTATATTATGGACAGATAAGAAATTGAATACTTCTTCTCATTTTGTTTCGACGGTTGAATCATTGATAGAACACTGTAGCTGATTCAATCCCACTCTCACAGAACTCCAAGAACTTCTTATGAAACTTATACCGTTACAGAATAGTGTGTCATCATGTCAAAAGTGACGATTTTGAATGAGATATGCATCTTTGATTGTGTAGCATCTCGGTAATATAGAAATGCTGGATGTTTTGATCAACTGAACAACTCAACAACGTATCGAAAGTCCAAATCTGAGTACAGAATCTTCCTAATCGAAGAAGTGGGAAGGAATACGTAAAACCTGTTGGAAGGAATTTTTTTCTGAATCGCAGAGACTGAAAGATGATCCACCCACATTATAACAGAAGAATACCAATTTGAACTAGGTACGGCAGAGGTATATTATACCTGGGTTAATAAATCTTACCCACGACGGTTTCGTTTTTATCTTCGAATGTTGGTATCTCTTATCTGTCTCAACATCATGAATGATAAATCGATCGAGACATATCGTTGAGACGATAATGAAAAAGTGAGAGAGTGCCATGCATTTCCTCTTGAATGTCTTCAGTTCTGAACCTTCAAGAACCTTCATAGAACCGGAAAACAGTGCAATAAATGTTGTCATTTCGATGTTCGAATTTTAAATTAGGGATCAGGGGTTTTTTTTCTAGAGGCCGTTGGAAATACGTTGACACACTATTGAATACTATGACTAACAGAATTAATTGACTTTAACACGTGCAACAATGAGAAAAACCGGATCACTTTTAATAAATTCACCCTACATATACCTACCTACCTACCTACCAGAATGCAAATGGAATCAACACCCCTCTTGTTACTGAAATCCTACCTCTCATATGTTTTTAATAGAAGCCGTAGAGGCTGTTAACATCAAAATATTAATCCAATGCGAGATTTATCTTCAAAAGTTTTATGAGGCCAGTAACTCTCATTCATATCCTTATAACGCCGTGAAATGATATTGAGAAAGTGGAAATTTTATGGGTTGTCTAGAACTTTGAATTTAGTGCCAATAAAACTTGGCTTATTGAAGATACATAAATATATTTGGAATAAATTATTATGATACTTCGAGTCCAAATAGGGAGATTGTTAAGATGGTATCTGAAGTATTGATTTCAGAATGACTTCAAGATAATAGACAGCGATTTCGACTGGATTCTTTTTGAATTCTAGAGCTTGATGGACTAGATTTCATGACAAAATCCAAAGCTCACTACGTCTATTTTCTCTCAAAATGGGCCTGTCTCAAATTTCATCAAACACTTCGTTGTGATTGTCTCTATGTTTTGTCTATGTTCTTTCTGTTTATCAATCGAATCTAATAGTAAAGAAATCATTCTTTTATCCTGACATTTTTCTACGTTGTCCATAAATTTTTCAACGAACAATAATTTGACATTTTCCTCTGACAGCAGCTGTCACCTCCTCAAAAATCATTCAAATTACCTACAGAAATATCGGAAACTGTTGAATGGTTGCTAAGTTCGTGATGTAATCCTTTGGAAGCTGAAGAAGCACCACGCCAATTATTGCATGCCGAGTCCAGAAAACATCATGAAGAAATATTTTCTAAATTGAATGAATGGAAAGAAAAACGGAGGGTAATGAAGGAGAAAAAAATCCGGTCGAGATCAGACAATCACTAAATATCTCACGAGGTGACTCAAGAAGAAATGATTGAAAAATAGTATATAATATTAGTCAGACTTGACTATTGTGTAGATTATATAAATCCAAAACGCTTCACTTACCTTTGCTTCAAGTGTTTCTAGTTGTGCCATCCTCGGTGGTATTAAAGTTGGTTCCAAAGTAGTCTGAAAATGTCAGATTGAATAACAAAAAAATTCTCTTCAGTAATGGATGAGAAAATGCAATATCGCACGAACACAAAAAGATCTTCAATAATACCTTAGGTGTAGGTTTACCTTCCGCATACATTATCTCAGTGCTAGAAATTCGCATTGAGTCACGGAGGCAGCTTTTTTGTTTTTCACCTAGCTCTGGAGCCTATTATGCTTCTTCGTGTAAATTACATGTAATTATTGTTGCCAATTTTTTTCTCGACACAAACAACTTTGATTGCATGTTAGTTCGTTGCTCTCCAATGAATTTCCTGGTTCTTTGTGTGATATAGAAGTAAATCAGTACAAAAATGTAGACTTTTGTAGATTCGTATACCAGCTGACTACGAATATATGGTGAACATCTCTATTTCAATCATTTCAGTGCCTTCAAAGATATATGATCGAAATTTGGGTATGTTCAAATTTCATTCTCCAACCTAAAGTGGAACCAAGTTGAATAAATTGATTGTCAAAATTTGCTATCAGATACCTCATGACATATAACTGAATTCCAAACATTCCAAAATGGGAAACATGATTCGGACATCTTCAGTCTCTAAGGATGGGCATGGATATGTTCTTCATCATAATTTGAAGCATATCCATTTGAATATTTTGGAGAGACTTCGACTTTCGTTACTCCAATCTGCGATCTACACTTCCTTCACTTCAAATTTCAATATCGAAAATTTTGATTGCACTGGAAAGGCGGCTTGACCTCCTTTTAGTAGTCACCCGGTATGTTCGTTCCAAATTTCGAAGCTCCGATTCGTACCCCAAATCCAATTTCGAAGTTTCGTTCCAATTCCCATTATTTGATTGTGAGGTTAAATGAACAAAGGATTAGATAAGTATCTGTTGGAAATACTAGTGCTGAATAATGAGATTAATCATCAAGGAATTGCCTAACTACATCGCCTAATGTTGATGTATCTTTAATTGTTCTCATCATTAGGCATAAAACAAACTGCATATTCTGCTCTGATTGCATGAGTGTAAACAGAAATCAACTCGAGAGTGTGTCTCTTCTCTTGGAAAATTCTAAGTGAACCACACTGTATATAAACCTTGACATTCCCTGTGACCAAAATCAGCAATAATTCCATCATGCAAGCTCACTGAACACATTGTAAACATGACCAGATATGAACATTCATATTAATTATCATAATAACATCGTATCATCAACATACGTCGAATAAGTTTCGTATTCATTGTTCATAGTCAATGATAGAATAACAACACCTATTGTTATGTGATTGCATTGACTTTATTGATTCAGATTAGCTTGTGCCAATACAAATACAATGAATCCGAATGAATAGCAAGTGGTTGAACTGTTCTTTCCTTTTAAGGGTACCTCAAGGGTCAATACTCGGCCCTATAGTATTTTTGAATTACATCAATGATTTGATGACTCTGATTGTATCGCCCACTTCAACGAATAATTTTGGCAAAGTCATATGATATGCATCATTGAAATAATAACAAGAAAAAGCGAATGCTATCTTTCTCATTCGGAATAGTGAATGAATCGATTATCTGAATTTTCATCAGCAGCCTCTGCTTTGCATTTCTATTACACAGGAATTTCACCAGACCTTGACGTTATTGAGCAATAATGAATTCAAATGTATTCAAATATAACGATCATTACCATATTGGGTCAGAGCGGTACGATTAGGCGCCTAGACATAGGATCGGGTTCATTTGTCTCTTGTTTTTATTTGTTGGTCGCGATTGGTTCTTAGAACATATTTTCACCTCACTAGGCTGAAGAGTGGTGTTCAAATTGGATTTCCTCTAATCATTCGCTATTACTACTATTATTATGAATGTTTTATAAGACGATCTTTTAGCACTCGAGTTGTTTGGAGTAACACGAACAAAGCAAGGATTGCCTTAAGAGTTATCAAAATGGGTGTAGTGAAAGA
Organism: Gastrophysa polygoni; assembly: GCA_963576655.1. Classification (NCBI taxonomy): domain Eukaryota; kingdom Metazoa; phylum Arthropoda; class Insecta; order Coleoptera; family Chrysomelidae; genus Gastrophysa; species Gastrophysa polygoni. The sequence continues at coordinate 1,971,165 of OY755084.1, forward strand.
CATCAATTTTGCATGAATGGTTATGAAAGAATTACTACATTTCTCTTTGTATTAAAAAGTATCAGTCGTAATGGAAGTTTGTTGGTGCAGGATATTATACTTGACTTTCAAGATCAAGCACTTGATGTACAATCTGAAAATATAACACTGAGTGTCACACCATGTTTGAAGATAATCTATAAGTGTCAATTCACTCATTGATTATATTTCAGATATTGGATCTCTTCTCGGGAGCCTGGAGGTCATAGTTGTGGCATTTGCTAGAAGATGCTTGGTCTCAAACTCAGTCAACTGTTTTGGAAATATCCAATAGCACATATCTCTGCTGCCAAAATCATATATCCAGTTCATCAGGATTCCTGAGATCTCTAGATATAGTGAGCTCGAAATTGATTGTTTCCTGAATCTTTTCACTAACTACTTCTTCACATAAAAGTGCAATCGGTTTGTAGTTTGGTAGGGAAGGTTTTCTTGCCCTTCTTTGGAATCAGCTGGACCTAGCTAAGCAGCAATCACATCAAGTTTTCATGAAACGCTGAACAACCTCGAAAGAAATGTTATTCGTTCTGAGGAAGACAAATTGGAATTCAATTTGTCCTCATAGCCTTCTTGTCATTCCAAGTAGAATGTGCTCATCAACTGCTCATCAATATTGAGAAGAGCTTAGAACAATAGTCACAAATCGATGGAGATGCAGTTAGCAAATGACAAGTGCGAATTGAGGATAGTAGAAGAGCACACCTTCGTTACTTTTGGGCCTTATCCTCATTCCTCAGCATTGACACACTGCGCCTCATTAGTGTAACAGTTGCGTCTGCTTCGATATGTCTGATGTAACGGCTCTGAGCACGCCATACAGTCCAGTTTTTCTATTTCCTCAAAGAGATTTTAGCTATCGTCTCAATACGTCCTCCCTATATGGAGTTCACTATTTATAGGAACATATTTTCTGTGCAACATGCTGTGCAATCTCAACAAATTGGTTCGATCGTCCACCACAGAAAAACACTGTTGGTCGGTACACAGTAAAAAGTCGAGGCTTTCTGAATTGAAATTCGATAATCTGGAATTAGAGGCATGCTTTCTGATTTGCAATTCATCAATGTCCTCGAGACGCTAATGGACCATTCATAGTCTCATTCTTCTTCGACAAGCTGTATTTTTTCGAGGCCGACAAAGGACGATTTGTTATTGTGATAGTAAGTAGCAAGATTACCTGTTTGTACCTATGCATTAACTGAAAATTTTGTCGTGGTAAGTTTGGTGTGACTTATATCTGTTCTCAACACACTGACTTGATCCATTTTCGACAATTTGTATTTTTTTCGCGGTTTTTTTCATTATACTAACTCACCCAGGATGTTAAGAGGAATCATTACAATATGGTCTTTATTTGCAAATTTTTTGTGATCAAATCTCATGCCAAGAAGCATTGCGACTTTTGGGACATTCTGAAACATTTTCGGATTTTTTGATGTTTCCGATTTTGACACTGAAAAGTGTGAAAAAGTTTACGAAGAAAAATATTTCAATTGTGTTGAGAACGGGAGCAGATTCGTTCCCGAAACGTCCACCAAGATAAGTAGAGGTTTTATTATTATTAAATATATTTGTATTTCCAAAAATTTTTTCAAAAACAAGGTGTCACTGACCAATAGAGAATTTCTCTTTTAGGTATCTAAAGGTTTAATTTCAAGCGCAGTGACATTTTGGGACAGATCCTAAATCTGTCCTTACTACAAATATATTACAATAATTTTTAATAACTTCTACTCTATTTTTTAGAAACGAGGAGAGAAAATCCCATCAAAAGCTGAAAAATGAATGTACCACCTCCTCGAAGAACTTACAGACAGTATTAAACAAATCTGGATTTCAAATTATACTCTCTGAATAATACAATTGAAGATTTTGAATAAAATTATACTGAAATAACTCAAAGTTGTACTATTTGAATCACAGTTAGAATACGATCAGCTGATATAATCATCCTTAGATGCCCTGGAATTTCTGCTGATCATTTTTCACAGTGTATGACTGGCATTTCTTAAATTGCTCTGCATGTTTCACGATGGCTAATCTAGAACTGTTGTATTTTGGGTGGGTCCGGACAATGATGAAGATGGAATCAAACTGGTTTAAAAGGTATGGTAATTGACTATTGTGATATTTCACTTCAGATTCAACCATTGAATAGCCATGTGGAATAGAATTCACTTCCCTGAAGCCACTTTGGTGATTAAGGAATTTTCCTTCATATCTTCGATCCATTTTGATTCATCTACATCACGAAAGTTTGATGTATATTCAATCAATTACCTATGATATAAAAGTTGGTAATTTTTCACTCATCCTGCGATACATATTTTTTCGAGAAATTCACTTTCTTTCTTCTGCTTGATTTGGGTAGACATCATCGCCAATCGGCCTCACACATTATAATTTTCATACCTTCATTATACATTCAAAGAGTCAAAGAAATACATCCTCGAAGAAGTTTATCTCACCTCCTTCAAAATGGAAGGTAGATTGACTCATCTTCTTTCACTTTAGTTCTGTGTCTTGCGAAATATTCTCATTCAACAGCGTCTTCCATAAGAAAGAAGGTGACCTTCATCAAGGACGGTGGAAAAGGTGAATTCAACTTCTCTGGGGATGTTTTCCTTTCTCCTCGAATCATTAAATGTATAATGAAGTTATAAAAAGTGTCTTGTGTGGCAGGATGAAGAAGGGGTAGAACGGGCAGAAGAAAGAAGGCAAATTTTCACACATTCCTGGATTATTTTCAAAAATAGAGCTTTTCGCATCGCCATTTTTATCATGAAATTCAAATGCCTGGGGTGAAAGAATCGATATTGTTCAATTTTCTGACTTTTTCTGACTTTTTTCAATATCTAAAAAATGACAATATATCACAGACGGAGGTATGATCATAGTTCATAAAATATTTTCTACAACTGTATCAGGGACTATATGCCTGTTAATGCCCTTCTTACACGTTTCTGTAAGATGGAAATTTCGCATCCGTGATACCAAAAAGTTTAACTGTTTCCGTGTTACTACTCTTGATGCTGAACTGATTCACAGAGTACAGAGTACAGAGTTTTTTGCATAGAACCAATCAGTAATAGTACCAAGTATGTTCTCTGTATTGCCGCCAATGTCACCAAACTCACTAGTTATTTTGGTTATAAAAGTAGTATCATCAGCGCAAACGAAATTGAACGGCATCCTGAGGCCTCTGTCAAGTCATTGATGTAGACCAAAAAATAGTGGAGGGCCAACAACTCAGTGTATTTTTCGATAGACACTCATTCGATAAATAGGACTCATTAGGTCAAAAGCAGTATCTCGGAAAACATGAAATTCGAGCTCTTCGAGTAAAATATCCTTGAACACACAGTTGAAAGCTTTAGAAGAGAAGATTCATTATCGAAACTGTCTCTAATTAATTAACTGTTCTGAAACTAAACTTCTCCTTCGTAATTTCAGATAGGAAGAAGAAGATCAATGTGTCTGTAGTTCGTACTGTCTTCAGCATTACCTGACTTGTATATCGGTATTATACTCACTGTTTTGTGCTCGGATTCGGGTTGACACTCTGTGTAAGATATTTTGGAAAATTCCTTTTCCCCAACGCTGCTAGAAGGTCGCTTCGTATCGCTGCAATCGGAATTTGGGTTGTATGGTTGGGGTTTCATGTCCACGTCATTCTGAACATCATCATAATCCTGGAATCGACGAGAGCCATAGATGAATATACGGATTAATCAAGGTGAGGTCTGTGAGAGATGTTCTTCGGGAGATATCAAAGGTAATTTACATCAAGCTTCTGTTCGTTCATGATCTGTGGATATGCTGAAAGCAGTTAGCTGTAGCTATTGGATGAACGATTTGTCTTGGTTTTTGTCCCGGCAAACATACTTATGAGTACAGGAGGTAGAGATATGAGTATTGCAAGAACATAACACTTATGCACGGTGCTCTTTCTAACATTGTTTCTTCGTGGAGATTGATGATTCTGAAGGGTGATAGTGTACTCGTAAAAATGGAGTTAGTTCAAAAAATTTCTCCTTCAAAATATCATGGTTGGAATGAAATAAAAATCCCAACATATTCAAAATCGGTACCTGAATCATCTGTTGATATTCAGAATCAATAGGACATCAATCTCCCAATGAGAAATTGTTGTATTTTCAGAGGTTGGTGATAATTTTGAGAATATCTTCTTTTCTACATCATGGACCTCGTCATGGACAGAACTTTCCAGAATTTCTGTACACAAACTTTTATGGCGAATCGTTCAGAGCAACAGTTCAAGAGACAATTGAAAATCAAGATTCTGATGCAGGAAGTCATGGAAACTCAAATTTGACATCGAAAATTTTGGGGAATGCAGCAAAGTGAAAATCGTACTCTTTCAATTCCATGATTCCAAGCTTTCGGAATCATTCATTCCAGCATCAGGAAGGGCTAAGAAATTGAAACAAAATATGTAGTAGAACTCCAATCAAAGCTTAAATTATAGGAAAAATCACAAAATGACAAAAGTAAAGGAAAATCATATTCTGAAGGAATATGTTTTTTAGTCTCTACTCCTCTTTAGGAGAATAGATACCAGACTATTCACGTGTTGAAATCATTCTGAGATTCTTTATGAAATAATTGAAGGTTGCTCCAAGATGTTATTCCAAAACATATCTATGATGGCAAAAAATATTTTCATCAATAAGGCCAGGTCGACGGTGTTGAAAAATGATGATAAGATCATTAGAAAGTATCAGCAGAAATTTCGAGCACTCTATGAGTAGGACGTGTGATATAGGATTCAAGTAAAGCCTCCAAGATAGTGGAGGAATTGCTTGTTACAAAATTTATCGCTGAGGCTAAACGTAATTTCTGTTATCGACATCAATATTAGGAGATCAGAAACTATAGCTTGCTGGATGATGTGTAGCATGAATTTATGCTGTCGGTTCCCGATGTATCAGAACTTCCATAGCAGAAAATCCCCCCAAGGCCCAATATATACAAGGAGAATCGCCGTATATTGCAAATTACACAGTTGCATCCCATCCTTATAAATGCTGTACCTATTAGAGATGTTGAATAGGAATAACAAATCATGAAAAACTACCTCGTAAATCTTCGGATGATCGCCAACACAGGTGTTTCGTCCACAGGATTATTGTTATTCCGAAGTCGTACGCCTTTTTTGCGGAACAAACCAGCACCGTCTGATTTCGAAGAAAACCTCCAGGCAGCAGAAAACATATTCGATTCTATAAATTATTCCTTTGGTCGGTCGTATTGACTGTAATATGTTCAGTCGAAAGATTTTTTTGTTAGATCCACGCTCTACTTTGTTCAGAACATCTATTGAATTCAACTCGTATAGATGACGAAGATCATAGGGCTAAGAACGGTTCCCTGAGGTACTTCTGGACCTATTCACTTTACGAATCGTACTAGATATGTTGCCTTCCGTGACTCACGTTTTGATATACTATTAGGTAGTGTTGAATATACGAATGTCTATCCATTGGAAGAATTAGATTTGATTCGTCTGCATTTCTTTTTTTATCTGTGGACAACACGAAAGGGCAACCTATAATGTTCTAGGAACATCGTGTTAGCCTGCGGTGGAATTTCGGGAGAGAAGGAAGGTGTTGGAGGTTTTCTTGAAAGTTTGGAGGTCGTAAGCATCTGGGAAGACTCCACTAGGCAAAGAATTCCACAACTCTGCCGTTCTATTGAGGAACGATGCTTGGTATAGCGATGTTCGACAGGTCTCGAGCCTGACAGTGTAGGGGTGACCAGCCTGAGCTCGTCTGGTTTGTCTACTAGGAATCGTTCGTGGTGGCATAATAGATGATATTTCCGTTGAGCACCGATCGTGAAAGTACCTATAAAAAAGGCAAATAACGCCGACCTTTCTACGATGATCTAGAGAGGTCAATGATTTGGTGAGTGTTGTATCATCGACTAGGCGAATAGCTCTCTTCTGAATTGAATCTAAGAGCTTTAGCGTATGTTTGGGGGCTGTGAACAGTACTCCAGGACAGGTCGAATTTGTGCTTTGTAGATCATAAGCATGACAAAAAACTTCAGTTTTTGTATCATCAATCACTGCTATGAGGTCATTTATAGAAACTATGAAATGTATGTGAAATCTGACAGAAATTCTTCAGCACTTTGTGCACAAGCAATCATCAATAAATCGTTAGGCCAGAACTATGGTATTATCCAACAATTCGGAAAAGTAAAAATTGATGATCAGATGATGGATGATAATGAACATATGATTATTCGCGAATTTTCAAATTCGCTTTGAGATGTTGAATAGATTTGACTTGTAATATACACCATATGAACTCAAAACAAATAAATAATCGAGTCGGGATTATCTATGTTATGTATCAAGCGCTAGATCCCTTTCATTCAAAAGCATCCAATTGTGAAGATCTATGTTGGCTTGGCCGGAGAAGGGCTTAAAGCGAATAAGGAATGAAAATAGGCGTCAGCCTTTTGTACACAATGTACAATCAACTCCGATATGATCTACCATCATGCACCACGAGCGTTCTGAACTCTGAACTGACACTGCGGGTTCATGCAACGCTGAGAAATAGAAGAAGAAGAGGAGAAAATTATCTTCGGTTAGCGACCTGTTCAAGGCCCTCGTGACTATTTCATGGTCGAAAATGTCTTCGGGGCACCAACCACTATCATTAAATCACTTTGGTTCGAGAAATTAGTGTTTTCGGTGGAATGTTGATAGTTGAGGTTGAAATTGAGATATTTAGAATTAGTAGAAATACTTCGGAATAGAGATATGAATGAATTTACATCGATAGCGTGAAATAATTAGTATAGATAGAGAGGCTTCCATATTTGCTCGAAGTGGAATAAGGGAGAGGCGAAGGAAGCTCAATATTTCTTCTACAAAATTTACTCAGAAGAATAAACCCGAAACATGCCTCTCTTCTGAGTATTTTCGAAATGACACATTTGCGTATGGTGACGAAATGTAGAACTTTCAGAATTTTCGATTCATTCACCGTATAATTCGAAAAACTGCAATCATTTCCGAATGTCAATCTTTCAAAGTTCAGTTGAAAAATACCTTTAGGCATAGTGATACTTCGCCTTGTCAATAATATAAGTTTATTCATAAATTGCTGTTGTTTTATCTCTAATCAGATTCAAATGAATCCTAATATTATTTTATATCCAAAAATCAGAATTGAACGTCGCTTTTTGGAAGGAATATTGTCGAAGGATCATGGAACACTTCCATTCAATATCTCTTTCATTGAACTCATCCAATTCATTCAATATCTCTTTCACCTACTGATTTTGAATTTTTGAAATTTCATATAATTCTCGAGATGTTGATGTTCGCAATCAAATACTGATCGATCAAAATTTGTCCACAACATTTTCATTGGTTCGATAAAACAAAGACGTGATCATTATTGGTTATCGAAAACATGAATTCATTTTCAAAACTGGTTCCTCTCCAAAGTATTCCCCACGTAGCTCCCAAATATCTCACACACTTTTTCAGAACGAAAACAGTGGTTCTTCAGTTAGAATACCAACCTTCCTTTCTGCATAATTCAGCATGTTTCGTGTAGTTAATATTTCCTGTTCTCAAAAAGCACTATATACTACAACTCCAACGGTCTGAAAGCAATTAGGATTCCGAGATCATCATGAACGATATCACCATGATGGATCGCGTATCAAATGCGAGAGAGGTGCGAAAAACAAATGATTGGAGTGCCTGAAGATGACTTGATTTATCACCGAGGAAATGGTTATCGTGGAGTTACTCGTAGAACTTCTATAATTGATTCGGTCTCACAAATATAAAACACCATTGCTAATGGTCTGTCGGATATGAGAATGCACATGCAAATACAGGGTGTTCCGGGAGGATATGGAAATATCTTGAGGCTATGATAACTAAAACGGAATTATTCGTTCAACACCAAATTTGCCCCTCTGACAGATAATCACTAATTTTTTCACGATCTGAAATCGGACTCACCATCGAGGAATAATCACTGAAAAACCAGCTACTCCCATCGAAGCCGTTCAGTGTGACTATTGGACAAAATTCACATCGATACTAGGTGGCCCAATGAAAACGAAACAAGGCCGATTTGACATAGTTATCGTTCTCAGAAAAAAAAAACGCTCGAACCAGTCGATTTTTATTTCGAGGGGGAAATATTTTGCTCATGTTTTCCACTTTTCCACTTCAATCCCCTCCGAGGGGTGAGCTCCACCTTGAATCTCACATGAGATAAGGGGTCAAGTGATACATCATTTTGAAGGTAATCGAAATCTCTTACAAACGCTTCCTTGTTTCTGGAATTCAATGCAGTAGTTCTCGAGAAAACACGTTAATAAAAATAATTGGCTAGTGATGGAAAGTAACACTATTTCTCATTTTGTAGTTAGAACGATGTTCATCTAAGAAGTGCCTTATGTGTTTTTTCAAATCCTGACTTATCCAACATTACATAAAGAATAATTGATTCCAATGTCAGTTCCTTGATTTCTCAGTGAAATGCACACCTTGTTTAGTTTTCATTGCACCACCCTGTGTGTGTAATAGCTTTGATAGCTCAACCCAACACTGAGAAACGACGAATCGCCTTGTATCTTTAGTTTCTTTGTTATTCGAAAACTAAAGACACATTTTCATGAAACTAACAAAACAAAGAAAAAAATCAACAAACAGTGTGGCCAGGACCGGAATCCAATGTCATGAAATGTTCAATTGATAATAGTTCCATCATTTTTTTCAACTCCCAATAGCTGAATTTCGATCTCGATATCGATTTCAATAAATACCCGATGTTCGAGAACATCTCGTGAAACATTAATTGAAATGTCGAAGTACTTTTCATTATTGGACTGAGATATGGAAAGTGAATTCCCCATAAATTAATTTTCCATATGAAGCAGAACATAGCGATTGAATAGTAATCGCCTTCGGACAGAAAAAATCCCATTTAATTGCATCTCTTAGTTTGATAAATGGTTTTCGAATGAAAGCTAAAGTTGTTCGTAATGAAAGGTATGAGATGGCAGATGATAAATCACACTATGCTTTGCAGGACGCGAAGGGTTGAGGAAAACATTAAGCTGTGCCCTTGGCGTGTTTTGATGTCGGAGTTGATGTCACGTCAAGCTCCAGACTAATTAATGATGATAGACATAATTATTACGTATCTGTCTCAAGGCTCTTTGCTAGCTTCCGAAAGTCATCATAGTCGATTTGCTATCGTACTGTCACGAACATTTTCTGTTTGTGAAGATCTGACGATAAATTGGAAATGGGGATCTGAGAATCCAATAGAGATTTACTCGAATCTGTCGTTCAATGAAGTACATCGATCCATAAGAGTGTTGAAACAAAGTAAGACACTCAGTTTTACTTGTTGTTTGAATATTGAAAATTGTAAATTCAACCCATCAAGTCAAGGGAGGATTTTGAAACTTGGTTTGTTCGAAATGGTGTTGTCCTGTACAGTATTTTTGACTGTACTAACAGATTCAAAAAAGAACAAAATATATCATTTCATAGGTGAACTTATTGTTGAACAATATTGAACAGTTTCAAATAGGCGTTCCTAAAGAAAGGCGGATGAGCGGAAACCAAAAAATGAAAACAGCAAACGAATGGGGGTGATACCAAGCTCATGGGACGAACATTTGGGGTCCATTGCGAGACCTGCTTCACCAGAACTGTTCAACGCGAAGAGATTCCTCACACCTCAGCAACTGCTCACGATCTACAAAGCGCGAATTCGACCTGTCCTGGAGTACTTTTCACATGTTTGGAGTTCAGCTAGCAACTCATACTCAAATTTTCACTCATTCAGGATCACCCTGTGTAAGACTTGACTGAGTAGTCGTTCGTGATCCACCTGAGCACGTGATGGTTGATAGGAAACTAATTTCTATCCGATCGTTTATTCAATGTATACGGGCGTTGAGTATCACTTAAACCCACTTATCAGATTGGCGAGAATGGCAAGGCAATTTCCACTGCGTTGGTCTAGTGATACAAACGGATCTTTATCTATAGAATATCAGCAATCTAATTTGTGTTATTACAAGTAGAGGATGGGCATTTACCTACTAGCGTTATTTTAGGTCTTCATATAACGGAAATTCGGTGTTGGCAACTGGGAAATGTAGTCGGATAGAATTGTATCAGAATGTATTGTGTAGAATCCAGCTTAGGATGAATCCTCTGTATAATATTCACGCATTATGATTGAAATGGATGTTTTGGTACAGAATGGCAATACATACATACTTTGAGTTATTGTACTTTGAAAAGTATAGGAAAAGTTATAACGAATACACAACAATGTTTCGTTATGTCTGAGATATTGTACACAGATGTTGGTAACCATGAAACAAGATTTCCTTATGATATTCTCAATAGTGCAATGGAAATTACTGATAATTTTTGGTAGAAATACATGGATGCAGTTCACTATTTTTTTCAATCTGCCTCGCATGAGATAAAGAGATGTTTCGAAAATTATTCGTAACTTTCATTGCATGAATAATATTTCAATATCTGAAAACGGGAATGAATTTTCTATTTAAAATTGACATATGATGAATGATTTAAAAAATTGCTTCTACTTCCCGAATACACTAATGAATGACCAAATTATAAAATCTAATGTCGCATTGTGAGTGGGAAAAAATCGCATGATTTTGATTCGATCGATTATATGATCAAGGAGACAAACGAAAACAAAATTATATCACGAAATTTTCCAATATGGGAAAACGCCGTTGGTCAATATATCACGTACTAGGTACACATACTGAGACTTTTGTTCTTATTCTTGAGCAATTTTTCTTGATATCATCTTCCTGATATCATTCTTGATATCACCCAAATCAAGAAGACCGTATGTAAATTATCAGTAATGTGGAAAAACACCAATAAAGTTATTAATGACACCTTTGATGATCTGTATATTACACACGTTTGCAAATGAATATCTGGAGGATCATGAAAAAAGTTTGAGATTGACAGAATCACGTCCAAATACAAAAGTTTCAATGTAGCTCATAATCATGATCGTAGAATTGAATATTTCCTAGTGAAGAGTGATTGTAATCGAAAGTAATTGTTTTCAAAAATACATCAACGTTTTCAAAGACATCAACTGGCTATCAACAAATGTGTGGGGATGATGCGTACCTACTTCACAACAGAAAACCAAACTGAACGAACGACTTTTTAGCATTGGGGAAAAATAATCAAGTCAAAGTAGGAAGCCCCAAGGAGGCCCTTGACTTTATTCCTCAGTTGAGACTTTCGTGCTTGTCAACAGTTCTTATCGAAATCACATAGGCTTTTTCACATGTTAATAGTACTGGACAACCTCCAAAATATTATCGTCTGACATTCAGAGGACTATACCTGTGAGATAGATTTTGTAGACCACAGATTTACAATAACACGAATCGAAGCCGGTATAAAAACATATTAGGAAACATCCACTCGTCGGATTCGGTCCAGTTTCCAAAAAACCGAACTGGGTCAATGCTCCAGTCATCCCTCTCAAATAATGACAACCCCTCTTCTCTACAGCGTCAGCTTCGCATCGAAGTCATTGTTCCTCTAACGGTCACATCTAGTGGCCCGTGACTGCGCCAGGCAGATGTTCGACTTTTTCTAATCACTTCTTCGTCGTAATTACGCGTATGCCGTTGATGTCTTGACGAACTCATTAATATAGTGCCGGACGGAAGGAGGAAATGATTTTCCTCGCGTCAGCCGAGTCTTCCTAGCTTTTGTGTCGATAAATTAACTCCTGTATAAAATGTGTCATTTAAAGACGACTGTTTTGTCATTTTGACAGCGATAAAAAAGGTGCATCGTTTTTTATCACCGATAAAAACGCCTGTTCCTCTTAAGCGTCCACATCTAGAATGCTTACGTCACTTTAATGTCTGCCCTGTCAGTTATTTGAGCATTCTTGATAATTGATACTAAACCATTACAACATGAGTCGTTAATTTATCTTGCCAAAAAACACTCCAGCTTTTCTTTTAAGGATAAATTTCTTTTTAACTCAAAATTTTTCCATCAGTAATTTTGCTCGAAAAACTGACATTTGACAAAATCACTCGATCTTCGGTCTCGCGATTTTGTCATGTCAGTTTTTCTCGTAAAATTACTGATTGGCAAAATTATTTCGTTACAAAAAGAAATTTATCCGATGAAAAAAAACTCTTGTGTTTTTACTGTTGAAAAAAACGGAAGCTGTTGATATCGAATGGTGCTACGCTAACTCCTAGTTAGTGGTAGTCGATGATGGTACAATCTCATCTCGCATCCACTTATTACTTTTTCTAGTCACACAAAGTCTTGACGACACCGTATATACACAGAAGTGTATATACTAGTTTTCCAAAATCATTCAATTCTCAGGCCATTTCTATTTCTAGTGCCATCATTATGTATTTCAGTATTAAAAATTAATTCATGTTGCAAATATACAGACGCCAGTCCAATTTTAACTTGAGATAAATATGAATAAATGATACTCAAAAAACGTCTTTCTCTTCCGAGAAGTATCAAGAAGTCCATGAAGTACCAAGAAGTCCCAAAAAGTCACAATAAGTATCAAGGAGTCAGAAGAACTATCAAGGAGTCACAAGAAGTATCAAGAAGTCCGTGAGTATCATGAAGTCCTTCACGGGCTTGAATGAATGCACTTGATGGAAATTTGTGATACTTCATGAAGTCCGTGAAGTATCACGAAAACGTGTACTGGTCTACAAAAGTCTGGTGTAAAAAATATCGTCTGCGGTTCCCCCTCTTAAAATCACGAATACATCGGGAAATTGATTTTCGATAAATTTTTTCGAATAACTTCCTTTGATATTTTGCCATCCAACCCCACTTTTTGACCCTTCATAGTAATCAAGTGATATGTGTCAAAATCATTCTGTTGGCATACATGCACAATCCATCACATACAGTGGTTTTTCCAATATTCTGATGATGAAATATCAGGTTGATATTCCGTGAAATTTTTTTGATGTATGGGTCCTCGAACTATTACGAATGTATACCCATCTACAATGTCCTCTTCTGATTATTGTTTTCGTTTCAATATACTATTGATTTCACTTCAAAGAATCAATTGAAATGTGGAGAGTTATGCAATCGAAAATACTCATTATCGTCAACAAGGAAGCTATTAGTTTCGAGATTTGATTTGATATAACCTCGTATATAACAAACAAGAATCATCTCAGGATTTTCTCAATATCAATGTGATGTTTTCGTATTGAGAATCATCAATAAACTATTGAAGAGAAATACATGCAGTGTCATGAATCGGATGTTAATCATTTGGATCACCCATGAGATATACAGGGTGCCCGTATTCGGAGCTCCATCATGGGGATCTCAGTTATTATAAAATATACGAGGTTGGTTGAACAAGGGCAAAGTTGCGAATTTTCATGTAGAACAATGATTAACTAAGATACCATTTGATGAAAGTTTATTCGTAGTAAAACAAGACAAATTTTCCTCTGAATAAAATTTTACTCGGTCGATCACATCATGTAATTAAAACATTTCAATTAGGAAAAAATCTGTTCATGCACAAAGTTACAATTTTTTTCCGTAAATATTATAGACAGCGCTGATTTTTCAACGGATTGAAATTCACCACTGAATTTTCAATATCTTTGCAAATGCAACAGACTCTCGCTTGTACTCACACTCCTAGATCTCAATGGGTATAACTGAATTTGGATCACCCCTTGTGAGCCAATAATGAATGACTACTGTCATACATCCATAATCAGCTGCCTGCCATCTCCTGTGCCAATCAACAAGTCATCGACATAGCTCGAGACACATGAGGGCCCAAGGACTGACCCGTGGGGCACCCCACCTAGTGACGGGCCATTCCTCAACTGATCCCAGACAATTATCGCGTTTCGCTGTGTGAAACTGCGTGGGTACATAGACAATATACAATATGCCACGGTTAATGATGTTATTACCATCTAGATACCGTAGGATTTTTGTGCGAACGGATTGAATGCGAGTTGTGGTTGGACGGAGTTGCGTGTTCAATCGAGAGGGGTCCACCCTATTGGACGTTAATCTTCAGATTCATGCCTTTCTACAATAAGGAAAGATATTGCACGGGTGATGTATTATTAAGTCATGTGGAAACGTGTGGAAATATCTCTCATCAGACAGATCCTCAATCTGTCCTTACTACAAATATATTGCAATAATTTTTAATAACTTCTACTCTATTTTTTAGAAACGAGGAGAGAAAATCCCACAAAAAGCTGAAAAATGAATCTCTTATCAGACTCAGCAATGTGAATCTTGGAAAACTTGTGCTCTATGAGCATCTAGTTTCCTAATATTACTTTTCAACTATACGTTTTCAAGTGCATGAAAGATCTTGGAGTAACAGATTTTTCGAATCAGTGGACATGAAGGTTATTGTTGTGAGACTATCTGGTCAGCCTCGTTTTTTTTTACACCATGAATCCATTATGTGTACTGCACATTCGTAAAAATAAAGTACCCAGTTATTTACACGATTTATTACATGAAAGACCTGTCACTTCTGTCAACTTAACAATTACAGATGAAATGTTAATTCCGAGGCATTCAATGTTATTCGAAATGAAATGTAATAATCAGATGAAGACGTCGTTGAAATGAAAAAAAAAACTCAAATAGAAAAATTCACCACGACGGGGATCGAACCCATATCGAAGAGCTCATGTCTAGAAACCGAATCAAAATTTTTCAATTCTCGACTTGAAAATATTCATTCTGGGTTTGATATATTGATTGAAGCCACAGGAAAGGATTCGAAGACACTAGAATTCAACTGATTTTATATTCTCCAGATGAGTAAACATCTTTGATTGCCCAAACAGCTGAAGTATGTAACAATCGGTAGTATATCACTATTATGAAAGCAGGTCAAACTAGACATTTCATCGAGGAACTTTTGAACTACCGAGAAATATTTGCTATATACAGAACGTCCCAACTTGACAAGCAATATATCGCTATTATTTCAGAGCAGAAAAAATTATCTGTCAACATTTTTTGGTAGCAACGAAATGTCTCCCTTGCTTTCAAAACTGAGATATGTAGAAGTTTTGATATTTATCAAAAATATATTTGTCTTTCCCAAAAATTTCACAGAAACCAAAGGTGTCACTGACAAATAGAAAATTTCTCTTTCAGCTATATGAAGGTTGCATTTCAAGTTCAGCAACGTTTTTGGGACAGATCATAAAGCTGTCCTTGCTACAAATATATTGAAATAATTATTATTATTATTTCAATTTTTTTTCAGAAACGGAAGAGCAAATCCCAGAAAGTCTAGAAAAAATGAAACATTCTTGGTTCTTGCTTCGATCTCCTTCTTGATATTTTTCTCAAAAATTCAACTCACATAAGGATTGTTCAGTATCATTAGTTCAGGAATATTTCATATTCAGTGATAACGTCTGAAATGATATTTATAACATTTATGTATCATTGTATCCGCAGAATGAAAAAAAAATTACAGAAAATACCTGTCATTAGGTGGGCATTTTGAATAGAATTGAGGGCTGTATGGAATTAGCGTTCTCGATTTCTTGATGTTTGAGCTAATTGTTAGATAATTTCAAATAATTGATAATTGATGATCATCTCCACCTGAATTTCAAGATGTTTTTGAATCAATCATTATTAACTATCAATATTTTCGAAATTGATCTCCAACCTTGACAGTCTTACATTAATCATTAAATATATGTTTAGTGAAGAATGTGATCGATCGGTAATCTGTTTTAATGTAGGCGTGATGTAGCTCTCTCTTCCATAATTGTAAATTAACATAATTATCAATTATTCATTGAATCATTTTATTTATAGCCTATATCAATCATTGTCGGAATATGTTGATATATATTAAATTCTTTTGATTTCCTTTCAAAAGTTGGAAATCTAAATCATACACGTGGAGATCTTTTTCCGTTATGGTATAGAAAATGGAGAAGAAATCAATTGGAAATGGAAAATTTCTGAATGTGACGTGAAGATGGGCTCGAAATTTTCTTCACAATTCAATATCTACGGAGATATTTTGGACTCTGTACACCCTGTACATTATGAGTAACACATATATACATTATATATAGGTTCATAATTTGACACCCTGTATTAATTATCATCGCGACTTTTGTATCTACTGAGAGTTTCGCAATTTTTGGTGTTTTTGATGTTATGATAAATTTACGTTTTGTGATTGATTTTCCACTCACCTTGTATAAACACGATTGGTCAATTATTAATCCTCGATATATTTTTGTTGATTTCACTAGAATTCAGTTGGAATCCATGAGACGAACGCGAAAACACGTTGTTCAATAGTCAATTTCGAATTTCCAAAAACCGAAAAAAAAAATTTACGTGTCTACCCGCACTGGTCATTCTTTGCGCACGCTTTGTATGCGCTGCTAAAGCTCGAAATATACACTGCTCGCATTTCGAGCACGAAGCGTTCGTAATACCTGTTGTGGTGCACGCGAGTAGCGTTGCCAAATCATCTGAAAAATAACCAGATCACATAATAATGACAAATTTTTCATTAGAAGTGAAACTACGGGGCAAATATACGGAGTACAAAAACTGTTCTGACTGGAGTGGGGTTGTCAGTCAGCGAGATCGGAGAATTGAAAAATTGTGATAACATAGCAATTCCGCCAGTGACGTAGAATTTAGGAAGGATCAACTAGTCGCACCCTGTCGTACGCCGCTGACATTAATTTTTCATTATTCGGTACCTCCTGCCAAATATGATAATAATGCGTCACATAGTATTGAAGTACTGGGCACAAATTATTTTCGGATTTTCAAACAAATCGCTCTGTCACCCTGTATCAATAAATTTTCGTGTCATTCTTGTGTGCTCTTCTGAAACGCGAATTCTTGATGTTGTTGATAAATGTGGCAACGCCGCTGTTACAGTTACAGAACGTGCGATGATGTATATAAAACACAAAAGGGTCTGCCTTTTATGAATATCTTAACGAAGCTAACCACATTGCTCTCACTGGTTAAATGTGCTTTTCAATTTCAACGTATATAGAGGAAAGAAACATTGAAAAGCGATGGTATTTCTGTGGAATTCTGGAAAAAAGAGTTATCCAACTATGCACAGCGACAACTCACACACTGGCTTGAATGTATCACTAATATACCAAAAACTCTTTGAACACCAAAAATAGTAGAAAAGACAATAGTGTTTCAATTGAGCTCTATTTTCTCTCAAACCAGATAAAAATATCTTGTCTTGAAAACAGTGTTGGTCAAGATTTAACTTGGTGGCTTCACAAAATTGAAAAACATATGTTTTAATAGATCAAAGTAAAAATATGTTTTTTAACTCACCCTGTATGTAATGACCATGCGTTACTGTATCAGAACATTCATCAACGCATTCATACTAACGTCACAAATGTCATTATAGGTAGTATGTTTTTGTATTTCATGTGGATGCATTTTTTGTTCAAGGAAAATTGATACTCAATGAAGATATTGACTTCATTCAAGTTTTGTAAGATTTTCAAAATTCGCAGAATGCTTATACACTGGAAATCGCTCATTGGATTCGGGCTCGCATTTTGGGTACTCTTGTGTCTCAACGACTTTCTAGGCGGAAAGAATTATGGATATCATATGGACGGTGAGTTATTTCCTTATCGCAGAAAGAATTATGTCTTCCCAAAACGAAAGATTTTCCAGATTATGAAACGGCATCAAGCAGTGTTTCAGAAAAAAACACTGAGGACTGGACGGCAAGATTTTCGAAATTTGGAATATCAATCGCCCTCTGGAACACAGTCACCTTCATTTTTTCTCTACTATTCTGCTACATCCTCAGAACACTCGGTTGGTTCATCTGTAAACTCATATGGTACTCCAGAATGCCTTCAGAGAACGCCATCAGACAGCTGCTGAGCACACCCGTAATTTCTGAGCAGCTCAGCTCCAGCCTCAGCAAAATACCCGTGATAATCAAACCGATGCCGTCGACCGCTCGTTCTTCTGACACTGAACTCAAGAAGAAGCCCAAGGTGTACTCGGACGCGAGCTGCCCCAACTTGCTCCCGAAAAGAACACCCAGTAGCATGTCCCAATGCACATCAGTATCTGTTCCCCAATGTCACACTTTGTTCACGAACAACAAACTATTTTCTCCAACTGCTGCGGAAAATAACAAACTCGATAGACATCTGGAGGTTCAGTGCACGAAGCTGAAAGAAGAAATGGCTAAGCTTCAAGGCAGTTTCTTGAAGGAACGGTCCATCATCTCCAGGAAGCTTGAAGCTGCTTGCAAAGAGAAGAAGGAACTCGCCAAGCAGCTGAGTGTTGCTCAGAAGGAGAACAGAGCTGCCAAGCAACAAATGGAAGAACTCCTACAGGAGAAGGTTCAGTACTTTGGAAACCTCCCAGTTGGCCAAAGCATACAGCAGCTTTGTCTAACCTCATCTTAGATCTCATACCCCAGTTTTCTCGTTGATATCTCTTGTGATAGAACTGACACTGGGCTGTTAACTGGGCTGTAGTTGTAGCTGATTATTTTTGTATTCTAGGGTGTTTTGGTCAAGAAATTGGAGAACGCAACCAAGGAATTCAAATCCAATATTAAAACGAAGAAGTGTGCTCTAGCTAAGCTTGAAGAAGTATCTACCAATGTCGATAATTTAAAACAGCAACTACAGCAGGTTACTAGAGACAAGGAGATCCTAGAGAACAAACTGAAAGTGCTAGAAACTGAGTATGAGAAGCTTCAAGAGAGGTTCATTTTGTCCAATCAAGCGAATTTTCACGGCAATCAAGAACATGCCGCAGAAAGAGATATGAGTGCAACGAAAGAAAAGCCTGTAGATAATAACGAAGTTTGTAATAGAAATGATCCGTCCAACAAAAATGTAAGTTTAAAATTTAACAAATCTCTTTTGTGGACAATGACAGTTGAGGATGATATTTATTATGCGAGACCTATAGGTGCTTTATTCTGATTTAGCCAGAGATTGAAATACAATGATTACGAATGAGATCATTCATGAATTTATAAAATGGTTAAGAATTGATGAAATTACAAATATTGTGAATGTTGAAGTTCACAATAACTGCAAGGCGAAAGTTCAAATCATCAAGCAATAAGAGAAATTGAATTTTATTTTTATCTAGAGTATCACGTGGAAAGCGTTACAGTACTTCCAAAGATTTTTCATAGTAATGTTGTTCAATTTATTTCTTTGTGGATTCCTAGACATTTATTACATAATTAATTCGAATGGATGATTGCAGGACACGACCTCTGTATCTCAATCAGATCTTGACATGCAAAAAATACAAGTCAAGATCAAACAATTGGAAAAGAATTTGGAAAACTTCAACAAAAGTGAACAAAACTTCAATAATGGTGTACAAACAGAAGTACGTACTCAAACATGAATAATCTTCCACAGAAATAGCATTTTATTCTCGAATTTCAGTCTGAAATTAGTTTACTCACGAACAACTCGGATACCATAAGAAAAACCGACGATGATACTGACTACTCTGATTACTATTTTCCGAGTCCAAGAATTGGATTTTGGGGAGGAAGAGCAAGCGATGTGGTGAGTACAAACTTGTCACTTTATACATATAATATTCGCTTTATTCTTTCAGATCCAAACATTAGCGAGAGGAATGAACGAAAAAGTTCGTTTTCTGGATAACATCAGGGAAAGGAGTGAGACAGAAGTCGACGAGTATTCTTCTCAGGAATCTCTAGATGATCCCAGATGCCATCCAAGGATGGTCAGTAGTTCCGTGGCTTTCCAGAATTTCCTCAAATGTTTGCAACCGTCCGATGTGAGAAGACGATTCGGATCTCAAAGTAGTTTGAATTTTTAGATGTATTTGTCCAAAAATAAATCTACAGTAGTATTTCATTCGATTACTTCGCAAAACTGAGAGTCAAAATATCCGGGTATTTTCTTCATTCGGATGAGTTCCTTGAATTTATCGCATTGTAATTTCCAACACGATATTTTATCTTGGATAGTTTTCCTGTGCTTCACACACTTGCATATTTTCATTGTATCATCTGATATTACTTCTACTGGTTTCTTCCTAACGTTTCCCAACGTTTCAACATCTGCCGATATGAAATCATCACATTTTCTAATGACTTGTTCTAATTTTTCTCCTGTTTCATTCTTCTCGATGAAGTGGAGGGAAAGATCCCTCAGTAAGGCCTTTACAGATTCGATATCAACCATTTTTTTGAAGAACCTGTTCGTTGAATACACCAAACTACTTTTATGATCCTTCTTGTATTTCGATAAACAAACATCTTCGTCTAGAAGCCTAGTGTTGACGAATTTTGCAGCTAAACTTTTCATATGTTGTTTTCGGAACTCAAAAGTAGTAATTTCGGCATTGTAAATATCCGAATCTTCAATTACAGTACTATCGACATCGTTTTCTGCATCTTGTCTCCTCGCCTCAATCATCTGGTTATTCCAAAACTGTTCCCCACCAAAAGTTCTACCCACCACGAATAACGTCTTATAATTATTATTCTTATAGTGATTACAACCTTCCTTATTCAGGGGACCTGTCAAATTACTTTCATTCCTCTTGCTATTTCCTGCGAAATCGACATAAAAGTGTCTGTCATAACTATCCTGCGCATGGAAAAATTGTGCTGAGTAGTCTAAATTTTTCGTGAGAAATGGGTTGATACTGAACAAACAACTGTATGTTGAATCACACTCTGAACAATTCTTCTCGAAACTGACAATATCACTAGTCACTTTCGAGGTTATATCATCTCCAATTTTCAAGAGGATATCATCGTTCACATACCGTTCTAGAGTGGCATTTCGTAGATGAATACCCAGTGTATCCACAACATCATACGTTACAGTTGCATAATCGGGATGTTCGTAAGAGAAGTTCAAAGAAACAAACACGTAACTGTCCACCAACCGTTTAGACACGTGAATGGAGGTCTTTATTTGAGTACCGTCTGCGAATTTGACTATTTGGCTTCCATCTTTCTCGAACAAACTTTGGAAGCCATCGCTTCTTTCGAAATACAATTCTTCAGCCACGAAATCTTGCTCGGAGGTAGTGTGATGGAGTCGCTTTTGAATAATTCTGTTGTGCTCCAAAGATGTCCTGTTGCCGTCGAAGCTCAAAAGTGCGATTCTCAAGTACGGGACTTTGTTAGTTTCTAAAACAGCAGCAATATCTTTGTTTATAATATACCCTTTTTTGGTTGTGAACAGATCTCTTCTGCTTGTGTAGAATTTGTCTTTTGCAGCTTGGTCTTTGGTCATCCTATTCAGCTTTTTGCGATAGTCGTTAAAATTTTTACAATGACAAGTCTTCAAATTTGATTCTCGAATTACGGGGTTTTCACTATCGGGCTTTTCGAAAGTGATAGTGTCCCCATTCGATTTCAACATGATGAACGTACCATCTATCTTCTTGATTAAAACACAGCCATCTCTCGTGAACAATCTGAACTCTTCTATCCTACCTTTTTCTTCCGATACAAACTCCTGTTTGACTTCCACTAAATTTTCTCTCAATTGTGAAGCATGGCAAGTAATGTATAAACCGTTTGGTAAACACACTCTGAAATCGACAGTTTTTCTACGGATAGTTTGAGTTGAATTAGCGAATCTTTTCGTGTAAGATTCAGGGGACCCCTTCTTCGAATGGTGCAATAATCTTCTAATTATATTCGTTAAGGGTATCTCAGTTTTGACATTCAGTTTCGTCAAATAGGTCAAGTCTTTACCGATTTTATAAACTGGACATTCCTCTAGAATAGCCTGCTTCAAACTTTTATAAATATTTGTGATATCTTCTTCAGAAGATGCGTCTATCTGCACATCTTTATCCCCTTTCAATTCTCCTTCATATTCAGCTCTACTTAAATTTATCACTTTCTGGTTCATTGCATGTTGTAAACATGTTTCCTCCTCATCAGCTTCACCAATAACTTCTTCTGGCAGGCTGGGATCACTTGGTGTCACTGAATTTCGTTTCACTTTCCGCTGGTTATCCTGTAGAGAAAATGAAATAATTGTTCCATCTTCCAGATTCCAATGGAATGTATAGTCTCTTTCCAAAAACGTTTTATTGGAGTGGAGAATCAAACTGTGTCCTCTAGAAGAAACACTGACACTGCATTTGGGATCTTCGGATATCATCCTAGTGTTATCCACTTTGACTTTGACGTTATCGTGGCTAGAGAAAATAGTTTCAGTACCTCTGACTGCGAAATACTTCGTGCCGAAATCATAAGCCAAAAAGTCTTTAACGCGTTCAATCCCACACTCATCAATCAACTTATTGCTACGAGGGTAGTTTTGGATTTCAGCCAGCATCTGGTCAAACGTCACCATATCATCCTCTTCATTCTTGATTTCATCCTCTGTGCCACCATCTGGTTTCTCTTTAGGATCCAGTAAGTATCTATACTCTTCAAAAAGATCTATGTTCTTTATTTTCCTCGCCCCTTTGCATTCCTCAATTTCCTCACTCTTCCTGGCATACTGCGCTGGCTTATTCTTCTCCAACCAGTCCGATTCATCCACAGTCACGTATCTGCAGAAGTCTCTAAGACAAACAGGCGTTCTCAAGGTGACATCGAAGAATTTGGTGTTGATACCGAATTCGTCCAGGTGGTCTGAAAATTGCACCAGCAAGTTGTCAGTTTCTGGAGAATATTTAATATCCATGTATTGAAATGCCTGTTGGTTGTTCCAGATTTCTTGGATCATTATTAGCGAGTGTAGCTTCTCTTTCCAGATAAAAGCCATCGGACTGGGATCGTACAAGTTGAGGACTGTATTTTCTGAGCCATCATTTTCCACTTCTGGAAGCGAGGAATTATGGAAGAGAGCTCTGTTGTAGGTCTGCAGGTTTTGGGTCAGTTCAGTGTCTTCGAATTCTTCGATAGTATCCTGATGTTTGAAGGTACTGAACAGAAAGAGGTACAGGAAATGCAGTTGGGATACGCTGAATTGTCTTTGAAGACTGTCGGATGGATTTACATCGTGCTTGTGTATCAAGTCGTCAGTAGGAATCTCGATATTTTCTATAAAGCTGAATGGCTTCAGTGTTCTTAGAATATCATCAGTAGCATCCACGACTGTCGAGCCACACCTTTTATAGGTATTCAAAATGATTCTAAGCAGATCACTCTCATGCACCATGAATGTTTTTGAAGGTTTCTTGGTTGAAACTTTCGGGATTTGTATGCCTCCGAATATTTCTCTGAGGTCGCAAGGATTCTGGCAAGAACCTAGTTGGCTTGTGCTGGTAGTTCGAGAAGAAATTGTGTCCCAAGGAACTTCCACAGCAACCCCATTTGTTCTGAAAAGGGTTTCGTTCGACAAACTTTTCAGTATAGTAACTTCATTGGTTAGCTCAATAGGTATTTGATCTAAAGAGGAGGTATAGGTGAGTAAGCATTCCAATGGTAGAATGTTGTAGTTTTCTTTGAGTTCATTGATTTTTAGGTGCCTAATATAATGGATGTGTCGTAGTTTGAAGTCGGAGATGTTCTTGATGGCATACAACAGTTCTTCGAAAATCTCCATGAAGCTATTTTGCGGAGTGACCTCGAACTTCATGAGGATCGTATTCTCGAAGTTGGTAGAACGTTTGGGCCCGTAGAAATATCCTGGAATCGTTTGCCAGAATCTCTCCTGTATACATGGAGATTCACCTTTTTTCGGTTCAGGCACATTGAATTCCAGTAGTGCTCTTATTGGAACATTGTGGGAATTGAGTTGGTCGAGCACATTCGCATCCATGAAGCCTTGAAAAACGTAGAACCATACATGGTTATATATATCATCATCAAAAATGATATCACTGTTTGTCCTTGAGAGTTTATAACCGATTTCTACCGCAAAACTCATCTTTGTGTCTATTTTCCCCTTGCTTTTCTTCTCTGCTAGAGTTCCCGTGGATTTTTTCATATCGACAGGGACAGGAGCAGGGACATCCATTTTCTTAGGGCTCTTCTTCGAGTCTTGAGCAAGTGCAGCAAGTTCAGTCTCCAGAATGTTTCTCCTCTCCATATGACATATCTCTGCTAAGAAATGCCTACTCATCACTTCCATCAGTTTCAATTTTATCAGCTGGACAAGCCACAAGGTTGAACTTTCGTTTTGCATGGATTTCTTCACGATTCCTCGATGGACTTCTTGAAGGATATCTCGACACGGGCCAGGAAAAACTGTTGGATCGAATTCCGTCAACAACTTCAGGACATCTTCGTAAGTTATGAAACTAACACTGGAGATGTCTTCATACCCTTTGACATTTTCAATGAGATTGGTGAGAACTGACCGCGAGGACTCGTTGTTTCCTGCAACAAATATTATATCGAACACTGGTTTGGGGCAGAAAATTTTCAGATCGAAGTCGGCAAAGGTGTCGTCGAATTCGTTGCCATCTTCTGTTATTGTCTCCTTTCTCTTCTTCCTGTGCTTTATTTGTGAAGGTCTCGCACTTATTCGAGAAGTACTCATTCCGAATATTCGCTGAGAAATTTGTCAGAGACTGACACAGAAAAACTTCAAAAAGTGACAAGTTTTTCAGTCAACGTTAAAAAATCGTTCAGGTTCAGAATTTCCGCTGAGGTGAGAGATTTGGATATTTCCATCCTGCAAAGATCGGATCCATCAAAAATTAAAACTGAAGGATTATTTTAGGGTACGATATTTTCAAGATCAGTCTAGGTAAAAGTTTTAATATGAAATGAGATATTGAACAGTCTATGTTGAAGAAAAAATTGAAGTGGCATGTTGTAAGGAACTATGTATTTTTTTATTCAGTATAGTGTAAATGAAAATGGAATTAATGGTTTTGCTGTTTCTGAATATTGATTCTATTTATATATCTATATCATTTACGGAGTCTATATTATAGAGATACTCAGCGAGATATTTCATGTTAGAATTTCTTTGGTGGTATACGAAAATAAAAGAATTCATAAAAAAATCGTTTCATTAAAATACAGTACAAAAATATCTTGATATTTTCACAATACTTAAGCAATGAGAGCTGCTTCTACACATTAAAAATAATATACAAAAACAACATAACAAGCTACCTATTCCACTCTAGTAACTTATCTAATATTACACTAGAATCTTCAGAACCGTACATCTCGATCTTTTTATCGAATTCTATAAGATTTTCAGGTGTGTTGACGACAGTGTCAATAAAAGCGAGAAACATATAAGTTTCAGTAAACATACGCAAGAATCTTCGGATACCTTTGGTTTTGGCTTGTTTTATGAAATCCTCCTTCTGAAACAAAAAATAATAATATTGTATTCAATGTTTCTTCAATGACCAGATGGACAGATGGACATTTGATATCCCAAGTGACGCCATATATTACAAACAAACGTCAATCGACGAACAGCTACCTCAAGGTACTCATTAAAAAATATATTTGACAAGATTTAGTTTCTATTTATTCATTCGAGATTATTTGTTGGTTTGGAAACATTCAACAAAAAGGGCGCTATGAACTCAACTGATGATGAACTTCCGCTGGGTGTGATCTTCCCAGGTAATCATTCAGTTTGAAGACGCTTTCAACATCGACAAATCGACAAAGAACACTTGACATCCAAAAATAACTTTTATTTGTGCAACAGGTTAAAACTGCAAACTGACTACCGCGTTTTAAACGATTCTGTCACAGGTGTCACATGTCAACTGTCATTCAGTCACTGATGAATGAATTTTTTCCAGTGTTATCAAATTTGACGGCCAAACGTGATAACCAAGTCAACATTTGGATAGCCGAAAAATAAACATGAGATATTCGAGGAGGCAATA
The DNA here is from genome assembly GCA_963576655.1 of Gastrophysa polygoni. Taxonomy (NCBI): domain Eukaryota; kingdom Metazoa; phylum Arthropoda; class Insecta; order Coleoptera; family Chrysomelidae; genus Gastrophysa; species Gastrophysa polygoni. The sequence continues at coordinate 1,997,155 of OY755084.1, forward strand.
CAATATCTTCAATGAAGCAATAGAAAAATATATATCAGAATAACGATATCGTAAAGATCGTTCTGTGAGCAGACAAATGACATGAAACATAATATTCTTGGCATCACGTGTCAAAAAGATGCAAATTTCAACATTTTCAGTATCTCAGCAAACGACACTCAACTCCTCAGGAAATAATTATCATCAGCTATTCTTGTTGCTTCTTCTTGTGCTATTTACATGACTGTCAATTGACTCAGTTCTTTCCCATTCCTGTTATTCGACGCTTTTCTTGACTAATCAGTTGCTAAAGTGCAACTTCTGTGAATGTTTCCCCTCATTGGTCGACCACCGCAACCCTGGATTCGTCCGCCAAACTTTCCTCACCTGGAAAACCCCCTCGAGGAAGAACTTCCTGTAATCCTTGAAACACATGATGAAGACCTGCAGATAGGCGTCGCTGAGGTACACGGAGTGCACGTAGTCCATGGAGGCCGCCGCCTTGTTGGCCAGCGCTATGCTCCGCCTCCACACTTTCTGCATGCTGCCGCTGAAGATCTTCATCTCGTCTCCCTCCTCCCTGCACACCGACATGGAATCCAAGTCCACCACGATTCCCTGGAACCGAATAATACGTGCACGATGTAGAGGAGGATGGTGAAGTTAGTCTGCCAGTTACTTATATTGCAGATTCCATCCACCAGCCAAATTAAAATCACTGTTCTACAGATTACACCCAACAACAGAACGAAACTTGAAAGACTTAATCGCAAAGATAGAACAATGAAAGATGTCTAGCTGATTGTATTCTTCACAGATTTTATGGAGAGGTGAGTATTTCAAAAAATTCGTTTTGGTGTGGGAAAATAAAAAGTATCAAGCACCGTAGAAGTTTGTTTAGGCACTAAGATTAGAAACTAAGATTCCGCAACATGTTTGTTTCACTGATAGTATACTTGAGTTTGTATAGAAATACTGTGGATTGACAATCAAGATGGGAGCTCAGGCTATTGATGGAATGTCTATCTAATAATGCATCATGAAAGAAACCAATTGGTGGATATACGTTATCGCATCTGAAGAAAAGAACTTTTAGAACGCGCCTTCGAACTCATTCAACCCTTTCCACATATTTTTGATTAGATGAATTACAAATCAAATATGCATATTCCAATTTTGATCAGCATATTAAAATGTTTTTGATGTGGCTAGATCAGTGATACAGTAGATACAGTGGCGACTATATGAGGTACGAATGAGTTTCATATCAACTACAACACCTAAATCCGTGGATATTGAAGGGCGTTGGAAGGGAATATCGTTTATCCCATCGAAAACTGATGGGCAGATTTTTCAGGGTGTAGGTCATTATATAGCATTTGCCAGGATTCAAAGGTATTTTGCTATGACAGCACCTCTGTTCAATAAAAAGAGAATCGTTCATAGTTGTTCTATTAATTATAGCGTAAAATAATAGTTTTATCGATTCAGAAGTAGTAATGTTAGGTAAATTCTCAAGTAATGATCAAACTACATAATTATGATCTCAAAATAACAACTATTCATACAGAAACCTGGAAAAATGGCGCTATCTTCTGGGGAGTTTCGTAACTAAAAGGCTGTTAAAGCAGAAAAGAGTTAATGAGACAATTATTTTGTTTTATAAGTGACGCATCCACCAATTTTGGCAAGGGTGTAGTAGATCTTCCATGAAATCCAAACTTGAGAAATTTCAAAAAAATCATTTGAGAATCTGGGAGTGAAACCTGACATTTTCTTCAATCTGAAAGTTACATTATTTGTTGAGTGAGATTCAAGCCATTTTTGATTCCTAATTATTCCTGTATCTTTCATTGATATCTGAAAATTTCGGGAAAAACAGAGATCGATGAAAAATATCGATATTTACTGTGCATTTTATGCGTACCACTATAAATATGAGAATCTAATTTTTTCGGGCAATGTTTTGTATTCGATTCGGTATTTGATGATTTTTGCTTACGTTTTCGATAAGATGGTACTCAACGACTTCTTTGGATAACACCCCGCATATGACTGGAGTAGGACTCTCCACGATATCCCACAAGGCTTCCGGTAGAATAGGGATGAAAGTGTGATGCCACGTGAAGGGGTACAGAATGCTCTGAAGGGAATCCACACATGAGGAGAGTTTACTGAAAACAAAATAATTCATTATATCTTACAAGTTTGCGAGTGCGACAATATCTCTTAAACGCATCAATTCTCAAATTTCAATTCTCTCTTGACAGACCGAATTGAAATTCTCCATCATTTTGTTTATTTTCAGAGGATTGAGAGGATGATTGTCCATGCATTGTGGTAGTCATATCGAATAAATTTTCATGTCGGATTCACTAGAAGATTCACATCAAAGCAGAATTTAATTCAACGTAAGTACAAGATCCTTTCATTGCATTTTTGAAGCTCATGAGAAGAATTACTATGTTATATGATTAGAGTGTAGTACAAAAACAGGTCCATCAGATGCAAGCCGTCTCCATTGTCAATAGAATTTGTTGAACAGCTATATGTAATTTCGAAACAAAAACAAAATAAAATAGATCAGCTGCAGCTGCGGATGGTTTGTATTATCTCGATTGGAGGAGCATGAGTGTGAATTCAGAATTCAGACCAACTTCAAATCAGGAAACGAAGGAGGTAACATAACGAAAAAGTAAGGAGGGTAGTGGATTCAACCACTTCATGAAAGATTAGGATGCAAAATCAAAAATATATAAAGACATTATGTGATGATACCAGCAGTAAAATTTCCAGGTAAAATATCATTACATTCATCATACTTTCTGAATAACAAGACAATGTTGAAAAACCTCTTCGAGCTTTGAAAGGGAGTAGATACTGGAAGGTTCTATGACTAGTGGTGGGAAAATACCCCTTCTCGCCTTGAGAAGGAGTACAAAAATCTATTTGGTATTTGAGATGGGTTTTCTTTGTCAAACACACCTGATCACAGAACTGATGAGCACAACCTTCCTCTCCAGCAGCATCGACGAGAATATCTTCAGCAGGACGTCCGCTGGGAGCTGATGCAGCCCCTTGAGGTCCGAGTCTTCGTACCGCGTATCCGGATGCAAAGTGAGCACCAACTCGATGTTCTCCTCGTACTCGACAATGTAACTGGGGATGGCGCAAGAACTCTTGAAATCGCTCTCGTTTATGAATATCTGTTCGCCGTTCTTGGACTGGACGTACTCGCCGCTCCGGTTCACGTGGACGTAACTCACTAGGTCTACGGAGTCTTCGAAGTTTCGTTTGTGGTCAGCTTTGGGTTCGACGTTGGTCAAGTTGATTTTGATGGACTCGCCCGGTTTGGGGAATTTTTTCGAGTAGAACTCGCTGATGAGCTCGTCTCGGAATTTGTTCGGTATGCCGTGTCTCGATTCCAGTTCCACCAGAATCTTTTTGTAAAATCTGTAAACGAGTATCTTTTTGAGTTCTGGGTGTCCCAAACTGCTCGATTTCAGCTATTTATCTAGAGCTCGATTTTTATCTTATATCGATATGTGTTTTTTTCGACGTTACAAAGTGTCAATGGGAAGTTTTCACCATTTGAAAAAATATGCACCGCTAAAAGAGTTATCATAAATCGGTCAGATATCAATTTTTGCCTGTATCTCGGATACGGTTCGAGATATCGAAACGCGGTTTTCACCAATCGACCTTTCACAAAAATTGAGCTCTGGACCCATAGGTCAATTTTTCTATACCTCTCCTTGAAATAGAGAAAACTGATGAAATCAAGCAATTTGAGACACACGAACAATTGAGATAACTTATTCGAAAAATAAAGAAGATTATCAATATAATTATTGCATATTTGTATTCATTAGTTCAAAATAAATGGCCCGAATAACGACCTTTGAAAGAAAATATAGAGAAACTGTAAAGAAAATATAGAGAAACTGTGAACACTTGAATTTTGACAAAAAAAGAACAGCAATTATGACTTGTTCTAGAATGTGATGGTTGAAAGATAATGTTCAAATACACCAAACACGATATCAATGACATCTGTAACTTATGAATTATATCGAAATAAATTCGACAGCACTAACTCGATCTTTTTTCCAACTAACTTTTTCCACAATGGTGTGGGATTTCCAAAATCCTGAAATATCATCAGAACGATCAAAACTGCATTATTTACATTCTCTTGCTATTGAATTGCATGGGATTGTTGACTTCGTATGACTATTCAATTGTTCACTTCCGATAAAAGAAATCATGTTTGCTGTTTACGTTCCGATAACTGGTAAATACCACGAAATCATGCACCCATAGAGTTCATACCTTAACTGGAAAATGATGCAACAATAATTCTTTTCTTACCTAGGTGCTCGATAAACACTCAGTATGCAATAGGCCAAAGGCAGACATCTGTTTGAACCTTCAGGCAGAACCCTTCTACAATACCCGTACATTCTTTCGCCTTTATCGTTGGTTATCAGCAGAGAATAGTTCTGCGAAGTATTGGTAGTATCCAGTGGCACGCTATCGCTTTCCGGAAAACATAAATCTTCCAAATTGGCCGGAATATCAACCTTCGAACACAAAACAAAATTGGTTACGATCGTAACATAATTTGGCTAGGTAAGAATATGTTGGCTGAATATCAACAGGTGGCTGGTATGAATACTTGAGCGAACAGGTCCAAGAGCAGACCCTTGGGGGACCCCTAGTATTCTGCATCCCGAACACTTTGGGTTTAGAGCTACCAAAAGCACTAATGATGCAATTTTCTCTCTTCTGTTGATCTCTATCTTTAGTTATCTATCTAAGTTTTATCATGCCGAGTGCAGACGGCAACTTTCAGTAATGTAACATCCAATGTATGTCAATGATTTCAGAATTTGAGCTGGATATATTGAAAACTGCAGGAGCTATAAAACTTGAAAATTTCAACCCTCTGTAACTCGAAAACGAAAGAGTTTTGGATATATGTTTATAGGAACTTCTATAATTTTTTAAGATGCTCTGTCAAAGAGTGCATCCTACATATTACAACAACCATGCGAGGACCTTAAACCACCCTGTTACAGAACTCACCCTCGAAGGGTACTTGAATTTGATTTGAGCCACATCCCGCACCCTCTCTATTATCATGCAGCAGTAAAACAAGGTATCTCTGTTGACTTTGGGCTTGGAATACTTCGGCATCGTCTGCCTGTAGGTCTCGAACTTCTTGATGATGTCCGACACGCTTTCGTTGGTCTCGGAGTCCGAATCCTTCATGGCACTGTCGTAGTTGAAGCTGGTATCTAGAGTCCGCTTGAGGGTGACTTTAAGATTCTCCACCCTGTTTGTACTGTCGTTATGGCCGGTTTCGTAGCATTCTATGATGCTGCGGATCTTGGAGGATTCCTCCATCGGGGAGGGGGTGGAATCCAGGTCAGATGTGAAGGAGGACAACGATGACGATTCCCCAGATGCCTGAAAAAAGTTTTTGGTTTTTGTTACTATAACATTCTAACTGTAAATCGAGTCTTGACATTTCCAAAACGTCGAGACATTTCCAAACGAATCACCAAATTCGAATTGAGATTTGTCGTTCCAGAATCGATTCAACACATACAAATTGAAAATAAATGAATACAAATTGGGTTCTATCAATTTCAAGATGGCATTGAACAATATGAAGTTGAATGGATTGAAGCTCAATTTGATTATGTTCAAAACCAATTGGAAAGTGATGAGCCCCAGTTTGAAGTTGAAGAGGTGAAGGAATTGAGTTCAATCAATATAAAAATGGATCTGAACAATATGAAATTGATGAAAAGTATGCAATTCAGATTGAATGAATTGAGTTTGTGAATAAACCTATTCTAATCGAGAACTCCAAGTGTGATAGATCGATGAAATTAGCTTTCCTGGGAGAATCTAAAAATGCCATAAAATACAGTGTGTTCAATAAGAAATGGTATAACTTTGATACGCTACGCGTTTTTAGAAATGAGCTGCTCATGAGCCTAGACCATCTCAAATAGCGAAGCCGTCATCTCACTTCCCCGCACTATTGACCCTGTATGTAGAAAACAATTAACGTTTAAATAATACAGTCCTCCTGAAGTTAAACCATCCAGAATTTGTTTCACCATTTCGAGAATGATTTAATTAATATGCATACAAATCAATGTCGATGTTAAGTATGAAATCAAGTTAATCAGGTTGGTTGTTGACCTTGTTGTTGACTATCGATTTAGAAATCAGACGACAGAAAGAAGCATGTAATAAATAATTCGAGAATTTGCCGGTTATTTGAGAAGGTAGATAAATCTTGAAATCAGGAGCAAATTGGTGAAAGTGAAAGTATTGTTGAACATTTTTTTTTACATCACTCTGCTATTATGATATACAAAAATGTCAATTCTGCACTAATTTTGAAACTGCTTACTCTGAACTTTCTTCATCGGCAAAACTTATGTTGATACAATATGGTTAGGTTCGATGAACAATTTTGTCTTGTCAGTTTGTGTTTGTCTATTGTAATATCAATGAATTTATCACTTTTTGCGGTTGACAATCAAAGGAAAACCTTGGTGGCAATCTTAGACTCATTTTTATATAAGACACTTCTTGATTACAACAACCGCAATATTCGATACAATCATTCAAGAACACCAAACCCAAAATGTCTAACAGCTAATGCAAAATAAATTTCAAGGAGATACAAATACAGCTACAAATATTGAGAGTAAACAGAAGAATGAGATTCAATAATAATTTTTTCCAATTTCTCAATAATCTATTTCAAGAGTACATATATTTACATATATATATTTCATACCTGAAGCAATTCAAGAATTACAACACCAAAGAAGCGAGGAGATACGTGATACTATGGATGACTGAATTTGAGAAAATGCAGCTCGTAAAAGTAGATATTATAAGAAATTCCGATTTAATACGATGGACCACGAATCATCGAGAATTGAAACAGGATTTCCCATTTTGCGATTCTTCGGGGATCCACATATATCCTAAATCAATTTCGGCAATCTATTCTCAAGAACAAGTTTTTACATTATCATAACTGCGACTATTCCACTTTTTTTTTAAATTGTTACTTAATCTGACCCCAAGATGGGGTTTCCTTCCAAAACTTGTAGACCTGTGCCTTACTGACTAATAATAACGAATATCTGACAGTGATGGATCTTGTTTTCCAGAGTTTTCAGATGAGTATCGAGATCAGCATAGGTGACGCCATCTAGTTTTGATCTTCGGAAACCTTTATAAGGTATTAAAATTCGACATAATCAAGTAGGTACAAGTATACAGCTTTTTCTAGTGGCTGGGGAGATAAAGTTGAAACACCATTTACACCATTATCTAACTAATCCCAAACCAAAGACAACTTGTACAGTTCTAGTCCTGGCAATACCATTTCTGATTTCTGTCAAGTTGATAGAAATAATGTGAGAACGACAGTCAAAGCCTACATATCAGAGAGAAGTATCGAATCAGAAATTCACCAACAAACTCAGAAAAAGTTTCGAAAAATGACAAGGCAACAAAAACTGAGGTGAGGCGAATCCCACAGTTTTACAGGCTTTACAAAAAAATTTTTGATGTATCATGAAAAAGAACAACATGATTATCATGATGGTCGAGATCTGTAATATTCAAGAATACACATGCGCATTATACGACGACGAAAGCGAATTCGACAGTTCGACAAATATTAATTTGTATTCATTTTTCAGCTTCTTGTAATGATATATTAGTTTGGGTGAGTACTATAAAATGATGATTTTTTTTTCATTGCATGCCCATTGGAGACACCATATGAATGTTGTTTCGCAACACAATCAGAAAACAATCGGAGATGACCCCCCCCCCCCCCCCCCCCAGGTTTTTTTTCGAGAAACTAGGTTAGGTACTTATGCGAAACACTTGATTTTTGAAATTTCGTAGGATCTTCAACCTTCAACGAACTTGTGAAAACTCCTTAACATTCATACACTCAAACACGATAACTCAACTCTCAGTAACTTCTATGTATAGAAATTTCGTACCTGTGGTAATATACGAATCATTATGCTACAGGGTGATATCCGCTCTACATCCATTACTCCTAATTTTTGTTTTCTATTTTTTCGACTCACCATGTCTAGTGAGAGCCAGCAACCGAACCATTTCGCAAACCACTGTTTCACTTTGGGATTATCCTAATGGGATCATGAAATCCATGGAAATTCGACTCGACACTGCAGATTTTACGGTTTTCACGGCTCGCAGGAAAGAGATGTTTACATGACTAACGCTGCATATATATCTCATTCGCGTTTTTCAACACAAAGGAACGAGGAGATGCGTAGATAGATACTACGGATGAGTGAATTTGTGTACATCGCTCATAAAAGTATAAGTAATTCCGATTTAATACTATGCGAGTATGAATCATCGAGGATTGAAACAGGATTTTTCATCTTGCGATTCTTCTGGGATTGCGTCCACATATATCTCAAAATAATTTCGGATGTATACAGGGTGCCCCGAGAAGATAACGACAAACTTTGAGAGGTGATGGAGGGGACATCAAAAGAAGCATTTGTGTTTTTATGAACGTATGTCCGCAAATGAGCCGTCTGGGATGTAGGTCGAAAAAAATATTTAAATCTTTCCCTCTAGATTTTTTGAAGTAAATGGTCAACATTTAGATCAATTATTCATTTCTTCAATGAAGCGAAATTATTAAGTGAACAGTGATTTAATTATTGCGCAGTATAATGTAAGTTTCTAGAGGAGGTGGTACATTTATTTTTCCAGCTTTTTGTGGGATTTTCTCTCCTCGTTTTTGAAAAAAAAATAAGTGGAAGTTAAAAAAATTATTTCAATATATTTGTAGTAAGGACAGATTTTGTGATCTGTCCCAAATTGTCACTGCGCTTGAACCTTTAGATACCTAAATTCTCTATTTGTCACACATTTGAGACACTTTGTTTTTTTGAATATTTGGAAAAATAAATAAATTTAATAAAAATAAAACTTTTACTTATCTCCGTGGACGTTTCGGGAACGAATCTGCTCCCGTTCTCAACACAATTGAAATATTTTTCTCTTCGTAAAATTTTTCATTGTTTTCGGTTTTGACACTGAAAAGTGACAATTTGGTAGAAGGAGGAATTCTGGTTACGAGGTGTTTTCATTAATTGATATCGAATTTTCCATTTTCATATTCAAGTTTCAGAAGTGGATGCCAAGTTCTATCTATATCAACTGAACAAGAAGCAATATTATTGTCTCCGTTCAGGAGAATGCAAGCAGACTCTTTGATTTTCCGTTTTTGGTTGTTGTCTCTCTTCCTATGATCTTAATATTACTCTAATCAGCCATATTGGAGCCCCCCACCCCCAATTTTTTCGTCGATAAACTAGGTCAAGTACGAAAGGAACAGTTGGTTTTCCAAATTCTGAGGGAATTTTCAACTCTTAGTTGAACTTGTACATGATGCATTTCTAATCGAACATAATCGAATAGGTGTTCCTGGAAATTCCTCTTTGAAAGCTCGGGCCAGAGTGAGGCATCAATTCCTTTGTTAATTTTTTTCCTATCCAAGGAAGGAATCATTTCCATATTCTAATCATTATGACATTCAGTCTACAGTTATATATGGTGAAGCAAAAATAGCGGCAATTGTTTTTTTTTTTTAAACTCAGCTCAACTCGAGGGTTCTTCCGTTCAATCTGAGGAGTCAATAGTTTATCGAAAGAATTCAAGGCAATTTTTCTGCGTATGCCCAATTTTGAAATCGAGTGTGATGCAACTACACTGCGTGAAATTCGTGTGATTTCACGGATCGATGGAAATTGTACGTTCTGCTTCGATATTTCAAGGTTCCTGTCTTGGATCCGAAAACGAAAGTGGAATCACAGAAACTTCCGGTGCCAGCTAAATTCACAACTAACAGCAGCAAATCGAATAAATGCTCTTATGTCCTCTAAATGTCATCCTACATATCATGTCATGGTTTTCTGACAGGAATACAGTTCAACATATCAGATTTTCTTCGAAATGATCTAGTTGAGTATGTTGCAGAAATTTTGATAAGTCATCTATCGAGACAATTTTTTCCTCAAGCATACTGGATGGAAAAATGTGGAGAAAAATATTCAAAAATGTGTAAACCTTCTGAATTTTGTGTTATGTAATATGTCCTATATGTAAACTCAATAAATATCGAATAAATTACCTGTTCATCAAAAAAAACAGAACAACAAATCATATCAAATGTTGACAATTTACAGGCCTGTCACCCTGTCACTGTCAGACTCAAGACCTGTCGAACATCGCCATACCAAGTATCATTCATCAATGGAACGGCAAAGTTGTGGGATTCTTTGCCTACTAAACACCTACTTTCTCTCCCAAAGTTCTACTACTGGCTGACAATATCGAAGGTGATCAATGAAAACGAATGTACAACTCGATTGAAGCCAATAAAAACAGAAAAATAGATCCTCTGAAATACGGTCTTATTCATAGACAATGTTCAATACTGTTCGAAACTGTTAAATTCAGATATTGGGAATGCTACATGACACAAGCTAAGAAATCGATGCAAAAAAACAAACCCTGATTTCCTGATTCGATTTAGACATTACCTACATGACAGCCTTCAATAAAGTTCAGAACAACATCGAGTTGATATTTAAATTTTTCGTTGTCTTGGAGATAAAACACGACCTTAAGGAGATGTATGTAATATATTCCTTGCTCGATATCCTGATAAGAATATCAACAAGTACACCGTACGAAAAAGTGCAATGAGTCAGCAAAACAATCAAAATATAAGGTGTTTCATCAACTAAAAAAAAAAAATCAATGAAAGTAGGATAACTGGCAATATCGTTGACAAGATTTTTGGATACCATATCAAACCACCTCCAATTACCTCCAAGATTTGCTGTTTCGGTTTCGGTTTGAGTTTCCATATTTTTCCTAACCCTGTATATGAGGCGAAGTCGTGTGCTCAGGATCGAATTCGAATGTTAAACTCATACTTGATCTAGACTATAGGAACTATCTTTGGTCAAATCAGATCAAAAGGCCTTATTCTTCAACCTCATTTCACAAATTACGTTCAAAAATGATAGAACTATAAACACAAGCCTCAGTGAAGGAGTTAGTCCGAGTGAGGTTTTCGAAAAGGCTATGTAATGAATTTTCATTAATGAATAATCATTTTTCTTAGTCTGGCCTTTTTGTTTAGATTGTGTCGAGATTGGTCTCAGAGAGGTTTGGAGACCCAGTGACATTTCAAGAGAACTTCTTGTATTTCATCCTTCTGTAAAATAATCACGCATTTGAAGCAGGAACTATCATGATAACGAAGCCTCCAATTTTAAATCTGATTGAAGAAGGAAAATGTTAGTGGAAGCAGAATTATAGAAGAAATGAAAGCCCAGCTACAGCAGACATGCTTTATTTATATGGAGATAAATAGAGAAAATTGTAAAGTCAAAGCCAATATCAAAAGTGATTGATATTGTCACAAAACCCTCTTTATTTTAGATGACAATACGAAAATTGAGCAAATAATTTACTCGGTAAGTTGGTCAAAATATTTCGAGGAAAGCTAATGAGGACGATCGCCCTATATGTATAAACTGTAAAGCGTCAGTCTCATTAAAAACATTCTACCAAAAATTCTACCTTGAATCGACAATACAATGAGGGACACCAATTGTTTTTTTTTTTTTGTATATAAACACTAAAACATGCATCGTCAATATGAAAATACAATTCGTATATAGGGAGTTACAGATATGAATGTCAATAATAGTGACATTCTTGGTCTAAATATGGACATTATATAAGCACATTTACAGCTACTTTTCCACCAAAAGAGAACAAATACCCATTACTACTTCCTCTACTATATTCACAGGTAGATAATTTAGACATGCAGTGAATATATTCAGGATATGGATTGCTATAATACTACAGTACCTGTCTAGTAAAACTATTGTTTAGTTTCAAATCTGGAAGTTTGACATCCATCTGAAAAAGAAGCAATACAAAAAATTAACTGGTTTGTCTACAAATGTCTATTTCAACATCTATATATCATATTCGATTTTGAATACTGACAGTTCGATTGTATAATACCATAGCTCAATAGATCTGTCAAATCTAAATAAAACCAGCAGTTGCAGGACCTTTTTGCTGTCTTGTGATTGATAGTTCCACTCAGTAGATATTCGGTACATTAAAATGGCGTGTGCCTGTTTTTTTTATCCTTTGATGAATTTGAATAACGTGCCTCAACAAAGGAAACATTGAAACAAATCAGAAATTGTAGGTTAGTTGTTAATTTATTATTGAAGTGAAGTTAGCAGAGGCACAAAAAAACAATCACGAGGCAATTCAATGTCGAAGCCTACCGTTTCCACTATTAAAATGCATTTTCAAATATTTTCACAGCTTCTACAATATCTTGGAGTTGCTTCAACATTTGAATGGTTGTAGATAAAGTATAGTTTTCAACTCGCATATAATGACTATCACCTGCTCACATGATTCTCATCTTCATGGGTAGAGCCATAACACGGTCATTGAATAATATACAATTATTTGGAACAATTATTTGTCAGATATAACAATGTATATGTAGCTAATATTAGTCAAATGAACAGAGTTGATTATGTGTATCATCGTTTTAAAAAATGTAAAACATTTCCAGTACTTGCATTGCAAATTCAATAACTGGTTTTTAATATGTCTCACCTCATTCAAACTGAAAGCGAAACATTCTCTAAGGTATGCCGAGTGGTACAATTATTTTTATAATGATTATCCACTGCATTCGACTTCCATTATGGAAATCTTTTATTTTTAGTATACACAAAATATTGTTTTCCTCATCGTGCATGCACAAGGTGAAAGTAAAAGTGCAATTCCGATATAATCTGTGGAGTGAAAAGTGCACGTCTAATAAATTTCCATTACCTGCAAAGTCGAAGGAATCTTCAAGACTCCCAGAAAAAAATTGAATGTGAAAGTTCATTGAATGCTATTATAGAAAGTGAACTGACAATAAGAGCATCAGCATGATTTTATTTGGTTTGAGCTGACTTGACCATCACCTAATGAACTCAATTTTGTAATTTATTTATCATTATTTTATTAATTACTATTGTTATTGCTTCGATATAGTACCCAATCATGTACCGATACGGAACCAGTGAATGTCACATTGTGTTTTGAAATTCGACAAAGAAATCCTATCAAAATGACTTTGACATTCAAGGAATTCGAACAGAAGTGAATTCCGAATTGGATTGAGTGGACAAATTTGAATCATCGTTCACGGAGACAAACAGAGCCATTCATTTTAAATTGGAACAGCATCCTTAATCATCGTACAATGGAACTTGCCGGCTTGTAAGTTCCATCACATAAACTTTATGATTGGTTCGAATTAATAGCCACTCAACTCACCTCTGATATATATTCAACATGAACTGAACTGAAATCTCTTCAATTTCATCATTTTCCAGGAGCAATTTCACTTTTCAATGCCATTTAACGGCGTTTCACATGTTGTTACGTTACTATGGAAACATGGCTGGAATGAAAGGATCTAGTGCGCTTTTGTTTGTTTCATGAAACAGTTGATATAGCAGCAGACAAGCCATTGTAACCATGGCAACTAGCATCCAATCGCATCGCCCTAACCATATTCTTTGTCATGCCTTTCAGTTTCTTATAATAATTATGCAAAATACCGAATAATTGCTCTACATTACTAATAGTGAAGTTCCCCAACAACATAAAAATGCATAGCGATAGCTATGAAAAATACCCGCGTGTGTAAAATAACGTGGAATTTTATCGGCAAAACAATAATAATTGCTGTAACGGTTCAATTATCTTGCCGTTCCCAGCCGTCTCTCCTGAACTTGTTAATGAACTCGAAGCAATCATTAATGATGGCAAAGCTAGTTCAGATTTTGCTAGCTGCAATCCACTTCTCATGGCGTCATTTTCTTTATTGAAATATTATCCGCAATATCAATGAATCCAATAAATATGTTTATTGATATCGACCTGGGAATAGATGGCGCCCATATAGAAAGATTTATCTCGAATGGACAAAATTAAATCCTGCAACGCAAGCGATAAAACGACTGTTGAATCAGAGCAAGACAAAAATTCACGGAATCAGCAGAAAACTATGGAAAACGTTCTCAATAAGGTGCATTGTATAGTTTGAATAATAAAATGAAACTGCACTCGTCTCGAATAAATCAGGTTAACGAAAATGGAATAGTTCAAATTTTGGAGGAAAAATTATTGTTCAAAACAGCACTCAGAGCTGCCTAATCCGGTGGCTAGAGCAAATCTCTTTGAATCAATCAGTTTTTGAAATAATTCAAGCTGAACTGGAACAATTGAGAAACTATAGGTGCTATAGGCTCAAATGACATTGTACTGTCTCTAATTCAATTGAAAATTCTGTTTGAAGAAGAAAAAACATCTCCCATCCAACCAAACTACAGTTTTCTACAAGTTTTAGTCTCATCTGACTGACTTATTTTTATTCGTATTTTATTAGGGTTTCATCGCCTCATCCTTTTTATACACATATGCTATTACTATTTGACAAAAATCAATCATGATTAATGTACTTATGAGACCATCCTTTGCCTATAGGGATTTCATTCTTCTGTCATTACAGCAACTTTAATTTGATTTGATGGATTGGAAGTTCTGTGAAACACAGAACGTCTTCCGCCATCTTGTTTGCTCACCTGTAGATTTGGCGACCTCCTCGGGTCACTCATACCGCTCAGCTTGGCTGCGTTGCTCAGCAAAGGTGTACTCTGCAACAAATGAAACCAAATCCACACAAGTTAAGGCACTGAACGTTGTTATTATCATGAATATGTGTATCAAACTAGATTTCGATATATCCTGTGAGGCAGATAAGGTGGAATCGGGATGTTGTTCAAACATTTTTTGTCAGATATGCTATATAACAGACATGTATTCATTCAGAATATTTTATATCACGCCAATATTCTATAGTATTGACAGCTTGTCGACACTCCTTCATAGACATGATATCACAATTGAGATAATTGAAATGAAAACCACAACTAGTAATGTACATAGGCCACATCTCGGGCCACATCCAATATCATAACATAAACAAAAATTTTGAGGTTATTATTTTAAGTACATATCTCTTGCTGTCCTGTATACGATGTTGCCACGTTTACAAAACGATATGTCCTGTGCGAATTACTCGATCATCTATCATGAATCTAAAGTTAGCTTAGAGTCAGTGATTATTCTGACTAATTTGTGATTTTCAGGCTTAAATATCATGTGTCAATCAAAAATTCGAATAAAAACAATAGACCACTCGCCCATATTGTATTTGTTGCCACTTCAAATAATAACCTAAGTGATTGCCAGGGTACTGTTAGCTACTGATTGAATCTATGCTTGCCTTCAATTCCAAATGAAAAAATTATGTCGCGTTCCCCCTATATCTGTTTCCTTGACAATGAAACTTATTGCGGCCGTTGAAAAACAATACCCACATAGCTGTTTCAGCAGAAATAATAATAATGTCGGAGAAGGATGTGAAAACTGATGTACAGTTAACCTGTTTGCATTGCGGACATTCATGAGATATTGATAGACGTTAGAGGTTAGAACACCTTGATATACATCAGGAAATGTTCATGAGATGTACCTACTTCATCTGCCTGGATGTCCAATACATAAATTTGCTTGATGATGCTGTGATTTTAATGTAATATTTCTTGAATATATTCATACAACAAAAAATATCAAGTGAAATTACCAAATTAGGATAATTAGGCAATCAACTTCATGATAGGTACACTTGTATTATCATGATTAATCAAATTACAATATTGCATCAAATATTCGCAATAACATTCAAGTAATTCCGCTAGGAATTAAACAAATTGGTATCCTAGATCTCGCTGAAAAACAACTTTCAATATTCAAGAACTGTGAAGTGTTACAATAATGATAACTATTATTTCCTATCTTTCCATGAACACAGATTTTGGGATAGGTAATTGAAAAAATTAAAACAGGAAAATTTATATGATGGGTTCCATTATTCATGTCATCATTCAAGATACACTGAAATCTATTAATCGACATTTCTGTGCTTGAATATGCCATAGGGATAAAAATATTGAGTGTGTTCATTCTCATCTGGAGATCGATTATTCGATAAATCTATTTTTTAATTGAATACTGAGGCAATTGAGGAAGCTATACTTTATCAATCTACATGCTATATTTAATGCAATGGGTTTTTCTTCAGGAAGTGATTTTCAACTATTATCAATGTTATCTAAACAGAATGTGTTTGCTTTGATAGAAATTGTGCATAGTATAAGAAATATCAAGCATGATGGTGTGTTGAAATTTTGTTAAAAGCACTACTCAGATTTTCCCTCGGATTTTTCGTTTTCTAAGAAATTGAAGCAAGTAGAGAAAACCCCAGAGATTAAATTTCGGGGTTTTTGTCATGAAATCCCGAGTGAAATTCCAATTATTCATGAAGAAATTCTTGAAGAAGTTGAAAAACATCCCTAAGATTCCGTGAAATTTTAAGGAATTTTTGCGATATGGCAATCGCGAAAATTCAGAAATATTTTGAAGACTCTTGTAAACTTCAAAAAATTCGTAGAATTCCGAGCGGAATTCCAAGAACATTGAACAAAAAAATCTTAATATTCTGTGAAATTTCATAACTTTTGTTAAGCTCCAAAACATTTGCAAAACCTAAGAACTTGTGGGAAATAAATAGAAATTTCATGTAATTCCAGAATCTTGAGGTTTCTAAATTTGTAATGACATTTCAAGGATTCTCTTCGTGAAGTTTCTTTCAATATTCCATTGACTTGTGATAACATTTGTGCAATTTCAAGGCTGCTCTTCAAGAAATAATATCTGGTGAAATTTCAATACATTTATGGAGTTCCATGAATATCAGTTAAATATCAAAAACTTTTGTGTAACTCCAAGGGCTTGTGTGTGACTTTCTTATCACTGTATTTGTACGAGTTTATCTTGAATTTCATGAACAGTCAAAGAATTTGAAAAACTTTAGTGAAATTGCAAGAACTCCAAAACAGTTTTCCAAAGTATTCCATGTACTTGTGATGACATTGATACATGATTGTATCTGTACAATTCCAAGGACACTGTGAAATATCAAGAACTATTGTGAAATTTTCAGGAACTATCGTGAAATTTCAAAGACTACCGTCAAATTTCAAAGACCCTCGTGAAATTTCGGAAAATAAATGTCTCAAAATGTCAATATATCCATGGAATTCCAAGGACTTTGGTGAAATGTTAAGAACGAGGTTAAGAACTTCTTATAAAAATTCCAGGACTGCTTTGAAATATTGAGGATTGCCGTGATTGACTAACGTGACTTTTCAAAGACACTCGTGAATTTTCAAGGACTTTTGAAGAACTTCTATGGCATTTTAAGAACTTTAGTGGATCTTCAAGTACTTTTGGTAAGCTTCTGAGGACTCACCATGTAGTACAGGCTGTTCCTGGCACTCTGCTTGCTGCTAGTCGACCCCTCCCTCTTCCTCATAGCTGAGTCCAGGGAGTCCTTCCGATAGTGGTAGGGCTCCGCATACAGGGGCTCGTCATCCTCGGGGCTGCCAACAAAAAAACACGAATTCGGTTCTTTGATCTTCTCGTAGTTGGCCATGGCAAAGCGAAAGCCGTTTAGGCAGTTCAAGTTGAAAGCAGAGGTGTCTTGGTAGTCCTGCGCCTGGCTGGGCAGCCTGGGCAGCGTCCGAGTGGACTGGGCAGTCTTGTCATTTGTCTTGCTGCGAAACAGCAAACTGTCATCGCTGTCTTCGCCCGAGGTGGTGGATAAATCGACTTTGGGTTGACGTTTAGCTTTCAGTTTGTTGTTTCGCAATGCGTTTTCCAGCTTGTTGAGCATGTACTTGGGGTCGGCTTTTTTTGGCACGGATTTCACTTGCAGCTTTTTCTCTGGTTGCTTGGAAACGTGCAGGAAAGATATGTTCTTCTCTAGGTTGTCGGGGATTGAGTCCTTGTTGAAGGCTTGAAATGTCCTTGGCGGTTTTTTAGGTGCTGGACCAAGGGGTAATGGTCGTTTTAAAGCTGTTCTCAAGGTGTCAGTGAGATTGTCTACCTCACGACGTACATCTGAGATTTTTAAGGTACTTGTACTGTGAATATCTTTTACTTGATTTTCGAGGTTCTTCAATGGTTTCACTATTTCATTGACATTTTTATTGCGAAGTGCTTTAGGTATAGGTTCTGTATATAACAACGACAAATCAACATTTTCTACATTCCCGTTGTTAATAAACTCATACTGGCTATCTTCATTATCATCATTAGTGCTTATACTCGTTGAATCCCTGTTAAACATACTACGTGCATACTGGAAGTCATGAGAACTCTTTGATTTAACCAACAAGGGTCTAGAACCATTAGGAGAACTTGTAACACTATCCAACAAAGGTTTTCTATCACTGGATTCACTATCATCAAAATTGCTATTGCTATCACAGTTGTATTTCGAGGCACTGAACTGTTTAACTTTGTCTTCGAACAAGGTACTTCTGTTGAAACCATTCCTTTGGAAAGCATTCGGTCTCTCAACACTTCTGTCCACTCGGAAAGCTGGAGTTCTTTTGATATTGCTCCTTCTAGATTGATCGCTGAGTTGCCTCTGCACAGGATTTCTAATCCCGTTCGTAGGAACGTTGTCAGCAGTTCCTTTGGGCTTCAAGTTCTCGTTCAAGTTATTCCTACACCCATTTTTCTGAATATTTTTCTCTGGAGATTTGCTACTTTCGATATTCTCGAATTTGTTCTTGATCAATTTGACTCTATTCGAGTTTTGTGGGGGCCTATACATCATTTCTCATGGAACTTAGCCTGTTTCGGATCACATCTTGCTAGACAGGAAGTGTTCAATTTGTTGGTGACCAACAAGTGGCACAGCAGAGCGAAAAAAACAGCTATAACCTGTAAAAGAAACAATAATAGTGTATCTTACCTTCTCAATAGCGAAGCCACAACATGACTAATTCGGGTTAATTTACGAAAAGACTTACCAGGAGCTCGTGATGCGTATTTCGATTAATTACCAGGAATTAATTAATCTGCAGCTGCTGCTCGACACACTGTGCACTGTTTCCTTCACTAGTGTTTACAACGTTGCGCTATCGAGACCGCAAGTTGCAACTTACCGTCGATGCCAAATTGATGGTCATAAAAGTGGCGGATTATAGGAATGATTGAGTAAGCGTTTCTTTAGGAATCGGTGAAGCTGATGAAACATTTCTCAACTTGGCACCGCTTCGATCACCTTATGACTTACGTCAGGGATGCCAGACTGGTAAACGTAGGTACATGGAGAGTCAGTGGATCCCTAAATTTTCTGATGTCTTCGTCTGATATAGTGTCAAGAATTCCGTCAGAAATAGGGATGTAATAACAAGAAGAAGTGCTACTTCGAGGTTAAAACCATAGATTATGTGAAATATTCGGAGATTTACTATTATCATGATGAGATTATCTGCTACTGCAAGAGAATTTTATGATGTGGCATCGCCGCTCACATGACATTTCTAACCGATTCTTTTATTATGCAACCCGCATTACAAAACTTCAAAGTATAAAAAATTGTAGTTCATAGATTTTTCATGTTGCAATGTAGTTATTGAAATCGCAAATGAAGAATGATAAAATCTGTGAAACGAGCAAATAACAAAAAGTAAGCAATTCTTGATTCAATGCGCTCAAAAATACTTAAATAACTTATTCAGCCTCCTATTTAAAAGTGGGTGAAATATTTTTGTTTATGAAATTTATTATAGTGGATTCAATGTTCTGATTATACTCCCCTATCAGGAGAAGGAAATATGTTGCCACCTTTTCTGAAAGAATCGATAATTGTACTAGGTGTAGCTATTTTGTAACACTACATAATAGTTGCAATCCTGTTGCAATAACTTCAAATGAGTTATTGTACCCTAGATATTCCTTTTAAACTTTCAGTGCTTGTAATGATGAGAACCTATTTTTTTGATAGTGAAATGAAATCTACAGTTTGAACTTACAGTAGGTACCTACTTATATTTGCAGTCTACTTGCCAATCTCACTTTAAATGTAGAAGGTTATTCAGAAACTCAAAGAAAATGGATTAATTCTATGTATATATCTTACTTTTTTGTTACTTTTTTCAGTGGCTCCATTCTTTGTAACTTCATGAATTATTTTACTTGCATCCTTATGAAATGGAAGCCAGTGTAGGATTTGGGTAGGTAAGTACTTTTTAGTGTATTCTGGAGTACCTACTTCAGCATTTTTTTCTGACAGTTCTAGTGATTTCAAATACTTTGAAATTCTTGTCAGATAGGCAATATAAGCTCTCCACATTTCGAATATTTCAGTGACAAAAAAGTGATTTCATTCATACTTTATGTAGATTCACTAGAGGATCCAGCAGGCCAAAAAAACCAATGTCAATACTAATGTATATTCTTTCATAAAATACAATTGGAACGATAAAAATTAACTTTCAATTGTTAGTTGAAATCATAATAATACAGACTGTTAGACAATCTCAATATTCTCAGTTTTAAAAAACATGTACAGTAGGTATCACAAAACGGGTTCCCTTATTTGTCTGGTCTATTTTCAACGCAGTCATCCAGGGCTTCTTGAAGGCCTTCTGGTTTCCTCCCTGCATCAATTTCTTTTGCCCACAGGTGATACTGAGGAGAAATGAAGAGTTAACAAAAAAATTGACAATAATGAGGAAAAGAATGGCTAATGGCCTTAGTAGCCGATGCCCGAAGAAAAAAAAATAAGGAAAAGATTTTAGATTTTATGTTATTCTATAAATCCTCAACAGGTTCATACTTCTTGCATTGATTTTTGTCAATAATTCTGAAGCATATTCTTCTATGAATTTCCAGTAGGTTAATACATTCAAGGTTTCATAACATTTCTGGAACATATTTTTGTCCTTCATTGTATTTGATATGAAATTCAACAGTGTCTATAGGTTAATCGAGGAGGTGGTATATTCAGTTTTACCGATTTTTGGGATTTGTCACCTCATTTCCAGAAATGAAAATAGAAATTATAATGATTATTTCAATATATTCATAGTAAGGACAGTGAATGATAGTGATCTGCCCCAAAATGTCACTGTGCTTGGAATTTAACCTTCAGATACCTAAAATTGAACTTCTCTATCTATCAGTGACACCTTGTTTTTCAAAAAATTTGGAAGACAAGTATATTTAACAAATATCAAAATTGTTACTTATCCTAGTATTGGACTGAATTAGTTCAATCATGATGTTACGTTTTCAATAATGTGGCTCCTAAATATTGATGGATTATTTAACAATTTTGTTTGTTTGAATTTCTAAAAGGAAAATGCATTCAGTGCATTTTTTTCATTGTGACCTTCACCTGTTCTAGTTCTTGTCTCAGAGCAAAAACAGCTTTTTCTCTATCAGCAACGAGTTCTTCTAGGTACTGATATCGCAATTTTTTGCGAGCTCTACATTCTCGGGCACTTTGACGACTGCGTTCTGAAAAAAAAAAGATGCAAATGAACCTCTGAAAATATCTTCATTTTCTATGCTAACAGATCAACAGTAAGAACAGTTTTTATATGAAAGTATGACCCTCATATTAAGATAAGATTCGTGTGAATGAATCATTAATGCTATTGGTATGAAAACAATTGGTATCTTCGAGGAAATCTTACATACAAGAGAATTGAGTTTATCTTATAGCATTTGGATAATAGTAATGCGATGTTGATAAAAAAAATATGTGCCTAAAAATACTTCAATAATCGTCGCTTGAAATTAGAAATTCAATGCTGAAATGTTAAGGATTGAAATTATTTTGAAGATTTATTTTGAAGATTATTTTTATGATTGAATTACTGTTTTGGGAAATTATACGAGTCCCCGAAATCATTTTTTTCTTGTAGAAATGTACCAGTTTATAACTGTGTACAGCACACAATGTGTAATTAAATGAATCACTGAGAGATAAAACATTTACATGATTACAAACTTCAAAATATAGAAAGTTCGAACAAAAGAAAATAACTGAACAAATATGAATGGATTTCAAATGGTAGCTTTTTGCAGATGATTTTAATACCAAAAGGGAAGATTGCTCTGAAACCTCTAGTTTACAATAGCGACAATACAGAAAATATTTTGTACAAAATTTCTTGTACAGTTATGAAATCTCGAAATTATGGTAGTGTTTGGAATTTGTTCTTTCATACTAACACGATGATGAAAAAAATGGGCGAAATTGAGAAACATATATACCTAATTTGGCTTTCATGTCCACCTTTTCAGAAGATTTCCTGCCTGGTTTGCGTCCTCTCTTTCCAGATTCCTTACGAGGAGGACCCTCCTGAAAAAAAATGTGAATTTCAATCTTCAATCTCGTTTCTGAACCAACTTAATAATACTGATACTACCGATATTCCCGTCACGTAGGTACTTCTTCATTATGTGAAATATTGCTTCATCCACCATTATTATTCTAGTTACATTATAACGTAACCACTATTGGTGAAGGTTTTTTCTTTGATCTTATTGGTTTTAAAGTATTTCATCATACGCTGAGACAAACACAATATTCTTATTTGGAATTTATTCATTTATTTAGCCAATATAAGCCAAGCTTTGTCAATAAGAGCTTTGACCAAAAGTATCTTTTTGTTGCAGAAACTCATGGATATGGAAAGATGAAATATTTCTTGTTACAGTCCTGTACCACTTGAACAACATTTACTTTCGCTGTCAAGGTGTATTTTGTTGAAAAGGTCAGTACCAGTTACGTATACATGTTATTATTATTACCTGTTTCAACGATCTAAAGAAACGCAGTTGACTAATCGATAGAATTTTGTCACAATACCTTTCCATCTATATTTATCTTGCTCAGCATTTGCATCTAGGGTGTATAAGGATTATTTGAAATTATCGAAATATGATGCATGATAAAAATGCGTTTCTTGTTCCATTTCCTACATGTGCGTTGAAAAAACTCTTGATGAAAAACTTGAAACATCATTTTTCCACTACTAGCTTCTCTCCTATTAGTAAATTATGGAAACAAATCAAGAATTCGATTCTCGTTTGGTATATGTCATTTATGTGACAGCTACGAGCGGCATTCATACTGATCTATAACATTCGAGCCGTCATTCTACTCTTCGTTATATTTGAATGAGGATCAGATCAAAATCCTCTCGAAATAATGACAGGAATATTTGCCTGATTTTTCTCTGGCTCTTGATAGCTCGTAATAAATTAGGGCATCGGAAAAATATGAGGACTTTTAACATGAAAACAGTTTATAGGTTCCTTGTTTGAATTCCATGATTCTCAGTTAGGTTGTGTATCATTTCTCAAATCACTATTTCTTTCTGTGAAAGCCGGTTTGAAAAACAACGTCGAACGATATTTATATACCCATTTAGATGTCATAATGACAGAAAATAAAGAGAAAAATTCTTGAATTTCACACTGAAAATTTAATCTGAATTGAACATTATTCACTGATGTGTTATGGACCGGTACTATGTAGTTACATTAATGCGTAGTAAGATTTTTTCTTGGATAATAATGTACTTGAAAATGGAATATATTTTTGGTCATTTCCTCACTTTTTACTTTCAGTAACTATCTTTATTCAGTTTACTTTGATTACCTATGTACTTTCTACGAGTATCTGCGGTTTTCATTTGTTTTTCTAATACAGAGTTTCTCGAACTCAATCTTAGACATAGAAAAACTGATTCATCGAAAGAGATATGCCTATTATTCACCTATATCTATCGAAAAACAGAAAGAGAAATAATAATAGCACATGCATAGCAAGATTTTTTCTGAGATAATATTGAACTTGAACAGTAGTCTGTGCTTTGAATGCTCAATTGCTATCATTGAGATATCGGTATATATTTTCGGTTATTTGCTCAATTTTTACTCTCATCAACTATCTCATATTTGTTTTACTTTGATTGATACATACTTTAGAACTATCTGCGGTTTCACATTCGTATCACCCATGCAACAAAGTTTCTCAAACTTAATTATAGACATTCTGATAAATTTCTCAACGATGAGAAGTACCCTTGTAGCTAGATGAATTCATTGAAATACAGGGTGTTACATAATTCAATACAAATATTCTAATGACATATTCCTGGGGTCAAAATAAGACTTTTTTTCCTATAAACATGTGTCCTAAAATCCACCCCCTCCAAGCTACAGACATCGCAAGATGCGCAAAAAAAATCTTAAATTTTGAATTGTGACTACAATTATGCATCAAATATTTTGAAAATTCACAGGCACTTGTATTTTTAGACGATCTATTCATTTCTTGATTCAAAAATAAGGTAACTCGAATCGAAAGGGGTGAATGAGGGTTGCATACAGATTTGATGGCAAACATTTTCTATTTCCTCCAAAAAAATTTGAATTCAGACATCATCGTTGAGTTGGCCACTAAAAAAACATACATTTCAGCCTCTTGCATTTTTTTGAATTAACTAACCGTTTTAGAGAAAATCGCTGGTAAATGAAAGGGGTGTATTGAAGTAACAAACAAGAATACCTAGAGGGCTATGACTTTTCACTTTGTTTCCCCTATTGACGCGTTTGACGTTTAATTCGTGAAACAGCACTGATTCACTTGTAAGTTTGACGTTTGTTAA
Source organism: Gastrophysa polygoni (assembly GCA_963576655.1). Lineage (NCBI taxonomy): Eukaryota > Metazoa > Arthropoda > Insecta > Coleoptera > Chrysomelidae > Gastrophysa > Gastrophysa polygoni. The sequence continues at coordinate 2,021,958 of OY755084.1, forward strand.
ACAGTTTATCTTTTTGTGTTTTTTGGTTTAGTATGAATTGTGATTTTAGGACACATGTTTATAGGAAAAAAAGTCTTATTTTTGACCCCAGGAATATGTCATTAAAATATTTGTATTGAATTATGTAACACCCTGTATATAATGCTTATTCATCTGCGAGTTCACCTGTATCTGTGAAGAAGAACAGTGAGAGAAATAATAACAGCAGTCCTACGTACTTACACATTATGGATTTGAACTGAATAAATGCGTAGCAAGATTTTTTTCTCAGATAATATTGAACTTGAACAGCTCATTAAATGCTTTTTTGAATAACCAACTTGGTAACTTGTTGAATACATTGGAATAAATTTTCGGATATTCAATCACTTTTTACTTTCATTATATTTTTCCCATAATTGTTTCACTTCGATTTTACCTATCTACGTTCTACAAAATTGATATCTCCTTTACGAACAACTGCGGTTTCCTTTCATATTCCCTATGCAAAGCATAATTTTAGGAAATTTCTATACTCATCTGACGAGAACGTCAAAATCCAAGAGAGGTACGCGTATGCACCTGTAGCTACCTGTCGAAAATACGATGACAGAACAAATGATAGCGAAAGTACGCGCTAGGTCAAAGCACCCGCGATTCTGCGATTGATTTTCGAAAACTCTACGGAGGGATGCGATAAATCGAGCAACCGTTGGGAAAACAAAAGCTGGCGGACGCGTGTGCCCGGCCTACTACCGTCTTTGAACTCTGCTGCGACCCGAGGGACAAAGCAGGTTCGTCGCACTAATTGGCGGCTCTCGGGGAGGATTATTCGGGAGAAAAAAAAATTGGCTTACCGTGTCGAGGCGATCGAAATGCGTAGTTCTGACGGCGCAACACGCAATAGAAAGTCACAAAATCGAGGAATGGATTACGAACGAGACACGAGACGGCTCGACTCGGTGCGAATAGCGGTGTTGCCGGATTCAGAGATTTTCGCCAGTTTGCCGTAAGGATGAACATTTTTATATACTCATTCCAGACTTGGCTCATTATCACAAATGTATACATGATCTCACAATGCCTGTGAATAAACATTTACTTTGTCCATTTTATTCAAGCAGGTATGTCCATTTTTTCGGAGGACCGGACCAAATGGAAAAAACGGGACAAAATGACAGGTGTACATAGAAGGGATGCCAAATGGGATGTATCACGACTTTATTCGGACTTGACAAGTAAGTACATGATTCGTTTTCGTTACTGGTGACAAATATTGGTCGTAACATTTTTCAAAAATTGATTGATATTCATGATGACTTTTCTCATTTTTTCATATCAGACGAGTTTTATAGTTTCATTGGGAAAAAATTGGCTTCTTTGGCTCCTTCAGAAAAATAGGCTTGTGAAACAATGTTGATTTTGAGATGATTTGTCGACGTTGTCATACTAGAACCAACAGAAAATGTTATTTTTGGAAAATATAGCACCGTAAATTTGCTCCTTCGGATAGTTTTCAAAACGTGACAACACTGTAAATGCATATTGCGCAGTGCCATTGCATTCGCTGAACAGCGTGTATAGCTATAGATGGAAGTGGAATCCACAAATCTACAGCTACAAACCAAACTGAAGGTGGCGTGGTAGAGTGAAACGTTCATTTTACGTGTAGGTATCATTTTTCTACTCGACTCATCGACTAACATATCACGGATTACCTTGAAGATAGGTGCTACACGTTAATTATTTCAGTGATGCAACTTTAACCAATATTCAGATTTTTCAGTTATTCAGAAATAATTTCGCCATCTGCTACTGCAAACAGAATTAAAAAGTTCCAAATTCGTAGAACAGGAGTGATATAACAATGTATCCATTCTATTTTTGTCAACAGTTAGGGTTCAGCTTTCACTTATCAGTAAGGTGACGACGGTCAATGGAAGCAATTCATCAATAAAATGTGATACTATTACAGTTGCGCATGCGCCATGGTGTCTGTGACACTGATACCCAAATCAGTGCCCCTCATTTTTTTATTTGCCAATTGCACAACACGAAAACAAAGCTTCCAAATTTTGGCACTAGCAATAGCAAAAAACTCTAAATACACCACTAGCTCGCTTACAAAACTGAATTCGATATTCTTATGTACTCGTACGCTAATTCAAGATGGAAATAGCTCGTGACAATATCTCATCACGATATTTAATCTAATAAAGGACGATCTGAGTGTTGTCATGGCCCACTTACGCAAACGCTGTGTTCCTCGATGACAGCCATCTCTTGAAACTCCATTTCGACGGTCGGGGACTATTGAAAACTCTCGAAATTCCAGCGGAAAACACACCACTTTACACGAAAACAGTCCAACGTGTCTGTCTTATTTACAAACATTGCAAGGTCATCGAATATTTTCGTTACGTCAGTCGAGCGATTGATTGAGCATTGAGCTCGATTGTGATGACATCTGGCGGTGTGTAGAGGAAGTAACGAGGCTGGATGGGTTACAGAGATCTAACTAGCAGGGCATAGAAAGAGACGATGACCTGAACCGCCCAGTCGGTACCGACGTTGTCAGATTTGATCTTGATTTAGCTTGACGTTCATGAGCAAACTACAAGAATTTGGGCGCGAGTGTTTTAATAACGCACATGTAGATCAGTAAGCCTGTGAACGCAGAGGGTTAACGCGGTGAATATTGTTCTTTGGGCAGCCTGAACACCAGCTCATTACGAAATTGCCGTGTTTTCATTCTTGAGAGGACGAAGGAAAATCTTGTTGGGTAAATTGAAAGAAAAATGTTATGTTTACGTATTACGTTTTAAATTCATACATTGTTAATGTATGAATGTGAAAAAAAGAATACCCTTAGCACCGGTATAGCAGGTGATTCAAAAACTTTACTTACTGTTTCGAATTGGCACTGCACGAGTTCAGGGTGTGAAAATTTCTCTGATTCTATAGGGTAACTCGGTAACTGAAGACAAATACTAAATACCCAAAGATGGATGGTATGGAATAGGACCATGATGGCCTTTGTTCAATTTGGTTCTTATAACGATGAATGAAAAATCTTTCCAAACTATTCAATTCTCGATTGTTCGTCACTTGTTTAAGAAGTTTCAAATTATCTGAGTTTATTGGATGGCTCAAGATTATGATGAAGTCTCATTTTAAAGCTATTTTCAAGAGGTTAGGAGAGAAGCTCGGTAATTGTGGATTCCTCGACGAGCCTTGCGATATCTCTAGAAACACATAATAAAAAATTACCAAGAAAAAAGTCGTCGTATACCGATCGCAAGAACGAAAATCCAATATTCAGAGATCAACATCCGTAGCCTGTCCTCTAATCGAGTTTGTCAAAGCTATATGCATAGAATAACGAGACGAGGTCTATAGTTGCCATGGCGATTTATTCAGGCATAGCCGTCCGGAAGAGTCGAAAAACGTCACCAAAACCTTTTTTGTGTTGACTCGAGTGTATCTAGGCTATAGGAAAAATTATGGGAATCTAGTAAGTATCTAGGTTTGCGTCGAATTTGAAAATATCGTGCCAAATGTTTTCGAATGGAATTTCTCAAATGTTTGTTGTGAGAATTCTGGAATAAAAAGAACACATCAGTGTTAGTTACTTTCAATTATTTGGATACTTCCTTCGTTTCTTTTTCTTTTCGAGATATCCTTGTTGTTATTGAAAATTAAAATGACAAATGATATATCTATGAATTCGCCAAGGTGTGTCATTTCGAAATATTGGAAAAACTTGAAAATACAAAAAATCCAACAAACGATTACGCTTCGGCTCATCACTGTTAAATCAGAATAAAATTTTGTTGCAATTATCAGGACGAACCAATGAAAACAGAGATTTGGCTTTTATATTATGCGTGTCAGAGATGGATCATGAAATCAATGAAATAACTATAAATGTAAAACGGACTGTAAGTTGAACCAAAACAAACATGGAGGTGCAATTTGAAGAACAAAAGTTGGGGGTGGTTTCTCGGGGGTTGTTTGCCAGGGGGTGGATTTTGCTATCATGGTCTCCTACGACACGTATCACTTTTTGAAGTTTTCTCTTCTGCAAATAACTGAAATATCTGCTGGCCTAGAAGCACTGGGACACCCGTTATACCATCGTCGACTTTGTATCCATCGGAATTTCTCCAGGCTATTGAATTTCGTCTTTGCTTTCACTTTCAATTCCAAAGACATTTTAATGTCTCCGGCACGCCGCTGTCAAATTCTATTTCCAGACTAAAAAAGTGTGAAATACATGGCGGAAACGATAACCCCCCCTTTTGGGTAGTTCGCTCAAGCTCAGTTTTCCTCGTCCGTCGTGTTTTCCCGTCGCATTCCTGTCCGATTTTCCTCATTTCCACGCACGTTTTCGCTTTCTTCACTACCGCGTGTGCCACGCACAGACGAAACAAAACACGGTGTGCGCTGTCACACCATAACATCTCGGGTGGCCGTGATAGTGGAAACGAGTTTTTCGTCTCGAGGACGAGTGAATTGTGGAGGTGTGTAGTATGAAATTGCCGGTTAACAGGTGAGTAATGAGTTATTTCATTTTACATTACTTTTATGTTATTTGGTGACTTTGTTTCCTTTTATTCATCAGTGGTGGAAATGAAGGAAATAGCGTTAATGCACTGGGTGTTACAGGTCATACTCTTTTTATCCATTCCTGGAAGTATCATTATGAAACATGGCCATGGAAGTTGGTATTGAAGTAGAAAATTCACTGAGCTGACTTTTTTGAGACGTCCTACCTTCGAATTTTCTATACTATAATCAGTCATCCCTAAATACTAGTGTGAGTTATTGTCCGAAAAAGTCTACGATATCCTGACTATTTTATTAGATTAGAGTAGGAAAACTCAAAGTCATCTCCACAATATTTAATGCTGTGGTTGGATTAATTGTAAATGGTGAAAATGGTGAGACATGTTTCGGACATATCTATGACCATCTTCAGTCTTAACAATCGGCGTAAATCTACAAGAAGATGGACATATATAAGACTGAAGATGGACATATATATGTCCGAAACATGTCTCACCATTTTCACCATTTACAATTAATCCAACCACAGCATTAAATATTGTGGAGATGACTTTGAGTTTTCCTACTCTAATCTACTAACTCCACTTCGAGAATGGACTACTTCCTTCAATTATTTTATTAGATCCAGAGGAGAACTATTTTCAAATCAGAATTTTTGTATGGTGTTATTAAAAATTGTCAGAGTGAAAATGTTCTGGTAATTGATGGAAATCTTTCAAAAACGCCGTTTTCGAGGTGCTCTGACTGATCTAATAAATCTAGAGGAAAATTGTTGTCGAATTCGAATCTATATTTTCCGAAAGAGTCGAGGGTATCCTGACCATTCTATTGGATATCTAGAAGACAACTATTGTTAAATCAGAATGTATGCTCTTCCTCAAAATTATATGTGAGTATGTTCATAGAATCAATGAAAATCTTCCATAAACGCTGTTTTTGAGGTGCTCTGACTGATGTAATAAATCTAGAGGAAAACTATTGTCAAATTCGATTTTTCTCTCCTCTGATTTCTATAAGAAGAATATTGTGGCATTAGAATTTTTTATACTCGAATTGACCATCCCTGTAATATGAGTGCGAAACTGGCTCAAATAGACTTTATATCACCCGAAAAAGTCGTTATTTGTTAGATCATGAGTGAAACTGTTGTCAAATTCGAATATCATATACTCGAATTAGTCATCTCATATTTATTGGGAAACTGATTCACAGTAATTTAATAAAAAAATAAATTTCAAGCTGTCTCGACTGATATCTAAATGAAAATTATTGTCAAATTCGAATTTTATGTAATTGATGTAACCAAATACGAATTTTCTATACTTTCTATATTTTCTATAATTGGTTTGTGTTAGCGTCAAGTATAGAAATATAGAATATACGTCAAATTAGATTTTTTTGTACTCTAATCAATCATTCCTAACAAGTGATATGACTGATCTATTGAATGTAGCGAAAAACTGTTGTCAAATTAATTTTTTCATAGGTACTGGATTCAGTTATCCTTTGTTTAGGGTGTGTAATATGACATTGCCTGTCAACAAGTGAGTGATTTTAAGACATTTCATTTGGAATAACATTCGAATTCAAAATTCCATTTCCTTTGAGGGTGACTCAAAGAAGAGTACCAACAGAAATAAAATCGATTGAATAATAAGATCTAAGTATAAGATTGTATGATACGACTTCGCTTTGAGACTTTTCCGTTCTCATTCCAATAACCCTGTAGGAGTTTACTAGATTGTGGCCTGACCATGTTTGATGACGAGTTTTAATAGACTGATTACTACCTAATTGAAGGTAGGTGTCGATCAATTAACCATTTTAGTCGTGCGAATTCAAGTTTCGTCAGTTCGTTGCATCAAAATCTACATCGACATTATTTACTGACGCAGAGCCGTTTCTTTAGACGGATTCATTCGAACGCAGTGCCACAAACTTCACTCGATTTATTTCTGTCAGCACAACTAATTATAGTTCCAACTTGAATTTGAACATTCCTCAGAAAGTGAGTGAAAGCTTTCAAATCTACACTGTTTTTGTTGAAAAAATGTGAGTGAGAAGTATAAGTCAGACTCTTATCAATAGTTTTTTTCGTATTTTCAATGGAAAAGATGTTACCTAATACAAAGAAAAGTACTATTTTCGAAGTTATCAACACTTGAGTAAATACTCTTCAAATGAAAATATGATCTCTCACTTAATAACAATCTGAATATATTATTTCAACTCATCAATGCAAAGATTGGAAGTGTTATTTTGCCAGGAGGTGATAAAAAGAAGGAGTTCATCATCAGCTGCATTCGACGACATGTTTTCAAAATGTCATTTACACTACCACCTTATTCATTCAAGGATTTTCTATTTTGGAAAATTATGAATTCAATGTGTGAGTTTTCTATCTCATATATTTCCACTCAATGAAAACCATCACTTCTTGTATTTACTTGAAGAACAATTTTTTCCATCTCTGATAGATAATGAGGAGTATTTGTCAAAAATATCAACACTGCTATTGTTGATTTTTCAGTTTTTGAAGGAAATGACGGAGACACAGGATGGATGTGAAGGTGTTTCAAACAGTCCTCCTCTAACACCTGGTTCGTCAGTGGACGAAGAAAAATGTTTAGTGCCTTTTCAAATCAAGCCTAGAGTCAAGAAAAAATGGCTCAGAATTGAAAACGTGCCTGTTGCAATCTTAGGAGTCACAATCATACAAGTAAGTAAATCACGAGATAATTGAATACATTTTTTGTTGATCAAAAAGACAACATCCGTATCGACTGGAAATTATCTTGAAATAGTTCCATTAGTCAAGCAAATGAGACTATCATCGAGGTAATTTTTCTGCGCGCAACACACGATATACACTCAGGTGCGTGTTGTCTAAATATTTACTGAATATCACAGCATGATTTGTGTGATATTATGCTGTAGATGATTCTAATTCTTTTTGAAGCATCTGTATGAAATATGCCTTGATTGCAACACCGCAGTTTCATAAACACTGAGTAAAAATTGGTGGATATTTTTGGATAGCTATATGGGTTGTACAGTCGATTGATTGATGTTGAACAGATTTTAGTTTCATTTTGCATTTCCACATATTCTCTTTCCTCACTGTAGAAAGGTACCTGATACAATTGCATTTGAATACAGATTTCGACTCAGAATCAGACCAGAGATATTCTACGGGGGGTATCCGCTATTCCGAATAATCATCCATATATTTTAGTAGTTTGAAAAAATTGCTAATATGCTTTCTTGGGCAGTTGGATTCAGCTATAGACTTGGAATTTTGAGGTAAAATACTACCGAAATAGATTTATTCAGAGTCGAGCAAAATCAAACTTTCTATATTGAATAACAAAGAAATTCTACTGGAGAGGGAAAAAATTTGAACCTTCTACCTATTTACTATTTATATATTTACCTTATAACTCGTTATTTCATCGAGGTATTGTCAAATGAATGTGGTAGGTTATACATGACTATTTTTCTATTCTTTTCAATGGCACTGAAATCCAATATGGTCACTTTAATAGAAACTGAAGGTGGGTACTGTATCTGGAAAATAGTTCACCTCGTATAAAATCTGATTTTTCCGTGATATTCCTGGTGTATTGTTCGGGTAGTGTACCAAAATTCACGTCATTGAAAGAATGAACTTGGTTTTAATTTTTTTGTCATTTTTGAGAGCGAAATTCTTTGTATCAAATTTTGTCATACATCAATGTGAAGCTTGAAAACCCGAGAACTTTTTTCAATTTGAACAAACTCAAATCAGTGTTTTTGTATTAAAATACATAGTATTTATACAAGTCAAAACGAGAATGAAGTTAACACAGTACATCACCCTCCAACATCACGTCAACCAGATTTCTTGCTACCAAATGCCTACCCCTTTTGAGCCCAGTCACAATCTAGGAATTCTTGATAACTGTAGAAAGCGTGATGGTTTTTTTATAACATTTGCCTAATAGTTTCATGGGTAGATCTCTAACCTCAGCAGGAAGGTAATTTAAAATCTTTACAGCCCAGTGAGTCTATGCTAAGTCTAGTATATAAAGGTAAATTTGTCCTAAAATGCAGTAAGTTTTGTAGAATATACACACATGAAAGTGTCGAGATTCCCATTGAACTAAAGTCGTTTATGCGAGTTCACGAGATGCAAATTCCATTCGAGGGACAGTCGAGAACTACTCAACCGACGAACACCGTTTTTCAGGTTATCTTCCACATATTCTCGTCATCCGCCGTAGACAAACAACTCAGATTCGAACCCAGTAAACGAACAGAAATATGGCGGTTCCTCACCTACATGCTGGTCCACGACGATTGGTACCACCTGATCTTGAACGTCGTCATCCAGTGCCTGTTCGCCGTGTTGCTCGAAAAACGACAGGGGCGCCTCAGGGTGCTGCTGATCTACTTCTCGGGGGGCGTGACTGGGGTCATGGGGGCGTCTTGCGTCCACCCCGATATGGTGATCGGCGCGTCGGCGGGGGTGTACGCGCTTTTGATTTCGAATATCGCCGATATTTGTTTGGTGAGTCGACAGATCGGGGGGGTCGTCGGAAATCATCGGATATTTTTATGGAATAGAGGAAGTTTTTTTGAATTCCGAGAATATTTACAACCTCTTATTTGGACCCGTAGAGAACGAATCTGCTAGCGAACAAAAAGAATAATTCGTCTGTAACGTAGTAATCTCTGTCCTGAGTGCCTTTTTGCCTTAAAGCGCACTATTTTCACTTTGACGAGCCATATCTCCGGAACGGTCGCTTTTACGGACTCGATCGATCCACCAATCGATTTCTCGTTCAATTTTTATCTATATTACAGAATCTCGAACGAATCGTTGGGAAAATACAAAAAATCGTTTATGTCCGAAAATCCAAGGTACATATTCACCGAAAAATCGGAATAATCCTCGAAATTTTGAATTTCCTGATTATTCTTTCAAAAATCTGAAAAAAATTATAATTCACTAATTCGGACCGGTAGAAAACGAATTTGCGATCGAAATAAACCAAATAGTCAAGGTAACGTAGTAATCTTGGTCCTTAGTGCCTTTTTTTGCCTAAAAGAGCACTATTTTCACTTTGACGCACTATATCTCTGGAACGGTCGCCCTTACAGACTCGATCGATCCACCAATCGAAATCTCGTTCAATTTCTATCTAGATTACAGATCACAGAATCGAAAAATGAGAAATTTCGTTTGTGTCAGAAAATCCATGATATATATTTATCGGATGATCGTAGCTTGGAAATTTCGAAATTCCTAATTATTGTTCGAAAAATCTGAAAAAAATCACAACTACTAAGTCGGACCCGTAGAAAACGAATCTGCGATCGAAATTTCCTAATTCGTCTCGATAACGGCGTAATCTCGCTCCTAAGTGCGTTTTTTTGCAAAAACCGCACTATTTTCACTTTGACGAGCCATATCTTCGGAACGGTCGCTTTTACGGACTCGATCGATCCACCAATAGATTTCTCGTTCAATTTTCATCTAGATTACAGAATTTTGAACGGATCGATTGCAAAATGGGAAATTTCGTTCATGTCAGAAGATCCATGATACATATTTATCGGATAATCGTGGCTTGGAAATTTCGAAATTCCTAATTATTGTTTGAAAAATCTGAAAAAAATCACAATTACTGAGTCGGACCTGTAGAGAACGAATCTGGGATCGAAAAAACTGAATTCGTCCTGATAACAGAGTAATCTCGCTCCTAAGTGCGATTTTTGTCAAAAGCGCACTATTTTCACTTTGACGTGCAATATCTCCGGAACGGTCGCTTTCACGGACTCGATCGATCCACCAATCGATTTCTCGTTCAATTTTTATCTAGATCACAGAATTTCAAATGAATCGATCGGAAAATGGGAAATTTTGTTCATGTCAGATGATCCACGATATATATTTATCGGATGATCGTAGCTTGGAAATTTTGGAAATTCCTAATTATTGTTCGAAAAATCTGAAAAAAATCACAATTACTAAGTCGGACCCGTAGAAAACGAATCTGCGATCGAAATTTCCAAAATCGCCTCGATAACGGAGTAATCTCGCTCCTAAGTGCGTTTTTTGGCAAAAACCGCACTATTTTCACTTTGACGAGCCATATCTCCGGAACGGTCGCTTTCACGGACTCGATCGATCCACCAATCGATTTCTCGTTCAATTTCCATCTAGATTACAGAATTTCAAATGAATCATCTCGAAAATGGGGAATTTCGTTCATGTCAGAAGATCCATGATATATATTTATCGGATGACGTAGCTTGGAAATTTTGGAAATTCCTAATTATTGTTCGAAAAATCTGAAAAAAAAACAATTACTAAGTCTGACCCGTAGAAAACGAATCTGCGATCGAAATTCCCAAATTCGTCTCGATAACGGAGTAATCTCGCTCCTAAGTGGGATTTTTGCCAAAAACCGCACTATTTTCACTTTGACGAGCCATATCTCCGGAACGGTCGCTTTCACGGACTCGATCGATCCACCAATCGATTTCTCGTTCAATTTTTATCTAGATCACAGAATTTCAAATGAATCGATCGGAAAATGGGAAATTTTGTTCATGTCAGATGATCCACGATATATATTTATCGGATGATCGTAGCTTGGAAATTTCGAAATTCCTAATTATTGTTCGAAAAATCTGAAAAAAAAAAACAATTACTAAGTCTGACCCGTAGAAAACGAATCTGCGATCGAAATTTCCAAATTCGTCTCGATAACGGAGTAATCTCGCTCCTAAGTGCGTTTTTTGGCAAAAACCGCACTATTTTCACTTTGACGAGCCATATCTCCGGAACGGTCGCTTTCACGGACTCGATCGATCCACCAATCGATTTCTCGTTCAATTTTTATCTAGATCACAGAATTTCAAATGAATCGATCGGAAAATGGGAAATTTTGTTCATGTCAGATGATCCACGATATATATTTATCGGATGATCGTAGCTTGGAAATTTCGAAATTCCTAATTATTGTTCGAAAAATCTGAAAAAAAAACAATTACTAAGTCTGACCCGTAGAAAACGAATCTGCGATCGAAATTTCCAAATTCGTCTCGATAACGGAGTAATCTCGCTCCTAAGTGCGTTTTTTGGCAAAAACCGCACTATTTTCACTTTGACGAGCCATATCTCCGGAACGGTCGCTTTCACGGACTCGATCGATCCACCAATCGATTTCTCGTTCAATTTCCATCTAGATTACAGAATTTCAAATGAATCATCTCGAAAATGGGGAATTTCGTTCATGTCAGAAGATCCATGATATATATTTATCGGATGACGTAGCTTGGAAATTTTGGAAATTCCTAATTATTGTTCGAAAAATCTGAAAAAAAAACAATTACTAAGTCTGACCCGTAGAAAACGAATCTGCGATCGAAATTCCCAAATTCGTCTCGATAACGGAGTAATCTCGCTCCTAAGTGGGATTTTTGCCAAAAACCGCACTATTTTCACTTTGACGAGCCATATCTCCGGAACGGTCGCTTTCACGGACTCGATCGATCCACCAATCGATTTCTCGTTCAATTTTTATCTAGATCACAGAATTTCAAATGAATCGATCGGAAAATGGGAAATTTTGTTCATGTCAGATGATCCACGATATATATTTATCGGATGATCGTAGCTTGGAAATTTCGAAATTCCTAATTATTGTTCGAAAAATCTGAAAAAAAAAAACAATTACTAAGTCTGACCCGTAGAAAACGAATCTGCGATCGAAATTTCCAAATTCGTCTCGATAACGGAGTAATCTCGCTCCTAAGTGCGTTTTTTGGCAAAAACCGCACTATTTTCACTTTGACGAGCCATATCTCCGGAACGGTCGCTTTCACGGACTCGATCGATCCACCAATCGATTTCTCGTTCAATTTTCATCTAGATCACAGAATTTCAAATGAATCGATCGGAAAATGGGAAATTTTGTTCATGTCAGATGATCCACGATATATATTTATCGGATGATCGTAGCTTGGAAATTTCGAAATTCCTGATTATTGTTCGAAAAATCTGAAAAAAATCACAACTACTAAGTTGGACCCGTAAAAAACGAATCTGCGATCGAAATTTCCAAATTCGTCTCGATAACGGAGTAATCTCGCTCCTAAGTGGGATTTTTGCCAAAAACCGCACTATTTTCACTTTGACGAGCCATATCTCCGGAACGGTCGCTTTCACGGACTCGATCGATCCACCAATCGATTTCTCGTTCAATTTTTATCTAGATCACAGAATTTCAAATGAATCGATCGGAAAATGGGAAATTTTGTTCATGTCAGATGATCCACGATATATATTTATCGGATGATCGTAGCTTGGAAATTTCGAAATTCCTGATTATTGTTCGAAAAATCTGAAAAAAATCACAACTACTAAGTTGGACCCGTAAAAAACGAATCTGCGATCGAAATTTCCAAATTCGTCTCGATAACGGAGTAATCTCGCTCCTAAGTGCGTTTTTTGGCAAAAACCGCACTATTTTCACTTTGACGAGCCATATCTCCGGAACGGTCGCTTTTACGGACTCGATCGATCCACCAATCGATTTCTCGTTCAATTTTTATATAGAAGGCAAAATTCCAAACGGATCATTCGGAAAATAAAAAAATTCGTTTATGTCTGAAAATCCAAGTTACATATTCACCTGATAATCGTATCATCAAAATTTTTAATTTCCTAATAACCCTTTCATAGATCTGAAAAAAATAACATTCACTGATTCGGACCGATACGAACTCGATCGACCCACCGATCGATTCCTCGTTCAATGTCCATCCAGATTGCGAAATTTCGAAAAAACAAAAAAATCGTTCGTGTCTGAAAATCTGAGGTACACACCGTCTTCGAAATTTTAAATATCCCAACTTGTTTTTCAAATCTCTGAAAAAATTAACAACTTCTAATTCGGACCCGTGGAGAACGAATCTGCGAGAGAAAAAAAATATTTCGCCACGATAACCAAGTAATCCTGTTCCTTGGTGTTTGTTTTGGCTAAAAGCAATACATGTAGTGGCGACCCACTACATGTATCTTTCGGAAACACCCTGTATAGTTCGAAGTAAAAATTCAGTCATTTGGAAGAGTTGCCTAATGAACTTCCACAACTATAAATGAATCGATACATCAAGAGTTGCTAAAAACATAAAATAAAATTACTCATATCAATAAAAAAACTCTTTCACCTTATTGTCTTGTTATTAAACTGATTATTCGTTTCAGAGTTTCACTGACGTCAAATTCAAAATCTACAGAGGATGTTCGATAGTCGTGCTAGTACTTTTCGACGTCATTTACAACGTCGTCCATGTTTATACCAGAAAAGAGCCGGTCATATCATGGGAGGCGCATATCGTAGGTGGAATCTCTGGCCTTCTTCTAGGTTTTTTGATTTTTAAAACTGACAACAAGACAAAGAACCCCATTTTTAAAACTCTCTTCTGGACGTGCCTGGTACTTTACTGTGTGATGTTGATGTTTTTGATTGTAGTTAGTGTGCAGATAAAAAAATGTACCCCTGTCAGCGATATCTATGTGAAGTATGTTTATTTTTGTTGAAGCTGTGATTTTTTATGATGTTGTCGTTGAAAAAGTGGAAGAACGTAGAGAGCGTTGAGAGCATAGAGAGACAAGCACTCATACGGTTCGATTTCCAAAGCGTTGACAACTAATGACACTTCTTCCAGCGATATTCGTGAAGATTTATATGTACCGATTTTTGATATATTTATATATGGAATATGGGCCTTCGGGTGATGTTAATTGTGGAAATTGATTCCACAACGATTACTCATAACTATAGCCATTGATATTTGGAGGCTCTTCCCTTGTTCAGCTTTTTTACTATTCGTACTAATCACATATGAACTATTGTAATACTTGTGATGATTTTTCATAATCCTAGGAAATATTTTATACAACTTACCATAATATATGTTTTTCTCAGATGAATACTGTTGACATTTAGAATACCTACCTCATGTTTGAATTAGAAATTCTTTTCCTTCTACTATATTCTAGTACTACTATGCTCATTCTCTCAGATTTCTTTGGATTTTCTGTCCTCGTTTCTGAAAAATGAAAATGGAAATTATAATAATTTCCTCAATATATTTGCACTGAGGACAGATTTATGATTTGCCCCAAAAACGTCACTGTACTTGTAATTCACATAGTGCCACCTTGTTCTTCAGGAACGGATCTGCTTTCGTCTTCAGGACAATTTTTCATCGACTACCATTGCAAATATATTTTGCTGAAAACTTCTCCTGAAAAGTCCACCACTAGATAAGTAGAAATTTTGACATTGGTTAAATATATTTGTTTTCCAATTTCTCTCGAAAATAAGATGTCACTGATTATTAGAAAATTTCTCTTTCAGGTATATGATGATTATATTTCAAGACCAGTGGCATTTTTTTTATCTGTTGACAACACGAAAGGGAAACCTATAATGTTCGAGGAACATCGTGTTAGTGAGGGCGGATCAGGAATCTGTCCTTACAACAGATAAATTGAAATAATTATTATAGTTTCCATTTTCATTTTCAGAACCGAGGGGAGGAAATCCAAAATATCTGTGAATATTACGGCTCGTCTGGGTTTGGGCAACGTTGGCCTTGAAATGTGGTTTTTGATGATATACCCCCAATTCCCCCCACTGTCCAGCCTATTAGCTTTGTGAACGACGATTATTCGCACAAAGAAGATTTTCATGAAATCCGGCCCAAATTATCTAAACTTGCAAATTTCCACCAAAAAAAATATTCATGATTCATATCAAGTAGATGCGCTTTTCTCGAGTTGTATCTATTTGTTTCGATATGCTGGTGATTAAATCCTGTATAGGATTCATTTCCATTCATTCTGTGATGATTAGTCAAATGTTAGCCTCAGATGAGTTATATATTCCCGAAATAATCTTAAAGAATATTCATTGTTAAAATCCTATAATTCTCGATAATAGCTAGGTACTCATCATGTTTTCAATTACCAAAATAATATTATTTCTGATATTGACAGTAGATTCTATGTATATAGTGTGTTGATGGTCATAAAGCGGTAAAGTTTTTCAAGGTAGATTGAGGATTTCGAGTGTTTGCCATGTCTTTTCATCATCTCAGGAGCAAATCAAAAATTTCAAACGTAGGAACAAATGAAATTACCTGCTTAAAATCGTTTCAGTTCAACATCAGAATATCACTTCACACTCGCTGTCGCTGTCTTTATGGTAAAACACAAAAAAGTAGACACTAAAATTACCTAGTTTATTGCCTATTTCATAAATATTAGAAAATAAAAATAACTAGCCTCTACTGGCAAAGCAACATATTTCTTTACCTAGAATACATTTGCTCTAATCGTTTTCTCTTCCAAGTGAAATAAACTAGTTTGTCTACAATCAAGTGAAGCAAATTGCACGATGTACCCCTGAATCTGAACAGTGCTCCAATCGATTATAATCACTTTGATAACTAAACTCTTTGGACAAAACTTTCAACATGCATGGCACTGCGTATCAGAATTTCCGTCGACAAACTACATAGTCACCATCCGCACTGAGATCTATTCAAACGAAAAATTTGCATCGTCAACATTTCAGCGCCTTGCATTGTACTCCAACTTCCGTGCACTTGCACTCCAAACAAGGACCCGACAGCTCCGAAATTATCCTGCCCACCCTGTACATCCTGCCGTAGATATTGCAGCCCGCCAGGCTGATGGGCAAAGCCGGCCCTGGGCTCTCTGTACGCTCGGTAGGTGGCGCCGGAGAGCTAGACGAGCTGTCAATGGCATTGACACCCGTTGACGTTGACGGTTGATAGTTGTCGGTTGTGAGGTTAGGGTTCTCGCCGGCGAATATGAACTGGTAGAGCTGGTCGAAGGAAAACGTGTCTTGCGGAGTGGTGTTGTCGATGTTGTTCGAGTGAATTGTTGTTGGGTTCTGTTGCGAAGTCGGTGTTGTTTTCCGGTGGATGTGTGGCGCCATGTCTATTATGAGGGATTGCAGATTCGGTGCTGGTTCTGTGCGGATTACATCCCTGAAAGGGTCGGTAGTCGACAATTTTTCTGCTATTGTGACTGCCTCCTCTGCATGTGAATTGCCTTCCAGACGATCCAGTACGACGGTTGGAGCATCTTCACCTGCGAAAGATTTAACAATTGGAATACGACCTAGACAATGGTAGTGTGTGTTCTGTTGAAGGTTTGTTCACAAGTCGATTGGGGCTGATGAATTTCTGTTGGGTATTCGATAAAATCTTACCACAAATAAATCTGGGGCAGCACATTGTTAGATCTTGAACAGTCGATTGTCTACAACCTGGTTTTGGTACGGGACAGTTTGGTTTTTGGCAAGCTATATTTCCATAGAAACAAGTGCAAGTCACGCAAGGGGAATTCGATTGCACTGATTGACCGTGAAGGATCAAAGCGCCATCGTAATTGACGCAATTTGCTGAAAGATTAAATTAATTCGATCCAAATCTGGAAAGAAATAGGACATGCTTAGCTCTTACCATTTGGTTTATCTTCTTCTGCTATCGATATTGGGTTGACTGCGTTCTCATAGTAACTATTCAGAAGTGGTGGTTCTTTAGGGACAAAACCCCCTGGAAAAATAAGTGGTTGGATCCAAGACTTCCTCTATTAGTGAGTATATGGATGATATATACCTACCTTCGGTTTTTTCAGGTGGTGAAAAATGGTTGTTGTAAACAAAATTCGTGTTTACATCTTGTCTCCTATCTTGAGCATACCCGACGTTGCTTTCGCCAGAACTTTTCTTAGTATCCACTGCATCTTCTGGGTAGAAATAAATTATCCTGCAACGAAACCAAATTTGTAACGGCGACTTCCGAAAGACAAGTACCCACCTCAAATTCGGTAAAGACGGTGGTAAAGATGACTCCCCATAGTCGACATCACCATCGTCGCCATCGCTTTTCTCCTTGCTGATGTTCAAGATGGCAGCTAAGTGCGAATGCAGCTCCGGTACATTCCCTAGAGTAGCGCTGGCTACCAACGTTTCGGCTTCCTCATCATCGGTAGTGACTTCCGAAGAGGTTTCTTCAGTGCTAGAGAAGTCTTCGTATCCAGTGCGTTCCACCAAATCGTTAACCTCGTTTATATCAACCGCTATTGAAGTTGTTAGATCCGACTGGCTCTCACTGATCGACTCATCCATTTGTTTTCCTTCACTGCAATCGGTGGATTTCAGTACAGTCCTCACTGTAATGATATTCGGAACGGACTCTTTGATGGTCGATAGAATTTCATCGGTTGTGGTGGGAACGCTAGTTTCTGTGAGGTCCTGTACAGCAGTTGTAGGTGGTACTGTTGAACTGTCTTCAAGAATCACTTCAGTAGTCACCGCGTCAGTTGAGGCGTCAGTCGAATCTTCTGCAACAGTTGTTGCGTCAGTAGTAGTAGCAGCAGTATTATCTGGAGGGGTGCTAGCTTTGTCGTTTAGGAAAGATTCGAACAGGCTGAAGATGTTGTCGGTTTCGTCTGTAGCTTTAGATTCGACTTTGTATTGAGTCCTCAGCGATATGGTTCCGCCTGGAGTCTTGGGTTTTTTCGTGGTGGATTGCACTCGCCTGTAAACGGCATTTTGAAATTGGTAGTTAGTAGTCGCAGCCTGAACGCTTTCCGTCCTAGGCGGTGGAACGGTAGATGACTTGTTCCTTATCGCGTCTATCTGGAAATACGGCTTGGTAGTGCCGGAATCGAAGTTGGTTCCGGAGAAGTGCCTCGTCGTACCGGAAGTGCCTGGACTTCTCTGCCTGGAGTGAGCAGTCTCGGACGAAACATACAGAGGCGCTACTGTGACGACATCGTTTTTATCCGAAGGCAGCTTCATGTGAGCTTGTTTGCGCAGCTTGGCGTACTCTTTGCTTATTATGGGATGGTGGCCATAGAATGGTTCCGCTTGAATTTCGATGTGACCACCTATATGAAATATTCAGAGCTTCAGTTAGGTTCAGTTATCGCTGGAGGTACTCACTGCAGTTGTAGCTTGCTGCGCAGCATTCTCCTGGTTTGATAACTGGTGAGCAGCCTAGTAGTGGAGGGGCACATGACAGGGGCTCGCATCTCAACAGGCCTTTCAAGCAGTAGCAGTTGTCACATGCCGAGTGGCCTACACCAAGAACCTTGCCGCCTTCTTTGTGGTAGATGCCGTCCACCAGACATCCACCTGACACAACTCAAGAAATATAGCGCTCGCTTGTACCACAGTTCGAGAAACAAATAGCAGTTGGATGACTCCCCGTTGGGCTTTTCATGTTTGCGGCTCGCTTTTGAAAGAAAGACGCCCAGGGGTCTAAGGAGTGCGATATAAGTACTCAGGTACAAGCAAAGTATACAGAATACTAGCGGGCCTACGCGACCAGTGACCTATACCGCACTCCTCAGACCCTTTGGGTACCCTTTGGTACCCAGACACAGACACGCTCAAGTTGTAACGCATCATTTCGCTATATATCTCTATGCACTTGAAGTACCGTTACCTTTTTCCTTCTGAGCAACTTCCGTAGTAGTACTGATGGGCGGTGGATTTGTCGGAGCTGCAGTACAGTTGTAGTGGATAGGACAGCAGAAGGAAGGGTCGAAATTCGGAACGCAGCCTTCAATGTGGGCGAGGCATTTCGGTTTGATGCAGATTTCTTTGCCTCCGAGACAGTAACAGTACTCGCAGTTCGAAGATGAATCCATCGCTGACCCTGGACCGTAGATGCTGCCGTTCGAAACGCAAGCTGTGTGAGATTCAAATCAGTTAAATTTGCAACTTATTCGGACTGAAAAATTTTTCAAAATTTAGTCCGATGGCTGTAGGTTAGCAAGATTTCTCTATCCCTTATATTTTATAGACTCTTAGGCAGAAACTAGAAAGGATATGTTGAGAGGTCTCGTCCTCTTCTTCGCAGAAGGGAGTCGATGAAAGAAAGTAGGAAGTGCTTGTTGATGTACTCACCATTATCTAGCACTGTTCTATCGACTGGGATATCCAGACCGTCTTCTGGATCTGATCTGGCTTCCAGACCGTTACCCCCAACGAAATCTGCAAGTTGAAAGGTTCCATAGGGATACTTCGACGCAAATTGTCCCACTTACCTGTGCATATCAGCTCTGGACAACAGGTTCTGTACTTGTGGAGGAGGATGCAGCCTGGAGGAGGAGGATTCGGTAACTTCGCGCAGACTCTGAGGTAGCAGAGGAGTACTCCTCTGCTGCAGGTGCAATTCAGGCAGGGTTCCACAGTAGGTACTTCGGTGCCTTCTTCGTGTCTTTGGTCTTCGTACCAACAGTCTGAAACAAGAACTTATGGAAGTGAGCAACTGGGCATATGAATGAGTCCCCAAAAACGTGAATATGGATGGAAGACCATACAACACTCTGACATTCCATGGATGTTCAAGATATTTTTGGTGACTGCTGGATCACCAATGGATGGATTATCTAATGTTAGTCGTTCATGGATGTCGAGTGGATATTTTTCATTTCATTTCATGTTAGCCAGCGGTGGAATTTTGGGAGAGTAGGAAGGTGTTGGAATTTTTCTTGAAAGTTTGGAGGTTGTAAGCATCAGGAAAGACTTCACCATGCAAAGAATTCCATAATTTTGCCGTTCTATTGATGAATGATGCTTGGTATAGCGATGTTCGACAGGTCTCGAGCCTGTCAGTGTAGGGGTGACCAGCCTCAGCTCATCTGGTTTGTCTACTAGGAATCGCGCGTGGTGGCATAATAGATGATATTGGAAATAAACTGAATTTCAATAGCAACTGAGTGAAATATAATGAATCGATATAAAGGATCTACTGAAACACAAAAAAAAATCAATAACATATCACTCAATGAAATTAAAATGTTTAGTATGAGGATAATGATCCACTTAATCTGAATTATCGACTATTCCATGCATATATTCACTAAGAAACTAACTAGCAGGGTATCTGGAGATATCCAAATACCTCACAGGATCATTATATTCGATTCAAACCTTACTATTTAGGTCCAAGAACGTCCCCAAAACGACTGGTGTGTTCAGAGCTATCTGGGTCGGGACAACTCGATCATAAACAGTTCAGTGATCTTGAATTTTCGATGCCCAGTAAACGTCCGAATGTTAGCGAGAGGATATCGCATGGACGTCCATCAGATACACTAAATGGACGTCCATAAGATATATTTCATGGATATCATGTTACGATAGATTCCAAGTTCTGGATATCTAATAAACCGGACGTGATTTGGACGTCCTGTGTTGTATGGGAGGGTGGGTTGGTTGCTCTAAGCATCAAAGAAAGTTGCCGAAGATTCTAAAGAAACAACAGTTTGCGTAACTTGCAGGAACTGAATTGAACGTTTATAAAACCCAAAAGCGCCTCGAATGAATGAGAGTGACACAGATCGAGAAGTGAGCTAGTGATATCAGCGAATGTTCGAAATGCTGGTGGTCACCCATGGGGTTTCATTCCACCTGTGGGAGGGAGACTGTCGAAGCTTGTAGGCTCGAGGTTTAATCGTATTCCGGACGGGATGGGAAATGTCGTTGTCTGCGACGCACGCATAATGATCTGCGACATTTCAATGCATTATTGAAGCGGCTCGGGTCGAGACGAGTCGGACCACCCGTGCTCGATTCTTCGCAGAACGGTCATAATGAAGACTTAACTCAAACCGAATGTCGTACCAGCGGATAATAAGTGGACGATTGGACAATGGACAATCGAGCATCGATATCAGAGTTGTCACAACAGCAATAACTACGTGTGCTACACAAATCACTTTTTCTGAAACGGATTTTTTCTCTCCTAATGATTTTCGAACCACCTGGAATATCGAACGAGATTTGGAGGGATCAAATCAGAGATGAAAACCTACTTGGCGGCTGATCGTCATCTTCAATTATTTTTTCGAATGAAACACCCCGTATATCATTTCGTTTTCGAAATTCGTAATAGCTAATGATTTTCTCCAAAAACCCTTGAGTAATAACCAATGATTAACCTATAGTAATAAATAAACGACTACTGTTTCGATATCCAAGTGTCGAATTCTACTTGACGGAAATAAATTTTACAATCACCATAACCGATGAATATTAAAATTTCAATACGATCTTTTTCACTTGATTGAACCATCCCAAATTGAAGAATTTGTAAATTGTACGTTTCTTCATCACTATGCATACAAACAACATCAGTTTATCTAAAAAGTTTTTTGCTCTAATGCAAAAAACTCGAAGGAGGTTGAGTTTTCACAATTTTTTTTTACAGTGAACTCAGTATGAATTCAAAATAACAAGCTCTTTCGAAATCTGTGAAAATATATAGGGTATCCCATTTAAATTAAGAATTTGATGGCAGTTCCTATTTTTCATTCGTGCTGCTTTTTCGACATCGCTTGGTACATCTAAACTGGAATCGAACATTTTCTACTAATCGCAGTATCGAAAGAATTGATTTACATGCTTCAATTTTGACCGTACTGTTGTTCGGAGTATACTTGGAACTGGTAGAAAACTATATTTCAGTTATTTGAACAAAATATTCATCTATATCTCGCAAAAGAGAGTAATATCGCAAAAAGAGTGGCGTGTTTGGAACAACGTCGCCTATTGATGTAACTGATCTTGTAAATTCTGATAATAATGCCCTCGAATTATTTTACCAATGAAATTAATGTCGCAAAATCATCTGCCACACAGTTTCGACAATTTTTATGATTATATCAACAATTTTTGAGATATCGAGATTTTGAGATTATCTTATTCAAGGGTCCAACCAGACCGAGTTGGATAATGCTTTGTGATTATTTCTCTGAGGAATGCGGAATTCTGAGAAAATATCGCTTGCTATTTGGAAAGTCGATACTGTGAAATATTTTTTTTCAATTCTCACTGATGATTAGAGAGTGAAAGTAGTGGAAAGTATCGGAAATCATCGACGAGTACCCGTACTATATTCCCCATTCAATTATCATAATGCTCATGATATAGTGGTTATATCTGAGAAATATTAGAAATATGTGCGTTCATAAATATTAATCTATAGAAACATAAATAAGTTCTTTTTTATCAATGCATACCGCTGATATTGAACAAAATTCCTTAATCATTAGCTTAAACTGTTGAAATTAGAAAAAAAACGTACGTCAAGTAGGAATATATAGGACATTTCCTCAATAGATTGGTTCATCATGTTTTCGCTTTTTGTCATCATATGTAGAGATTTTCATTCAATTCACACCGCAGACATTTACTTTCATATTATTTTCTGATAATACATCAATGTACTCGAATAACAGATTTCAATTTCACGATGAGTAATGAATCTTTCATAACCATTTTGGCAGCTTTCGTAAACTTTTGTTGATCACAGTCTTTCATTATCGTTACTAAACTACAATTATATCGAAATAATTTTTAATAACTTCTACTTTATTTTTCAGAAACGAGGAGTGAAAATCCCATCAAAAGCTGAAAAATGAATGTACCACCTCCTCGAAAAATTAACAGAAAGTAGCTACCAAACTACTTTGATAAAAAAAATTCGCACGACTTCGAAATTGATACCAGAATATCCAATGACTGGTAGATTATGAACACATTAAAATCAAATAGTTCTATTCATTTCGCTATGGTGGATGAACATGAATGATTGATAGAGAACTATAGCTGATTCAGTCTCGATACCACGAAGGAAATTTCGAATTTCTGCAAAGTCACGGATATTGTTAAATATTATACTACAGGGTTGGGATGAAGTATGAAACCAAGTGAATATCTTTCAAACGAAAAGAACGATATTTATGAAAATTTGCAGGTAAGTGCAATGGAAAAAAATGCATCTGGTCATTTTTTTGTTAAAAATATACTCCCGGTTTAACCGGTTTGATTAAAATGGGGCACCCTACATATTTTTACAGATTTTGAAAGAGCTTGTTATTTTGAATTTATACCTACTGAGTTTAGTGTGAAAAAACTTGTTGGAACGAGGAATATAGTACTTTAATCAACCTCCTTTGAGTTTTTTGCATTAGAGCAAAAAACTATTTAGATAAACCAATTGATGTTGTTTGTATGCATAGTGATAAATAAACGTACAATTTACAAATTGTACAATTCAGAATGGTTCAATTAAGTGAAAAAGAGCATATTGGAGTTTTAATGATGATCGGTTATGGTGATTGTAAAATTTATTTCCGTCAATTAGAATTTGACACTTGGAGGACAAAAAAGTACTCGTTTATTCAATATAAGGTTGATCAAAGTGCTACATTCCTCGCATGATAAATGAAGAATTTTCTCATGAAATTCGAATTCTTACTCTAGCACTGTTCGAGGGTTGAGGGCTGAGGTGATGACGTCACTGAATCTGTTCTAATTGTTCAAAGACTCGAATACCTAAGATGCTCGAGCTAGCCTGATGGGTGAGTACTATCGACTGTTTTGACATTTTTTGCTAGACATGTCCATTTATCATTTTCAATGAAAATTGATGCAACATTTTAATAATACAATATTACATTCGTTATGTTAAGACACATTGTCGTATTTCACACAACTTGTATAATAGCCTTACTTACTATTCTGGTACTGCGATATTCGTTTACCGTCACGCAGAATATTATTTGCACCTCGATTCCATATTTCCCTCCAATACCACCAATCTATTCCATCGAGGTATTCGATGAAAAAAAAACTATGGCTATGAATAATCCAAACAATCTATTCTACAGACGCTGCAGACGTAGTGTTCATTATAGACTCGAGTTCGTATACAAATAAGTGTCCCGTTAGAGAATCGTGACCTGGAGATCTCGGTGATGGCGCGTCATTAGCAATTCAAATCCGAGGAACATCGTCAAAATTATTCGCGAGACAGGTTCGATTTCAAACGCCACAACGATTTCCAACGGGAAATGATAGAAACAAGCCGTTTAAGTAGCGTAGAAGAAATCATCCCTCAAGATGACCTTTCGAAAGAAAAAGAAATAAATCTCCATACAGATTTTATCTTGTGATGTGATGGAAGTGTGCATAAACAGGGTTACTGTCAAGCACGAGTGCTTGAATTGACCTCCATAATAAATTTTTCATACTATTTAATCTTTTGGGGCTGTATTATACGGGTTTGTTAATATTAAATACATATTCCCATGACATAACTCAATATTTTTTTAGGGAGAGTTGACAGAAATTTTACATAAATTCAAGCAAGGCTGAAAATAAAATGTTGAATGAATATCCAGTCTGCTATTCTAAAATCAGCTGAATGCTCAACAAACCCAGTTTATAAAAAATATAGACCATCAAAATCTAAGAAAAAAACAATATACTCATTCATCTTTGAAGTAAATTGAAACATTTGTAATTTCTCATTCAATCTCACAGCTTTTTGTACACTGGTTTATATGGCTACTTCTTCGGTATTCCATTAGGTATAGCCATATAATAAAACGACTGTAGGTATTCGAAAGAACATCACGATTGCAGGTACTCCAAAGTACCATCAATATCACACCAATATACCATCAATTTATGTTCTGCGACTCCCACGTACTGGCCGTACGAACCTATACAGGGTGTCACAAGACAAGCACCTGAAATTTGTCATTGAAAAAGTAGAAGCACATCCTTCTTTATCTCTCAAGCCATGGTGAGAGAATGGCAACATCGCACGGCAATCGGTGGTCGTACCGAGTCCTCGTTTTAGGAAACAAAAATATGTTGATGGCAGAAGAGATAACAGTGTGCTCATCAGTCTGTCACTTCCTTTTACATACAGTGATTTCCAACTAATTATTACCTACCCCAAAAAACCTCCTCCATCTCTCATCCAATATATTTTCGGGAGATATTTTCTATGCATTAACATTGTCGATATATGGAATATCAATAGGAAAATACATGAATACACAGCTTTGCCGTTCTATTGATAAATGATGCTTGGAAGTGAATGATATGTTGCATTGAAATTCAATTACACCTCATTACACAATAACGACGCAACCCACTGATGTGTTGAAATCTTCACTTGTACATCTTGGTTTATGGCTGACAAATCTGACAATATTCCAAGTCAAACACACTAAAACTAGACATCGAACAACCGTTGAGGGACCACCAGATATTGTTGCAAATTTTCATCATGGCTTGAGAGATGAAGAAGGCTGTGGTTCACAGCACTATGGTTTCCCGACTGTGAAGGAATCATGGAAAGAACTGCAATAAATCGTGGACTTTTGCAGGCTGAAACCTTATGATTTGAAGCCACTAATTCCATTTGAGATGCTAGCAAGAAGGTTCGTTTTCTAAAACTATATAATACTCGCCTATTATGCATGAAAGAACTGTGGAGTGAAATAGCATCTGAAACTAAAATGAAAAATCTCATAGGTTCTGGTGTGATAAATGTTGATCTATACCCATAAATTTGTCTTATTATCGAAAGCTTATCATATCCTGAGGGAACAACTGAATCGAACATATCTTCTTGTGCGTATGTAGGACACCTTGTATAGAGGATTCTGCTTGATGGTATCGAAACGACCATCAATACAGAAACAACTGAACACCTGGGGTGTGGATCCATTCATATAAAAATAGTACTCGCACTGTCAGTACTCTCACTTGCAAAGATCTGTACGCGATGATAGTGGTTTTATTTGTATTACATAGTTTGCGTCGTTTATATCAATGATCGTAACGTGGGGTTCTACTCAATGGTCTTACGATCGATTCAAGATATTGTTGTTTCTCGCAGAACTGAACTAACTGAGTGGGAGTATGCCAGATGGGTTACCTACTCCAATAAAATCAACTCTATTATCGTACTATCGAATAAACATGGTAGGAAGGATTTTCTAATCTATATTAGGAATTTCCATCAATTGTAGTATAATTCTTCAATATTGAATAAATGGAACTGATGGTCCCGATGTGCTGATGTGAATGAATTATCATTTGTCAATCAATATGTCGATCATATTTAGATTTTCTGACAGTAGTTCCATTCGATACAGTGATTATCAATGTTGGTGTGTTCCACAAGGATCTGCCTTGATACCACCTTTGTTTTTGCTCTACATCAACGATTAGATGTGACCTCTTGCCCAATCCATAGCTTTGTGAATGATAGAGTACAGTTCATACCGCCTTCTCCTCTAGAGCCTTCGAATGATAATCTGGCAAAAATTCTGGAGAATACAATGCAACGAAAACTTCAAGCTTGTATCTCCACCGGGAAGGCAGATCACACACTGCCAAATATGATGATGTCAGGTACCACTGTTCCTTTGAGGTCCATTCTAATCTTGTCTAAAATGTCAGGCTCGAAACCTACCGAGTTTCGAAATGTTTTAAGATACTAACGACCTCCAAACTTTCAAAAAAATCCATCAGTTTTCTTCTCATTATACATTACATTATAGTTTTGCCTTTCGTGGTGTCGAAAGATTGAAAAAAACCTGTTTTCCAAAGATTTGCAGAACTGTGCAAGTGTTGTGGAGTGTGCAATGAAGGATACTAGCGACCCCAAAATGCCGAACTGAATTGGAGCCAAAATAAGAAATAGTCGCCTTGTATGAAATCAATCTTCGTGATGTCAAACTGTAGAAATGGCTAGGATGTTGGAAAAGTATGTAAATGAGATTATCAGGTATTAGACAACTGATCCGAGTTTATTCGAGTAGACATAAATAATCATTCTCTTTCTTTCGATATATAACGGATCCTGAGGCTAATCTCCCAACTATTGTGGCATGAGAGTGGAAATTATTCTCGTTTAATTGCAGTTCCCACATAACTCTGGAGGAAAAGCAAAGGCATTCATCAACTCGAACGAGCCATAAAGCGTACTTGAACGGCGAAGATTTGGTCTTTTTGGAGATGGTCGTGGTGTGTTTGGTAACCGGCACTTATTGAACTTGCTACCTTCACTACTTATACCGGGTGACAAACGATGTCGTTTTACAAGAATCCATTCAATAACTGTCTTTTGTAACTTACGTGCACAAGGTTCAGTTTGATTTTTCGCTGCTCTTAATTATATTCTTCGGTTCATCGTTTGAAATATGTCCCAAGTGTGTTTAAGATCAAACATTATTTTTTTTTCTGTTTCAGTAGTACTCTCTTCACTATGATTCTTTGTCGAGTTGGAAATTCGAAATTCAGTCAAGTGGTAGCTCATCCAGACTTTTTCTTAGTTTCAAAACCTTTCGACATTTCTAATAAAACTATTTTCATATATGTGTATACACATATACAGGGTGAGTCAAAAATGTGTACCGAGCTTTCTGGGGGTGAAAATAAGTGTAGTTTGATGATTAAACTCATGGCCCAAAATGCATATTAATATTAATATATCCTTCCAAAGTTGATAAAATTAAAATAATTTCTCCGCATAACTTCTGAACGATGAAAGCCACCCGATTGAAATTTTGTGCATGAATGTATGTTGTCAAAATACATTTTTTCGTCACACTTCCACATTTCTGATATTGTTATAAAGGGTGTTTTCAGAGGGTGAGTCATGATTTTTATTGTAGAAAACTTTTTTCCCTGTATTATTTTTGGTGAAAAAACAGGAGCATTCGATGGAGCGAAGAAAATTACATGAAAATGTATTATTCAAATACAAAAAATTGAGCCGTTCGTGAGATATTTGAGTTTTTGTAGTTACATGATATCAGCAGATTGATTTTATTCGTCGCGAGATTCATCGGTAACAATATTTTAGCAGGCCATGATGAATAATTTTGTTCTCAATTTTGACGTTCATGTCATCAACATTCGAGTCAACATTGTTGTAGTCGATTTGTTCGTGTGGTTTCTCTGTGTCATTTATCACTGCGATTATCAACCGAGATTTTAAGAAATATGGCAGGTTATTCGTTCTCTGAACAAACTGATATGCTTCTAATGCTTGACGAGTGCTTCGGAAATGCAAATGCTGCTGAAATATCGTTATACCGATGAATCTCGCGATGAATAAAATCAATCTGCTGATATCATGTAACTACAAAAACTCAAATATCTCACGAACGGCTCAATTTTTTGTATTTGCATAAGAGTACCTTTTTCATGTAATTTTCTTCGCTCCATCGAATGCTCCTGTTTTTTCACCGAAAATAATACAGGGAAAAAAGTTTTCTACAAAAAATCATGACTCACCCTCTGAATACACCCTTTATAACAATATCAGAAATGTGGAAGAGTGACGAAAAAATGTACTTTGACAACATACATTCATGCACAAAATTTCAATCGGGTGGCTTTCATCGTTCAGAAGTTATGCGGAGAAATTATTTTAATTTTATCAACTTTGGAAGGATATATCTCCCTTAATATGCATTTTGGGCGATGAGTTTAATCATCAAACTACACTTATTTTTCAATGTTCTATCACCTCCAGAAAGCTCGGTACACATTTTTTACTCACCCTGTATACACATTAAAATTCTTATCCATGATTCTAATCTGAAGCCTCCCACTAGGATATGCTATTACGGAAAATATGACCTTGAGAATAGTTTTAAATAGTTTATAAAGTCAACGTCGAAGTTTAGAGGTTTGTATTGATTTTTCCTACATTTTTTGAAAGTATTATTCGTTTGTTTCTACATCTCTTCTTATATCAGATGCTTTTCAATTTGAAAGGTTCGACGTGTACCAACTTCTGAATCAAGATTTGATAAAAATTTGGAATTTCAAACACCCCCATACTATGTCGAAATAATCGTTCACAATTTCAAATCACATCGGATTGTCTCCATATTGAAATAATCAAGAGAAATACCGCTACGCTGGCATTTTGAGAAGAAAATTCATTCTTCAATACATTCATGCCATAGAACAGAAAATTTCAAGCTACATCTAAATGTATGAAAAAATCCATTGAGAATTTCGGAAAAACTGTGAAAGATATCGGATGGTTTCTTCATGGTCAGACTCGATTGAACCTGTATCTGGAATTTCTCACTCACAAAAGACAGTCAAATGTCGTCTTGTAAAACATTGTCACCCGGTATATTATTATGACTGCTATTATGTATGCATCGAGAAGATACGCGTGAAATGTGAATAATCCCATGAATTTTACTACTACTATATTTATCTCGGAAGATGATATGGTTGAATGATGAAAAAAGACATCTTAGTGTAGTAGATGAGTAAGTGAGGAGATAAATTCGATAGAATATGGTAAAGCAACAACAAAACTTCGTATTCAGGTCTAAGAGAGTTACAGATTGTTGGATCACTAAGATTCAAATCAGATCTCATTTTCCCCTCTAGAACAGTTAATTCTTCCAACATAAAACTATAGAACATATAAACATTCAGAATGAACATCAATCATAGGCAATAAAGGTCGTTGGAAAAAGTTTCTAGAGAGCTTTTGGTCTTAATTAGTCCAAATCCGAGAATTTCATTTATTTCCATTCAATTATTTTATTTGTAGGAGGACAAGATTTGTCGAAAAAAAACTACAATAGCTAAAAAGTCCAGCTCCCCAGACAAATGTTTCTTCAGATACTTAATTTCTCTTTAGATTCCAAAACAGCATATTCACCGTAACGAAGTTGTGGTCGACTAGTTACATATTTACAAAAAGTGTCAATTTGACAGTTGAGAGGATCCGACCGTATGGCGGAATCATCGATTCCATCAAGTATTGTGTGGCGAGCGAAAAGTTACGAATACGATTTTTCGAGCAGAAGTCACGTTGGAACCGCCTTGCAAGTCAAGATCAGAGCAGAACAAACAGATAATGTACACAAACCAAAACCGTAGATCGGAGTGATAAGCTTTATAATAAAACACAAGAGCATCTTCGAGGAACATGAATTTTTCATTATTTGACGATGGCGTGGCTACATTCATAGTGGTTCGACCAAATCACTCATCAAATTTACTGGAACAGATACCGACGACCTTTAAGGGGTGATAGGGGACATCAAATCAATCATTTATGTTCATACAAACATCTATATTCAATTCATACGCAAATAATTGAAGAAGTATCATTATAGTATTAGCTAAGTTGTTCATCAATTTAATGATTTGCATTCAAAATGGCGAATAATTTCTCATGTGAAGATATCAAAGCATAATTTATATGTAATAAAGTAATATCAATAAGTAAGTAGTGATTCAATTATCGCGCAATTTAATGAGTACTAAACAAATTTGTATTTCGTTGATTAGTAAGAGAATTTCCTGTCCCAAATATCAAATAAATTCACCAATTAGTTCAAATAAGCAAAATTGATAAATACACTATATCTCTCGTGAAACACAACAAATGTGGTATAATCAGAACCATCTTGATGACCCCCTATCCACCGTTGACGTATTTCCTTTTCCCAACAGAACACCCTGTATAACAGCCGAATGTCTATCCCGGTTGACATAGTCAGCTACTGTCATATGTCAAATCAATTCGGTGACGCTGCGTGACAGTTCGATTTGAAGTCGTAGGATAAGTATAGTATGCAACACGGTTACAAATTCCTCTATATTCTCGTCATCTAAAAAGTATTCGTATGCATGTCGGTATGCTACGATACGCTGCAAGAACAAGTTTGGTTTGGAAATATGCATCGTTTATGAGGAGATGAATTTATGAATGGCCGATTCCATTGTCGAGAGAGATGCCGTTGTCATCGACGGTGTCGATAGCGAAACTTTGTTCGTAAACGAAAACGAAGAGGATGAGTAAAGTTGCGTAATCGGTACACGTGTTGTCGAGAAAAAAAAAATTACGGTGGAGGTACGAAAGGTTGTTGAATATCCGTAGCTTGGATTTATCCACATTCTACATATGACATTTATCGATTGATGATTGTTAGCAATCATAAGTTGGAGTTCTTGTTTGCAATGGCTGTGTCCATGCAGGCAATTAACAATTATCAACTAAAAAGTAACTTGTAAGCAGTATACTAATATTTCAATGCAAAAAGGGTCGGATTTATCATTCGTACTGGAACACAAAAGTGAAATATCAAATTTGCAAAGGAACTAGTAGAAAGTAAAACAATTTTCAGGTCGATATCCAGTATAAATGATAAATTGGACCACTTTACACATTACAATATCATTTTAGTATATTATGAGAGACCCTTCAGATGATTATGATATACTAGTATTCTCTATGAGGTTAGAAAATGGAAAAAAATGTTTGCTTCACAGCTTGCAGCGATTTCGAATTTCAATAGTGTTTCCAATTTTGAACATTTTTTCTACATAAACTTTTCTGGTAATATCGAAGATAAAGGTAGTTTATTGCTCTTGATTAAAATCCATAATCCTTCCATGAAAATGAAATTTTCTGATGTAAACTTTTTAAACTCTGTACATATATTTCATTCCAATTCAAAATTTGTCAGTGCGAGATGTCATCCGGAAATAACAATGCTTGGAATTGAGAGGATAATCATAAACACATCGACACGTTTCAATTGTCGAATAGTTTGTTTCGTAATAGAATTTTTTTTCACGCCTCGTGATAATGGGATTCCACTCGGGACGAATTTAACAACGTCTCTGGTGTCTGTCAAAGATTTGCCTTGTTGAGCACGGTACCGTTTTAGTGTGCAATCGGTACTGTTATTGCATCTTGAAAAACGATGAAATTTGGTTCTTCGATATTATTCTGATCGTCATGACGAAGTTTGACATTCGGGTTCTGTGAACTTTTATTTGTTTTCACTCATGATATCCCAAGTGCTTGAATTTCCAGTCATTATTATGAACACTCGGTATGTCCGTTGAGGAAATTTTTTTATTTGATGAAGTTGGATTCTACGAAAGCGTATTCAATTCTGACTCTTCGAATTTGACTCTTTGAATTGAGTCTTCTTTCTCTGGTCAGGATTTTCTCTCCTCGTTTCTAAAAATATAAATAGAAATTATAATAATAATGTCAATTCATTTGTAGTAAGGACAAATTTATGATCTACTCCAAAATCAGTCATATATAGTTTCTTTTCAATTCTCTTTTATCACAAAGATGCTAAAGAAGTTGATCCCCGAGAATTTTCAACACTTCCGATGTAAATTGAAAAAATTCAAAATTGTACCTTCCATAGTTCACATAGGTATATTTATGAAAATTATTATTAATTATTTTAAATTACCATAGTTAAATATCGCATTACTAATATAGTCTCAGAGAAATTCAATCCCAATTTATATGTCTGCATTTTATGTATTTGTATAGGTGAAACTTTCAGAGAAAAATTCAATTTATTATTATTTATTGCTGTGAAATTTGATTTAAAGACAAATGTCGGGATTCTACGGAAGCGTAGAAACGTCAATATTTTTTTTTTATTACTGCTTGAATTTCGAGTTTTCAACTAGGAATTTCATTAAAAAATTCATTTCCGTAGGATTCAGAAAAAAATTCTGCAATCCTGAGTGAAAAGTTCAAATTTCAGGAATACGAAATAAACCACCTTGGCCTTTCTACTCTTTGCTGAGATTTTCTTATTGATTTTAGATCAGAGAACGGTACCAACTAGCTGCTGAAGAAAATACAGAAAATAGATTATGGGTGAGTAGAATCAAATAATGTTACATTCCAGAACACGTCGTCGAAATGTCACAATGACATAACGAAGAATATTTTTCATGATTCATGATTCATTTGAAAATGAAGAAAACATATATTCGTGAATGTTCCAGGATGAATGACGATAGGCGTGGTTGAGCTAGTCGATAGCTTGTCATCTGTTATATCGATTTAAATCGATCGAGTTTTTCGAGTTTAATCGATCGTTACCTTGGACGTTGATTACCACTTCGATGCATATTAATAGGAACCAAGGGGTGTTTCGCTTCGAAAAGAAATATGGGCACTCAGATTGGATATTGTTAGATCCGAAGCACTTATATTCACTAAGATTTGCTTGATTCATCGAGATTCGAGAGATTCATCAGTATTTCTGGAGATGCCTTAAATATTTCCAATATTCACCAAGTATTTCTGGTAATTCTCATTATTCTCAACGTATCCTGAAGAATCGCAAAATTCATCAACATTTGGTAAATATGGAGATTTCCAAGGGCTAATCTCTAAATTCAGAAACAGAAAGATTATCACGATATTCCAAAGACCACAAAGATTTGAAGAAGTATGGGGACATCGGTGATTTTACATTGTCATATATAACTTTTGTTAGATATCATGGAAAATATGAGGATTCGAGAGAATTATCAATAAATACGAGCCCTTGAATCCTTCAAATGCGAAAATAATTCCGTGATCTCTCAGTTACAATTAAAGACAAATTCGATGAGAGATTCATGAATTTCAAAAATTATATTCAAAGTGGATTCTCTGGAAGTATAACCGTGAACGAAATGGATGAAGTGAAGTGAAAACGAAACAAATTGTCATATAACACACAACTAACGTACTGATACTACACAAAAAGAGTTCATATAATCATTCACTTTCATTGAAAGGGAAATAAATTCCAAAATTTGATGAAAAATTTTCACGATTATTCATAGTTCTTCAGTATCTTTTTCAAAATATATTCTATATTTTATCACCTTTTTTTCTAGAAACTTTTGATATGATTCTACGTGGTGATGTTGATTGTTTTCTCGACGTTTCGTATTCTTGAAACCATCATCAACTGAATTTTCTCAAATTTCAAATTCAATTTTTCAAATTCCATATATTATACATGGTGGTTTGAGTGTTTGTTGACATAGTTTCAGACGTCATATTTTTTTTTCAACCGTCTCAATCAAAATTATCATCAATTCGACTCGTTTTGAATATGTATTCCGAGTTCTCCAAGCGGAAATTCTATCCTATTCAAAATGTAAAAACAACAATAGTCTCCTGCTTTATTTTTGTTGTAGTATTATTTGTTTGTCTTGAAAATGTTGTCATGAACATACACTTTTTTCACACTATTCTATATGTATACTGGGAGAGACACAAGAAGATTTTGGGCACTTTACAGGCAGTTGAAGAGTAGCTTTTGTACAAGTTGTCCAACCAAAGAATATCGAATATCCCAAGCATTTCATGGAATAATATAAATAATTGTCTCATAATCTCCATTCTATTTCTGTAGTTGATATGCGTGTTTCTCGCATATCATGCTTCTCGTATTTTTTTCATTTGACATGTTCCCAGGATAACAATGTAATTTGCAGAGGTCATTGTGAATCGACAGTGTGGAACGTTTTGGAATTCGTGGACAGGAAAAAGAAGAAGAATAAAAAACGTCGCAAATGACAGAAGCAGAGATTAGAGATTGTACGAGATGATTCGCCATGTTCTAACATGTTCCTTGAATAATTCTGATCCGATTTGACAGTTCAAACAAGATTCACCACAGTACGTCGATACATATAGGGTATCGCAATCAATGAACAATAAGGTTAGTAGTTTTTTTTTTGTTTTCGAATTGGAATACCCTGCATTTTATTTGACGATTGGTTAGAAATGGATCAATGTAACCAAATTATTGCTTATTTGGTGATTATGATAGGAGGAACTGAAACTTTAACCATAATGAAACTCTGCAAAAATTGTACTTTCCTAAATTCCAAATGATATTTTCTGAAACTCAACTCAAGCTCCTCTGAAATTCAACTGACTCTTCCGGAAAGACAGTCGAAAACAGTGTAGTGAAAGTATGGAAGTGGTCGAAAATGTCTTCTTATTCTCGCGGAATAATCTAACCGAGACATTCCTACTACAAGATCATCCAATAGTTATTTATAGGTGGTGAAAAATGTCCTAATTCTTCAGAAGAAATCTACATTCAACATTCCGACTCTTCCAATGATTATTCAGAGGTAGTTGAAAACGTCCATTGATTCTCAGGAAAAATCAAACTTTGTCATTTCAAGACCTCTTCCAATAATTATTTGGGGGTGCTCGAAAATGTTTGCTGATTCTTGAGGAACTTTGACATAGCGACACATAACTTTTGCGATATGAAGGTGGTATAGAATGATTTCAACAAATTCGACAAGAGTGGATATCGGAGGTAATGGAGGTGTTCAATCTTTGTATTCTCACCTGCCTTCAAGGTTCGTCGATAATAATTACGACTGATTTTTGGGGAGAATCGACCTTTGTCAACTTTGACGAAAAGACTCGTTGGGGGTGTATCTTGAGGATAATAAAGGTGTTCGATCTTTGGATCTATGCCTGTCTTTGATGTCAGAATGATCATTACTATCTTGGGAAAAACTGTACTTTTACTGAATCGACTTTGTCCAAACGGCTATTCGACAGGAGTGGATCTCCTTTGTCAATGAGGGTGTTCAAATCTTTGGATTCGTATACCTGCCTGTCTTCAATGTTAGTCCAAAATGATCACTACTGTGTCGGAGAAAATCTAACTGTACCAACTTTGTCAAAACGTCTATTCGTCAGGAGTGGATCTCGTATATCAATGAAGGTGTTAAATCTTTGGATTCGTACCTGTCTGTCAAATATTGAGGAAAATCGAACTTTCTATTCATTTGACGGTGGTTATCAGGGATCAATGAAGGTGTTAAATCTTTGGTTCCATACCTGGCTGCCTCCAATTGAACTCTTTTGAAGTGATTATTTGACAGAGGTGGGTTGATGCAGGTATTTTGTTTTTGGATCCGTCCTTGTCTACCTTGAAGGTTGATCGGAAATTATCACTACTAATTCTTGGGGCAAACTGAACTTTGACAATTTTGCCAAAACCACTAATTCGACGGGGTTTGGTTTTCTAGAGTCGTACCTGTCTGTCTTTCATCAAGGTGGTCGAAAATGATTTTTAGGAAAATCTAACAATTTGATGAGGGTGCATCATGGTGGTTAACGTAGGGTGATCGATCTTTGGTTTCGTACCTGCTTCTACAGATGTCACCATCCATAACAAGAGGACGATCGTGAGGTTGGTCGAAAATGATTACTGCTAATTCTTGGAGAAAATTGAACTTCGTCAACTATGACCATTCGACCGGAGAAATTTCGGGGTTGATGAATGTGTTTGATCTTCGGATATTTGTCGAAAATTACTACTTTTAACTTTTGTGGAAAATTCAACTGTGTCAAAGTGACTAATCTACAGGGATGGATCCCGGTGGTTAACGTAGGGTGTTTAGTCTGTGGATTCGTACCTGCTTCTACAGATGTCACCATCCACGACAAGAGGACGATCGCGAAGAGCAAACACGCGCTCGCGCGACCGGCGCGACCATTCTTCATCGCTCGAGTCAGCTTCGAGGCCGGCGAAGAACTGTTCGACTTGGAGGAGCTGCCGCGATGCTCGCAGGTCTCCATCCCGGAGCGGAAGCGAACGGGAACAAGAGGAGGAAGGGCGTTATCAGTCGGAGGTTCGACTCCGGAAAGTTGATGGTTCGTATCAACTGGTTTGTGCGAAGTTTACAGTGAGGACCAAAAAAGTCCGTCGCCACTACCCTCTTCTTTATGATGAAATCTCCTATTTATATCATGTGTGGTAACTTCGACTAGTTATCAACATGTTATTCATATTTTCTGTCGGAAGGGCAACCAATAATAGAGAGCTGATATTTATTTGTAGCATTTCCTGTCATTGGGTGTGAACCTGTGGGGGTTAATATTATATTCCTAGGGTGAGAAGTGAGCTATTATATAGCAAGCACCTTCCATATCATGAGGTGCGAAAAGCCGAAGAATATAATGTGCAATCTCATTCGAGGAATTCCTTGAATAATGGTGATTTCTCAGATTAGTTTTGGAAAAAAGTTTTTTTTTATTTTAGGTACAGGCGGTCTGATAAAAAACGCCCCAAACCATAGCGCCACTATTTTTCATCCGATGTTGGAAAACAATTGAATACTTTAGATACTAAAAGGTGGCATCAACAGTTTCCTCTACCAAATCCAATTCTAACGATTGTCAACTTCTTTCCAAATGGAAAAATATTTTTTTTTCTGAATGCAATGATAAATATAACATGTTGATTTTCGCGGAAAATTTTCTGTTAAAAATCAATTCTCCGCCGAGAAGAAATGGATCTTATAATTTGATAATATAATATAATTCAATAGAAATAACTTCATCATCGCTGTATCTGAATATCAATCACATATTCAATATTTGTTGAGTTTTCACTTTGAGGGAATTTTCAGAATTAATTGCACAATGAAAATACAAATATTGCCGAAAGTTGATGCATATACGATATTGCTGCACTTAGAATTGTTTCGTCTATTTTCTTCGGTCGATTCTTCTTCTGTTACGTTTTTACATTTGTTGAAGCTTTCCACGCTATTCCAGCTTCTCACGGTTTTTCCACTTTGCTTTGTCTAGCTGGCTTCAGCTTCGCAAAGTGCATCTGCTATTACCGATTTGTTATGTACTTCGATTCGATATGGTCGATTCCAAATTCTCAGCTGTTCTGGTTATAGTAACCACAATGAAAGAGCATGATTTTTTGGGTTTCAGGTTCACCCTTTAGTTACTTCTCAAGCTCTTAGGACATTTGCAAAACTAAGACGTCTCTGAAAGATCCATATGTGCGAAAAACAAAGCTAGTTTACTCACTTTGAATAGTCTCCGAAACGATGACCTCGAACGAAATCTTCAAATCTGCCCATTGTGTAGCAGTCTCGAACCAATTAAGTGAAATGCATGCATATTCATATTCATAACAACTCCAGAAATCTTACGAAATACGGGGTTCCCATACCGAAACAATGCCCCAATAGCCATTCTAACCTGCTTAACTCAATGTCAAAACTTCGAAATTATGATCCGTTAGACTGAAACCTTTGTTCTTTCGAGATAATTGCTTTTGTCGGATTGGAACGTACATACAGAATGTATGATAATTAATAATTTGTTGATCGTTAACGATTTGACGGGGAATTGTGTTCGGCTTGTGGGAACCCGAGTCAAACCCGAGATTGATGAGGTAGGTGACTGATTCATCATAACTAGTAGATAGATCATTACTGTTATTCTCTTGCAGATCAATTTTCGACGAAGATGAATTCACATTGGCGCGTCATCATGAATTTATCACAGTTTTTCAAGTGAAACTTTTTTCACGAAAAAAGTTTCACGTGCATCGTGATAAAACCCTACCAGTTTTTTGATCTTGACTTTTTTTTTCACCTCTATGCAGGGTGGTCGAAGTTATATTACCCATCCGATGGTCCTCCATCAAAATATCTCGTAAAAGCATCAAGTCTTTTATTTGACTGACATTTTTTTCAAATCGAACAGGGAATTCGAAAAAAAGTCGATTCAAAAAAATACCAGGTGGCGTATAAAATAGGACAGGAATAGTTAAATGACCCCCTCTATATCTATACCACTGGACAATTTTGACGGAACTAACTCACTTCAAAGAACGAATCGAAAATGTTCAAAAACGCTTCAATTTCCTGAGAGTTGTTGCAAAAAATGATGTTTCAAACTGAACTTTCATGCGCTGTATTTCCATTGGGAAGCGTTTCAAAAAAGGAATATTATACATGTCGACATATTTTTCTATTCACCATCGAATGATGCCTTATTGCTACTAAAACCTGGACCACGCTGTATATTATGGAAATGATCGAAATTATGTTTCAAACTTGTGCGTTATCCTGTTTTATGGTTACTAATGATTCTTTCATCCTTAAGGAGCAAACATTTGTCTTCAGAAAGAAGAATTTTCTCATGTTGATTCTTGTTGATTTTTTGTAGTTTTTTTTTTGTATGCAGTAGGAATTGCATTGGGACTATTTTCCCGCTACCAGAAGGTAACCATTCCAGTATTTCTTCACTTTTCAACATCCATGGAAATTTGAATACATCAATTTTTGCTTCTACGAAACATTGTAGATTTACATGAGATATTCGAGCTAGTTTCTAGGAGTGGTCGGACAACATGATTTATTTTTCTTCGGCACCTGCGTCGGTAATTCAGACTGATTTATATTTTTTATGGCCTTAACTGTTTCCATGAGGTTGAACCTATATTACACCGCGTGTTTTGAGGAGATAATATCGGCGAAAGCATTCCATCCAAATAACACCCAAATTGAATATTTCCAACTCGATTCTTGTCTGATCTGTGTACTGTATTTTGTTGATCGATCAATGTTCTTCATAGTACTTGTGAATAAGGAAATTTGGTTGCTAGCACCATCTATCGGTTCTATGTCGAAACCTAAACCAGTACCACCGTCAAAAAAAGTTGTTGGTAGTGCTGAGATCTGAGATCGAAGAAACGTTATATTTTCGTGAAGGTCTGTTCATGTTTGTAAATCTCACAGATAGAGTTGAGTAGCATATCTGTATTGTTGGTTGACTAGTTTTGCGATAAATGACTGATGAGTGATTACTTGATTTATGACGCATTTGACCGTGAATATTCTGTCATTCAATTTCTGGCTTCCATTATGTTTAGTTGGTGTTTAGACTGACTCAAGATTTATATAGTA
Organism: Gastrophysa polygoni; assembly: GCA_963576655.1. NCBI lineage: Eukaryota > Metazoa > Arthropoda > Insecta > Coleoptera > Chrysomelidae > Gastrophysa > Gastrophysa polygoni. The sequence continues at coordinate 2,061,986 of OY755084.1, forward strand.
TGATTTTTACAAACACGGGTGATTTTGCTCCTATCATGCGATCAATTTTTTTTTTCGAAAAACTTGTTTGTTGATTGAGTATTTTGACCTCGGAAACCCGAATTCCACAATAAAAACCATGCGCAAACCTATAGTTTTGCAGGTAATCCAGGAAAAGATATAAAATTAGAGTAGGAAAACTCAAAGTCATCTCCACAATATTTAATGCTGTGGTTGGATTAATTGTAAATGGTGAAAATGGTGAGACATGTTTCGGACATATATATGTCCATCTTCAGTCTTAACAATCGGCGTAAATCTACAAGAAATTAAGTAAGGTAATGTAATAAACCTATAGGTTATGTTTAACTCACATGGTTAGAGATGAAAGTCAATACATTAAAGTTAAAATTTTTGAAATTATATAATGAAATGGAATGGGATTCAAACCCATCTATACGAGAGCCCCATTAGGGGGGTTGGAAATTGAAAGCACTCTTCAGTTGGAATGTTTGAAGAAACGAGTGATACAAAGTGATGTCAATCGCCATTTTTGTACAGGTACGAGTATGAGTACCAACTGTGCAAAATAAATTCAAAACTGAAATAGGAGACAAGGCCCTCTTTCGAGATTATTCTGTACGGTACAAGGATTAACAAGAAAACTGTATAAAGTTGTCAGCTGCCATCTATATAATTGGTTATGAAGTTAAACAAGGAGACTGTGAAAAATTTTTAAACTGTAATATTATTATCTTTGGCTGTAACAGAAAATAGTATATGGGTGTAATGAACGACTGTGTGAAACATTGTTATTTGAGCTATAATGTTGAGGAGGCAAGGTTCATAATAAAGTTATAATTACAAAAGGAATTTTAAGGAATTGAAAAATGATAGGGAGTCAAAATGAGTTTGTTCGTTTAACGAGATAGAGTTTGGATCTACTTGGGATTTATTAATTTCAAAAATTTCTAAAATGTTAAGTTTATTACTTTTATTACAAATATGTAAGATTTCTAGATTATTCTTGATATCAAAATTGTGTTGGTTGTTAATTATGTGGTTGGCGAAAGAACTTTTTGAGACATAGTCTTCATGGTCACGGTTACTAGGGAATTTTGAAATTATGGATGTGTGCTCATGTACCCTTTGTGAAATTTTTCTGCCCGTTTGACCGATATAAGTACCTTTACAGTTGGAGCAATTGAGTTTATATACTCCTGACTTTTCCATCAGGGGGACTTTATCTTTTGAATTAATGAGATTTAAAGCTAATGTATTATTCGTATAAAATGAGATTCTGATATCAGGATCAAATCTATGAAAAATATTTTTTAAATCATTGGAAACTTTACCTAAATATGGAATGGAGGAATAGCGAATGTGGTTGGGAGGAGGTAGCAAATTATGATTGATATTCTTAGAGACATGACGATGATAAATTTTGTTGACTATGTGTTGTGGAAAGCCATTATTGTAACCAATTTGGCGTATGATATTCAGTTCCTTATCAAAGTTATCTTGGGACATAGGTATAGCAAAAAGACGTGAAAAGAGAGAATTGAAAGATGCATGTTTCTGGGAATCAGGATGGAACGAACAAAAAGGTATAATAGTGTCTGTATGTGTAGGTTTACGGTAGATTGAAAACTCTAATTTATTATCTGTAGTTCTTGTAATGAGCAAGTCAAGGTAAGGGATACAATTATCTTTTTCTATTTCCATGGTGAATGTGATTGCAGGGTGAAGAGAGTTTAAGAAGACTAGTAATTCATTGAGTTCGTTATGGGTACCAGAAAATAAAATGATAGTGTCATCTACGTATCTGTAGTAAAATATGATTTTGTCAAAAAGTGGGAAATCTTGAAGTTTCTTTTCTAAATCATATAGGAAAATTTCTGCTAATAAAGGTGATAGGTTAGATCCCATAGCTAAGCCACTGTTTTGTTTAAAAAATTGGTTATTGAATTGAAAGAAATTTTGTTTAAGAACTGTGTCGGTGAGTGAAATGATGTTTAAGCAATCGTTAAAAGGAATATCAGATTGCTTAAACATCATTTCACTCACCGACACAGTTCTTAAACAAAATTTCTTTCAATTCAATAACCAATTTTTTAAACAAAACAGTGGCTTAGCTATGGGATCTAACCTATCACCTTTATTAGCAGAAATTTTCCTATATGATTTAGAAAAGAAACTTCAAGATTTCCCACTTTTTGACAAAATCATATTTTACTACAGATACGTAGATGACACTATCATTTTATTTTCTGGTACCCATAACGAACTCAATGAATTACTAGTCTTCTTAAACTCTCTTCACCCTGCAATCACATTCACCATGGAAATAGAAAAAGATAATTGTATCCCTTACCTTGACTTGCTCATTACAAGAACTACAGATAATAAATTAGAGTTTTCAATCTACCGTAAACCTACACATACAGACACTATTATACCTTTTTGTTCGTTCCATCCTGATTCCCAGAAACATGCATCTTTCAATTCTCTCTTTTCACGTCTTTTTGCTATACCTATGTCCCAAGATAACTTTGATAAGGAACTGAATATCATACGCCAAATTGGTTACAATAATGGCTTTCCACAACACATAGTCAACAAAATTTATCATCGTCATGTCTCTAAGAATATCAATCATAATTTGCTACCTCCTCCCAACCACATTCGCTATTCCTCCATTCCATATTTAGGTAAAGTTTCCAATGATTTAAAAAACATTTTTCATAGATTTGATCCTGATATCAGAATCTCATTTTATACGAATAATACATTAGCTTTAAATCTCATTAATTCAAAAGATAAAGTCCCCCTGATGGAAAAGTCAGGAGTATATAAACTCAATTGCTCCAACTGTAAAGGTACTTATATCGGTCAAACGGGCAGAAAAATTTCACAAAGGGTACATGAGCACACATCCATAATTTCAAAATTCCCTAGTAACCGTGACCATGAAGACTATGTCTCAAAAAGTTCTTTCGCCAACCACATAATTAACAACCAACACAATTTTGATATCAAGAATAATCTAGAAATCTTACATATTTGTAATAAAAGTAATAAACTTAACATTTTAGAAATTTTTGAAATTAATAAATCCCAAATAGATCCAAACTCTATCTCGTTAAACGAACAAACTCATTTTGACTCCCTATCATTTTTCAATTCCTTAAAATTCCTTTTGTAATTATAACTTTATTATGAACCTTGCCTCCTCAACATTATAGCTCAAATAACAATGTTTCACACAGTCGTTCATTACACCCATATACTATTTTCTGTTACAGCCAAAGATAATAATATTACAGTTTAAAAATTTTTCACAGTCTCCTTGTTTAACTTCATAACCAATTATATAGATGGCAGCTGACAACTTTATACAGTTTTCTTGTTAATCCTTGTACCGTACAGAATAATCTCGAAAGAGGGCCTTGTCTCCTATTTCAGTTTTGAATTTATTTTGCACAGTTGGTACTCATACTCGTACCTGTACAAAAATGGCGATTGACATCACTTTGTATCACTCGTTTCTTCAAACATTCCAACTGAAGAGTGCTTTCAATTTCCAACCCCCCTAATGGGGCTCTCGTATAGATGGGTTTGAATCCCATTCCATTTCATTATATAATTTCAAAAATTTTAACTTTAATGTATTGACTTTCATCTCTAACCATGTGAGTTAAACATAACCTATAGGTTTATTACATTACCTTACTTAATTTCTTGTAGATTTACGCCGATTGTTAAGACTGAAGATGGACATATATATGTCCGAAACATGTCTCACCATTTTCACCATTTACAATTAATCCAACCACAGCATTAAATATTGTGGAGATGACTTTGAGTTTTCCTACTCTAATCTACTAACTCCACTTCGAGAATGGACTACTTCCTTCAATTCAAAGATATAAAAATTCACCTCTTTTTTTTTCTTTCCGTTTCGGGTAGACTGCCATGACATATTTCAACCATGAGTTTCTTCACATGTCAAAACAAGTTTTATTTCTAGTCTAAATATTGAAATTGAAATTAAGTGAAATGATTCAATCGATGATTATTTCGAGAAAATAAACAAAAACTACCATTTTGAAATAAATGTTGAGCCTATGGATACGCGTAATGTGTGCTGCCTACCGCCGGTAGGTATTAGGTGAGCAATTTTTTTTTCAAACACCCACTGATGACATGAAATTATTCAATTTTCCTCACTCTTTCCACTGAACTATTTTACTCGAGGTGAAAACAATCAGAGAAACCGAATTAATAATCATTTTCGACCGGTTTTTTCTATATCTTTGTCAACTAAAACAATTTAAGGGAAAGAAAAAGAATGATCGATAAAATTTTGAGGACTCATGATATTACCTTTGCAAACTTTCCACTACGAAAATGATTTGAGAATTCTTAATATAATGTCTCAATTTCACTCCATTGTCAGAATTGCTTAGAAAAGCAACGCAGGCAGAAACATTGGAACAAAAAATATCAAAACACCCACTGATGACATGAAATTATTCAATTTTCTTCACTCTTTCCACTGAACTATTTTACTCGAGGTGAAAACAATCAGAGAAACCGAATTAATAATAATTGTCGACCGGTTTTTTCTATATCTTTGTCAACTAAAACGATTTAAGGGAAAGAAAAAGAATGATCGATAAAATTTTGAGGACTCATGATATTACCTTTGCAAACTTTTCACTACGAAAATGATTTGAGAATTCTCAATATTATGTCTCAATTTCACTCCATTGTCAGAATTGCTAGAAAGCAACGCAGGCAGGAACATTGGAACAAAAAAATCAAAACTAAATATTTTTTTAAGATGTACAATTTCAGTTTCTAATATTCATAGTTTGATTCGAAACTTCTCATTGTGATAAGATGATAAACAGATCAATATTATTTTCTCAAATACTTATTTCATCAACTCTATTCATGATAATCAACCATTAGGAAGATTAGTGAAAGTTCTGATGATCTTTCTCATCACGAGCCTTGGATGATGTATGATGTATCGTCAATCCTCGTAATCAACTTTCACGTAATGTTTTTTCGACACGACCGATACCAATACGGTATGCAAATCGAGTTGAAACCAATTTCACTAGTTACGTAAGAATCGATTCCAGTTCAGGGTGTGTGTGTAGCAAAACGAGACGACTGTTAAAAATAATAAATTTATTTCTATGTACAAAAACACACACGAAGGGAAATTCGTACCTCATCAGGGAATCTAAGGAGAAGTTGGCACTTCGAGTGGAAGAATATCAGGTTTCTAAATTAGGCAGTACAGGAACTAAACTAATGAAGAGATTTGTCAAACTACAAACATTTGGAAGTATATAGACTAGAAAATGCTGGTGCTAAGAGGAAACAGAACATAGTGCAAATAAGACAAGCAACTCTACGGAAAAGAAGTTGTTGAAGATTGAAGTGTATTTACATCAGGGTGTACTTTTTAAATTAGTGCAATTAAAAGGGACGTGGGGAAATATCGATCGATTGGGAATACTACAGAGTTAATACTAGAGATCGGAGGAGGAATTTGACTCAACCAAACTGTTGAGTAGATTCAAGGAAAGGAATTCGGGATGTTGGAAATGAAACTAGAGAGCGGGTTGGGATGGATGAAGTACATGGGAGGAGGGTAAAAAAAATCACATTTCTATATACAACAAATCTTCAAGTTGTAGTTCAGTTGCGGCCGACTTGGTCTATCTGCGATTGAAGGTTGTTGACGACCTCTGGAGGAAACTGGTCGCCCAAAATCTCGAAGAGGTTGATTTTCTGGTTGCCGGGTATGCTTTCATAGGCACCGATTTCTATGCCCTCTTGCACCTGGAAACGCAAAAATCATCATGAATCACCTGGACTAACCGTGGTTATTAACTCGATTATAACTTTCTTGAGTATTCAGATAATTACAAGTTAGAGGGTGATCCGAAGATGTTAATGATAGCTCTGTAGATATTGAAGGATTAGGGAACAATACTAATGGTGGGATATTAATACCACGCGAGGGTGTCAATAAGGACCAATTTCCAAGAACGCGAACGTCTTGGAAACATCCTGATCTTGAATGAAACTGTCTTCTAACATTATTTAAATCGTGATCGACCTAATCGCAAGCGTTATTCGTTCTTTCAAGTCACTCGAATATAAACGTTTAGTTTTGTACAGAGTGCTCTTCACATACCCACATATAAAAAAGGTCGCATCTACTTCATTGACATTCATTGTCGTTTTTTAGTGTTCTACATTTTATCACGTTTTTATTTTATTCTATCCTAATTGTTGCAATAAATTTGAAAACGATAACATTTTTGAATAGAGAATGAAGAGTCGTTTCAAACGATATATCACAAAGCTTTATTTCCCACTTGGAAAATTAGGGGTGGTACCTGTCATTCGAAGGGAGTTGAAGAATGTCAATTTTGACGTGCTTCGTGATTTTTTATAAATATGTACGATAACCGAAATAATGAATTCATTTCATTTGGCTTTTACATACTGTATATGCGAGTTTGTCTTTGATGAGGTGGTGTAATAAATTTATTTTAAATTGAACTATCTGAACTATCTCCTATAATATTCAATTGTAAAAACTGGAGAGTTTGGTGTAGACAAATCGAAGGTTCATTTTGGCCAATTCTATCAGAGCAAGTAGATCTCACAGTAAAAGTATACGTCAATATGAATTCTATGGAAGTTTCTTGTTGAAACAATTGTCAGAATAAGAATCTCGTCAGGGTTGAATAATAACAGGAGCTAATCCAAATACGATTTTATTCTGTACGATTGCTTGTAATCTATTATTTTTCGCAGGTATTCCTTTCATCCAGTCGTATGTAGAAAAATTTGTTAGATTTCCATTATTCTCATCTGATTTTTGAGATTTTCATGATGTTCGAAACCACGATTGTAAGAATGTAATTTTTCTTTCAACCACTTGCATTCAAAATTCTCTAATTTTACTCCCTGAAGGTCATTTCCAGCGTGATCAGATACTCCATTTTCCCTAGTATTTCCATAAATTTTTAAAAAAATCATTGATATAAAGAGGACCATCTGGAACTTACTTTTTGGATTTGGGCATCTTTGGGTATCAGAAGTGTGTTCTGAGCTTGCCTGATAGCTTCTTGCGTGTAGGCACTGCCTTCTTTTTGTGGTACCGGGTTAGCTGCTGCCAAATAGACTAGCGCTAAGCAAATGAGTACCTTCATCTTCCTCCTAGAGTAAAATAAATTTGAATAATTCCATCCGGATGTAGTACTATACACAAAATTGGTAGAGAAAATGCCGAGTTTCAGATATATATGATAGATTCTACTAAAATAAAATCTGATCTGCTAATATGAAGTTGTCGAAAATGTAGAGAGTGTTCCGTTTGAAAATCGAAAGCAGATGAAGTTTCCGGAAAAAGCGGTTTAGTTAGAGGATAGATCAATTATCTGTCCTGGAGAGAAAATCCATAAACATACATAAAAATTAATCGGTTACAATATTCGATATTTCAGGATTTATAAAAATTCCACAATATTTTCGAACCTTGATGCAAAAATCTAATATCTGCTATTATGTGAAAAGATGCAGCAAGCTTATTATTTTGAAGATTGTAAACGAGAAACTAACTATTATTTTAGAGCTATTGAATCTCGATAACGGTTATTCAGAATCTTCGAGTATTGCTATAATTTGTTTATGCAAATTCATGTAATTTCTCATGTTCCTCTTTCACGCAAAACATCATAATATAAATGGTATTTCGTGATGAAAGATTTCATATCAGCCAACTACTTTATTTTTTGATGTTCTTTCACTTTTAACATCTGTGAGTTGCAATTAAGTAAATAATGAAAATTAGGAATTCCATTAATGAGGACAGATTTTTTCACTAGTGTGAAATTTGATTTAACAAAACCCGCTAGGAATATCAACTGACATTCTGAAGTTGTCACTTCCATCACATCACTGAAAATTTCATTGTATTACAAAACTTGGCACTTTCCACACATATGCAATCATTACTTTCACTACCTTACCTTTTGGTTTAAACGCACTGACTGATCGAAAACCAACAAATTTATCGCGTGCTTTAGAGCCCGATTGTCTTTTATAAGGACTGGAGCCATCTCCTAGTCTGCCCCCTCTAGAGGTGGGGAATTCGATGCAAGATTGACCTGGTTGCGGATCTCAAATTTTCGTGTGAATTCATCTCTGGATTCCATGGTTCCTATGCAGATAAATACGAGATTGAATCATTTGGGTACTGAATTAAAACTGAACTGAACTGAAATAGATGAGTCGAGGAAAATATAGGAAAGGTTTGGTATATAATCGGAACATTCATCATTCCATTTGAGAAAACTATCAAAAATTATAATTCATTGAATGTTTTCTTGTCTCTTCACATTAAGGAGAATTATTTTTTTCTGTGTTCCCTTAGAACCTGATGAATTTAATCATCACCATGAGCATTGCTCGCAAGTTAAACACAATACTTTTTTGACGGCTATAACATATTATGGCTAGATAATTTAACAATAGAAATAACTCGACCTCTAAATGCAGTTCATTTATCCATCAGAACTTACATTTAATAGGTAATAGGTAAATAACAATATTTCAGTGCACACATATTTCCTTTTTTCGTACATTTCAAAAATGAATGGATGATATAAACCACATGTACATTTCTAAAGTCAGAAAAGTACCTAGTTTTTTTAGGCGTGAGATAATATTCATGGTGTTGCAGTGAAATTAGGATAGTTGAATTTTGAATGTTCGGCAAGAAATTCAGATAATATGAATCTTTTGTCATCCCCATTTTCTCATAACCCCTGCAGGTGGGGTGCAAAAATATACAGGAAAAAACTGTACAAGCAAATTGAACTGAAAAGAACTGGAGACGTGATTTATTGTGTATAATAATAATATGATGAACTGTTTGTTTCATGAGGTGATTATTAATCAGGAATGAAAATGAAATTCAATCTGTTCCCGTAATATTGCCAAACTTATCTCGAAAACGACAAATTTACCAACATATAGGAAGAAGTTTTGATGTCAGAAACACGCCCCTCAATTTTCGAAAGGTACCACCCTGTATACAATCTACTCATTTTTTTCTTCGAAAACGGTTTTTTTTCACTCGATTCGATAATATAGCCGTATGAAAAAATGGAATGGGCATTATCACAAACCAACTCATGGTGAAAAGTCATTCGATATCTATAAATGAGAATAAAATTCTCAAATTTGATTCTAGATCAGTGCGACATATAAAAAAACAGTTCTGGAAAATAAGTCAGTTGTGATGAATACTTCGAATTTCGCCTACCCATTTTTCGTTCTGATAAATATGTTCGCAATCATCAGTCTGGTCGTGCACGTTTCAAGTCTGCTCTGCTTTTTGCTCTGCAGAAAGTTAAAAATTTCTCTTTAGCAACTCTCCTCTTTTTTTTGCCGTTGTGCCGTTATGTCACATTATGGATGAGAAAGATGCCTGTTCTCACAATCATGGGTGATCCCATTCAAGATGAATGAAGGTGCTTGTTTCATTAAAATTATTAACAGGGCGTCTGAGAATTGATTGATATAAATCATACAGGAGATTCCTAAGAAGAAAACTGTTAATGGATATATAGTTTGTGGGATTCCAAATACCGAAAAACTCTCTAGCTGATTTTCAAAAATGAATATTCTATGATATAGTGCTCAACGAGCTTTCTTTGTTGATTTTTTCCGAAGTTTTTTCAATTGCAGTCTCCTTATCTACTGGTCCTAAATAGGAGTTGTGAATTTTCTCAGATTTTGATAAACATGAGTAGGCAATTCGGATTTTCCAAGATATGCTTATCGATGGAATCTTTTCAAATTTTGTAATCTAGATGAAAATTGAACGAGGAATCTGACCGTGTACAGGAAATTTTCGGACGACTCACCGTTCCGGAGATTTCGAGCTACAAAGTAGAAATAGTGCATTATTAGCCAAAAAAAGCAGTTAGGAAAGAGATTACGACGTTATTTTTGAGAATTGATTTTTTTCAATCGCAGATTCGTTATCCACGGGTCTGAAATAAGGGCTGTGATTTTTTCAGATTTCCAAAAGAATAATTAGGAAATTCGAATTTTCCAATACATTCGATAGAATCGATATGAAATTCTACAATGTAGATGAAAATTCAACAAGGAATCCAACCGTGTGTCGAAAACTTTCGTACGACATACTCACAAAGAATGTCAGCTTGTTGATTTTTTTTTCTGAAATTCCAAAAATATTCTAAAAGCAAAAAGTACAACTGAACATCCTAAATTGAGTTGAATTCCATAATTAATCACAGATATACGAATACGTCAACTTTCTGAAGAATACTTCACGTCACATCATGAAATGGCAACACTTTGGAAATTGATTGAAATGAAATAATTCAAAACCTCTGGTTGGTGAAGGTACTCTATGTATCATCTAAAGAAAGCATTCGAGATGAATTTTCTGGTTGAAAATCGTGAGAAAAAAAAAATAATCTTTCAAAATTTCGGAACTATCCCACTTTTGTTCCCATATACGAGTATTATATATATTGATAACTTCTGTGGATGTTCCTAATTTGATTTGTGTATTGTATCTCATTTTTAGTGACTCTACCAACCACTAATATCTCGTTTTCCGATTCATATTACCCATTCCCTCGAGATAAAAAATCATCATGATAATTGTTGGCAAAGCCTATTTATTTATGTTCCGCTTCAACAATCTCTATATCCATGCAGACGGTCGCAAACTGGGTTTGTAGCTCATAAACTAGCAGAAATAATAACAGTGATCGTTGCTTCCTATGACGATAATCAAATCCTCAAAGAGAGTGAATCTTGTGCTCGTTCACATAGCAATTTCTTCAGCAACTTGTAAATATATACAGAATCTCAACGTATGGTTGAGTTGCCTTGGCGATTGAAGAATACGATTGCGATATTTTCCAATTGTTCGTTGACTAAAACTTGCTCATAACCTATGCGATAAAATGGATACAAAATGTGTTTGAAGTTTATGCAATCATTTTCATAATGATTGCCTGGAGATGTTTTGGTGTGCCAATATCAGTGTCCAATCATAGGTACTCACTCTATTGACGAAGATGATATTTAATACTTTCGGTGTACCTACGCATTTGCAGACTATATAAAATTGATGATGTTGAAATTTCGAAATGTCGAATCGAGCATTGAATCTTCTCATCTATGATTATAATTACGATAGCATAAGAAGAAATATCTAGATTGAAGATGAGATAATGTTTTTGGTCCAATCATCTCCAAACAGAAAAAAAGTTTTTCGCCTCAGAATCCTTCACCTTCATTTCATTTTATAAATTGAAAACTGAAACATCCCGACTGACAATCGTGAATTCTGAGGGAAGCTGTTGTTTCATTAGTATTCTGCAGTAGTACTACTTTACTTGAAGAACAGGCATCTATATATGTCGGTAAAAGTTCGTAGGCGATACACTTCCTGTGGATACTTTCATTTTTATTTGTAACTGTGTGCATACATTCTTTTTGGATAATATGATTAGCATAAAGAGAGAGCCATACCAATCGAAAATCCTCAACTAAAACCATCGAATCTCATGAGAAATTATGGATTTCGTGTTTAGCAGAATCGATATTTTAGAAAACATATGTAGTGACACAATTGCAAAGTATACACTCCATCAAGCAATCAAATGCCAGAGTTGTATACTAACACAGAAGTAGGTACAGTTCTCTCCATTTCTTACATTTTGTAACAACTTCCCAATGGATTATCTTTTCGCAATATTGATGTTTCTATTTCATAACAACTTGATGAGGTTTGTAGAAGTCAAATTAATGACGTTATTGTTATGGCACCTTTCACTGGACAGTAAAATGGGACGGTAATGCAATTGCATTATCTCGTGCAGTCTTCCTATTTCAAAGACACTCAAATACAAAGTAAATAAATACCCAAAAACCACAATAATATTTAGAAATGCCTAAATATCGAAGTATCTTCCAAGATATTATCCAGGAGCACCAAAAGGTGATTGTTGCCTATTGCAGTTCCTATGATATGTTGACGACATTTTTGCCATTTTCAATACAAAAAATTGCAATTTAGACGTGTTCTAGATTTGTTGAATACTCGTTTTGAATCGATCAAATTCATCGTAGAAGAAGAAAATGGCGGCACATCGCCTTTCTCGGATACTTTTGGGTTATCAGATGTGACAGAAATGACAGAATTGGATATTCATGGAAATAGTAACTTCAATATTGACGAAACTGATCAAGATATTCGGAGAAATATGTGGCAATTATTAATGGAATTTTGCATCATTTCCTCTTGACTGTCCAAAAATTTACTATTGCTAATTCAATTCGAAACTTTCGTTGTATTTCTGCAGATTCTCTGAGTTACTGTTTTCAGTCTATATCGTCAGTATTCATTCGAAATTTCATTACACAGCTGTATCATTAGTTTCCTCAAATTGTCCAAGGCATTTCATCACAAAGTGTGAAGAAGAACTTTTGGCTATTTCGAAAATCTAGCTATGTTTTTATCTCCCTGAAATTGGTTCATTCTCTGATCCTTTCCAACTCTAACTAGTTGATGACATCAGGGATAGTTGATGTAGCCAACAAAATGTGATGTGAGGATCATCACTATACAAATTCACTGCGGCAGACTTTTCATCGTCCAACCATTCCATTTTTTTTCTTTGCAAAACATGTGTAACTGATGGGTATATATCATTTATCTTTAACAATGTTCCAGGAAAAAACAATCTGATAGACAAAAAGAAAACATCAATAAAAATTTTCATTTATTTCGTTACATAGAGTTAACGTACCAATCAATTGTAACAAAGATAAAAACAAATTTCATAAATATCAATTCATGATCTTACAGCTAGACGGAACTTATAAATAAATATCGAGAGTCTACATAGTAAGGAACAATGTTTCGACAATTGAATCATACATCCTAGTCAGCATTAATTCCAACTTATTTTCTAAATTTGATAAATCTATATTGATCTATGGAGACGGCCATCCATTCAGCCATTCTCTCTTACTGGCAATAAATAAAATTATTGGCTACTATAATTCGCAATTGAATCTATTCCTACAGTCATGATACACGAGGTCGAAATGTAATGAACTCTGAAGCGACATAAAACAGCAACTTCATTATCTATATTAACACAGAAATATTTAGTCACCTCCAAAATGACAGACACAAAGAAATCTACTGACCGCATACAGTCACTCATTCCATAATGTCCTTATTTTCGCCTATATACCGAGCGAGCAATCCTATAACACTAGGATCAGAAAATCCATCCTTCAGGCTGAATTTAGCGAGAGCATCTCCATATTCCTGTTTAGGATCCGAGCTCATCACGGGCAAAGTTCTGGATTCTTTAGGTCCTTCTATATCTTCCAAGAGACCTCTGAAGATGGCATCGTCTTCTGTTTCTTCTACTTCTTCGGATCCACCTTCGTCCGAGTTCTCTCTCTTCATAATCCTCATTGGCGTTTCTGGATCGACTATCGCCCAAGGTGGGAGAGTGGCTGGAATAGTACTTTTCTGGATGTTATGTTCATGCAAGGTCTTGGTGTCTATGATCTCTACGTCAGTGACTTTGGGACTTGTATGATTCTTCACCTGCTCGTTCACACTATCAATTCTCATGACCTCGTGTGGCGTAGTTCTCTCTATGTTCTCCTCTGGAAGATCTTTCGTAACCACCATGTCGTTCGCTTCAGTTTTATCTTTGTCACCTTCCACGCTAGCATTTTCGTTTGTCAACAGTGAGGCATGATTGGTTTTGGGAGTTGTAGATTCGCCACTTTCTTCACTAGTGTCTTCCAAACTTTCTACTGATTTCGTATCGTCTGTTGGCAAAGTCTGCAATTCTTGAGCCTCAGTAGTAATATCGACAGTGTTGGTAGTGGTTTCCAGTGATTCAGTGCTGAATCCATCAGTAGTTTCTTCTATATCTGTAGGAGCAGGCTGTTCCAACAGTTCATCGGGCAATAACGCACTCAGATTCACCAAGGTCTCTGTACTGATCTTCAACCATTCACTGTGGGTTGTATTCACTGGTACAGTCTTGTTGCTTCGTATATCCAACACCACTGGAAGAATTTTTGCTATGGCACCGTTTTGTTTCTCTTCTAGTTCGAATCGTTGTGATGTGTCGTCCATATTAGGGCTCAAAATTTCAGGTAATGGAGGATAAGCTGGGTTGATCTCTGTGACAACTTCATGATCTCTAAGAACCTCTACTTGTTCAGGTTTCGTTTCCGCAGTAGTAACGTTTTCGGTTTCCTCTTTGGCAGTCGAAGATTGCCATTCAGTAGAGCTACTCACATCTTCGATGGGTTTTTCTGTCGTGCTACTAGAGTCTTTGGTGTTGTCTGCCAGTTCAGTTGTGAATTCTGTTGACGAAGGAAGTTCTGTAGTTGTCACTTGGTTTCTTCTCTTCACCAGCGATAGGATGTGTGTTGTGGCAGCCGTATTGAGTAGAAGCACATTGAGGTCTTTACTATCTGCTAGCTCCAAGGTCGTCTCGGTTTGTGGGTCGGTCTGTGCTGGTTCCGTCTGATTGTCTTCCTTGACCTCGTGAATTTCTGAGCTCTCCTCGAAACCTCTTTGCAGCCCTTCGGCCCCGATGATGGTAATGACAGTGCTGTTGTGTTTTTCCGGCGCCAGTTCTCCTTTCTTCAGGAATAACAGCTTGTCGCCTATTCGAAGGATTGGTGGCGGTTGCTGGAAGATTTCAGATAGCTCGCTGGATTCTGCATCAGCATCCGTGACGACCAAGTCGTTGGAGTTGTTGATGAAGTCTTCCTCGATTATCAGGGTGCCTTGAAGCTCGGTGCTGATTCTCGGAGAAGCCGTGACTGGTATCTCTTTGATCTCGGGTATTATCTCTTGGATCGTTATCTTCGGGACTTGGTCTCTCTGCAGATCTTCCACTTCCAGAGCCTTGTAGTTGGAGGTGGTGGTGTCGTAGTAGGAGGTGTCGGGTATCTTGTTTTCTCGGATGTCGTCCAAGGTTCTGTCCAGGACGATTTCTGTGGCGTTCGGAGGGATGCCTGTGATCGGCCAGAGTTCGTAGGGGTTTCGGCTGGACGAGGCGGTGTCGGTGGTGTACGACGATCTGTCTCGAACGGGATCTGGGAATAATATAATAATAATGCTAATGCTAATTTATGCACGAATAAGATGATTAGCAAGATTTTCACAATGTGATACGAACGTCAGGGTGAATTATATTTTTTTTTTTCAGTACATATAAGTTCAGGTTATTATTTGTCCATACATTCCTACAGAGTCAGTGACTGTTCGTAGGATCAGAAAGATATTCACAATCGCCCCATGCTGCTTAAGTATTTCAGTACGATTATCATTGTTGTCTCCAGTGTGAAGGAATAATAGTTGATATCGACAAATTTATTTCTGTTTCACATTTTCCGAAAACCATATGAACTTGCTACTCAAATCAGAATCATCAGACACCTCGAATACTGGTAAAGATATAAATCTTCAACAAGTGATATAGCCTGATGATCGAAAGGGCACGACTTACGATCATCGAAGACGATTTTTTTACGGATTTCTTATGGACATCCAGTGGGATGATATCAAGAGGATATTCATTGGTTAATATTTGGACGTCCAGTGAATATTCAGAATATCCTGAATCGATATTTGGACATCCATAGATTTCGGATATTGTGGACATCTATGGCTTGTATGGAAAAGGACATTTGAGTGAAATTCAATCGATTGGAACATAATGGAACTTACTCTATGGATTGAGGATTATAGGATATGAGGATCACTCTATGATTTGCATTATTCTAGAAGAGGTTCAATCATGTTTTGAAGTAATACAAGATGTACACTCTTTCAAGTGGGTGGGAATAAAATGTTGGAAACCGAGGTGCAAGGTAAAATAAACTTTGTTTTTGATCAATTTGGTGTTTTGTAACTATGAACTCTGGTCCATATATTGTAACGGTAATCAATTAATGATTGTTCAGTATTCAACGTATGAATTGAAACAGATTTTATATCTTAACCTTTCGATTCTTTATAGAGGAGGTCTAGAGTGTGAATATGTTTTTTTTGTAGTATTCGATTTGAAGATTTTTTTGAATTGAATTGTAAGTTGTTAGTACCTATTGGAGGACAATGATCATATCTGGGACAACACGTTCCAGGCACGCTCTTGCCTTCGCAGTCTTTCCTGATGTAGCATGATACTTCGGCACATTGGACTTCCCCTCCTCTGCAGTAGCAGACTTTGCATTCACCGCCAGGTGGCGTTTCCAGCTTCTCTCCGTTCGCATAGTATTTTCCGTGATGTTCGCATTCTGCGAAGAAAAAAATTATATTGAATCATAGCTTCTATAGTATCATTGTAATCGGTGAGAATAATGTATTTTTTGTCGATGTGAATCTTATAATCAACGCATATAAAGGAATGTTATTATCGACGATAATATTATCAATAACATAATGATTAATTTTACCAGTACGATTTGAATAGAAACTAAGAAAAATTCGCAAGTAAGTACCTGTTGATTATAATGTTTATGTCATTCCGGAGGTATTTTGATTTGAGAACAATCGAATTAGGTATTGTGAACAGTGATATCGGCAATAAACCGGATTTTTATGGGAAACCGGAAAAATATAAAAAATCCTCGAATTCGAAATTGAATTATGTTAATTTGCATTAATTCCTGATATCACCATTGAAGACGATGAGTGTATATTTTGATTCAAACTCTGAATCACAACAACAACATAAAAAAAGTTGTCCTTTACGTGAACATCCTGGTGATTATCACAATGACTTGTTTTATGTCATAAGGCCTTGCTTGAAATACACTATTACAAAAAAATGTAAT
The DNA here is from genome assembly GCA_963576655.1 of Gastrophysa polygoni. NCBI lineage: Eukaryota > Metazoa > Arthropoda > Insecta > Coleoptera > Chrysomelidae > Gastrophysa > Gastrophysa polygoni. The sequence continues at coordinate 2,078,942 of OY755084.1, forward strand.
CGTTACATGTTTCTTCAGAGCGCCACTGTATTCAACCAATTGATTGATGAATAGTCCAGTAATTCATATGAATCTTTTGGAAAGGGATATTTTGTTTCGCTGTTGAGTGGCGTACTGCGAATAAACGTTTTGCCACTTACTTGAGAAATCACCAATATTCAAGGTAACTTGTTTTTAACCTAGGTAAATAATGATGACAAAATACCTAAGTCCATAACAAAACTGTCAATATGTAGCAACAAACAAATTCATCATCCATCCAATTCAAATGTAGATAAAACTGAAAAATTCGCCGCAATAAAATAGATTAGGTATCGAAGCTATAAATGATGGCTGCTTGATACAACTTTTGTGCATTTTTAGACAAATCACATTGTATTGAACAGCTAACGATGAAAAATATTCATAGCTGCGTGATGTTTTCGAAAACGCTCGCTAGATCGAGTGATCTGCAGTTTACTCTCAAAAAAATGTTGACATTGTCAAGTTTTCTGGTATAATGATAGATAGGAACCCAGGTGGATATAGGATGATGAAACATTTCTCCAATTGTTTATTTCCAAAACATGTGGACCTGTCAAACAACCGTACCGCTTGAGCCATCTAGTGGCGATCTTGAGAACCCTTAGTAAACTTTGAAAATTCGACATAATCAAGTAGGAAGGAGGTCTACAACTTTTTCTAGTAGCTGAGGATAGAGACTTGGAACACCAGTCTATTTACATCATGATCAACAAGAGTCATCGGACGATTCTCTATTATGATAATCGTTACTCACCACAATGGTAGTCAGGGCAGCACTTATTGGACCTGTGTATCGCTTTGCATCCTGGCCTTTTAGCACACTGTATAGTCTCGCATTGGACTCCTGGTGGTTGACATTTGCATTTCAAGCATGGTTGTTCGGCAGGAACTGGTTCGTCCGTACCGTATACAACGTCTCCGACGATGCAAACTAGAAAAGAAATAGTTACAGTTTGCTCGAGATGAACTATCTCAAAATTCAATCGTATTTTTGGCATGTGTACTGAAAATTTTGGGAACTATCGAACGTTTGAATCTCATTTCATATCTCAGGAGAAAGTGAGATATAGTCAATTCTACACTGAACCAAATAGTTTTGGTTCAATGACATATTCAAAAATGTTGTCATCAACAACCCTGATCTCTCAGCCCAAGTTGACGAATCCTGTTTGCTTTTCATCAACAACATGTATTTTCCTATGCCCTTTCAGGATGTAAGATCCATTTTTGCTTTCTACTTTAACGCACCCTAATGAGTCACTTACTCGGTGAATACAAATTAGGAGCTGGAAGTTGGACTGGGGTTGATGAATGCTTTGCAGAGGAAACTTTTGAATATGCATGAATCTTCGTGAAGTTCAAAGGGAGCTAAGAATTAGTTAGGTAATCAAGAAAATGTATAATGACTATTGCACTTATCTCAAAATTCTGACACAACGTGGGACCAATAACAAACCGAAGACAACTTATAATTCCGTGAAAATAGTAGATGTCTTTCAATCTAGATTTTCAAGACAAATAATGATTGTACTTCTAGATGAGGTCAATATATGTCGCTTCGTTCAAAACTGTTTTGAATTCTCATGGTTTGAATGAATGATCAGATTCGTGGATTATTCAAGTAAAATTACAAGTTTCGCTCATAGAACATCAGAGAGATAATGGTGTAATTTTGACAAAAAAAATCACAAAAGCCTTATATTCAAGCATGAATATAATTATAAATTATTAGTTTCTTCACTTGGCGGTAGAAGTTATTGGAGACAGTCATCGATAGATGGTAAACTTTGAAAGTTTTTTTTTATTTTTTTTTGCTGATGTTGAATTTTCGAAGGTAATTGTTTGGCTATTTTCATTTTTATGTACAAAAGTCCTTTTCGATTCATTGCATAATTGAAGGTATTATATATACAAAAAGCTATATACAAGGTATACAAGAAATTATCTTTGTTATGAGTGTTATAATTGAGAATGTCAGAAAATTTTGTGAAAGCTTGTTTTCTTTTGAATGCTGCTATGACAACTTTGAATTTGTGCGTGTTAACAAGGGTTAATATTTTCAGATTGAGAAAATGTTCTTCACATGACTATGACCTTTTTAGTTATCAGGGAGTATCAATAGCTTTTTTGGAGATAACCCAATTTAGAGGAAACTCACTTGGTTTTTTATTGTTCTTGTTGAATTGTCCTGAATTACTCAGTCTTCAAAATTTCAGATGGAATTTTTGAGAGAGAAGTGTGGTTCAGTGTTTGCATTTCCACGTACACTGGAGTGATAATTCCTCCGGTAGGAAAGCATGATCTACATCCACAAAATCTGAAGCTTTCGATAAGTCACAGAATGTGATAAGTGGTATTGATTTTTATTTGATGAATATACTTTGGTCGAAATTATGCATTCTGAATGAAAATCTATCGTGGGACTCGAGACCGTGTACCGGAAAATGTTTTACGACCTATCGTTCCAGAGATGAAGCGCATCAAAGCGAAATTAATGCGCTTTTTGGCAAAAAAACGCAACTCGCACGGAGCGAGATTACTTCATTTCCGTGACGAATTAAATTTTTTCGAACGCAGAATGGTTCTCTACTGGTCCGAATGAGTAATTGTGATTTTTTTCAGATTTTAAAAAAAAAATTATTAGGAATTTCTAATTTTCCAAGATATGATAATCCGATGAATATGTACCCTGGATTTTCTGACAAGAACGATATGTCGCATTTTTTGATATTATGCATTCTAGATGAAAATCGAACGAGAAACCGTTCCGAGGATATGACGCGTCAAACTGAAAATAGATCGCTTTTGGCAAAAAACGCACTTTAGGAGCGAGATTACTACGTTACAGTAACGAATTTAATTTTTCAGTTCGCAGATTCGTTTTCTATGGGTCCGAATTAGTGGTTGTGAATTTTTTAAGATTTTTAAAAAAATAATTAGGATTTTCGAAATTTCCAAGATACTCCATTTGGAATAATATTCATATTAAAATAACTGAGTACTATAGACTGTATACTATATCGAGAATTCTATGTGAAATTTTCAATGCTCTTGACTGGATTATCAATTAAATTCACCCCTGGAAAAACCCTTTCACCAGCCACGTTAGCATACCCTCCCATCATTTTCCAGCTCGTGTTTTTCGAACGTGGCGAATATTCTGGCGATATTTTAGGCTCACCTTGTGCTTGATTTCCCTCGTTTTCCGGCTCGACTTCCGGGTAGATTTCCCTCGCCATCCGACTGAGTCTCTTTGTCGGTCCTGCGAAAAAACTTGACGGGTGAAAATACGATAAAGGGGTGGTGGATAAAGGGGGCGAGTCGATTTGCGATCATTCGGATCGTCCACGGATGAATGAAAGATTGGAATGAAGGGTACTAATCGGATAGAAGCCCTTTGAAATACTTCAAGTGCCAATTATTCGACAGATCATTTGAAAATTAGGAATATTTCAACTAATCGGCTTCAAGTTCGAGTTGTCCTGGAGAGCTTTGACGATGTGAGGCGGCCAGGTGGTCGAGATGGTCGAAAGACATCATAGTATATCATAAAGTTCTACATAGAACTATCCCAAATGCCACAGTGGTTCGGATTCCACTTGTATAAACTGTAGATCCCGTCTCCTACACTCGCACAAGCCCTTCGGGGCTTCTGGGAGTTGCGAAGGCAACTAAGGAGATGGGTAACAATAACAATATACTCTGATGGGTTCCAAAGTACAGAATCGACTTTTTCAGTTAGTATCTCAATGGAATCAATTCAATATTCCATCAACTATCATTGAGGTTCTATTCCATTCGAATTGGAAAAATAATCGATCAAAGGTATGAAGGCCATCAAATGTATGCATTCGTCTCCAGAGGGCAACAAGAGACATGACAGTAGACATATGGGTATGTTTAACAAGAAAAATATTTCAACAATTGATAGTACTCACTCAAACCAGCTTTCGTTTCTATCTAAGTACTTATTGAAATACGCGATTTTCATAGTAGCAGGAAACTAACAGATCTAGTGACGTCAATAGCGAGATGAAAAATTAATGCTTAAATTCCTCATTTATCACGACATACGATTCGACTACATTGGTATGTCATACTCATAGTTTCTGACAGAGATAACGATTACTCTTGTATGAACACGGCTGGCTAGAAGCGTCACGAAGCGTTGACGAGAGTCTAGCATCTAGCGGTAACATATGAAAAGGGACGACAACAGCAGGATAATAACGTCACATTTCGAATATGTTTTTGGATAAGGGTGTAATTTGAATTCAAAAATGAAGTATGAACGGATGATGCCGTTACATGATGTTTTTGCATGAGAACATCATAACAAAGGTGGTTTCAGTTGGAAATTGGATGATTTGCTATCCCAACTATGTCTTTTATACGAATTTCCTCGCAGATGTATCACTCTATGTAGTGGTAGAGGGAGTCTCGTCTGGTACAATAACTATCAATGCTGGTGTTCCACAAGGATCTGTCTTGGTACCACCTTTGTTTTTTTTTTTTTTTTTTTATCTGTGGACAACACGAAAGGAAAACCTATGATGTTCGAGGAACATCGTGTTAGCCAGCGGTGGAATTTTGGGAAAGAAGGAAGGTGTTGGAATTTTTCTTGAATGTTTGGAGGTTGTAAGCATCAGGAAAGACTTCACTAGGCAAAGAATTCCACAACTTTGCCGTTCTATTGATGAATGATGCTTGGTATAGCGATGTTCGACAGGTCTCGAGCCTGACAGTGTAGGGGTGACCAGCTTGAGCTCGTCTGGTTTGTCTACTAGGAATCGCGCGTGGTGGCATAATAGATGATATTTCCGTTGAGCACCGACCGTGAAAGTACCTATAAAAAAGGCAGAGATCGCCGACCTTTCTACGATGATCTAGAGAGGTCAATGATTTGGTGAGTGTTGTGTCATCGACTAGGCGAATAGCTCTCTTCTGAATTGAATCTAAGAGCTTAAGCGTATGTTTGGGGGCTGAGCTCCAAACATGTGAGCAGTACTCCAGGACAGGTCGAATTTGTGCTTTGTAGATCATAAGCAGTTGCTGGGATGTGAAGTATCTCTTCGCACGGAAAAGAAAACCGAGTTTTTGTGAAGCAGTCTTCGCAATGGACCTCACATGATCGTCCCATGAGAGAGCACTGTTGGTGGTGACACCCAGCAAGGATATTGACGACCTCATAGGAACAGTGGTACCCGACATCATCAAATTGGGCATTGTGTGATCAGCCTTCTTGGTGAACATACAAGCTTGAGTTTTAGTTGCATTGAACTGTACTAGATTCTCAGATCCCCATTTCAGAATTCTTGTCAGATCCTCATTTAAAGCATCAACCTGTCTTGCTCCACATCAACGATCTGTTGCCCAATCCAAAAGCTTTTCGGATCATAGTACATCTCAAACAGCCTCCCCCTCCCATCTAATGTGGCCAGAGGTGAAAGACGGAGACAGATCGATACTATAAGTAAAGATCTGGTATAAATTTGGAAACCAAGTAAAGTTCAGTGCAACAAATGCTCAAGCTTGGATCTTTACTAGGCAGGCAGATGACATAATGCCGGACACAATGAAATCGTCAATATCCATGCTTGGTATCACCGCCAACCATTGTTCCTCATGGAAAGAACATGTGAGGTCCATCGCGAGAAGTGCTTCACATAAAAACTTGCTTTCTGATTCGTTCAATGAGGTTCTTTCCACCACCTCATGATTTTTCGAAGCGCAAATTCCCACGAATTCATCTTGCTCTCTAGAATATCGTAGAAAAGTGGGCAATATCTCCCTTTTCCAAAGATATTTCTGTGGTCGGTGCTTTGTGAGCAATATTCTGCAGTTATTTGTATCTTCGCCTCAGAATCTCGGAATTGACCACATCGAAATCCACGTAATAAATTCTGTTGTAATTGTTTCGATGATTTGAATAAAGGTAATTACGTTTCATAATCTCAGCGTTGATATATTTGAATGAAAGTTTTACTAGAAAAAATACCATTGTACTTGCTCATGTTTCACATGTTTCATTGAAATGCTCGTTAGAGAATATAAAATCTTCATGGTGCATGATAAAAGTTGGGAAATCGTTAGCGCAGTATTACTCAATGTAGTTGGCAAGAAGATTTACAAAATCCTATAATAAAATCTTTATGAAAATTTATACCGATAGATATTGCTGCCTTTTTTTCGTGTGGTTTTAGAACCAATCAGACCGTCCAATTCAATCAAGTGATAGAGTAACTCCACCAATGGCATTCTTCAATTTCTGTATCAATAATTATATGTGGCATGGCAGCATCAATAGATTGTGTCAGTCATTCGAAATTCGAAAAATGATCTTACTTCAGATCAATAATTCAGGTTATACGTTATCAGTACTGAATATCTATAAAAGTATACGAGGTATGAGTAAAGTAAAAATAAGGTATAAGTTCAATTCATGTCGTATTCAATCCAATGGAAGGTACACACCTATCGAATTTTCAACTGTAACAATCCTTTTGATGATTGCCAATAATTTTATAAAACACAAACATACGTTCAACTTGTAATTGTCGTCGAAATGTCCTTCTCTTCTTTCAATGAGAACCATTTTTTTCTTCGTTCGATATTTGTTGAAACAGATTAGAAAATTTTCGTTGAATCATATTCCTGAAGATAATTCGAAACATTGTGTCAGCTATTCGATACCGCACATCTAAAGATTTGGCAAATTCTTGTCTATATATATATATATAGCCAGCCGTGTTCCTACGAGAGTATTGTTATCTCTGTCAAAAACTATGAGTATGACAAACAAATATAGTCGATACGTATGTGGTTTTAAATGAAGAATTTTCTTATTATTATTGATTGGTTTGAGAATGGCGGTCGAATATACTATCAAATCATGAAATTTTTGCTGAACATGCCCATTTCGGGATAATATTGTTTTAGAGCGCATCATTCTGCAGGGCAATGATCGTTTTTCCATTATTTCGAGCGTTTTGTGATTACTTCCATTGATGGTACAATCATATTGTCCTTTTGCAATACAGTTAGAACCGTATTGCAACAGACCGTATTATACGCAATTGTCAGATGGAAGTACGGTTTGCTAGCCAAGCGTTACCTATATAATCCCTTTTTCATTCGATAAATTATTGAAGATCCATAGTCGATAAATGTAAAACGTGACAGGGTTGAGATCGACAAAAACTAATGATGAAAAAACTGGAGAAAGAAAAAACACATCATCATTAATTTATCACAATGTCCTTCTCGATTTTTCTTGAACCGTTGTTTCTACAATTAGTCCTCAAGCATTGAAACATTTCACTGCCATTTAATCATTTTTTCCTTCTATGCAAACTGACTGTTTTGGAACCGCAACCCTGGTCATATAAATACGGATATTCACCCGGTATAGAATATCCTGCGTCTCGAACTTCTGAAGTGTGTAATAATATCTCTTAGAGTTTCAGTTTCAGCCTGAAAACGGGAAGGAAGGAAATTCAACTGAAACTTTCAAGTCTCGCGTATAATATACGATCCCTCTGAATTTCTATTGCCTCTTCTGAAGTTACACGTCTCCTTGATCCGTAAAGATGTTTGAGGTTAGAAAGCTCGTATTCCACAATCACAAACTGAACCAGTTTTAATGATAAAAGCACTCTCCTAATCCACTACATCAACTGAATATTGCTCATCGTCAAATTTTGGTTCCACTTCTCTCAAATTAGGAAAGAACTTGGATGAATTCTCTGATTCTGAACACATGTATGATTGATATAAACCTTAATCTCTTCGAAACAACAATGCAATGAGAAATCCTATGAACAATAATTGTATCAATTGTATCAGATTCGACAGTATTGAATTGTTCATATCTTCATTTTTTTAATACCCTGATTTTCTTCAGCTGTGTTCATGCTATACAAACTGATTACAAGTCTTCATAATTTTGTATCATTCTATATTTTCTTCAATCTAGTTCCATGTCAGCGCCTTCATCCTTCACTTGGAATCTGAACGTTCCCTGTCAGTTGTCAATTCTATCACATTATTACGTCATTTCTTTTATGTATTTTCTATCATTTCAAGATGGTATACCATATCTTGTTTTTCTTAGATTTATCTTCTGTAACCATTCTGTCTTTGCCCAAGAAACCGGTGTGTCAAAAGGTCGCCTTATAATTCTTTCATGATGATTTATTATAATATCTCGATCAAAAACTGAGATATATTCGAAGAAACTAGCATCATTCGGAGTGAACTCTGGAGTCGAGTGTTTCGGATGGAAACACACACATATTTTATTATTTTTTTTTGCGATTCCATAAAGTATATTATTAAGAACTTGTTCCAGTTCGTACTTCTTCGAAATTCTGTTGCAATTCGATGACCATTCGTTATTACATAAATTTTGTAGAATTCTTCGCTTTCTCTTCATATCGATGCCCATATCATGGTTTGCATATGAGCGTACATAATCGATTAAAGTTGCATAATAGCGCCCATTTTCACGTCTGGTGTTGAGATATAATCGTTGAGGATAATTACTATTGTATGTTAATGAGATTCTCGCTATTAGATTCTGTCTGCAATCCTATGCGTTAGTCATGTTTTATCTTATGATTCATCCAGATGGAGACGTGGAAAGATGCATCGTCTTTGGAAAAAATCAAATTTATTAGCACGTTCATACAATGACAATATCTTGATCAAAATGGGCATAATAACCAAAAAATCATTCAATCAAAACATTGTGTATGTACGAGACATCAATGCTGTCGTATGAGCACTAGTGGCAAGTCATTGGAATAAAAATCAGAAGGAGACATAACCTTAAAAATCCTGGTGTCGAAATCATGAACACAATTTTTTTATGCATATCCATTCAAGAGGTCACACAGATAGACAGTCACGTAGACATCTCCTGTTGATTTCTGGTGACGGAAGCCATATTGCCGGTCGTTCACGATTCTTGAGCTCTCTAGAGCTCGATGTTGATTGCATTTTCCATCACCCAAGAGATCACAGATAGTAGTGTAATCGGTATATAGTTGTTAGAGAGGTTTTTCTTGATCCTGTTTCTTGATCGTCCATTCAGGAGAAATACATCAAGTTTGTACGGAAGGGTGAACGATCTCCAACGAAATAATGGTGTTAGTTCTAGAGCACATTTCTAAGCGTTATTTCGTCTGGCCCCTTCTTAGCATCGAGGCCAAGCAGAATGTGTTCAACTGTGCGTTGGCGGAAGACAATTTCTGGCATACGGTTATTGTTATTGTTATTGTTACAGGTCTCCTTAGTTGCCGAAGCAACCCTCAGAAGCCCCGCAGGGCTTGTGCGAGTGAAGGAGATGGGGATCTACAGTTTATACAAGTGGAATCCAAACCACTGTGGCATTTTGGGCTAGTTCCATGTAGAACTTTATGATACACATCGTACAGCGCATGAATAATGAAAATCCAACGGCCAGCCAGGAATCGAACACACGACCTCATGATTACTATGATGTCTTTCGACCATCTGGACCACACCTGGCCGGTAACCGATAGTAGCGATATTGGGAAGGTCTCGGCGTCGAAGATCCGAAGTAGAATTGTCTGCAAACATTTTAGCGAAGTGGCTTCTTCTTGTGGTGTTGTAGCCAATGTACTATCATACTCCAGGACAGGTCGAACTGGCGCTTTGTGGATCATGAGAAGATGTTGGGGTGTGAAGTTTCTGTTTACTAGGAACGGAAAGCCAGGATTTTGAGAAGCAGGTCTCGCAATAGACCTCGCAATTTGGGGCATTGTGTGATCTGGTTTCCGGGTGGATATACTAGCTCGAGTTTTTTTGCATTGAAATCTACTAGATTTAAAGATCCCCATTTCAAATTCTGGCCTGGCCTCATATGAACAAGTAGTTCAAGAAATGGAGAAAACCTTGACAAGGAGGAATAGGAGGAATCGAAGAGGAAGGAGATTTCAGTCGGGCGTGCACTTAAGATCATTTTTTCATCAGAAAAGTACATGACAAATTGAATTCAAGTTTTATTGCTAATAAAACTTTCATGTCATCAAGATCACTCTATCAATCGATAAAATGATCTCTTGTGTATACTCTTCCGAAAAACTGGCAGCGATGTCAATGAAATCCCTCTGAAGTTCGATCATTTTCTATTTTCTTTCGAGGGATTCATCTGGGATTCCGACTATTGTTATCCCAGGCGTGCTCGGAATGCTGAAGTGCTTTCAACCATCGGTCTCCAGAGAGATCCTCATTTATTACATTCAATCATATTATACGAGCTCTCCTGAAAACAAAGGCAGACTTCCCATCGGACAGAGGCAATAAAAGAAAATCGTCGAACAAAGGAGGAGCTTGTTTTTCTATTCGAGACACGTGTAGTCAGATGAAAAAACCAGCGGTGTATTTGGCGATGGAAAATAGTCGGGAACATTTGGGTGCCGAGTGAAATCTCACCTGATTCTGCAGTCTTACAAAATACGGCCAAGAAGGCCCATAGTATCACATAGGAGGAGTATTTCCTTTTGTCCATTTTGGCAATCTGAAAAAAAAAAGACGAGATCAGTAGTTCAAAGATATGGGATCCTAAAATTTGTTTGGTGCTAGACCTGGTGATACACAATACAAGTTGATGGTTGAATGAGATGTAACTTCTACGTGACAGGGTTGAGATTGATAAAAACTAATGATGAAAAAACTGGAGGGAGAAAAAACACATCATCATTAATTTATCACAATGTCCTTCTCGATTTCTCCTGAACCGTTGTTTCTACAATTAGTCCTCGAACTTTAAAACATTTCACTGCCATTCAATCATTAGTTCAAAGATATAGGATCCTAAAATTTGTTTGGTGCTTGACCTGGTGATACACAATACAAGCTGATGGTTGAATGAGATGTTACTACTACTAGCAATATTACAATTTCCAGGGAAATCCCAATTGGTAAGAAAATATATTCATTCCCAATTTTTCATAATTCACTCAAATCTTTTTCAAGCATACATCGAATACTAGATTTCGAACTGATGATAATCTCCAACTGAATAAAAAGTATTCTGGAATAAGATTAACTTGACAGCTGACATATATTTTATTCAGGCCAGTGGCTATTTTTTTTTTATTATCTGTGGACAACACGAAAGGGAAACCTATGATGTTCGAGGAACATCGTGTTAGCCAGCGGTGGAATTTTGGGAAAGAAGGAAGGTGTTGGAATTTTTCTTGAATGTTTGGAGGTTGTAAGCATCAGGAAAGACTTCACTAGGAAAAGAATTCCACAACTTTGCCGTTCTATTGATGAATGTTGCTTGGTATAGCGATGTTCGACAGGTCTCGAGCCTGACAGTGTAGGGGTGACCAGCTTGAGCTCGTCTGGTTTGTCTACTAGGAATCGCGCGTGGTGGCATAATAGATGATATCTCCGTTGAGCACCGACCATGGAAGTACCTATAAAAAAGGCAAAGATCGTCGACCTTTATACGATGTTCTAGAGAGGTCAATGATTTGGTGAGTGTTGTGTCATCGACTAGGCGAATAGCTCTCTACTGAATTGAATCTAAGAGCTTCAGCGTATGTTTGGGGGCTGAGCTCCAAAGATGTGAACAGTACTCCAGGACAGGTCGAATTTGTACTTTGTAGATCATAAGCAGCTGCTGGGATGTGAAGTATCTCTTCGTACGGAAAAGAAAACCGAGTTTTTGTGAATCAGTCTCAGCAATGGACCTCACATGATCGTCCCATGAGAGAGCACTGTTGGTGGTGACACCCAGCATGGATATTGACGACCTCATAGGAACAGTGGTACCCGACATCATCAAATTGGGCATTGTGTGATCAGCCTTCTTGGTGAACATACAAGCTTGAGTTTTAGTTGCATTGAACTGTACTAGATTCTCAGATCCCCATTTCAGAATTCTTGTCAGATCCTCATTTAAAGCATCGACCTGTCTTCGCCTTGCACCTCTGGTCTCGTTGGATGATATAGGGGCTCTAGAGGAAAAGGCGGAATGAAGTGTACTATCATCCGCGAAGCTATGAACTGGGCTGGAGGTCACATGTAATGTATTTCTTTCGATCGTCAATTTGTTGCATAATGTTACAGTTCGTAATGTTGTAGTAAGCTTAAATGCAAGATGAATCTGTAAATTATACTTTCATTCCAAGATGAATCTCACAATTATCTTGATCGACAAAAACATCAACAAAGAAATCGTTATTATTGGTGTGTTCAGTGCCTGCTGTAATTTCCACCGAAAATACGTTCCTTGATTTCTAGTTTTCCATCGAGGTATTCGCCTGTAATAAATAAATAAGCTCGGCTTGACAAGTCTTTCCGAGTTATCCAACCACACACACGTGACAGCTTATAAATCTAGTAGGGCAAGTTTGGTATTATGCTGGCCTTTGCCATATGTTTCCGGAAAAACGATATTTATCTCCCTCCGTGCTGACAAGTTTCAACTGTTCCTCTGATGTACGACGGATTTGACTAATTCGTGCACAATGTGTTTTTCATATATCGTCTAATTTGACGATGTAATTTAGAACTCTATCTAATGTATACTATATCGTGTTTATATTTCTATATTCATTGTTTATAGGTACTTTGTCTATGGAATTCCGGGATATATATATATATATAGATTGAATTGAGATACTGAGTGTATAATCAACAGTTGGGTGAGTTATTTTTATCACTCAAGACTGGAGCACCCTACGAAATCCTTCGCAAACATATTCATTAATTTGAATGGGATATCAACCACACATTCAACAATTCAACAAAAGAATCTACTTTTAGAAATATTGAAAACTTTACCGAGTCTGCCTCCTTCAAAAATTTGCCAACCTCTATCATATAACAACCTTGTTAACATTTCCTAAGTAAATGTGTAGATAAAGTCTAGTATGTAACACGATTATTAACTTCTCTAGTTTTAAACCCTCCTCGTGTTTTAAACACTCGCTTCGCTAACGGATAAATTGTCTCTAAGAGAAGGCTTTTCGAACCCACCACTGTTTTCTGTACACTACTAAAGACTGGTTTCTTTCGACTATATAAGGTACGATTAACATTCCCGTGTCCGTGCGTGGTACACATCTGAGTAACTTGACGAAAAAAGAAGAAGAACGGAATGATTATGTAAATTTCAGTTCCAAAAATAAACAGAAGCCGCCTCAGGAATTCAATAGGCCGAAGAGCATAATGTTTCTGCAACTGTGATTTTTTTATTGAGGTTCAGAAACTCAAATTGTTTCTACGCACTGAATTTTCTCAACCAGTTTATTCCATGAAAGTGTAAATTATTAGAATGATTGTATTTGGGAAATTCACTCTACAAATGACTAACGAGTAGAATCTGAAAGAGAGTGATTTTAATACAGGTGTCTAGCTGCAAACATTCCAAAGATCAACTCTATAATTGAAAAAAAAAGTTTGAATATTTATTCACTTCAGGTATTAATGATAGATCGAAGGTGGGATATTATATATCTTCTACTAGATCGAGATTAGAGAGAGTGGAAATAAGAAGAGATGAAAAATATTGGACTGTTGGCCTTGTCAAAATATTTTGAAGTGTCATGCCATTGTTTCGAGAAATACGACATTTTCAATTATTCCCATTCGAACAAAGTTTTGAAATCCTTCCTTGACTTGGTTGGCTGAACTGGCTGAACAAACTAGGATTATTTACCGATTATTGATTATCAAACAACAAGTAAAACTGAGTCGCTTTGTTTCAACACACTCATAGATCATTAAATTTTCCCAAACAATAGGTTTGAATAAATCATCTTACACTATACAGTGTGTAAAAGCCAAATGGAATAAATTCATTATTTCGGTTACTGTACATATTTATAAAAAATCCCGGAACACGTCAAATTTAAATTATAACTTGACATTCTTTAACGTGAAAATGCAACCCCTACCTTCAACCCCCTTAGAATGACAGGTACAACCCCCAATTTTTTAAATGGGAAGTATAGGCTTGTGATATATCATTTGAAAGGTCTCTTCATTCTCTATTCAAAAATGTTATTGTTTTTAAATTTAATGCAAAAATTAACATAAAAAAATTAATATCATGTTGTTACCGAAATTCGCTAAAATATACTCGGAACTTATTACAATATTACTTACAACTTATTTCCCGTTCAGGTCTTGATAATGAGAAAGTGAACAAAAACCGTAGCAATGTGGTTTTTAGATGGTAACCATTAAAAAACTTTAAAGAATTTCCGTGGCAACGCTATTTTAACAAGCAGTAGTAAATTGTTTTATTTAAGTTGTCATTGTTGTAATTTGAGTATAGAGTTTGTTCATTTCAATTCTGAAAAATGGTTAGATTAACGGAAATGCATAAAATAACAGTTTTACAAATGATTGGTTACGGAGATAACATCCGAACACAACGGGAAGTAACTCGCCTATTTCATGAGAAATTTCCTAATTTACCGCCTATATCCCAAGGAACAATAAGTAAAATAGAAAAGCAGTTTCGCGAGTTTGGTCATGTAAGGCAGATAAAAAAAGCAGCTGCTAATGCACTGAGTGATGAACTCAAATTAGATGTGTTGCTTGAGTTTCAGGAAAACCCACATACATCGAGTAGACAGGCATCCACTACATTCAATGCTAGCCATACATCGATAGCAAACATATTAAAAGAAAATAAATTGCATCCGTATAAGATGATACCTACTCAGGAGCTCATGGAAGACGATTTTGATAGGAGAACTTCTTTTTGTGAGCAAATGATGGACATGTTGGATAACAATATTATCCAATTAGAAGACGTTATGTTTTCTGATGAGTGTACTTTTTTACTTAACGGTCATGCTAATCGGCAAAATTGCCGCTACTGGTCCACGGAAAATCCTCACTGGATGAGAGAAGAACACACTCAATACCCTCAAAAGGTTAATGTTTGGGCAGGGATTGTAGGGAACAATATAATTGGTCCCTTTTTTATTGAGGGCAACTTGAATGGCAACAATTATTTGGCACTACTTCAAAATGATGTCATTCCAACGTTGGCAAATTTATATCCTGATCCAGGTAATCCTCAAGTTCCAGCGAATACGATATGGTTTCAGCAGGATGGAGCACCACCACATTACCAACTTAATGTCCGGCAGTACCTCGATACAATATTTCCCAATCGGTGGATAGGGAGGCGAGGATCGATTGAATGGCCAGCGCGATCACCTGATCTTACATTATTAGATTTCTTTTTATGGGGATATGTGAAGAGCCATGTGTACAAAACTAAACCTTCTGATTTAAATGACTTAAAAGAACGAATAACGCTTGCGATTAGGTCGATCACGCCTGATATGTTAAATAATGTTAGAAGACAGTTTTATTTGAGATTAGGATGTTGCCAAGACGTTCGCGGAGAACATTTTGAACATCTACTTCATTAACATTCATAGTTCTTTTTCGTGTTCTACATTTTATTACGTTTTGCATTACATTTTAGTTTTTGATTGTATTGTAGCGAATTTCGGTAACAACATGATATTAATTTTTTTTATGTTAATTTTTGCATTAAATTTAAAAACAATAACATTTTTGAATAGAGAATGAAGAGACCTTTCAAATGATATATCACAAGCCTATACTTCCCATTTAAAAAATTGGGGGTTGTACCTGTCATTCTAAGGGGGTTGAAGGTAGGGGTTGCATTTTCACGTTAAAGAATGTCAAGTTATAATTTAAATTTGACGTGTTTCGGGATTTTTTATAAATATGTACAGTAACCGAAATAATGAATTTATTCCATTTGGCTTTTACACACTGTATATCAGCTCGATTCGATTGAAAATATCTAAAAATGTCGTATTTCCCAATACAATGGCATGGCACATCAAAATGTACTGAAAACGCCAACAGTCATGTGATTTTTGATCGCTGCGTCTCTTTCTTCTACAGGGTGAGTCAAAAATGTGTACCGAGCTTTCTGAGGGTGATAGAACATTGAAAAATGAGTGTAGTTTGATGATTAAACTCATGGCCCAAAATGCATATTAAGCATAGACTTATTATCTAATAAGTCTATGATATTAAGGGAGATATATCCTTCCAAAGTTGATAAAATTAAAATAATTTCTCCGCATAACTTCTGAACGATGAAAGCCACCCGATTGAAATTTTGTGCATGAATGTATGTTGTCAAAATACATTTTTTCGTCACACTTCCACATTTCTGATATTGTTATAAAGGGTGTTTTCAGAGGGTGAGTCATGATTTTTTGTAGAAAATTTTTTTCCCTGTATTATTTTCGGTGAGAAAACAGGAGCATTCGATGGAGCGAAGAAAATTACATGAAAAAGGTACTATTATTCAAATACAAAAAATTGAGCCGTTCGTGAGATATTTGAGTTTTTGTATCAGCAGATTGATTTTATCCATCGCGAGATTCATCGGTATAACGATATTTCAGCAGCATTTGCATTTCCGAAGCACTCGCCAAGCATTAGAAGCATATCAGTTTGTTCAGAGAACGAATAACCTGCCATATTTCTTAAAATCTCAGTTGATAATCGCAGTGATAAATGACACAGAAAAACCACACGAACAAATCGACTACAACAATGTTGACTCGAATGTTGATGACATGAACGTCAAAATTGAGAACAGAATTATTCATCATGGCCTGCTAAAATATTGTTACCGATGAATCTCGCGATGAATAAAATCAATCTGCTGATATCATGTAACTACAAAAACTCGAAATATCTCACGAACGGCTCAATTTTTTTAATTGAATAAGAGTACCTTTTTCATGTAATTTTCTTCGCTCCATCGAATGCTTCTGTTTTTTCACCGAAAATAATACAGGGAAAAAAGTTTTCTACAAAAAATCATGACTCACCCTCTGAAAACACCCTTTATAACAATATCATAAATGTGGAAGTGTGACGAAAAAATGTATTTTGACAACATACATTCATGCACAAAATTTCAATCGGATGGCTTTCATCGTTCAGAAGTTATGAGGAGAAATTATTTTAATTTTATCAACTTTGGAAGGATATATCTCTCAATATGCATTTTGGGCCATGAGTTTAATCATCAAACTACAATTATTTTTCAATGTTCTATCACCCCCAGAAAGCTCGGTACACATTTTTGACTCATCCTGTATATAGTATATATAGTAGAGAATATGTAATATAATATCTCTGGGTTACTCGATTATACATATATATATATATATATATATATATATATATATATATATATATATACACGAAACGAAAAAAAAAATAATTCAGTGTTTTGTTTTTCACTATATCAACAATGTAGATTGCTTGCTAGTCGATGATATTCGCATCGTGAACGGACTTGATTTAATGGCTCAATTAAATTGTTCGGTAGGTACCTACTGTACAATTTATTGTTGTTTTTCTGTTACACGAATGAGCATTTTTATTGCGCTTTTTTGCTAGGTAGAGCGCTCCAGCGAATGATCGATCAGTCGACAGTCGACGGAATAACGTCGGAGCCTTGCGATTCACTTTTTTTTTCAATTTATGATAAAATTCCCCCAGTAATTGAATAAAAACAGGCGCTCTGGTTCAACGATCCGCGATTCTCTGTTATTATTATTGGGTGAGGCCAGTGGCGGCGCACTCCGATTTCTTCGGTAGGTGAGCATGTTCAATTATCCGCAGATATACAGATCGATTTCTTGTCGTAGACTAGTAGAGTAGCAGAGTTGACATTAATTGAAAACTCTTCTCGCAAGTATAACTCTATTTGATGAACAGATAATGAGAATTCTTGTACACGACCAGAATAATTCACAAGGAACATCATGAAAATATCAGAATCCATACAGAGTCAACCATTTTCCAGATACAGTACCCAACTTCAGTCGTTCTTTCGGCGGCCATATTGAATTTTTGTGCCATTGAAAAGGGCACAAATGATAGTTCGAAATTATGTATCACCGACCATAATGTGAATTTAATCCGATTATCATTACATATCAGTTTTTTGTGTCGTAGCAATTTCTCTTTTACTTGTGATAGAAATCAATAAACTGCTGCAATGAAAATGGTAAAATAGGTGCAAAATTTTTGAATATTTTGTCCGCTCTTTTCGATGGCACTCAAATCTAATATGGCCACCATAAGAAAACGGATTCTGGGTACTGTATCTTGAAAATAGTTCACCCTATATGAAATATAATATTTTCATAATATTCGTTCTGTATTATTTAGGTTGTGTACTAAAGTTCACTTGATTATCTGCTTATAAAATGAAGTTATAATTGAAAGAAGAAATACCTGGTTTTCAATTTTTTCGTCATTTGGCGAGTAATTTTTTTATCAAACTTGAACTCAATCACTACTAGTTATCTGTACCTATTTTAAAAAACCGCGAAATTACAACTGTTCTGATGAAACTATGAGGTACATCGTATGTCTTCATTTGTATCCATTCAATTTCATTTTATGATGCCTGAATTTATCGTGATATATTCAGTATAAATATATTATGCAATAAAACATCTCATCTCTGTTTCATCAAACCACACGTCAAATTCACGAACTATATGTGAAGTTCGAGTTATTTCTGTTGTAAATTCAACCGTAGAAAAAGTATAGTGTATAACTCGCACGGAATGCATGAGGAAAATAACTCTCATTCCGACTATTGTCTACTAGATTTCGCACCAATTCGGTGCCGTACTGTCGTGAGTGTAGCCACAGCTATGTTGATTGTCAGTAATAGGTTCATATTCGTCACCAGAACGATCGAATGATTGTGTCCTTAATCAAGTTTTTTTTTATGTTTTTACGTGAATCACGTAAAAGTTCTCATCTTTTGTGAAAATTCAATTTTATTTGCATTGCCAATACAACATTTATTATTCCCAGAGCTGAACGAGTAGGTAGTGATATGATTGTATTCTTATCGAAAAGTTTCGTGCTATACTGGCTGTTTCAGATTATATTATATGCATGGGAATTTTGGGAAACCGTGGGAGATACAAAAAAGTTCAATGCATAAATCCAAATATAATTTCATGCAAGCAAAAACGTATACCTGATAGTTCGTTTCATTTTGTACTGGGTTCATTTGGACACTGAATGAAAAAATACTACATCATCGTTAGCACTTTTTGTGATCTAGAAAATGACACTTATCGAATTGATATTTTGATTCTGGGCCCTCAAAAAGTTTATTTTTTTGTTAATACGGACTTGGATTTGCACTCCGAGTGAGAGTATACATATATCAGAAAAATTGGTGAAATCATCATAGGCATACAAGGATCAAAGCATTTGGAAGCTGCATTGTTTCTGTTGAAGATTCATGATATACCAGGTGTTCAAAAAAGTTTGGATGGTCCAATGTTCCTCAGGTTTTTTCTTCATTTTTTCCAGATATTCAAGCCAATATCTCGAAACGGTTTCGTAATTTTCGCCTTATCTCGTACAAGATGTGAAATTTCGATATTTTCAAATTTTCTGTATTTTCACGCACCTGTGATGATTTGAGAAGATTATAGAGGATATTCAAATCGTAATTCAGTGTGAAGCAATGCCATCACATAGGATTGATATTATGAATCTTCCATCTGGATCGACAGTCTCGGTCAATTTCTCGAAACGATTTCATGATTTTCACGATGAGTCAATCAGAGGGGCGCAAAAAATTATGAAGCTGCGGTGATTTTCAGATAGTCATGAGCTGGCATAGGAAATCGAAGAACAGTCGAAATAATTTGTGGTCCACTTGATTTTTTGAGCACTTTATTTCACAGAAGCGTCGGAGACGTTATTGTCCCATTAAAGGGCTAAAGAGCCAGCCCCTTCTATACCGACAATTCTCATGCATAAATCATTGTGAAAACTCCATGAACTCTAACGTGACCACATCGTTTGTTTACAAACAAAAAGGAAACGTGACATCTCAATTGGTCATTGGCCATGCCGATTCGATCGGCAATACTGCAATAATAGCAAGGCCGTTTGAGGTATAAAACGACAAATTCTGTTATAATATGTAGTACCGACAGGCGATGACCTTCGGGGTCATTCGGTATATTTTTATGGTGAGGTCGAAACTTGTAATGAGAACCCGTGCGATAGCCTCGTTTTCAAGGATCAGTAGACTATATTAAAATCGTATAATGTTATATCATAGAGAACAAGGAATCGCATCAATTTGCAGTACACTTATTGCTTCAGTTCGTCGAAATGTTTTTCCTAGAGTGCCGTTTCTTTTCATGACAATGGCAAGAAATTTATTATTAGAAATATCCATTGACATCATAAACATCAACTGCGACAACACCAATCAACCATTCGACAAAATACTATCTACAAAGTGGACTATAACAAAATTATTGGTGATCTTAAAATCGATCCTTGAGGTACTCCAAGCTCGATGTTCTCGAAATTCTACCCACAACAGCCCACAAACAGAAGGTTTTATAGTTTGGATTAAATTTTGTCTTCGTTCAACTATCTTCAGTTCATCAGAATGTTCATCTCTAGATGATGTTTCACCATTTTATGATATACGAAACGTTCAGTGGTCCTAGAATCGAGCCTTGAGGTATTACAAGCTGAACAGAAACTCTCAAGCAAAAGGCTATAGAGTATGAATGAATTTTTTTGAACATTCTTTTGGAGATTTTGTGTTTTATTACTATCTTCAGTTCATCAGAATGTTCTTCTCTAGGCGATGTGATGCTATTTATGTTTCACGAAACTTTCAGTGGACTCAAAATCGAGGTTTGAAGTATTCTAAGCTCAGTGTTCTTCAGTGATGATTTTTTTACAATTTTCCCACTAAGCCACAAACAAAAGGCTATCCCAAGTTTAATGAAATGTTTTTTTTCGATATCTTTGTTTTTTCTTTCTTCGTTCATCAGCATATTCTTCTCCAGATGACGTTGCACCATTTTTGATACGCGATACTTTGAGTGGTCCCAGAATCGAGCCTTGAGGTACCCCAGCTCAAAATCCACTCACAGGCAAGGCAATAGAGTTTGAATGAAATGTTTTCCGATCATTTATTTGGAGAACTCTAAGTTTTACAAATATCTTCAGTTCATGAGAATCTTGTTACACTGTACACTGTTTCTGTAGTGATACTCTGTTTCATGCAATTTTAACAATTCTAACCCATGAGCTGAAGTCTGTACAGTTTGGGTAAAAATCATTTTGAACAATATTTTAGAGACTATTTGTCATTCACAACAATCTCTAGCTCACCTGAATGTTTTTCTCTAGACAATGTCTTTCCTGTTGCGCGAAACTTTCAGCGGTCCCAGAATTGAGCCTTGAGGTACTCTAAGGTCAATAGTATATTAGTGATGATTTGTTACATCCAATTGCGACATTAACCATTTAATACTAAGTTTTGGTGTTTCAAAACTACTTATCTAGCCATTCATATTCCACCAAACATACAGTGCTCAAAAAATTGAGCCTTTTGTGATACCTTCACCTCAATTTTTTCTAGTGATGATTTGTTTCATCCATCAACGTTAACCCTCAAGCAGAAGGCTATACAATTTCGGATGAAATATTTGACCATTTATTCGTAGACTTTTATGATTCATCGTTATCACAGCTGAATCAGAAAAAATGATATTACTTGATGAATTGTTGGTAAATTTCTTTTCGTAACAAAACATCACAAGATTAAAAAGTCCCCATTATTTTCTTGAACTGTGCAACGTATCGTTAATTTTTATTTCGCGAAACAGAATTACTCGAAGGCAAGAAAATGCAGATTGCCGCATGCTCCATCGATTTTTCATTCGTTTTTCCTCGCGAGATGAAAAGCAACTGGAAGATGAATACCTGCGAAATCCGATAGAGCATGGCAGTTCCTTTCATCGAACTGAAAAAGCCACTGAAACTGGGAAACGTGGGATCATCAGTTATTTTTAGGATTTTGATTGGCACGAGTCTTCGTTATCGTTCAATTTAGAGATGATCGGTCTTTAATGGTATCGATTCGATGAAGGAAAGTTGCCCGAGAATCATCATTAGAATTTTCCGATGGGTTTTGTATCTTTACAACAATACAATAATTCACGAGAGATCGTGATATTCTCTAAAATCAATGAGGCTGTGCAAGAATTCTTTAAGAACTTGCGAAATTTCCCAAGGATTTCAGGATTGCTTCAGAGATTTAAGATTTTATAAGATTCATCAAGATTCGAAGGAGTTTCCAAAAATTCGCTAGATATATCCGTACTTTTCCAATAGTTTGAAAAGAGTTTCCGAAACCTGATACGATTCAAAGAGATATTTGAGGATTTCAAAGACTGGAGTTTGAATTGGTTAGATTTCCAAGATGCAACAGCTCGACAGAGTGGGACATAAACTTCATTGTTACCACCAACATCCTCATTAAAATCATCGCTCACAAATTCTAAAACATTGTCATAATCGTTGTAATAATAAATAGTTGATTATCCATTTAGATTCGCTAGTCGAGACAATGGCAGTTCCTATTCAAACATCAGTAATCTTTGTTAAATAACAAGGAAATAAGCCATATTGCGGCTGTTTGCCGGTTACGTTAGGGAACCACACTGATTTCGATATTCCACATTCATTATCGAAGATGATGTCACAACATCTATCAGTCCACTTGTGTCGACACACTTTCATTTCCGCTAGCTCTTCGCGTGTTTTTTCGGTTGAGTTATCACCTGTCGAAGGGGTTAGTTTTCCTTTCCAGCTGGACTGAATCCACCCATAACAAAGGGGGTAGCCATGGAAACGATTTGTTGGATTGCTAGATCGTTTCCGTATACAACGTGTATCGTTAAAATTGTCTGTATAATGGACATGTTTATCAAAAAATATATTTCATCATTTGATAGTACTCACTCGGACTAGCTAACTGGTACTTCCAACGTTCATTTGAATAATTATGGAAATCTGCGATTATCAAGGCAGAAAATGAACAGATCTAATGACGTCAATAGCCGTGCCATTCGGCTGCCACCTCCGAACAGAGATGAACTGACAGATCAACCACTCGAAATCAATGCGAAAGTTCCTCATTCATTACGACATACGATTCGACTACATTTGTATGTCATACTCATAGTTTCTGACAGAGATAATAATCACGACTGGGTAGAAGCGTCACGAAGTGTTGACAAGAGTCTAGCGTCTAGCGGTGAAGAAGAACAGCAGGATAATAACGTCACCAGTTCGAAGGGATTTTTGGATAGGGCTGAGAACGATAACTATGTCAAATCGGCCTTGTTTCATTTTCATTGAGCCACCTAGTATGTGTACACCCCTATTGTTCAGGCTGGGGAGTATCTCATTCTGATGTTTTTCTTCTCTATTTCGAAACCACTTCGAATCTTCTCAAATTTCACCATGCAATTCTTGAAATTCAATAATCTCTCTTCGAATCTGTCTATTTTTTTAGAATCTGAGAAATTCTCTTTGAATCTGAGAAATTCCGTAAATATTTTGTCAATCTTACAAATATCATTCAATCCATCTGGAATTCGAATCTCCAATCAAATCTGACAAGTCTAGAAAAGTATTGTGACAATCTTTGGAATCCCACCTGGATTATTGAGGATTTGCGAATCTCTTGCCGAATCACTCTTATCATCGAATCTCTTAAATCCTGCGTGTGATATTGTGACAATCTCTCGATTCCAATCCCTCCAAATCTTGACAAACCTCCCGAATCTCAGAAAAATTCATCGAATCTTGATCTTGAGAACAGTAGGCACATGTTCGTTCAAGTATGAATGAGACAACGTCAAATTATTATATAGGTAGGTCAGAGTATCGTTTGCGTGCTCACCGGTAAAATCCACACGATACCCTGTATCTCTAATCACCGTCATTTCGGCCAATAACATGTTTTTGTACCTCCGCCATTAAAAAATAATGCATGAGCCCCCCCAACGATTACGTGCTTCGTATCCAGTCTTCAGAATCCACGAAACTCCCTCAGAATATGCCAATCTATGATCCGTCAATCTGTCAATCTGCGAAATTAATATACATCAAGCGATCTTAAGAATCTCAGAACAAAAAAAGTCTGGTAGAATCTTATTAATTTCTGGACATTACATAATACATAATATGATTTATTATGAGAATCCTTCGATGCCAAGCGAAATATCTCAATTCCAATTTCTCCAAATATTGGCAACTCCTTCAAATCTTAGAAATATCGAAAATCCCCAGAGATCTGCTGAATCTTTTGGAAGCCTTCAAAAATATTGATGAATTTTGAGGATCTCTCAGAAATCCTGTGATTTTCAATTATGCTCCAAAGTCGAGAAGAAATCTTTGAGAAGAAATCGAATCTCACAGAATCCAATCTGGTGGACATATTTTATTGATTATTAAATCAAACATTCCCAGAAATCTCCCAATTATTGGTAAATCTTGCAGATCTTTTGGAAGCCTCCAAAAGTATTGACAACATGGTCCAAAAACCCTTTATAATTCAATAAATTCCAAGAACCCTTGAAAAGAAATCTTCTCGATTGTCTCGACAAATATTGCTCACTTGATAAGAAAAACGTCTTGAATATATCGAAATACTCTGGAAATCTCTCATCTCTTGAAGAATCTTTCCTTTTAAAGACTCACAAACGTATTGATAGATCTCGCAAATCCTTGAAAAACTACCAAAATTCTGAGCAACTTGGAGAATCTTGCAAAGAAATGCTCAAAAACTCTCTCACAATATCAAATCTGGTTCACACACTTTCTTCAAGCGAGATAATAATTGACATTTTTCATGTTTCGTAAGAACACCCCGTATCCCTAATCACCGTAATTTCTACCAACAACATGTATTCGCATAGCGGCTATAAAAAATAACGCATCAGCCACCCCAACGATTACGTGACGCGAATATTATTCGTATTCGCAATTAGGAATTATTCGAAGCAATTTCAGGCCGTAACTTCCGATGAATTCGCAGTATCGCAAAGAAGAACTCGCTCTGTGCCTATTACCTACTCCACCGGCAATTGCTGTTATTATCTCTCTCTCTTGTCTTGTGGCTGTCTTATGGAAACCGTGATGATTGCAGAAAAAAACACTCCAATAAGGAATTCCAACGTTACTCAACGGAAAAACGCTTTAAGTGCTTCGTTGAATGAGTCGGGAAGATTTGGAGAAAAATCGGAAACTCGGCAACATGGCTGTGGACCTCGGGCTCCTCAAAATTGAGTCAATATTTTTCGCGAATAAATTGTAATGAAAACACAAAGTTTTCTCCAGATGGAATTATCTTCTAATGTCACCTTTCGAGAGTCGAAAATGAATATTAAAAATTTCTATTTCCAAAATTGCACCAGAAGATTGTGTTTGGTGAATCAATTCAGTGCTAACACAGCGACAAGACATACAACTTCATATTTTATTATGATCGTGAAAAATCGGAAATATTATAGGATTCAACATGTTCGCGCTGTTGCCATATCTAATTCAACAGAATCCTGGAGACACAGTTCATATTCATATGATGATGTACACCTGATGTTCACCTTTTGTGCCATCGCTCGTTTCTGAATTTTTTCAACCGATTTTAGTTTTCAAAAACAAACAAAATTGTTCTGGAAATTGTATCGGGGTTCTGCATCCTATACACAAATACAAATCATCCTAAGTTCTATTCTGAGACAAGGCAATGAAGCGTGATTGGACATTTTCTGATGTTTTGATAACGCGACAGGAAAACCTACAATTTTCGAAGAACATTGTCTTAACCAGCAGTAAAGAAAGAATGTATTGGAATTTTCCTGGAAAAGTTTGGTTCATAAGCATCCTTGAAATCTTCACTAGTCAAAGAATTCCACAACTTCGCCGTTCTATTGATGAATTGATTGGTATAGCGATGTTCGACAGGTCTCGAGCCTGACAGTGTAGGGGTGACCAGCCTGAGCTCGTCTGGTTCGTCTACAAGGAATCACTTGTGCTGACGAGATAATAGACGAGAATTCTGTGGAGCACCAACCATGGATGATGATGTTGTAGAGAGATGTTCGAGAATCATTTTCCACAATGGATCTCACATGATCGTCTCATGAGAGAGCGCTGTTGTTGGGTGATGGATTGGATTGACAACTCCTTTCCTAAAGTTTGAATTTTCGTTGCAATGAACTCTACTAGATTTTCAGATCTCCATTTCAGGATTCTTGCCAAATCATAATTTATAGTATCGACCTGTCTCGTACCTCTGGCCTCTTTGGATAATATTGAGGCTCTAGAGAAGGAGGTATGAAGTTCACTTTCGCAAAGCTTCCCACTGGGATCGGAACAACAACATTGATAGTCACTGTACCAGATTAGACCCCATCTACCACCACGTAGGGTGATCTATCTGCAAGGAAACTCGACAGTAAAATACATAGTTGGGGCGGCAAACCATATGACGGAACTTTTTCTAGGTCTTGTTGCAAAACTCTGACAAATGCCTTGGATATATCCAATGTTACAGCCTGAGACTCCCCATGAATGAATGTTCATTCAAGAGTTGCAGAGTTACATAGTAGAGCCCACTTAATAGAAGATTCAGATTGAACAAACACAGTTAATCGCAGAAGAAAATTCTTGAAAGCGATATGAATGTGCACTAAACATAAAAAGATAATATTTTATGAGATAAGTGTAGGTTGGCAAAAAAAGCAGATTAATGGCAGATCAGGTAAGGATTTTGAGAAAAGGAGGAAAAATCTAGTATTCTCCATTCTACAAGTTTGAGTATGATCTTGGAGGTGTTTTTTTTTGGGTCTAGAAGTTACCATGAATACTAATACAATTCGATATTCTTTCCGAAACCAAATGTGATCATCCAAAAGAAAGTTGAATTACGGCAAAACAACAAAGTAACGTGAGAGTTGAACGAATTTTGTGTTGAGAAATTTGATTCGAAAGGTAAGTTTTGTTGTTCCCACTGCCTGCGCTCATGTTTTACAGGGATAAGAAACGAAATACCTGCGCTCTTCATCTCATTATAAATCGTCTGAGGGATGGGAAAAGGGATTTCCAGTTGGAAATTCAGAGTCTGAAGATAATCCACTCGAGATACGAGGTATGCAAATAGGATGTGAAAAGCTTTAGACGGAGCTTTGTCTCTCCGAGATCAGAGTTTATCTAGTTCGGAGCCTATCTTGTTTGCCTTCGCGAGTTTTTGATTTTCGAATTCGTGTTTGACAAAGATAATATACGATATTCTGTATGTTGAGTTCAGAAAACTATGTCTGATGATTCTCAATATGTTACAAGGGTTCGAAAATCGTTTCAAAGTCAACTACAGTATCACCCGGGATAGTGCGAGTACTTTTTGTATCATATAGAACAGGCTTATTGTTCACCGAATATTCAGATATCGAAAAGAATCAGTTTCCACATTCGTTGAAAGAAATCTAAATATTCAATTCTAGAGTGGTCCGATACAAAACAGTTTATTTTTCGATCTCGCATGATCCTCAGGATATTCGCATTTGAATCCTACTGACTGGGGAAAATTCTGAACTCGAGTATGTTGGGTTCGAATTTTTTATTCCTTTTTGATCCTCCCTTTGTGAAATTCGTAATCGTAAAATTTTGTTTGGGAACAACAAAACTGTGTTATGGTGAATCTGACACACCCATCAGTTCGCTATTCGAATCAAATATCGGAATGATCTCGATGTTTTTCCATAATCACAAGGTCATACTGTTTTAATGATCTCGATTGCACAGTTACTCATCTATAGTTCATGTATCGTGAAACGTTCAACTTTGAACTAGGTAATATTTCACTCTCACTACCTACATTTCCTACATTTCCTACATATTCAGTAGTTAAAATCCTAGTTTGCAATTTTTCGCATCATTGTGATGTGATATACATATAGCTTGGTTCAAACACGTTACAATATTATTTGAGGATTCATCTGAAACTATTCCTTCATGAGGGACCATTCTGGCTTTTTGCAATCCGTGTTGCTTTGTTTGAGATTTCCTTTGAGATCTTTTTTTTTATCTGTGGACAACACGAAAAGGAAACCGTTAATGTTCGAGGAACATCGTGGTAGCCAGCGGTGGAATTTTGGGAGAGAAGGAAGGTGTCGGGATTTTTCTTGAAAGTTTGGAGGTTGTAAGCATCAGGAAAGACTTCACTGGGCAAAGAATTCCACAACTTCGTCTGATAGAATAGAAATCCACTTTTATGACTCCACGAAGATCAATTCTGATAGAGATTCAATCATTGGATGAAACTCACAGATTCTTATCAATATAAAGTCATTTATATAAAGTCAGTTGTAAAGTTAGAGAGATTTTTTAGGAAGATTTTTCGAAAAAAAGCATTTTTTAATAGAGGAAAACTACCACAAAAAATATTATTGATGATTGAATTAGCGCACCTCAATATTCCTTGTTAGATGATGACATTCCAGATTCTAGTGCAATATTCAGTGCAAAGGGATTCATCGAAGGAAAAATCAGGCCCTTTAATCAGCACATATTATGCTGCTACCCAAAAAATGTTTTGCTGCATTTCCACACATCATATGAATGAGTTCTACAATAGGAGTGGTACAGGGTATATTTTTATTTAATTGCTGATATGAGTGCTTGGAAAATGATTTCTGGTGAGTAATATTTGATGTTCAAAATGAAAATTCGTATGTACAGGATAGTTCACGAAATACTATACAGTATAACTCATTTCGACCAGATTTGTAGATTTTGATGAATTTGAATATATGCCCAAAACCGGAAAACCGCCACATTCCAACAGAATCCAAAGCCTACACGTCTATTTTGAGGATTCCATTTAAGCAATTTCTCAACAAAAAAACATTTTGGTTGTATCGACCATATCTCCATCATTTTCATTCAAATTTCTTAACATTCATTAAAATATTGATGGGTCTTTATTTCGAAAAATGACACATGGATTTACTACCGGCGAAATCGGAAGTGGTAAACTGTTGGTTTACTCTGAATTTAAAATTTTCATACCCAAAAATACAGGAAATTTTCGGAATCAGGTAACGAAGGTTTCTGGGAGAAATCTGGGATCATAAAGACGAATTCGGAGCTAGAGAAAAACCACCAGCCGAAGCTCTTTCCGTGATTCATTTCCCAGTTATTGTGGAATATTCCACAATAATCAGCTTAATCGTCAGAACAATCTTGCAATTAGCTTCAATGCAAGATATTTCGCAATTAGCTCAAATGCAAAAGTTGATCAGATTATAAAATCAAAATTTGATGTTGTCATTTGAATAAAAATTGCTATGATTTTCATTGCTAACATTTGTCTTGTCTGTTACTGGAACTGGGAAAAAATCTGTGATCATAAAGACTAATTCGGAGCTAGAGGAAAAAACACCAGCCTCAGCTATCTCTCCGTGATTCATACTCAAGTTACTGTGGAATATTCTTGGAATCAGCTCCAAATGCACGATAAATCGCAATAATTTGGCTGTGTACCTAGCAGATTATAATATTGTTCGCAATGATTTTTCAAGATTGAATTTTTCCGTTTCATGTATTTTCAGTGAGAATTGAAGAATCAGGGGCCCGATATGTAGGTCTCGTCCTGGCCCTGGAAAAAATCGGGGATCATAAAGACTGATTCGTAGGTAGAGGAAAAAACACCAGCCTCAGCTATCTCTCCGTGATTCATAGTTCAGTTATACTGTGGAAAAGTCGTCAGAGCGTTCCAGAATGAACTTCTGTTTGTCTAAGCGCTTTTTTCTGCGAAGGTCTTGCTTCGGCGAATCGTCGGAAGTTTTTGTTGGTGTTGGCAATGTCGGGAGATTAATTACGGACAACTCCGCGAAGTGCATTAGGCGGGCACAAAGGGCCGGCTAATGGGGTGGTTTTCTCAGATGAATGTTTGACTAGGGGCGCTCGCATGTCGGTCGATCTACGAACGATCCAGCTCGATGTGGTGGATTTCGGGGGGGGGGGGGTGTTTCATGCAGATTGATGATGTCTGATTTCTCATAATAGTGCAGATATTTTCCATCGATCAATGTGATTATTCAATTTGTTGAATGAGTTTTCTTTCATAATGGAAATTCATAGAAAATTCATAACTTTACTAAAAACGAATACACAGGGTGTAATTCAATTGTGGCTAGAAATATAGGATATTTCCGAAAGGAAAGTTCGTTCAGATGAAAATACTTTTTGAGTTATATTATACGCCCTTGGTTTTTCCAAAAATAAAAATCATATTTGAAATCCCCCTTTGATTTTGCCACAATTCGACTTCTTGAATTTTCATTCGATATCTGAAGGTAAAAACCATATTCATATGCATGCATTCGTGGTATATTTTTTTTAGAAATATGTCCAGTGAGTATACATCCTATATACATCCTATATATATATAGCCCTTATATAATCGATATAATTTTTTTCTCACCTACATTAGTAAAAATGTTTTGAATTATTTTTCATCATTGCTGCTTTGATCACTCACCTAATTGTTTATACACCTCTTATTATTTATGAATGTGTTTGTTATATATTTTTATTTTATATCTGTATCTGATATGTACTGACTTGCTTCTTTTAAGTTCGTTTTAATGGATCAATAAAGAATTGAATTAAAAAAAATCCGGCTTCGAAGAATGCCTATTGGTGCTCTGTAGGTGCATGTCAAATTTTCATAAGAATATCTAGATTGAAGAAAGAAAACAACCGGAGCGAATAAAAATAAAAATAAATAATTATTTGCCCTTTTACGCTTCCGTGATTCCTAATGAAATCAAGATTCACTTTTTCGGAAATCAATAATGAAACGACTGAAAAAATCTTCTCTGTATGCCTAGTTTAATATGGTATTCCTGAGAATAAAAAATTTCAAGGATTTTCTCGGAATTATTTGAATCAAATATTTCAAGGATTTAATACCTACCAGTTAGTTATTGAATTCAAATAGAAACTTTGTTGATGTTGAGATATTGTTGAGAACTATAAAAAAATACTGAAAGCAACCCTATACTCCATCATCTTAGACAGTCTGAAACTGAAAATCAAAGAATTCATTCAACTGAACAACTTTTAAGTTTTCATTTCGTTTCATACTTCCGATCATTTTTCCAATCTGTCATACCTAGGTATGTTTCCCTTCTCTGGGGCTATATTTAATTTTTAACGTCTCATTTTTATCCTCTTTCTAGATTTCTAATCAAATGAATATCTCTCTGTGGGGAGGAGGAAAACGAGAAGGAAATCTAGAATTTTAAACTTGGGGAATTTTCAAGCAAATCCGAATAATTCGAGTGATATTACCGCCGGTTGAAAAAACAAGTCCTCAAAACATACCTCTTTTTTTTCTTGTAAAAATTTCCGCGCGGCTTCAGATCGAGCTCATGGCATCCCAAATTCTCAGAGCCCTGAGATCATCACATTCCAATCGAACTCCTCAGATCTACATGCCGCGAGGGGAAAAAAATTCGCCCACCCTCTAGTCTGCGGAAATCCGAAAAAAAAAGTAGTTCGTTTGATCGATGCGGAATCGAAAGCACGTCGATCACGAAATTTCTGCTCTATCCACCGTTGGCGCTTCACAGTACGACCGCACACGAAATAATCGAGAACGGCGTAGGCCATGCGGTATGCTGCGCGCAGATCGCAGCTCTTCGATGCTTGCCTCCCTCCATTCCGTCGAATGAAAACGCGGAAGGAAGGACATCGCATGAGGCGATACATACTCTCTGTCTATCTATATCTGTCTATCTGTGTTATGATAAAGTTCGGAACGAGACATTTATTGTATTTTTGATTCTCGTGAATTCTGAACGGTTTGGGATTAAGCAAAATGGTTCCCATTTTCTTATATCGTACCGGATATCGATAGATTAGACTAGCACTTTTGTTTTGATCCTGTTTTTAGGAACTATCTGAATGAAATTTGATAGGTTTGGTAGCCTGTTCGAAAAGAATATTTAGACAGTATTTCTGGCTTCACCGGCTGGATGATCTTCTACATTCAAAATGGAACACTGATATCTCTGATAATATCGATAATATCAATGATATCGAAAATGTCGATAATTTCCAAGATTATCAATTATATTCATTTTTCAGCTTTTCATGGGATTTTCTCTCCACGTTTCTAAAAAATAGAGTAGAAGTTATTAAAAATCATTCCAATATATTTGTAGTAAGGACAGATTTAGGATCTGAACCAAAATGTCACTGCGCTTGAAATTAAACCTTTAGATACCTAAAAGAGAAATTCTCTATTGGTCAGTGACACCTTGTTTTTGAAAAAATTTGGAAATATAAATATATTTAATAAGAATAAAACCTCTACTTATCTTTGTGGACGTTTCGGGAACCAATCTGCTCCCGTTCTCAACACAATTAAAATATTTTTCTCTTCGTAAATTTTTCCAATGTTTTGAAAATATTTTAATTGTGTTGAGAACGGGAGCAGATTCGTTCCCGAAACGTCCACAAATATAAGTAGAGGTTTTATTCTTATTAAATATATTTGTATTTCCAAATTTTTTCAAAAACAAGGTGTCACTGACCAATAGAGAATTTCTCTTTTAGGTATCTAAAGGTTTGATTTCAAGCGCAGTGACATTTTGGGGCAGATCCTAAATCTGTCCTTACTACAAATATATTGCAATAATTTTTAATAACTTCTACTCTATTTTTTAGAAACGAGGAGAGAAAATCCCATGAAAAGCTGAAAAATGAATGTACCACCTCCTCGAAGAACTTACAGAAAGTATCGATAATATTATCGATAATATCGATAATATCGATAATATCGATAATATCGATAATATCGATAAATCGATCATTTTTTCTCAAATTATTATCGATATTAACGATAATTATCGATATATTGATAAATTTTCGCACCCCTAATCACTATACAGCGGATTTTCATGAACGTGTTTTCTCGAGAACTACTGCATTGAATTTCAAAAACAAGGAAGCGTTGGTGAGAGACTCCGATCACCTTCAAAATGATGTATTACTTGATCCCGTACCCCGTTTGAAATTCAAGGGTTGGAGCTCACCCCTTCGAGAGGTTTGAAGTGAAAAAGTTGAAAACATGCGCAAAATATTTCCCCAGCGAAATGAAAATCGACCGGTTCTAGCGTTTTTTTTTTAATAAACATAAAACATACAAATTAATAAATACAAGGATCATAAATTTCTATAGTCTTTAGTTGAGCGTTTTCCAGTAGGGATTCGAGAGGTGGCAGGAAATAATCATCCGAAGAATAGAATAGAAGCAATGATTATGATATAATATAATTTTTGATTACAGACTCAAATCTACCGTTGGTGAGTAATTTCATATTGTGTGGTAAAACATTGTATACATTCAGATCTAAAGAGTTTTTCACTGATTCAGATGGTTCAAAGCGTGGTAATCTGAGATTATTTGCATTTCTGGTTTGGTCATTATAGATAATCGAATTGATGATATAATTATTCTGTTCTTGTGATTCTCGAATAATGAAAAATAGATGTACAATGAAGGAAGAGGAATTATTCGGAGGGATTTGAAGATTGGTTGACAGTGGTCCCTGTAATCAGCACCTGCAACAACTCTGACTGAACGTTTTCACAGTAAAGTAGCATAGCTGATATGTGAGGGAAATAGAGAAAAGTAATGTTCTCATAATCTCAGAAGATAGTTGATTTTTCAAATGTCTCAGTACAAAAATTGAACTCGAGAGTTTCCTGCTCAATTGCTCAATATGACTGGCCCAATTCGATCTATGATAAATAATACTATAGGGTGTTCTTCACAGATTTGGGAAATTTTCTCTCGCAGTTTCTGAAAATGAAAAAAAAAAGTTTTAAAGAAAATTTTTCGACAGTTCTAACTACCATTCAAATGTTCTGTATAATTTTGTGTCACATGAAACAATTTCAGCCAATCATGTCAACATTACACCGATAATTGCATTCAGTGCAATTATTAATCACCTTGACTACACGATCGAACGAACTGTCGAAAGATTTTCCGCCGAATATCCCTCGAACATTGACACATTTCTCAAGCTCGTTGCTTGGTAACAGCCAAGGCGGATATAGGATGATGAAACATTTCTCCAATTGTTTCTTTCCAAAACATGTCAAACAACCTTACTAAGGCCGCACCGCTCGAGTATAGATGGCGATACGATCGACGATCAAGTAATGGATCGCTAAGGTTCAAATCTTGCATTCGAGTTGAATCAAAAATCGTGTTTTCCAGAATTTGAGTTCCAACTTCAAGTTGTAATTCAGAAATAAGTAATATTCGGAATTGGAATTCGGAATTTAGAAATATTCCGAAATATTTCCGTAGGTTTCGAAAACAAGGTGTCATTGACAAATAGAGAATTCCCCTTTCACGTATCTGAAGGTCGAATTTCAAGCACAGTGACACTTTGGGGCACATCATATCCCAAAAATATACCACCTCGATCAACGACGGTATTGTGTGATGCGCCATTTTTTTTCTGAAGATACAAGCTTATTGATAATTTTTGCGCTGAACTCGACTAGATTTTCTAGATCTTCTTCATTCTTAATAAATCGACAGGGCAGAGAACGCATTCAGCAAACTGTCCTTCCTTCCAATTCCTTTCTCAATGTTATTTTGTGAAGCGGTTTTCTCTGTTCTCTGCAAAATTCCTTTACTACCCAAATGAGCATCGTTGCTTAGTGGTGGATTTGTCTATAGAACTAGTAGAACTATATGGAAGCCTTTGCGTAATATGGACTGAAATGATTCCCAGTGCAATTGTTCTTCCCATGTGGATAAAATAATAAAGGTTAACGTTGTATTGGTGTTTCGAGTGTAGGAAAGAGGGTGGAATTTTGCTTCCACTACTGAATAGTATCCGTTTTTTGCGGGCAAAAATTCATATTGAACAATTTCTATTTCCAAAAGTGCGATGCCCTTATTCCGAATCTGAAGAAATTTTCGACCTATATTGCCTCATCATTTCTCAGACACACTGTACTTATCCAGTTCACTACTATCAGCAAACAGATTTTAACATGTTTTCAGACTTGGGCTGTTACGGAAGTGGATATATCGGAAGCGAAATCGAATGCGAAGTTTTCAAATTTGGTTTGTCGGAACAGGAATCGGAAGCGGAGAGAGAGATGAAATGAAATTACACACATTATTCTTCAGTTGTATTCTCATTATCAGTTCAAAGAATACTACAGGTAGGTGTATATATAGTTGTAAATTGAATGAAGTGACTCCAAAAAAAGAAATGTTTTCATAAGAAATGTTCCAATATATTTCTCAACGGATCTTGGTCAAAGTTGTTCGCTTGCCCCGATGAAAATTTATCGAAATCGAATGCGCAGAATCAATCGGAAGTTCGGAACTTTCGAAATGAGAATCCGACACTACCTAGTACTCCTTATTTCCCTATTGAATTATTGAATTTATTTATTGTCTTGTGGACCTGAAAAAATCATTATGCAGTATCACGTACACGGTTGTATCTTGATGAACTCATTCATTATGGACGTTACCTCGGAAAGTTATTGATGTGCGGCCAATGTTGAACTTGTCTTGAATTGGAACTACTTCGAATTTAGAATAACCTCCATATTTCGCCTACTCCTACTCACATCCTAGCATTTAACTGAATTGGCGTAATTGTAGGCAATTTCCTGGTTGGGCTGAAATTGCGCATTTCTTCTTAATTCCAGAAGTTTTTGTATCCGTAAAAAATGGTTTATTGT
The DNA here is from genome assembly GCA_963576655.1 of Gastrophysa polygoni. NCBI lineage: Eukaryota > Metazoa > Arthropoda > Insecta > Coleoptera > Chrysomelidae > Gastrophysa > Gastrophysa polygoni. The sequence continues at coordinate 2,114,693 of OY755084.1, forward strand.
TTGACGAGCAAAATGATAGTCGTTGTCCACGACTTTGACCATGATGCAAATCGTACGAATTACATGCGATACATAATATAGTTTTCTACGGCTGTCAATGATATTATTTTCTGTTCTTTCAGTTGAAAAGTAGCCCATTTCACTGTGGCGATAGCAAAGTCAAAATTCAAACGCACGTATTATAATATTTTTGAATCGCACGCTTGCAGATATTTATGAATGTTATGATATTTTACCTACTACTGGTATGATCACATTTGGTACTTATCATACTAGATGGCCCAATGAAAACGAAACAAGGCCGATTTGTCATATTTATCGTTCTCAGAAAGAAAAAAAACGCTCGAACCGGTCGATTTTCATTTCGAGGGGTAAATATTTTGCGCATGTTTTCAACTTTTTCACTTCAAACCCCTCGGAGGGGTGAGCTCCAACTCTTTGAACCTCAAATGGGATAAGGGATCAAGTGATACATCATTTTGAAGGTAATAGAAATCCCCTTTCATCGCCATTTCTCATTTTGTAGTTGAAACGATGTTCATCTAAGAAGTGCCTTATGAGTTTTTTTTAAAATCCCGTCCTATCCAACATCACACAAAGAATCATTTATTTTAATGTCAGTTTCTTGATCTCTCAGTAAAATGCATACCTTGTTCCTTTTTCTTTGGCCACCCTGTATATCTGGATTGATTTCGCATCCTAATCTTTCAACAAATGCATGAATAATACTGCAGATACATACATGACAATGATAATTAGGTCAGTTGAGAGAAGATCGATTCCAAAGATGACAGCTGAATTATCCGAAGATTGCCGAACTTGAATCAATTCATCTGCATTTATTTTCATGAAATAGACATAGGTGTGTGTATCAAACCGTCACCACTCGGGTATTCTCCTTCCCGACTAGAAATTTCCGGAAATCTTTCTGGTTGTCAAGATAACGACACAAAATAATAAGAATTTCATCGGTTTTGAGGTAGAGTTATTTTCAATGTAATTCTATGACTTTCTAATCTGTCAGAGGTTCCAGCATTGAATCATTTCCAAAACCTGATATTTGGAGATCGAATCTTAAATATGCACGTTTTCCAATTGTAGTGCAAAAAGAGCCCGTTGTATTTCCAAATAGTCATTTGGATTTCAAAAAGCATCATTTCGATTTCAAAATTGCTTGTTGAATTTCAAACTATAACTATATCATTTGTATTTCGAACATCTTGAATTTTATTTCAAAATCGCTATTTGTATTTCAAAAGGTAATTTCATCAAGCATCATTTTTCTTTCAATGTATCATTCTCATGCAAGTATCATTTTTCTTTTAATGTGTTAGATTATAGTAGTAATTGGACTACTGTAGATCGCTTTGAAATAAAAATGATTCCGATTTTGTAATTTATAATTTGGAAGAACATACGATACTTTTTAAAATCAAATCAACTAATTTGGAATATAATTGGCGCATTCAGGAATAGAATTGATGATGTTGGAAAACATTTGAGACATTTCGAAATTCAATTGTGTAGTCTGAAATACAATCGACACCATTCAAAATTAATTCCCTTTTCGAAAAACAATTGAAAAAAGTATAGTAGCGTGTAACTTCTTATGAAATATTTGACTCATTGTTACATGATTTTCTTTGAAATTTTCTAGTGGTTGGAAGTCGATTCGAACGAAATGGGATTTTTACGCTTGAATAGGTGTTCTCAGTAGGTAGATATATCTACCTGTACCTGAGCTTATGCATTCTTGGTCTCACTTTGGAAATTCCACAGGCACTGACTCATCCTTTCAGTCCTAACAGAATATTTGGAATAGTTCAGATCGCAATCTCGTATTATACTCGACAAGATGTTACTATTGAGTCGAATTCGTAAATTACCGAAAGCAATGCTCGCCCGTCAGTGGCGTACCCGCCAAAATTAATCCGTAAATTCATCGTAGTTTCACTCTTGACTTATTGCTGAACCGTTTTGATGGTTTTTTTGTTGTATTGTTGTTAAAGTGCATTCGAGAATTTCATCATATGTTTTTCATCATCCAGATTTTGTCCAAGATTTTCATAACGCCCAGTGAATCCAGAACAAATTCTACCAATGCAGCCTCACGAATTCTCAACATTTTCTCTTTTTACTCCACTGTTCGTCTCGAGACCTGTCGAACATCGAAAATATTAAATTCATCGTTCACTACATCTTGTTGTTCTATTTTCGTTGAATTGTTCGTCGAAAATGCATTCAAGAATTTCTATGTATGTTTGATTTTCGCATTATTCAATTTTTGCCCAAGAATTTCACAACGCCCCGTGGATATCGGTAGTTTCGAGAACAAATTCTAACACCATGTTTTTTCAACATTTCCTCTTGTTATCTAACTGTGTTTGTCCCATATTTGGAAGAGATACAAATTTTCACAACACAGCGTGTTGATTGCACACATTGTCAGATGAAAATAAACCTCAGGATCTGCATTTGTTTGTTTGTGCTCATCTGTCAAAAAATCAACAATGAGCATCTCGTGACAATAATGTCTATATTCATTATAAACAAAACTTGAATGTTGAAGAATCAACGTAACATTTTGCAGCATCATAAACTCATGCTTCCGGAAGAAGATCCGGACAAGGAAGAAAACCAGGCCAAAGAGGAAGATCAGGACAAGGTATGAGAACAAGGAAAGGAATGAGACCAAGGCTAGGAAGAGTAGACCAGGATTAGGAAGTTCAACTTGGCGAGGAAGAAAACCAGGCCAAGGAAGAAGACCACAATGAAGACGAGAAGGCAAGGATGACGACCAAAGCAAGGAAGAAGCTCAGAGCAAGGGAGACCAGAGCAAAGAAGAAGATGAACAGGACAAGAAAGAAAAGGAAGAAGATAACCAGGGCAATGCAGAAGACCAAACCCAAGAAGAGAAAACCATGGCAGGGAAGATTAAGAAAGGAAAAGCAAAAAAGGAGACCACAGCAAGAATAAAGCAGGACAAGGAAGAATAAAAGGGCAAAAAATAACTGGGCAAAAAAAAACAGGTCAAGAAAGAAGGACAGGGCGAGGAAAAAGAAGAGGGCGAGAAAGAAGAATAGGGCAAGAAGGAACAACAGGGCAAGGTTGAAGAGTAGGATAAGAAAGAATACCAAGGTAAAGAAAAAAACTACCAATCATATCGAAGATCCAAACGTTGTACAGCGGTTTATGACTGCACAATGATATCATGACAGAATCAGAATTGTGTGAAGTTGGCTTTAATTTATTTCGCAAAACAACCTTGTTATTCGCTTCATAAAGTATTACTTCACCGAATGAAATATCACCAACTTTCGACCTTCTCGATGCTCCGGGAAGGAAATCGAGAAAACTTTGAGGAACTTCGTATCGTAGATATAAAGGGAAAACGTGAACCACCTCAGAAGTGGCCAGGAAAATATGAGCAGAAAGCCTCGAACGGAATACATATCCAGTTTTATCGTTCCTCGGGGCTTCCATCTCGAAAAGTTGGAGGAAAACCCCTCAAGAATATATACGACAATAGCGGGCATTTGCATTTTTACATTCTCAAATGGACCGAATGATAAAAGGAAACGGCGAGTTTTATAACGACCAACTTGACCCCAGACCCCAGTCGATCTGTTCCTCATAATAATAACGAAATCGTATAATCAAGTGAATAATGAAAACATTACATTCACAGATGATGTAAGAAATTTAGTTCTGTCTACTTAATAATATATGCATTACCCATACAGGCTAACAGCAGCCTAATATCATGAATAAATATAATTACTTTATATACTTACAAAAAATAAAATTTGAAAAAAAATAAATTTCACCAGTACTGGTTATCGATTATTAACCATAATTGTAGAAGATATACTGTGAACACAAATAGAAATTAATATGAAGAAGAATGCAACAGACTCATGTAACTGTATTCAATATGGCCTAAAACGATTAGACGCCGGTATCATCAGGAGAGCTTTCTGCAATTTAACCCTCAAGTCTGGTTCTGAAAATCCTGGTTTGCTATAGAATTCCCGAATCAAAATTAGTAGAAATAGAAAGAGTCAAATAGGTTACTTATTTTTTGATATTCCCATTGGTACAGTTTAATGTCATTTCAATAAACTCGGCCTCCTCTGATTGTTCTATAATGCAGGAGTCAATCGTGCTACTTTTCGAAATCGCCCATTTCGAGCTTGATGTACCTGAACTAAATATAATTTACTGATGAACGCAGTCAATCTATATAATTCCACATAAAGAATAGCTATTTAGTTTGAAAACAAAGTGACATACTCTTGTAATCTGTTGAAACACTCCGGAAATACTCTTTGAATGAATGTCACGTGAGGGGCTTTGCCTCATACAAGCCCTGTAGAGACATTCCTTCCAAAACTACACGTAGCATCCAAAGAACAACTTAATCCAACCTAATCCAACCTAACCTAACCTAACCTAACCTAACCTAACCTAACCTAACCTAACCTAACCTAACCTAACCTAACCTAACCTAAGCTAACCTAAGCTAACCTAAACTAACCTAACCTAACCTAACCTAACCTGACCTAACCTAACCTAACCTAACCTGCCCTGCCGACTATGCCAAAGTTATAAAAATCTTATACAATATACTAACATACCTTTGTAGACTTCATAACTGAACAAACTGTTAATAGGAAGTAATTCTGGTATAATTAGAGGAGTAAACCATATAGTAATTACCAATTTCAAAGATATCAACTATGATAATGAGATAGCTGTTACGAAAATCAATAATCCCATTCAGCATGAATATTCAATTCCTGAGGAAAATTTCCAGTAATTTCATTTTCCTCTTCGCGAAACAGAATATCAAGTTATTGCCTTGCGAGTGTCTTGTATCGTGCTTGAGACGTGGAAAGGGGCAGGATATAAACGAATTTTACAATCAGACGGAAGGAAAGGAAATGGTTCGGATTTGAGTTCAGGGAAGCAGAATGAAACGGAAGGGCATAACTTATAGTAATTTAAATCAATGTTTGAATTTTACTAGTATTTTTCGTAGGGTTATGTTGGTTCGAAATATTTACCAAGAATAACGTAATTAAGAACTAAGAGTGAGCAAGGTGTACCAGCAGTAAAATTTCCAGAAAAAAATATAATATTCAAAATATTACAATACGTGTGCGTTTTCACTTTCATCATCCTGCTCTTATGGTAAAATCAGGAGCTTACGTTCTACATAATGAAACTGTGTGTCATGTTTTGATAGGTGGTCGTAGGACAAGCATGTTTTCTGTCACCCTATCTGAAACTCATTGTGACATCAAAGCTGTCGACTTTTCACTACGAGATAGGAAAACGAGAAAACGAAACGGCTAGCGAATTATCTTCCGGGATTACAGCTTCCCGGTCCATAGAATCTGTACCGAAACCAATTTATTGCATATAAAAGAGTCATCAGTAGTGTGCGCTAGAGGAAATATGAAAAATACGCTTTTCGAGAATATATTAGTGGAATTAATGAAGAGATTATTTTGGCGAGGTTGCTATTTTTTGTCTTTCAATCATCATCAAGCCGTAACCTACATGGTAGCTTTTTTAATGAAAATTTCTCGCTTCGATACATACCCAATCAGAATCGTTCATTTTCGGCCAAGTGTATTGGAATATCCAATATATCCATTTGATTACAATTATTAGTTCTGCGTAATGTGTGTTTCCTACCCCTGATGTTACTTTGAAAAATCGTATAATTTCCTTTAGGTGATCTAACTTATTTCAGGAGTATTACTTTTTTCACAACTCAGTTCGAAAAATGAACGTTCTCAGTACAACTCTTCCTTCAAATTATTCATCACGAAAACTGTTTATTTTCATATCTTTGCCCAATGAAACAGTTCAACAATATGAATATGATCTTCAATAATGCCAGTCGCTATGTGACTGACTATAATAGAAACAAAAAAAAAATCCCGTTATCATCTCCTTGGGATACTACTGAAAAAAACACATTTTACGAACTCTCGCAAAATGCAGAATTTGATTTAAATTTTTCTCTTTCAGGTGAACGATGGACTTCCATGAAACTCCCGAAGAGCTTTCGAAGAAGAGGTTCGAGATGAAAAATATAAAGAGCGATCACTTGGATCTAGATTACTAGATTTTTTGATGAAAAAATTGCAGACAGCCTATTTGATCAACTTTAAATTTCAGTGGAGTACTCAGAAGGCAACCTTACTAAGGTCAGTTTCATCAATAAAACGCTCAAACTGTCAGTTGACCAGGAGCTGCAAGGCCATTTCCTTATCATAAACATTTCGAAGTATTATTAACACAAACAGATCAAATCAAGAATTGATGGAATGAACGTTACCATGGCAACTCAGTCAATTGTTTGAAATAAGAATAAATGAGCTAGTAGCCATTTACTGTTAATTTTGTGATCATATAAAATTTATTGGTGATTTTGAAATGGATTCAAGCCATTATAATCATTGAAACATAGATGTCCTGCACTATACAGGAAGGCTCATTATGAGTTAACTATAAGTACAATGGATGCACTCCTGTATAATTTAGATATATGTTTCAATAATTTTGCATTTATTGAAACAATCGGAATGTAGATTTCTATCGATGTGAGATTTGAACTCACTTCAGCGCCTGCTAAACGATATTATTGCCCTCCCGGGCGATAAAGTAGTCCGCAGACACTAAAGTGCTACTTTACGCCCGCCAATACGGGCGATAAAGTGTTCTTTACCACCGACAGAACAAGGCTTGGACGCTGTCGTGTGTTGAACTGTGTATTTCAATAAGAGCTTTAGTTAATTTTACTAGGCGATTTTTTTCGTTTTTTGAAGGGCTTCCGGTTTAAAGAGGATGCCAGTCGTCAACTGAGCCCTTCTTCGCATCCCATTCGATTTTATTATGGAAAAACGAAGTTTCAAAGCAAAAACCAAAATGAATTACAAATAACTACCTACAGCAATACATTCGAATTGAATGAAATCTATAATTTTCGATACGTTTTACCCATATCGTGAAAGTCATTGGTACTTTGAATTTTATTCGAGGTACATTGTACACCTACCTATGTTTACAGGGCCAGCGAAAAAAACAAATCATCATAATCATCCAGTGAGTGTTTTTAATTTCCTGTCGTTAGATTTTTTACGCTATCGATCGTTAGACTTTGAACAGTTATTTTTCAGTGAAGAATTTGTAGTGCATGTTGAAATGATAGTTGCAGTTCTATCATTAAAATGATTGAATGAATGAATGACTAAGTCAAGAACATAATTTTGTTTAATATAAAATATGAGTACAAAACTAATTGCACAATTAAATCTGGCGATAAAGTAACTTTCTTCGGCTCAAACTTTTTATGAGAGTCTAATTGTCTTCTACGATTGATTCATCATTATAAATTATGTTCCGTCTACAAAATTCGCACCGATTTTTTTAGAGTGCGATATAGCAACAATAACCTGCTAAATAAGTGATCACCGACATGACATCAATATATTAACCTATATCAGATTCCTCGACTATCATATCTGGATGAAATATGTGATTCTGAGCCTTTTTTGGGATTCATACAATTGCCTGATAAATATTAGATAATGGATATATTTCCAAATCTATGTTCCAAACCATAGTAAAACATAATTCATTTAGAATTCGTCAAAATTCGAGATTGAAAAAATAACATGATCAAAATGGTAATTTGAAGAATTGTTATGTAGTATCCCCATAAAATACACTCAGGATCAATTTTTCATCAGAAAAATAAAATATAAATGATTACATTCAAGTTTTTCATTTCGCAAAATTATATCATGTATACACCCAAAGAAAGTAGCTACACTTTCATTCCTAATATTCGTTGATACAGTCTTGATAATGGTAATGAAAATAATTTTTTGAACTGTCAACTGTGGAACCACTCTCAGCTTTGAATTTTCGAATGACACCCTGTTCGTGCGAAATGCTCTGCGACACCTCATACCATAGTGACCTATAAATTTTCATACATCTTTTCAGGGTTCAAGTGTTGATACTTTCCAACTTCTGATGTATATTTCATTCCGAAGTTTCTCAACTTTGCCAGAGGGAAAAAGTCGAGACTAGCTCTGCACTTCGGGGACCGATCGAAAAAGAAAAAGTTTCTGTCGTTCGTTAAAAGTTTCATCTTTTAATATTGCAGAAGCGAAAATTAATGGCGATGGTGTTATACAGGGTGTTCTATGAAACATAGATTCATGAATACTTTCAAATCTCTGAGTTGCTGCTGCAACCGTTAATCACTCCGAATTTACATTACGATAATTGCAACTCTGTAGTACAGCACATGCAAATTCTGTGGAAAAATCCAGAAACACCTCATTGAATCCTCATGGATGATCATTTGACTTTCGGAAAATGAAGATGAAACAATTAATTTTTCAACACAATTTTTCGAGCACTACATGTTTCATTATTGTTCATTGGAAATCATTTAGCCTAGGAATGACCATCTTTTGAATTTTTCTCGTCAGAACTATTTCTCAAATGAATAACATGTAATGGATTAGACGTATCTCACGTATTCCGTATCGTCCAAATGTGAAAAAATGATCATATCGTTAGACAATCTAAAGATATCACAATCACAAAGATTCTCTTTCAACAAGACTTTCCTGAACATGTTCTAACTAACATTTCATATTTCTTTAACCAGTGGTCATTGCAAATTAGTTAACCTAGAGGTGCTTCTGAAATATTGTATTGAAATTACAATTCCTTTTTTTCAAATTCTGAATCAAACGACATCGATTGAACGTATCTCACGTATTTCGTATCGTCAAGTAGCTCAAAAGTGAAGGAATGATTATATCGTTCTGATAAGCTAGACACTCTACTGGAGTAAGCAATTCACAAAGATGGAAAACTACTGGTCTTTGATAGCCTTCCGGCAACAATCTCCCCTGAACATGTTCTCTAATAGAACAAACGAAGAACACTGTTTATATCTGACTTTCGAACGATGACTACCTCTTTTTGAGGGAGGAATTACAGACATCAAAGCCGATACACTCCCCTCGTAAGGGTACCTGTCGTGTTATCGTGCGGGAAAAAGTCGACCGTTCCTTTGCACCTGTTGGAACTATAGGAAATCAATTCAGGTAATGATAAAACATTGTTGACGATAGGAAGAACGTGAGTTTCATCAGAATGAATAGGTAGAATTGCTGAGATTCAGGTTCTTAGCCTGATCACCCGGCGTATATTCGACATTCGATCATAATAAGTTTTCTGAACATATTTCCATTGGTGGAACAATGAAATCATTGATACCGATCCATCGACTCCAGCAATGCTAGCTATTCCATATTCCTTCATTCACTGTTCATTTGAAATAATCAACCTGAGAATAGAGTACCTCTAGAGTACTTGAGTAAGCAATTCACAAAGATGAAAAAATACTGGTCTTTGATAGCCTTCCGGCAACAATCTCCCCTGAACATGTTCTCTAATAGAACAAACGAAGAACACTGTTTATATCTGACTTTTGAACGATGACTACCTCTTTTTGAGGGAGGAATTACAGACATCAAAGCCGATACACTCCCCTCGTAAGGGTACCTGTCGTGTTATCGTGCGGGAAAAAGTCGACCGTTCCTTTGCACCTGTTGGAACTATAGGAAATCAATTCAGGTAATGATAAAACATTGTTGACGATAGGAAGAACGTGAGTTTCATCAGAATGAATAGGTAGAATTGCTGAGATTCAGGTTCTTAGCCTGATCACCCGGCGTATATTCGACATTCGATCATAATAAGTTTTCTGAACATATTTCCATTGGTGGAACAATGAAATCATTGATACCGATCCATCGACTCCAGCAATGCTAGCTATTCCATATTCCTTCATTCACTGTTCATTTGAAATAATCAACCTGAGAATGGAGTACCTCTAGAGTACTTGAGTAAGCAATTCACAAAGATGAAAAAATACTGGTCTTTGATAGCCTTCCGGCAACAATCTCCCCTGAACATGTTCTCTAATAGAACAAACGAAGAACACTGTTTATATCTGACTTTTGAACGATGACTACCTCTTTTTGAGGGAGGAATTACAGGCATCAAAGCCGATACACTCCCCTCGTGAGGGTACCTGTCGTGTTATCGTGCGGGAAAAAGTCGACCGTTTTTTTGCACCTGTTGGAACTGTAGAAAATCGCTTTTCAGTGTCAAAACCGACTTCACATCGAAAAATTTTTGTGAATTGAAATATTTAATTTTTGTTGAGAACGTGTGTTCTCCCGAAACGTCCACCAAGATAAGTAGAGGTTTTATCCGCATCGAATATATTTGTTTCTCCAAATTCTTCAAGAAAAAAGGTGTCACTGACAAATAGAGAATTTCTAATTTAGGTATCTAAAGGTTTAATTTCAAGCGCAGTGACATTGTGGGGCAGATCACAAAATCTGTCCTCACTACAAATATATTGAAATAATTGTTAATAACTTCTACTTTATTTTTCAGAAACGAGGAGAGAAAATCCCACAAGAAGCTGAAAAATGAATGAAGGAAATCAATTTAGGTAATTATAAAAAAAATGATAACAGTAGGAAGAACGTGCGATTCATCAGAATGAATAGATAGAATTGCTGAGATTCAGGTTGTTAGCTTGATTACCCAGCGTTTATTCGACATTCAATCATAATAATGTTTCTGAACATATTTCCATATCAATGAAATCATTGATACCGATCCATCGACTTCAACAATGCTAGCTATTCCATATTACTTCATCCACTGTTCATTGAGAATAATTAACCTCAGGAAGAAGTACCTCCAAAGTATTTCATGAGAATTATCATACCTCTTTCCAAATTCTGGATCACATGATATCGATTGAACGTATCTCACGTATTTCGTATCGTCAAGTAGCTCAAAAGTGAAGGAATATATCGTTCTGATAAGTTAAACGATTAAATTGAGTGAGCAATTCACAAAGATGAAAAAATACTGGTCTTTGATAGCCTTTCGGCAACAATCTCCCCTGAACATGTTCTCTAATAGAACAAACGAAGAACACTGTTCATATCTGACTTTTGAACGATGACTACCTCTTTTTGAGGGAGGAATTACAGACATCAAAGCCGATACACTCCCCTCGTAAGGGTACCTGTCGTGTTATCGTGCGGGAAAAAGTCGACCGTTCCTTTGCACCTGTTGGAACTATAGGAAATCAATTCAGGTAATGATAAAACATTGTTGACGATAGGAAGAACGTGAGTTTCATCAGAATGAATAGGTAGAATTGCTGAGATTCAGGTTCTTAGCCTGATCACCCGGCGTATATTCGACATTCGATCATAATAAGTTTTCTGAACATATTTCCATTGGTGGAACAATGAAATCATTGATACCGATCCATCGACTCCAGCAATGCTAGCTATTCCATATTCCTTCATTCACTGTTCATTTGAAATAATCAACCTGAGAATGGAGTACCTCTAAAGTACTTGAGTAAGCAATTCACAAAGATGAAAAAATACTGGTCTTTGATAGCCTTCCGGCAACAATCTCCCCTGAACATGTTCTCTAATAGAACAAACGAAGAACACTGTTTATATCTGACTTTTGAACGATGACTACCTCTTTTTGAGGGAGGAATTACAGACATCAAAGCCGATACACTCCCCTCGTAAGGGTACCTGTCGTGTTATCGTGCGGGAAAAAGTCGACCGTTTTTTTGCACCTGTTGGAACTGTAGAAAATCGCTTTTCAGTGTCAAAACCGACTTCACATCGAAAAATTTTTGTGAATTGAAATATTTAATTTTTGTTGAGAACGTGTGTTCTCCCGAAACGTCCATCAAGATAAGTAGAGGTTTTATCCGCATCGAATATATTTGTTTCTCCAAATTCTTCAAGAAAAAAGGTGTCACTGACAAATAGAGAATTTCTAATTTAGGTATCTAAAGGTTTAATTTCAAGCGCAGTGACATTGTGGGGCAGATCACAAAATCTGTCCTCACTACAAATATATTGAAATAATTGTTAATAACTTCTACTTTATTTTTCAGAAACGAGGAGAGAAAATCCCACAAGAAGCTGAAAAATGAATGAAGGAAATCAATTTAGGTAATTATAAAAAAAATGATAACAGTAGGAAGAACGTGCGATTCATCAGAATGAATAGATAGAATTGCTGAGATTCAGGTTGTTAGCTTGATTACCCAGCGTTTATTCGACATTCAATCATAATAATGTTTCTGAACATATTTCCATATCAATGAAATCATTGATACCGATCCATCGACTTCAACAATGCTAGCTATTCCATATTACTTCATCCACTGTTCATTGAGAATAATTAACCTCAGGAAGAAGTACCTCCAAAGTATTTCATGAGAATTATCATACCTCTTTCCAAATTCTGGATCACATGATATCGATTGAACGTATCTCACGTATTTCGTATCGTCAAGTAGCTCAAAAGTGAAGGAATATATCGTTCTGATAAGTTAAACGATTAAATTGAGTGAGCAATTCACAGAGATGAAAAAATACTGGTCTTTGATAGCCTTTCGGCAACAATCTCCCCTGAACATGTTCTCTAATAGAACAAACGAAGAACACTGTTTATATCTGACTTTTGAACGATGACTACCTCTTTTTGAGGGAGGAATTACAGACATCAAAGCCGATACACTCCCCTCGTAAGGGTACCTGTCGTGTTATCGTGCGGGAAAAAGTCGACCGTTCCTTTGCACCTGTTGGAACTATAGGAAATCAATTCAGGTAATGATAAAACATTGTTGACGATAGGAAGAACGTGAGTTTCATCAGAATGAATAGGTAGAATTGCTGAGATTCAGGTTCTTAGCCTGATCACCCGGCGTATATTCGACATTCGATCATAATAAGTTTTCTGAACATATTTCCATTGGTGGAACAATGAAATCATTGATACCGATCCATCGACTCCAGCAATGCTAGCTATTCCATATTCCTTCATTCACTGTTCATTTGAAATAATCAACCTGAGAATGGAGTACCTCTAGAGTACTTGAGTAAGCAATTCACAAAGATGGAAAAATACTGGTCTTTGATAGCCTTCCGGCAACAATTCCCCCTGAACATGTTCTCTAATAGAACAAACGAAGAACACTGTTTATACCTGACTTTTGAACGATGACTACCTCTTTTTGAGGGAGGAATTACAGACATCAAAGCCGATACACTCCCCTCGTGAGGGTACCTGTCGTGTTATCGTGCGGGAAAAAGTCGACCGTTTTTTTGCACCTGTTGGAACTGTAGAAAATCGCTTTTCAGTGTCAAAACCGACTTCACATCGAAAAAATTTTGTGAATTGAAATATTTAATTTTTGTTGAGAACGTGTGTTCTCCCGAAACGTCCATCAAGATAAGTAGAGGTTTTATCCGCATCGAATATATTTGTTTCTCCAAATTCTTCAAGAAAAAAGGTGTCACTGACAAATAGAGAATTTCTAATTTAGGTATCTAAAGGTTTAATTTCAAGCGCAGTGACATTGTGGGGCAGATCACAAAATCTGTCCTCACTACAAATATATTGAAATAATTGTTAATAACTTCTACTTTATTTTTCAGAAACGAGGAGAAAATCCCACAAGAAGCTGAAAAATGAATGAAGGAAATCAATTCAGGTAATTATAAAAAAATTGATAACAATAGGAAGAACGTGCGATTCATCAGAATGAATAGATAGAATTGCTGAGATTCAGGTTGTTAGCTTTAATACCCAGCGTTTATTCGACATTCAATCATAATAATGTTTCTGAACATATTTCCATATCAATGAAATCATTGATACCGATCCATCGACTTCAACAATGCTAGCTATTCCATATTACTTCATCCACTGTCATCCACTGTTCATTGAGAATAATTAACCTCAGGAAGAAGTACCTCCAAAGTATTTCATGAGAATTATCATACCTCTTTCCAAATTCTGGATCACATGATATCGATTGAACGTATCTCACGTATTTCGTATCGTCAAGTAGCTCAAAAGTGAAGGAATATATCGTTCTGATAAGTTAAACGATTAAATTGAGTGAGCAATTCACAGAGATGAAAAAATACTGGTCTTTGATAGCCTTTCGGCAACAATCTCCCCTGAACATGTTCTCTAATAGAACAAACGAAGAACACTGTTTATATCTGACTTTTGAACGATGACTACCTCTTTTTGAGGGAGGAATTACAGACATCAAAGCCGATACACTCCCCTCGTAAGGGTACCTGTCGTGTTATCGTGCGGGAAAAAGTCGACCGTTCCTTTGCACCTGTTGGAACTATAGGAAATCAATTCAGGTAATGATAAAACATTGTTGACGATAGGAAGAACGTGAGTTTCATTAGAATGAATAGACAGAATCGCTGAGATTCAGGTTCTTAGCCTGATCACCCGGCGTATATTCGACATTCCATCATAATAAGGTTTCTGAACATATTTCCATGAGTGGAACAATGAAATCATTCATACCGATCCATCGACTTCATCAATGCTAGCTTTTCTATATTCCTCCATTCACTGTCCATTGAGAATAATTAACCTAAGAATGAAGTACCTACAATTTATTTTATGGGAATTATCATACTATTTTCAAATTCTGTATTACATGATATCGATTGAACGTATCTCACGTATTTCGTATCGTCAAGTAGCTCAAATGTGAAGGAATGATTATATCGTTCTGATAAGTTAGACGATTCAATTGAGTGAGCAATTCACAAAGATGAAAAACTACTGGTCTTTGATAGCCTTTCGGCAACAATCTCCCCTGAACATGTTCTCTAATAGAACAAACGAAGAACACTGTTTATATCTGACTTTTGAACGATGACTACCTCTTTTTGAGGGAGGAATTACAGACATCAAAGCCGATACACTCCCCTCGTAAGGGTACCTGTCGTGTTATCGTGCGGGAAAAAGTCGACCGTTCCTTTGCACCTGTTGGAACTATAGGAAATCAATTCAGGTAATGATAAAACATTGTTGACGATAGGAAGAACGTGAGTTTCATCAGAATGAATAGGTAGAATTGCTGAGATTCAGGTTCTTAGCCTGATCACCCGGCGTATATTCGACATTCGATCATAATAAGTTTTCTGAACATATTTCCATTGGTGGAACAATGAAATCATTGATACCGATCCATCGACTCCAGCAATGCTAGCTATTCCATATTCCTTCATTCACTGTTCATTTCAAATAATCAACCTGAGAATAGAGTACCTCTAGAGTACTTGAGTAAGCAATTCACAAAGATGAAAAAATACTGGTCTTTGATAGCCTTCCGGCAACAATCTCCCCTGAACATGTTCTCTAATAGAACAAACGAAGAACACTGTTTATATCTGACTTTTGAACGATGACTACCTCTTTTTGAGGGAGGAATTACAGACATCAAAGCCGATACACTCCCCTCGTAAGGGTACCTGTCGTGTTATCGTGCGGGAAAAAGTCGACCGTTTTTTTGCTCCTGTTGGAACTGTAGAATATCGCTTTTCAGTGTCAAAACCGACTTCACATCGAAAAAATTTTGTGAATTGAAATATTTAATTTTTGTTGAGAACGTGTGTTCTCCCGAAACGTCCACCAAGATAAGTAGAGGTTTTATCCGCATCGAATATATTTGTTTCTCCAAATTCTTCAAGAAAAAAGGTGTCACTGACAAATAGAGAATTTCTAATTTAGGTATCTAAAGGTTTAATTTCAAGCGCAGTGACATTGTGGGGCAGATCACAAAATCTGTCCTCACTACAAATATATTGAAATAATTGTCAATAACTTCTACTTTATTTTTCAGAAACGAGGAGAGAAAATCCCACAAGAAGCTGAAAAATGAATGAAGGAAATCAATTTAGGTAATTATAAAAAAAATGATAACAGTAGGAAGAACGTGCGATTCATCAGAATGAATAGATAGAATTGCTGAGATTCAGGTTGTTAGCTTGATTACCCAGCGTTTATTCGACATTCAATCATAATAATGTTTCTGAACATATTTCCATATCAATGAAATCATTGATACCGATCCATCGACTTCAACAATGCTAGCTATTCCATATTACTTCATCCACTGTTCATTGAGAATAATTAACCTCAGGAAGAAGTACCTCCAAAGTATTTCATGAGAATTATCATACCTCTTTCCAAATTCTGGATCACATGATATCGATTGAACGTATCTCACGTATTTCGTATCGTCAAGTAGCTCAAAAGTGAAGGAATATATCGTTCTGATAAGTTAAACGATTAAATTGAGTGAGCAATTCACAAAGATGAAAAAATACTGGTCTTTGATAGCCTTTCGGCAACAATCTCCCCTGAACATGTTCTCTAATAGAACAAACGAAGAACACTGTTTATATCTGACTTTTGAACGATGACTACCTCTTTTTGAGGGAGGAATTACAGACATCAAAGCCGATACACTCCCCTCGTAAGGGTACCTGTCGTGTTATCGTGCGGGAAAAAGTCGACCGTTCCTTTGCACCTGTTGGAACTATAGGAAATCAATTCAGGTAATGATAAAACATTGTTGACGATAGGAAGAACGTGAGTTTCATCAGAATGAATAGGTAGAATTGCTGAGATTCAGGTTCTTAGCCTGATCACCCGGCGTATATTTGACATTCGATCATAATAAGTTTTCTGAACATATTTCCATTGGTGGAACAATGAAATCATTGATACCGATCCATCGACTCCAGCAATGCTAGCTATTCCATATTCCTTCATTCACTGTTCATTTGAAATAATCAACCTGAGAATGGAGTACCTCTAGAGTACTTGAGTAAGCAATTCACAAAGATGAAAAAATACTGGTCTTTGATAGCCTTCCGGCAACAATCTCCCCTGAACATGTTCTCTAATAGAACAAACGAAGAACACTGTTTATATCTGACTTTTGAACGATGACTACCTCTTTTTGAGGGAGGAATTACAGACATCAAAGCCGATACACTCCCCTCGTGAGGGTACCTGTCGTGTTATCGTGCGGGAAAAAGTCGACCGTTTTTTTGCACCTGTTGGAACTGTAGAAAATCGCTTTTCAGTGTCAAAACCGACTTCACATCGAAAAAATTTTGTGAATTGAAATATTTAATTTTTGTTGAGAACGTGTGTTCTCCCGAAACGTCCACCAAGATAAGTAGAGGTTTTATCCGCATCGAATATATTTGTTTCTCCAAATTCTTCAAGAAAAAAGGTGTCACTGACAAATAGAGAATTTCTAATTTAGGTATCTAAAGGTTTAATTTCAAGCGCAGTGACATTGTGGGGCAGATCACAAAATCTGTCCTCACTACAAATATATTGAAATAATTGTTAATAACTTCTACTTTATTTTTCAGAAACGAGGAGAGAAAATCCCACAAGAAGCTGAAAAATGAATGAAGGAAATCAATATAGGTAATTATAAAAAAAATGATAACAGTAGGAAGAACGTGCGATTCATCAGAATGAATAGATAGAATTGCTGAGATTCAGGTTGTTAGCTTGATTACCCAGCGTTTATTCGACATTCAATCATAATAATGTTTCTGAACATATTTCCATATCAATGAAATCATTGATACCGATCCATCGACTTCAACAATGCTAGCTATTCCATATTACTTCATCCACTGTTCATTGAGAATAATTAACCTCAGGAAGAAGTACCTCCAAAGTATTTCATGAGAATTATCATACCTCTTTCCAAATTCTGGATCACATGATATCGATTGAACGTATCTCACGTATTTCGTATCGTCAAGTAGCTCAAAAGTGAAGGAATATATCGTTCTGATAAGTTAAACGATTAAATTGAGTGAGCAATTCACAAAGATGAAAAAATACTGGTCTTTGATAGCCTTTCGGCAACAATCTCCCCTGAACATGTTCTCTAATAGAACAAACGAAGAACACTGTTTATATCTGACTTTTGAACGATGACTACCTCTTTTTGAGGGAGGAATTACAGACATCAAAGCCGATACACTCCCCTCGTAAGGGTACCTGTCGTGTTATCGTGCGGGAAAAAGTCGACCGTTCCTTTGCACCTGTTGGAACTATAGGAAATCAATTCAGGTAATGATAAAACATTGTTGACGATAGGAAGAACGTGAGTTTCATCAGAATGAATAGGTAGAATTGCTGAGATTCAGGTTCTTAGCCTGATCACCCGGCGTATATTCGACATTCGATCATAATAAGTTTTCTGAACATATTTCCATTGGTGGAACAATGAAATCATTGATACCGATCCATCGACTCCAGCAATGCTAGCTATTCCATATTCCTTCATTCACTGTTCATTTGAAATAATCAACCTGAGAATGGAGTACCTCTAGAGTACTTGAGTAAGCAATTCACAAAGATGGAAAAATACTGGTCTTTGATAGCCTTCCGGCAACAATTCCCCCTGAACATGTTCTCTAATAGAACAAACGAAGAACACTGTTTATACCTGACTTTTGAACGATGACTACCTCTTTTTGAGGGAGGAATTACAGACATCAAAGCCGATACACTCCCCTCGTGAGGGTACCTGTCGTGTTATCGTGCGGGAAAAAGTCGACCGTTTTTTTGCACCTGTTGGAACTGTAGAAAATCGCTTTTCAGTGTCAAAACCGACTTCACATCGAAAAAATTTTGTGAATTGAAATATTTAATTTTTGTTGAGAACGTGTGTTCTCCCGAAACGTCCATCAAGATAAGTAGAGGTTTTATCCGCATCGAATATATTTGTTTCTCCAAATTCTTCAAGAAAAAAGGTGTCACTGACAAATAGAGAATTTCTAATTTAGGTATCTAAAGGTTTAATTTCAAGCGCAGTGACATTGTGGGGCAGATCACAAAATCTGTCCTCACTACAAATATATTGAAATAATTGTTAATAACTTCTACTTTATTTTTCAGAAACGAGGAGAAAATCCCACAAGAAGCTGAAAAATGAATGAAGGAAATCAATTCAGGTAATTATAAAAAAATTGATAACAATAGGAAGAACGTGCGATTCATCAGAATGAATAGATAGAATTGCTGAGATTCAGGTTGTTAGCTTTAATACCCAGCGTTTATTCGACATTCAATCATAATAATGTTTCTGAACATATTTCCATATCAATGAAATCATTGATACCGATCCATCGACTTCAACAATGCTAGCTATTCCATATTACTTCATCCACTGTCATCCACTGTTCATTGAGAATAATTAACCTCAGGAAGAAGTACCTCCAAAGTATTTCATGAGAATTATCATACCTCTTTCCAAATTCTGGATCACATGATATCGATTGAACGTATCTCACGTATTTCGTATCGTCAAGTAGCTCAAAAGTGAAGGAATATATCGTTCTGATAAGTTAAACGATTAAATTGAGTGAGCAATTCACAGAGATGAAAAAATACTGGTCTTTGATAGCCTTTCGGCAACAATCTCCCCTGAACATGTTCTCTAATAGAACAAACGAAGAACACTGTTTATATCTGACTTTTGAACGATGACTACCTCTTTTTGAGGGAGGAATTACAGACATCAAAGCCGATACACTCCCCTCGTAAGGGTACCTGTCGTGTTATCGTGCGGGAAAAAGTCGACCGTTCCTTTGCACCTGTTGGAACTATAGGAAATCAATTCAGGTAATGATAAAACATTGTTGACGATAGGAAGAACGTGAGTTTCATTAGAATGAATAGACAGAATCGCTGAGATTCAGGTTCTTAGCCTGATCACCCGGCGTATATTCGACATTCCATCATAATAAGGTTTCTGAACATATTTCCATGAGTGGAACAATGAAATCATTCATACCGATCCATCGACTTCATCAATGCTAGCTTTTCTATATTCCTCCATTCACTGTCCATTGAGAATAATTAACCTAAGAATGAAGTACCTACAATTTATTTTATGGGAATTATCATACTATTTTCAAATTCTGTATTACATGATATCGATTGAACGTATCTCACGTATTTCGTATCGTCAAGTAGCTCAAATGTGAAGGAATGATTATATCGTTCTGATAAGTTAGACGATTCAATTGAGTGAGCAATTCACAAAGATGAAAAACTACTGGTCTTTGATAGCCTTTCGGCAACAATCTCCCCTGAACATGTTCTCTAATAGAACAAACGAAGAACACTGTTTATATCTGACTTTTGAACGATGACTACCTCTTTTTGAGGGAGGAATTACAGACATCAAAGCCGATACACTCCCCTCGTAAGGGTACCTGTCGTGTTATCGTGCGGGAAAAAGTCGACCGTTCCTTTGCACCTGTTGGAACTATAGGAAATCAATTCAGGTAATGATAAAACATTGTTGACGATAGGAAGAACGTGAGTTTCATCAGAATGAATAGGTAGAATTGCTGAGATTCAGGTTCTTAGCCTGATCACCCGGCGTATATTCGACATTCGATCATAATAAGTTTTCTGAACATATTTCCATTGGTGGAACAATGAAATCATTGATACCGATCCATCGACTCCAGCAATGCTAGGCTATTCCATATTCCTTCATTCACTGTTCATTTCAAATAATCAACCTGAGAATAGAGTACCTCTAGAGTACTTGAGTAAGCAATTCACAAAGATGAAAAAATACTGGTCTTTGATAGCCTTCCGGCAACAATCTCCCCTGAACATGTTCTCTAATAGAACAAACGAAGAACACTGTTTATATCTGACTTTTGAACGATGACTACCTCTTTTTGAGGGAGGAATTACAGACATCAAAGCCGATACACTCCCCTCGTAAGGGTACCTGTCGTGTTATCGTGCGGGAAAAAGTCGACCGTTTTTTTGCACCTGTTGGAACTGTCGGATATCAATTGAGGGGATGATAATAATTTGTTAACGATGGGAAGAACGTGAGGCTCCCCAGAATGAATGAATGAATGGAGTTCACGAAAGACTTTTCAGTCCGACATTCTTCATAAGTTCACATTTGTTGTCAGTTGAAAAAAAATATACATTTTTGATACTAACACTGAAAATTTCAAAGTACCTATGCCTCCCACAGAAGATGTTATTTGATCTTATTTTACACTATAATAAGTTATGCATGATAGGGAAATTAACGTAATAACATCTAAAGGATTCATCTCATTGTAAGTGCATTCAACAATACTAAATCCAATCATTTTCGAATTATTTGTTATACTGTCTAAAAAACAGTTCAGTTCTTTGATATCATTCTAATTATCTCTTCCGTTCGAGATTTTTGTACTGCATTGAAGTTGCACAGTTCCTTTTCTGATGATATCTACTCGATTCTGAAGATGATAAGAAGACTATAAAGATAAGTCTGAACTTTGGAATTTGTGAGAAAATCGTCATGATTTTCAGATGTATTTTCCAAGGAATTCGTTTGTATCAACAAGAACTGCATGAATTTGACTAATTCCATGGAGAATTCTATCTATTACTATCATGAAAAAAATCAGTCTTCATACTGAAAATAACCCTCCTTGTTCTCCTTTCATCTCCATACTGACCTTTTGTCAGTCTCGGTTGCGCATGCATCGACAGAAAAATTACAGACAAACGACTCCAGCAACCACCCTCGATGTGCCAAATCCTCCTCTTCATCGCCATACTGACCTTTTGTCAGCCTCGGTTGCGCATGCATCGACAAACTAAAGACTTCCGCAACAACCCACGATGTGAAAAAATCCAAAACAGCTTTCTTCTGGCCTGATTCTATTTCTTCTCGAAGGCAGAATAAGTGGGGTGGTAGATCAGGCCGCAGGTTTTACGTCACCCCACATTGCCTCTCCCAAGTGCCGGAAGGGAGGTATCACGGCTTCTGAGATCTCTTCTTCTTTCTTCTTCAGCGACAAGTCATGCATAATGAAAATATCACTCACCCATCTTCTGTTGCACCACTACCGGTCACTTAACATGCCAATAATATCACTAAGTTGCCCTCGACGGCTGGGGAGCATATCACGCGCCAATTCACGCCTCACGTGACCGCTCAACCCACTATGGATGGTCGCATGACCAACACGTAACCCAAGAGAACCACACTCACTCATCATTCGAACGTAACATCTGAAACAAACGGATAGTGATATCAATATGATGCGTTTGAAAAACAGCTAGAAAATTAGCTAGATAAACAGTAAGTGTGACTTGTCACAATTGAAACTCTTCAGATCTGTCAGATATAATCAAGGCAATAGGCAAGTTAGCACATAATATATAATTACTTGAATTTCATAAGACGCCCTTGAAATGAAAGATTTTTTACTAATCGTCTGAATGGAACTAAATTTCGTAATTTTCGAATATGGTTTCAAAAAAAGTATGATTATTGTTTCAAAAGATGATAGTGAGATGACATACATCTGAAGTTTCCGGTTGTTCAATGTTCATATCAATAGATGACAATGCTTACATGTTGTGGGCACATAGTGTAACGAGGAAAATCACTGATTCCACGAATAGTTAATTGAAACTGTACAACATAGACTGTTCGGCTCAAATCATCGACACTGTGTACACTGATCAACCTTTTTTAATAATGAGATTGAATTTGAATTCTGGTATTCAACACGATTCACTCTGAATATATGAACTCGACTGGCTGATGTCTACTATATAACTGACCAGTGACGACTGTTTTATCGCTCTTATTCGACTGATTCATACCTCGTTGTGGCTGACTCACAACTGGTTTTTATGATTATTTAATATTGATTAATTTTCATGGTTGAGAGCAAATACAATATTTATAAACGAAATTCGAAGGAGAGGAGAAATGAGATTTCATGATATTCGAGATCATGTGTATTTCAGAGTATTTTTGTTCAGTCATTTTTCTATTTTGAATTCGGAAAAGTCTTGAAACGGAAATTAAAAAATTCAGATTTTTCGAAATATTCTGATAACCAAGACATCGGAATTTTCTGTCATTATAAAATGAGCTGAATGTTCTTTTCAGAAATAGGGTGTTTCATCAAAAGAAACTGGCAATGAAAGAATGTTCAATTCCTGACAATGAATTCTTATGTTGCAGATAAAAATGAAACTAATTATCAATTATTTTTTGATACCTTTCGGAATAACCGCTGTTGGTAAGGTGCCGAAATATACGCGAAAACTCTACTTACATCATGATATCAAATCAAATTAGACTTGACGTGCTCATCAATATTGGATCTCAAATAGATACAAAGTAAGATAAACTATGGCAAAGAAAAAAATCCCCAAGAACTATTCTAAATTGTTGAAATTTTTGAAAATGAAAGAAAAATAAGTTAAGCCATTCCACGTGTCCACGTTTGAGGAAATGGTTGATATGATAGAGTGCTTCATTTTTTGTATCTATCGATTGTGAATTCGGTAAAGTATTCAAATAGAAATTTTAAAATTCAGATTCTTCGAAATATCTCGATAACACTATCAAAACGAGCTGAAAATTTTGCCCTAATTCAACATACTTTGTATCCCTCACAAGACGCAAATAGAAAACAATACGAACAACAGTACTCACTTGTTGGACTATGGGATACCCTATTGAAGCAAAGGGCACACTGACTGATTTCACAAATAGTTGAAAAAGTTCAACAAATTATCGTGAGAATTCATTTTTATCAACTTTTTTTCATTCCGACCGATTTTCGATGTCTTGACATCGATCGACTATCTCTATGCACATCTGCTTCACTACTGAACTGAGTAGTGTCATCGATGTGATTAGACTGAGTCATAACCTGTTTTTATGATTTGTCATCTCTGGTGACTGGCTCGCAAGTGGTTTTTATGATTTTTTGATGATGCTCTCTGATTAATTTTCATAGTTCAGGCCAAATTCAATATTTATAACAAAAATTCCAGAGAGATAAGAAATAATTGAGTTGTTATGATATCCACGTGATAACACGTGATTTTTGATTTCTACAATGTACATTTTTGTTTGAATAGTTCAAATTTGAATAGTAGAAATCGAAAGTCGACGGGCCTTGGCGATACGTGTAAACTTCAACCAATGATTCAACTATGCAGTGAATCAAAGTTTTGCAAAATACGCTGAACACATATCTCGGGAAGACTCTGGATTTATTTTCGATGAAATGTATCTTTCGACGCCTATGAACTTTTGATCGATATTGGCCAAGGTCCGTGGAATTTGGATATTGTTTAGCGTTCTTGTCAGCTATATTCACACCGGTGAGCAGGTTAGAGGTTGAGGTTAGGATGGACTCTGGATTTATTTTCAATGAAAATCTTTCGACGCCCATGAACTGTTGATCGATATTGGCCAAGGTCCGTGGACTTTTGATGTTGGCTAGTGGCTACCGTTATTGTCAGCTATATTCACTCCGGTAAGCAGGTTGAGGTTAGGCTTGTTTTGGTTTCTTCGAGTTGTTTTCGTGTGCGAAGTGAGAAAGTATTGTTACTTTCGAAAGCAAAATGTTAACAAAAGACTTTTACAACACAATTTTATCGCAAACATTCAGTCCTTGCGGAAATTATCTGATTGTTGGCGACATTTATGGCGAACTATCAATTTTCCAGTAAGTATAAAAAGATACACGAAAACGAAGATCCTAGTTTAATTTCCTTGTAGTTTATCCAGAATCGTGGAGGCTGAAGCTGTACTCAGCAGGGACGATTTGGTACCCAAAAATAGATTCACAGTGAAAGGTGACTATCAAATAAATAGCTTGTCGACGCTCCCTAACCATCTATTGGTTGGTGGGGTAGGAGAAATTTTTGCTTACTGTTGGAAGCCTATCAAAACTACGAAAAAACCGCAGCTCGCCTGGAGTATAGAAATTCCAGAACAGAAAGATTCTATGGGGAAGAATGATGTAGTTGCTTTAGAATGGGATGAAGACAAAAATCACATTTTTGCAGCTTGTGGTGATAATGTGTATGTTTTCAATATAGAAACGAGACAGCTTCTGAAAACTCTAAGTCAACACACTGACTATTTGCATTGCATCACCAGGTTGTAAGTACAAGTAAATATGTATACCAAGAGAATCTGTTTAATTCCAATTTTTCAGGGGAAATGATTTGATAACCAGTGGTGAAGATGGAATAGTAAACATATGGGATTTGAGGACTTGTAAAGTGTCACACAAAATAGAACCACATCTGAATGATGCAGTTCATAGGCCAGATATTGGCAAGTGGATAGGAGCTCTCAGTGCTAATGAAGATTATGTGGTAAGTTCTTGAGCCATAACCCATAATACTTCAAACCTTTTCCTAATGTTGGTTTGTCTTGTTGATCATGAAACTGATTTCCTTAGCTGTGCGGAGGAGGTCCCAGATTGTCATTGTGGCACTACAGATTCCTGTCAAACTCAACAGTGTTCCCAGTGGAAGACAAGGGAATTCACGTGGCAGAAATTCATAAGGAGAAAATCTTGGCAGGAGGCACCTCTAAACTCTTCTATCAAATGTCTTTCATCGGAGAAATTGTTAGTGAAATACCTGTGTCCGGGGTGACAACTTATAGTGCCATACATCAAGATGAGCCTTTCAAGGTGTTGAGCTTAGCTGGTTCGAGTTCAAAAATTGACATTTGCAGTAATTTTTTGTACAAAAATCAACAGTTGTTGCTGAGTTAGTTAATAATTGGAAAAATAAATCATTCATTTTGTTTTGTCTGTTCTCACTACTGAGAAAGTATTGGGTTGAATGATATGTGTTGCATTGATCACAGTAACAGTATCTCTTGCAACCGAGATTCACCAGTACAACAGTTTAGGTATATAGTTAAAACAATACATCTGGCAACATAATTCTTCAGTGTTTTATAGGCTCACAGTGAAATTATGGAAATCAGGAAGAATTAAAAATCAGTAAAACATTCATCTTTTGAATATCCATAATATTCGACTTGAACAAAGAACAACGGTGATAAATAATACAAAAAACTGAAATACCACATGACACATTCAAATATCATTGGCTGAGTAGTTCAAATCAGCCAGCCAATCATAAACCGCCAAGGCAACAGTTTACCGATCATCGTTTTGTGATCATGAGATGCTTCTCCATGATCTAGGGGTGAGGATAGATCATGATACAAGAAAAGATATAGATCACTCACAGATATTCTGTGGCATCAACAAGGCGGTCTAATAAACTATGAACCCACGGTTTATGAAAAACCGTACCATGATCCAGCCCTGTCAAAATGTCACATCAAAGTGTTCTGTGTCACTAGAGTGTCAAGAAATTCATAACCTTTACCATTGGTGAATTGTTCTTATTTTGATTTGGAAAGTATGTTTTGATTAAAATTACCAGAAACGATTACGATATGGAAGACGATACTACAATTGGAAAAAAGTGCAGGCTATGTCTTCGGAGCCAAGAGCATTACAGTTCATTTTTCGAACCTTGTCATGGGGAATTAAGTATATTTCAGATATTGACCAACCTTTTACATTATAAGGTGAAGATCTGCCTTGTTCTCGAATGTTTTCTGTTATTAATATAATTGTCTGGCTTTACAGATATTGGATGTTCCTGAAATGCCCAAGATGGTATGCCAAAGTTGTAATTCTATAATAATCAGTTTTATCAGTCTGATGAAAGATTTTCAAGATAGGGAGGATTGCCTCAGAGAATCATTAACCAAAAAAGAAATCATCTATATGGAGGAAAATGATTTGGATAATTACGTTGAATGTGAAGTAGCTTCAGATTATAAAGAGAGTGATGGAGAAGATGCTACTGAGATGAGAGAAAGTGATATTTGTATCAAAAGCTCTTGTAAAGATGATTCAAAGGATCAGGTCCCTGAACAAATTGACTGCAAAAACTCATCAGGGACTGTTGATGAGCAAGGAAACGAAATAGTAACGACAGTTAAATATAGTTGTGAACCTTGTGGTGACTGTTTCATGTTCAAGTCAGGTTTCAGTCAACACATGGTCTCGAAACATAATAGGTATATTCTAGAAGATGAATATCCACTATTCACCTCTGAAATCACAATAAAAATACCTGCTCCGCCCACCGGAGCTCCAATGAAAATTGTTAAGAAAAATTATGTAACTAGAAAAGGTAAATTTCAATGTCAGGTCTGTAAATTAGTACTGTTAAATAAACCACAATTGAGAGAACACTATAATCTTCATAAGACCCATGTCTGTGAACATTGTGGAGCAGCATTCATAAAGAATGCCTATCTTAGAGACCATTTGTTGATGCATTCTACAGAGAAGAGGTTCTCCTGTGACATTTGTGGCAAGAAATTCAAATACAGGAATGGTTTGCTGGTGCATAAGAACATTCATGTGAATTTCAGGGGATTTATGTGTGACGCTTGTGGGCAAGGTTTCAATACACGCAGCACACTGTACACTCATATCAAACTGAAACACACCAATGAAAGGAACTTCTCCTGCCCAGAATGTGATCTTACTTTCAAAGTGAAATCTTGGTTGGATAAACATTACAAAAGGAGGCATACAGCCAACAGGACTAAAGACTTTGTGTGTGCTATTTGTGGGGTGGCCTATCTGAATAAAACTACCTTAACAAGGCATATGAATGATAAACACACTGGAACACCTGTCAGGCATCATTGTCATGTTTGTGAAAAGAGCTATTCCATGAAGACAAAATTGAATATGCATTTGCAGAAGAAACATAATATTATTCTCAATCATTCTGTATAATGTTATTTTCCATAACTCCATCATTACCCAAAAATTTATATGAGGTAATCAAGACTTTTGTTTCAAAATAGTAGTTCTCCAGGAAGAATGAAGAACATGTCGAAAATGATTTAGATGGTGACAGATTTTGTCATAGTTGAACTGCAGCATTCACGCTCATACCACTGAGGCATGTACTTGAATTTTCATAAATGGATCATCCCATGTTTTTTTTCCATATTTTCAGTTCTAGAGCTTATCATAAAGAATCCAATAATAATTTCATCAAGACTATGAAGCCTATTCTCCATATGATTCATAATTGAAAACTAAATATATAAGAACTAATATATAAGAAAATATAATGAAATATACTCGGGAATATAGGATGATCCATCTGGAAAAATTCAGTAATATGCTCTGGGGTCACCATGTATTATTTTTTATTTTTAGAGTTTTCCTGAAAAATCTATATCAAATGCCTGAAGTGAACCACCCAGTATATATTATCGAATCTATTCATATTGTAAATCATCAATAAATATAATAATCTACCCATTATATTCGAGGTTTTAGTTGCAGGGATATCCAAATAACAAAGTGTTTGTCTCTGTGAAAAGATTATTTTATGAATATTGGGAAAGACGAATGATTATATTTTTAATACTTTGGAAACAGTTCCACTTCGGAATCTTTCATTCAACAAAATTTTATAGTTTCACCCATAATGTTATAATATAATATTAATATGAAATTGAAATGATCATCCAAATTTTGAACATATTTGGATGAAAAACACAGAAGCATAGAACATTGATGTAATAAACTAGTTCCTTACATCAATCATGGAACCACACAATATGTTATCATAAAAGTACTTTCAATCATGCAAATGACTGACAGCTACCAACATTATCATATTTTTCATAATTATCTACTGCTTCTTTAGTTTATATCAGTTCTTCACTAATCAAGAAGAGAAGCTTATTTCATTTGAAGGAATATTTTAGATCTTGATTTTGGAAGAAAATATTCGTGCAGATCTAGTACAAAATCGGAACAGTGCCAGTGTTGCACTACCCAGCGGAGAACCATCGAAAATTCGCGCCTATATTATGAAATATGTTCTGAATCTGAGGGAGGATGGAGATGGGTAACAAGTACAAATGCCAGGAAATGCTTGATACTTCAGAAATCAGTTCAATAAAAATCCATAACAGTTTCTAATATATATTATGTTTTCTTTGTAAATGCATACGTAGACCCTTTTTCATGGTATACACTTTGGCTTTACATATATTACAGGGATATCTTTTGCCTTGTCCAAGATGTTTATCAGCAATGTGCCTGGTTAAAGTTGTTTTATTCAAATACGCTACACCACACTTATTGCAAACAAAACTTTTCTCTCGATTGCCACTATGTTTCCTGAGGTGATGTTTGTCCAGTGTTGACTTGAGGTTGAATCTCATATTACAGATTGGACATACAAAGTTCCTCTCATTGCTGTGTTTCAGTATTTTGTGAGTCACTAGAGTTCCCCTAGCCCTAAAACTAACACCACATTGTTCACAAATGTAAGGTTTGGCTGCTATGTGTATTTTTTTGTGTACACTCAAACTATGTCTTTGCCTGAATGCCCTATGACATATATTACAAACAAAATTCTTCTCCTCAGAATGTACAGCCATATGATCAGTTAGATAATTTTTTCTTAGGAATGCAGCACCACAATAATGGCAAATGTGAGTTTTGTGTATTTCTTCATGAGCCTTGACTTCTTCTGTTGTTGGAAAACATTTTGTACATATTCTGCATTGCAATTTGTTTCTTCTCAAACCTTTGGAAGGTACAAAATCCACTAAGGGCATACCTAATGGAATGACATATTGTACCTCAGAGGCAAAGTTTTCAAGATTGAGTTCTTCAGCCAATTTTTCATGTTTTTGTTGCAAGTGCAGGCGAAAACCAGTTCTATATAGAAAGGTATCTCCACAGTCACAAGTGTATTTCAAAGTTTTGATTCTTTTGTACTGACCATTTTCAATGATTTCTTCTTCTACAGGAGGCTGACTATTCGTTATATCATATTCTTCTTTCTTAACATCAACTGGGTCATCTTCTTCACTTATATTATCACCAAGACTAGAACTACTTTCTTCATGTTCCTCTTGATACTCTATTACATTGTCTAGAGTATCATCTCCAAAATATTCTATATTTCCTGTCATATCGTCAATAACTTCACCTTCCACAATGTCACCCACAATGATTTCTTCATTTCCATTGGTCATATCACTTATTTCTATTATGCTGTCTCCTTCGAACCCATCATATTTTGGTTCCATTTCTAAATCAGACAAAACTCTACCAAGATATGATTCTGTTTCTTGAAAAACTGACAGCATGTTATTGAAGTTGATTATAACAGAACTGCAATTTTCACAAACATACTTGGATAACCGATCATCTTCTTGTATCTGAAGGAAAGAAAAATCGAAAAAAATCAAGAATTATCATATTTCAGTATTATAGTTACCTCAACAGTTGTGATGGTTTTGAATACATTTGACAAACTCAAATCTTCGAAATATAATTCAAAAAATGGATTCATTTCTTCCGTTTCCTGAAGACATATTCTACATCTCACGTTCATTTCTGGTATTTCATTGTAACTTTCACTTATGTTTTCCATTTTTTTTTTATAATTTTAAAAACTAACAACTACAAACATAACACTACAAACAGAACATTATTTTCAGAACCATAGATTTCCTGAGAACTCAGTTTCATAACCTCCAATCTTCCAATACATCATAAAAATTAACGAGTGTCTTGGTCACCGCCCGGCCGCCATATTATTTTCTTTTTCTCACGACCGACGGTAAAGCACGTAACGGTTCATGTCATCGGTCAAGTG
Organism: Gastrophysa polygoni; assembly: GCA_963576655.1. Lineage (NCBI taxonomy): Eukaryota > Metazoa > Arthropoda > Insecta > Coleoptera > Chrysomelidae > Gastrophysa > Gastrophysa polygoni. The sequence goes on from OY755084.1 coordinate 2,145,266, forward strand.
ATATAAGCCCATGATACAAGAAAAGAATATAAACCCAATGAAATTCTATGCTACAAAACGCTAACCAAACCAAGGAATTTATACCAAACCATGGATCAGTTGTCTGTTGACGGGTTGAAAGCTTTTTTAATACGATTTGATTGCAGGAGATGGGTTATCTATCTAGAGGGTTAGTTATCTCTGCGAAATGCTAGAGACAGTTACTACACTCAAACAGTGTCATACGTCACAGTGTAGAATCTAGTACATGACCTAATAAGATCGGGATAAGCGAAAAGCGAATGAATAGTCGGTCGACTTGTGCGGGTGTTGCCTTTGACTGTCTGTTTATTCTCCGTATTTGTTTACCTTTCTTTTCCGATGTGTTTTAGTTTTTAAATGATGGCTTCACTCTCTTTACCTAGAGTATTACACCCAAGAAAAACCAGCTTAGAAATTGAAAGAGAACATTTCGAAAAATCACAGGTGCGTATCAATAGTTCATTGAAGAGGTTTTCTGATATCAAATCTATATGAATATTTTATTTTTAAGACATATACATATAGTTTCCGGATTACGCGTATTAATTTGTTTCCATTCTAATTCAACAGTCCTTGTTGAAGTCCTATAAACCAATATCTACTTGATGTGGGTGTAGTTATATATCATGTTTAATCAATGTAATAATCAACATCCTCATCATAGTTAGCATGTATATTATCCATGCCTTCATTTAATTTATTATAAACATTTGTTTTCAACTTCCAAACACACTAGATTTTTTGGTATATCTCAAAGTAGGTTGTATATTATCATTTAATCACTGACTTGATTATTATCATTACTCATATACCTATATGTTGAATTGTTTTTAAACTGAGTTGAGAACCGTGAGTTCTTGTGGTGATCAAATTTATTTATGAACTTTTCCCCTATATTCTGGTGCAATGGCTGGAGATGTCTAAAAACATAAATTAATGAATGATTCGTTATGAAATAATCAGATGGTTTTACCTTTGATACTATCAGGGAATTGTTCGAATAATGGCAGGATAATTCAAATTTAAGTTCTCCTACATTGTCAACTTTCAATCCCAAAAATTAGAGAAATATACAACATTGTCAACAAGCAGTTGACAATGACATTTGGAAGCAAGGTCAATGTACAATTGAAAAAATATTTTTCTCCTGATTTCATATACAATTATTATTATCATTATTATATTTTCGCACGTTCACTTACTTAAATTCTGTACATACACAGTGATACATTTAAAAGCACCTCTTTAAATGACTTATTTCTAGACTTATTTTTTGTCCGATTTGTTTGATTCCTTCCTAATAATAAAGATTTAATAGCTTTACTGTGGTACTGATATTCGTCATGAATATTAAGATTTCAAGACCTATTCCCATTTCGGAAAATCATCACATAATCTTCACATAAAATATTTTCACATCAGGTTTGTGATACTTTCATAGGAATGTTATCAAAATTCCCAAAAAAAAAATGATTTCTAAAAAAAATATGTAGACATAAAATTCATATTATTGTCACCAGAATATATGAGAATTGAAGCTACAACTGAAGCTGAATATCATTCGAGAAGAATCTCACGAATCCGATAATGAATAAAGTTGTTGTCCCACTTATGGAATTTATAATTCGTTTCATAATCGGTTTCATTTATCCCCTGCATCCGGATTTTTTTAAAATTCCATCATCTCATATCAATAAAGTTTCCTGATGGTCTGAGAGTTTCTGTGTCTAATGACTGGGAAATTCACCAAATCATATACAATATCTTTAGCTATATTTCTAATTCGATGAAAACAGTTTCATCAAATTCATCTCCTTCAATGTGAATATTGTTAAATGTTCAATAATCTGATATTTTTCATTTCAAATGAATCGATCATATTTTAAGGGTACCTGATATGTGTCAACATCAAAATTAAACAGAGATAAAACGAATAACAACTCTGATATCCTCAACCATCTTATCTTCCATTCAGACATCTCCATCTATCTAACATTGTTCTCAAATATTTTCTTTTCAGATTTGCATGCATTTAATTTGAATTATTGCGCCTATTAACAATTAACTCGTGAGTTGTATTGCATGCCTTGTCATCGAAAAACCAATAATAATGGCTAAAGAATATACTCCTAGAGACCTGGAGAAATACGTGAGTAGGATTGTCTGGCTAGGCACTATAAAATGTGGATAAAGGGTTTGGGTGTTTATGTTCTGCTCAGTTTTGATTGTAGTGTGTGGTGCAATTAATGCAGAGCTTTTAGGAAATTGTTGTCAAAGATGTGAATAAAGGAAAACTGCTTTGCGTTGACTGAGAATAACTTGGTGGTTTTGCTGTGGTATCTACATTTCCCTGTGAGCTACTAGAAATTCATTGCTGTAGAAAATGTGGCATAATTACAGTACATTAATGCTTGATATTTCTTGTGAAACAAATTGTACTCATACCCAATTCATCAATAATTGTATAACATGCAATTCATCCGCTTTCTGTTGAATATCGTGAGCACAAATATGATTTCAAAGAGTAATTACCAGACAGTGCATGAAATCATAGCTCGTTGAGCGTTCCACAAGAAAAAACAGCACAGCAAGGTAACAACCTGCTGAATATCCAGAAATATATATCGATAATTAATATTTTACCGTAATCAAAGTTAACAGAGTGGATCAAAATCGTTGTGATGTCATCATCTCTAGCTGAGTTCTATGCGTTATTTCTATAAGCGTGTCATCACTTTTGTGATTTTTGTTTAGTCATTTCAATCCCTCAATCTAATGAATGATGAATTTTTCAATTTCATTGACACGTGTTTACTGTTAACTAGCTTAGCAATGAGGTTTATCCTATTACATTCGACGTATATGGAATTTCGTATTGATATTGACCTTGTTTTGAGGAGAAAAACATATTTCGATGACTCATAAGAATATAAACATTCTGTTTCAATGACTGCATACCTAGTTAGGAGAGAATATCGATCGTGCATAGATATGGCTGCATTAGCTCTCAAATCCTAGAATCACCTGAATTTCAGTTCATCGAATCTTATTTCAGCACTCGAGAGAATTTTGTCCTGAAAATATTATCGATCGGAATATTTTCTTTCTATATTCTCAAAGGCAAGAATTTATTCACTAGCATGAGGTTCATTTTTCAGTCCTTTATTCTGTGACCTGTGACTACCTTATGGTATGTTATGGTAACAACAACAAACATAATAAATACCACTGAATGATTTATTTCTGAAAAAAAAAATCGTACACCGAATTTTGAAGTCAACAAATATCACCTGTGCCAAGTTAATACCGAAAATATCTAAACAATTTCTATGTGTGTTGTTCGGTGTAGCAGTAGATAAAGTATAGTATGAAATTTCACTATTTCCTACTCTTTAGTTTGCAGCACTCGCCTCAATGTACTTTTATTTCGGGATAATTTTTGTTTTTGGAGCTTGTTTGTTATTTGTTATTTAATGTTTCAGCTGTATCAGCTCGATGTGATGTATAGAAAAATTCAAGTCAAAGTGGAATACAAAAATTGAACCAGTGAATTGAACTTGGCAATGAATCAGCTGCGTTCGACAGACTAGTACTCACCTACCGACTCTGGAGTTGTTCCATAGACTATTTCATAGACTTGACGTGAAGAAATCTGCCACTACCTGACGTACGCTTATTCCTGCCAGTTTTTCTAAAACGTTCTGCTACTCTTTGGTATAAAGCGACAAAAATGAAGGATTCTTGAATTATGCACATCTTCAACAAGATCAACAGCTTCTGTGCAAGAGAATAAGTCTTGCGTAAAAAAATCACTGCTTCAAAATCATGCTCAAGAGATTCAATAAGGGTAATAATTAACAGATCTAGACGATGTTCTGAAGAGAATAATGTTATTTATATACCATGATTTTGTCTACTGATGAAAATGATTATTTATTTTCTTCTATCCGAGACAAGCTTCTATTTTTTTTCAACCTGTGAGGCTGGATGAGCAGTCATTAAAAGCAGCATTAACAATGTCATTCGCCACCTCACAATTGACTGATTTCACACAAATTTGTCACAAATTTTTCAAACATTTTCAGAAACATCTGGGTCCATTATGGACTTTTAACTCCTACAAATATTTAAATTTGTTGTTCGTGATTGTCTAATTGAATGCAGATGCCATTTTCATGGATTTCATGGATTCCTTGTATACCTGATGAGTAAGCACTGAGGATGACTTAACAGTCGAAATCGCTCTGCTACGATGTTTATAAACAATAATTTTGCACGAAATACAAATTTCATTTATTTGATTGAAAATGAAAGGCTTGCTCAGCCCATCGACAAATCTGTCAGAAACATTCGAAACCATTCGAGTGTTGCTATGTTTTGAAAACGCCTGATTCTTTTCATTCCACTTTGTTTCAATTCTTCTGTACTCTATTCACAACAACCTGCTTTTGTAATAATTGTCGAAGAGGGTTTGACAACGTTTTGCGAATATTTGCAGGCTCAAGCTCTCCACAAAGCCATCAACAGTAACGAAACGCCGGTGAAGCAAAAGCATGTCAGATCCGCGATCATCGGTACTTTCCACACGCAAAGCGCCAAGATATTCTGGGCGTACGCCCTCAGATTGCCCGCCATGGACGATAGGATAGTGGCGTGGAAATTGTGCCACGTCGTCCATAAGGTAAGATATTTTTTCCTACGACCATCTATGAAAACAGTCGACGGAACATCGTTTTGTTATTCACTATGGCAGCAGGAAAGTGGAAAGTAAAACGTACTAGTGTGGAAATATTCAAAAACGCACACTTGCAGTTGCGGTGAAAAATGTAATGTTTTTGACGTAGAAATTTCACAGCTGGTATCTTTCAAAAAATGTATGGGGATGCATATATGAAGATAAAACAACACATTTGAGTCATTATAGTAAAGTTGGTTACCAAAGATGACAGCTGAAATATCCAAAGATTGCCGAATTTTAATTAATTAATCTACACATATGTATTGAATATCAAGCCACCGCTCGAGTATTCTCGTTCCTGACTGCTGCATTTTGGGTTGCGTGGTGTATAAATGTCGACAATGAGCGAAAGTTGCTAGAAACATGATGATAGTATACCAACTCAAGTCTCATAAATACTCATAATGCTATAATTTAAATATTCATGGTCGTAGAAAAAATAGCGGAGAGTCAATTTTCTCATACGAATCACCCTGTATTTTTTGTAATTTTTACTGCCGATATACAGCTGACTTTGTTCAATAACTGTTATTTGGAAATTAAACCGTTCTTGAAATATAAAGTTTCAAAAAATTCAAAGAACATTCAACATCTTTTCTATAAAACTCTTATATTTCATCATTCAATTTTCTCAATCACTCACAAATAATACGATGTCACAATAAAGTAGCTCTGAAGTGTGATATCATATCAATTTATCACATATTTCACTATTTTTTACTTAGTATTTATCAGTATAGTATGCTTGTATAATATACACGTTATATGCTTTGCTAGTGATCTTCACCAATTTGAAGAGTTCATGTTTTCAGGAAAAAAAACAAAATGAATTTCTTATCTCTAAAATAGTCACAGATAAGTGAAGGGAAATATTTCCTGAAGGAAGGGATAAGGAAAACAAGAATGATATGACGCACAGGGGGTTCTAGTTGAGAAAAATTGTAAAAAGTGTAAAAAATATCACCCTTTATGGGGTTAACTGAATTTTTTTTTTATTAAGAAGTCTCAAGGTATCCCCTAGCTCAGTACCAATTTCTGGTACCTGAGAATCGAATAACGTCAAAAATTTTTAGAGGTGATATTTTTCAGGACAAAAAAAATGAATAAATTTTCATCTCGAAAACGTTCACAGATAGGTATAGGGAAATATTAGGTGATGAGTTGTTTCGGAAAGTGATAGAGATACCAAAAATTATATAACATACAGGGTGTCGGCTCTGTTGGCTAGTTCATCATGAAAAACCGTGTATAATAAATAGTTGGAATGTTCAACCTCATTCAGAGCGAAAGTTCTCCGCCAAGAAAATCGTTGACATTTTTCTCGGTCATTTGTACAAGGTGCTCAGAGAGGGCCATCCTTTGTGCTTGGTGGATAGCCAGCGGCACAAGCGAGACTTGGACGAGATAGGGAAGCTGTGGGGACACTTGCAAGAGGGCTACGGCAAGATGATCAGAGTGTACACTCTGCTGCTGATGAACAAGCTGGACTTCCACAGGAGGAATCCCCGATTTCCCGGCCATTTGGGAGTGACGCCCGAAGAATTGGAGTCTATCGCCGGCAACGACATCAACAATTAGTGAGTTTTTCTATTTCTACCACTAATTCACTGTGCTGAATTATCTCTTATAATTATCTATGTCTTGGAAAAACACCCAGTTGAAATCTACCTCTTTGCATTCATCGTATTATTTATCGAACGAGAGAAGAATCAAATCGAAAATTCCCCAATAATCTTAGACCATCTATCACATATGACATGGTAGAAATACACATGTGAATGGTAACCAAGAAATCTATATTTTTTTATTGTATATTGTAACAAGTTTTATGAAGGCCTGTTGAATTCATTGACGGGTGTTTTGAAATTCGTTGTCTACTACAGAGGAGTTCATAACCGTATATAACCAATAAATGAATATCTCAGATATCAAACATCGTCATTCTATATATACAGGGTGGACCAATGAAAATGAAACAAGGTATGCATTTTACTGAAAGATCAAGGAACTGACATCAAAATGAATGATTCTTTATGTAATGTTGGATAGGACAGGAATTGAAAAAAAAAAACACATGAACATTGTTCTAACTACGAAATGGGAAATAGTGATGAAAGCGTTACTTTCCATCACTAGCCAATTATTTTCATAAACGTGTTTTCTCGAAAACTACTGCATTGAATTCCAAAAACAAGAAAGCGTTGGTAAGAGATATCGATTACCTTCAAAATGATGTATCACTTGACCCCTTATCCCGTTTGAGATTCGAGCGTTTTTCATTCCTAAGAACGTTAACTATGTCAAATCGGCCTTGTTTCGTTTTCATTGGGCCACCCAGTATATATCGGTGTATCAATTTTGTTCTCAGTCCTATCCACGAACTTTCTTGTTGTCTTCATACCAAATTCAGAATATCAACTGACAATTTTAAATTGCAGTTTGCAATTTGCAATTTTAAACTATTGTATTGTTTGATTTTTTTTTCAAGCTTTGAAATGACTGTTGAAATGTTCGACTACCTGGATCACATTTTGGATTTGCAAGAAGCAGGTATGTTTTAATATTGAATAAAAAACACTTTTATCTCAGTATCGATTTCTACTGAATTTATCTTTGAAATTGCCTGTTTGGTACAGGAAAACCATAAAATCTTGCCTTCATCAACTTTTTTCATCGAGTGGTTTGAGTATGGTGTAATTCTATACTTGATTATCACCATCCAAACTGAACGAATAACAATAAACTAAACTGAAAACTTATAAAGCAATACATTCCATATGTTGCTTTTTCTCATGTTAGAGTTTGCATTGAACTCGTGATACATGATACACTAAACTATATTCTTGAACTTTCTTCATCAAATAAGTAATTTTATATCACCTAGAGTTGCTTTCATTCAGAAATCGAGTGGTATGCATCCATATTTTTTATTCGTATTTTCAACTCGAAAATAATTATGTGTGCATATAATCTTGTTTTATATTGTATATTTATTCTAGTATTGATGCATAAATTGCCTGGTTGTGCAATTGTGAGCAGTTTTAATTCTGCCAAAAATGTGTTTCTGATGAAGAAGGTATGATTAAAATATTGGCACACTTATCAGCTCCACCCACCCGTGGAGGCGAATAACGAGCCTATTATCGCCACTGTATGCTAAATGTTATCACAACGCCATTTGATGAAAAATAAAATCATCAGAGGATATGTCTAGATAATTCTGTAGAACTGTATCACACTACTGAAGGCTGGTTCATGCAACGTTCATTATAATTATAATTAATTTTTGTCTTCACAGCGTATTGAACTTTTGTTATCTTCATTGATTATGTCTTTGCTTGTATTGGTTCGAAAGAAAAGGTCACGAAACCGCAGATTTTGTGTGAGGAGAAGTGACAGGAATTCGATTTCATGCTCTATGTCTAGCAAATGACATCCCGGCGCATGCGAATTAGCTGTTTTCACTACGAATATAATGTAATTATAATGCATAGTTGAAAGTTGGCCAACTTCTTAGTGGACTAATGTAATGAAAATGCACTAATGCATTGCATGAACTCGCCGCATCAGTATTAGTGATTCAACTTTTCTTAATCATAATATAATTAAAATGTAATTATAATGAACGTTGCATGAACCAGCTTTGAATATGTTCAGATTACTACTAATTTGAAATGTGACATCTGACATAACTCATGACACATTGAATAAGTTCCGTTCTGTGAACTCGTTTTGCCGGTTTTTCAAACTACTGCATCCGAGAATGTTTTCAATCATTTCATATAATGTGGAATTCGTTCGATGTTCAAGTAGATAAAACGAATCGTTATATTAATTACCATCCTAACTGATTTGTAGTGTTCGGTTCCCTGAATATGGCTCGATCCAATTCCATGACCAGCGCCGGCCAATGCCGTCTGGCCCCTCTGATACCCTGTATACAGGACGCGTCGAAACTGTACGATTATTGCGTGAAGATAATGTTCAAACTGCACATGACCCTGCCGCCTGACACGCTCTCGGGCCATCGAGAGAGGTTCATCAAGCAGTTCAGAGCATTGAGGAAGTTCTACGAGAGCACCAGCAACATGCAGTACTTCAAGGATTTGATCGCCATTCCGCCGTTGCCCGAGGTAATGGATATAGAGCAGGAAATCGTTGTTTGTATTTCGATGTATGAGTCGAGGCGAGTTGAAACCGAGCTCGGGCCGACTGCGCCGAACGAGGAATTAGTTGATGCCAATGATGGTAATGGTGGTAATGAAGGAGGTGTGATCGTAGGGAATTTAATTTCAATTGATTGATTCGTTATGTTTTTTTGAAATATGCTTGATCGAAATTCAAAGTTCAAAATATACTATGTGAAGATTATAGATTTTATTTTTTAGTCTACTGGGTTACATTGATCGGTTATGGGGTTTTTGCACAAGATAGATGAGATATGTTTTCACCATATCTTGAATAAAATCAAGTCTTATGTTGAAAACCACAATACAATTAAACGTGAATATAATGAATAAATGTAAATATTTATATTTCATTTCAATTTCAATAGATGTTTTCGAAGATTGCTTGCATCAAATCAAACTATACTAAATTACAAAATGATCATAACCTATAATTTTGAAAAAACAATCATTCAGCGGTATTGAAACAGGTCATCGTTTCTAGTGTATTCTTCTTCTAGTCTATTCATTCTTGTGTGCTATTTTTATTGAAATTTGGCTACAGAATATTGATAAAATGCATAATTTTGGATCGTTCGAATTAAGAAAAAAATATTAAGTCCATACCCGAGACGTCAAACTTAGCATAAATGATTTATCATCGAAAACTGACAGCTGGAAAAAAGTTACCGATTTTTATACAATGAAATGGAGATAAATATATTCGAGAATAGGAAAGAGAAGACAACTGTTAATGTTAATGTTCATCATTGAGAAGTACTAACGTATCAATATAATTGTAAATCAAATATGTAAAATTAGAAAAAAAAATCGGAATTCTTTATTACTCGATCTAGTCTTCCTATAGATATTTTCTGAGTAGAGATTCTGGTTGGTTTTTGAACTGGCGTATTGTTGTGATGAAAAAAACCTGATTGTTTCGTCGTATAAAATATATCTTTTATGACACATGAAATTCACGGAATAATGACGTCATATTAGTTTGGTTAAAAAATATTTTTTGTCAAATATATACCGTTGTTTTCCATCAATATCCCATGATCAATTGGACCCGTTATCAGTTGAATCACAATGATAAGATAAAGATGATGAAAATAAATTTATGTTTGTAATCATCTCCACTACATTCCCAAGAACAAAAAAAAATCCTGGACGTTTAAAACGACTATACTGTTGTTACTTGTTGCCTAATGATTCATTCCTTCGTCAAGATATAATATAATCGGACATTCAGAAGCAAAAACTTTATCCGATGGAAGAAATGAGCTATACGAGTGTTTCTGTATTCAGATATCAAAGGAAACAAAGTTTGGGGTTAGGATCGAAACAGCGGCATCTAGGTGAGTGAGGAAGAAAATAGAATGGTGCTATAAAAAAAAAATGCGGGAATAACTAATATCCCCGAAAGATGGAGACACTCGACAAAACTGAATGGCCTCGTTGATACTTTTATTTTTCTATGAAGACACAATCTCAACAAATCGCATCAAATTATTTATGCCGTTTTTATTTACAGGGTGCTACTTGAAGGTATGAACTAAATTTATTGCCGTATTCCTGGAACAATTTCAAGCAGAAAAGTTCATATGACATGTGTCTTAAAATATTTGGTTTTCAAAATAAAGGGTAGCAAAGTTTCTTTTTTGAATCGATATTTTAATAATATTTCAAACATTCTTTTCATGATATTGTTGAAATTTTGCAGTGTGATTTATAGTGATAAGTAGCTGCTTTAGCCCCAAGTAGATTTGAATTATCAAGCCCATAGGCGTCACGGAAGGGTCCTCTTGCTAAGAAAAAAGTACGCCTCTGACTTTTTCGAATCTTGATATTTTTTTTTTTTTCATATTGAGCAACTGGAAACGAAACATTTATCTGTCTCCACTCTTCTTTATATCCCGCTTCGTTTTTTTGTAGAAAAAAAAATACACTTCATCGCAAGTCTGTTATGAAATTTTTAAAACAGCTAATCTGTATCCTATCCCTGTATCTTTGAAAACAGATATTTCGAGACACATGTCAATATGAACTTTTCTACTTGAAAGTGTTCCAGAATTACGCCCTTAAATTTAGTACATACCTTCAACTAACCTCATTGGAATTGGAATCCTAAAAGTAGAAGCATCAACACTTTTTCTAAATTCAACTTATTCATATTGACATCATTTAGGTTTTATCCGCTGTTCACAGAAATTGTATTCGTTTGTCTTCGATTCAGTCAATCTTTAAAATGTAATCCTTGAATCTACAATTTCCTTGGTATATATAATTGCTGATAACAGTGTTTGATTTATTCTTGACGTCAACGTCACTATTGTCAAGCTTCACTAGATCTCTCTGTGTAGGTATACCTTCTGAAAACCGATTTGAATTTTTGCAGAACCCTCCGAATTTTCTAATAATGGGCGATTTTAGAACGTATGTCACCCAAGAGGTGGTGGTCCCACAAGAACCCGAACACGAAGAAGAGCCGGTGGTAGAGGGAAGTTTGATAGATACTACAGATGACTCTGCTATGGAAGTCCACAATTCCCATAGCAATGCTGTTTCTTTAGCAGCACATCAGGAGATCATCAATGAAAGGGAGTTTCTTAAAGCACAATGTGACAAATTACGGTAGGTTTTATTTTCATAAATATTATGTTATGTTGAGACCTAATGTTTTGCCTGCTGAAAATTTTCTGAGGATCTTTGGCTCTAAGGCAACATTGTGTCAGAAAAATGCGAGACATAAAACGGCTCTTGGAAGTAATTGAGTTATATTCGTCAAGACAAATGATCGAAAAATAACAATTTTTCAGTTCATAAAATTATTTGAAACAGAATGATTCAAAGTGAAGTGGTGTTCATAATTGTATCCATGTCTTAAAATGGTAATCTTTTCAGAAGTCGAAGCTGCTATTTTCTTTTTATTTTTATCCATTTCTCGGAAACCCCATTACAAATGAAAATTCGGATAATTTATGGTAAATAATCGTAGTCCTAATATTATTGCTGAAATATGTTCTCGTGGTAAATTTCGAAATTTCGGTTGATAAATCACAGATTTGATAAATAATTGAAAACTATTGAGTGATACACGGAAAATATCCAGTAGTTACACTTCAATAAGTTTGTGGTGGAGGTTAGACCGTGCATCTGTGCTATTTTTTTTGATTTATAGATCAGATATCTTATTTCCAGCACAGTTTTAATCACCACGTTGCTGTTGTTCTTGATCTAAGTTATGAATATCTTCTCTAGAAGAGTTTCCGAATATACAGTCACTCGAATTCATTGCAAAATATCAAGAATAATATCAAAACCCACATTGTGTGACATCTTGAAAGTCAACAAAGAATGAATTGTCATAAATATCAAACAATGAATTGTCTTGAGAGCAATGAAAAAATATCTGTTTTTTTGCGGAAAATGCAAGAGTACCTTGTGTGTTTCACATTCAGACCTTTTTGTACGTGATGTCATTTGTCAACATTAAATGCTTGTGTTGCATTACCACGCAAATGTCATTTTAATATTTCTTCGTTGTCAAAATGAATCCATTCTTGAATTACCCTTTCAGCCGCGAAGTTACCGTTCTGATGGCAAAAAATGAAAGAGACGTTACCAAATTGCAAGACAAAATAACGCACTTAGAAACCGATCTGGTAACGAAAGAGAGTGAACTAGTGCAAGAACGTCAAGTAAAGGAGGACCTCCTTAATCAGTCTTTTGCAGTAGCCCAATCTCAAGATTCAGAACGTAAGTGAAATTAAGTAAGTGAATACACGACCTAACTTAGCCCTACCTCAACTTAACCCGAAACTAAGGAACTTGTAAAGGATGTGTGATATCAACATTAAAAACCAAATTTGTAATTAGGAATGTTGTATTTTACAATTATTACCTCAACATAACTCAACTTTGAACAGACAATTTGTAATTATGAATATTTTATTTCACAATCACGAGTTTTTAGGACAATCTTGAGTTGAGTCTCCATTCAGGACAAGTTAGGTCATCTATGAATTCAATATTAATATTCAACTTTGCAATGGCACGAAAATAAAATGTTTTTGTTTCCCTAGAAAAGGTGAAAAACGAAAAATTCGACAAGTTGAAGGAATTATACGTGAAACTTCGTGATGAGCACATCCAGAAAATTCGAGAGGTAAATAGGATTATACTCACGACTAACTCATAACAATATATCTTACATAAAGTAGATAAAATAAACAATAAAATGTTTGGGTGGCATACCAAACGTTTTGGGTCATAAGAGTGGTTAACCATGGGTCCATGGATCGAATCATATCGCGGCTATTTTTTTTACATTCTATCATCTTCATGTATGCCTGATTATTGCATTTTTCAATTAAGTTGATTTTTTCATATCATACAGGGTGTTTTGAAAATTGAATGTACATCATATAACCGTTCGTAGATGAAGACTTCTTTTTGTTGATAAAAGTTAACAATTATAAATTATGTGTCTATAGTCATCTAGTCTTTCATTCTTGAGAATAATGCCCAATATGATGCGGTCATTGAGGAATGTACTACTATTGATTTTAGAAAGCTGAGGTGGAGAAGAAATTGGCGAGCAGTTTGAGGGATCTCGATCGGTTGACTGATTTAGAACAGGAGAAAGAAAGACTGCAAGAAAACGAAAAGCAAAAAAGTGTGGAGCTCTCTGCCTTGCAAAAAGACAAGGAACTTTTCAATATGGAAACAGAAGTACTTATACCCGATTATTCCCGAGTTTACCTTAACAAGTTTTGAATTTCGTAGATACTCAAAAAAAGCGTAAACGATGCTTGTCGAGAGAGAGATATGGTTAAAACCGAACTAGCAATGCTTATGCAGGAAAAGGAAGAACTGAAAAAGAGATCGGAAGAACTTTCTTATAAACTAATGGATCTAGAGAGACAACTTGATAATGGTATGGGACTTTTGTATCGTGCTTTTTTTCCACATGCTACATAGAGAAAACACTCGTGCAGACTTGTAAATACTCCAAATCAGTACCCCTGTGTGTTATTTTTTTTCCATTTTGCATCGTTCGATTTGGGTGTAAAATTCATGATTTTCGAGATATGACACGGACCACCCTATGTAATGTATGATTTTCCTTGTAGAACAAAAGGACGTTCAGAAACAACTAAAGGAACTTTTGACAAAATCGATTGAAAACAACGAAGAAATACTGAAACACGCCATACACGAAGTGGACAATCCAGCTTTGACGGCTCTAACTTGCAGCCCCGATTATCTACGAAGTTTAACGAAAGGCTGTGCAGAATCGCTGGACGATTGCAAAACTATCTCGGAGACAGATTTCGCGGCGATAATAACTACATCGAACAAGATTGCTCACAGGCATGCCACTTATATTGTACAAGGAAGGGCCACTTGCAATACCAGCCCTGATATCAACTTCGGAGAAAGTAAGTATTTATGGTGGAAACGTATTATTCACATTGACAGAGCGACTTTCATCAGAGAAAAATCAATTATTTCAATAATAAGATTTATTTGAATAGGACATTATAGTTTATAAATAGCTACACTTAAGGTAAGAGTCTAAGGAAGGAAATAAATTAACATGTAGCACATGCAGATGTCTACAAATAAATAACTATCAAGTAACTTGTAGAATTTTTTTGAGATTGTAGTTATTGAAAGCATTTTTTATAATTGCTTCGGGCTGTGGAGAATTTTGCAGTCGTATCTACATTTCTTTTACGTTTGGGTTAATAATGAATGTTTCATCGGTTGCATAGGCATCGGTATCTACGTGTGTATACTATATATCTTCGATGTATATGTCAGTATTGGAAATAGATCACTATTATTAAAATGAAAAATTTCTTCATCAACATCGTTCTACAATTGCATTTCCTTTTAGAAATGGCAGATTCCTGTAAGGTTCTCGGCGAGTTCGTATTGAAAATTCTCGAGTGTCTCAAAACCACTGAAGATCCTCATCTGGCGGTGCAAGAAGCCAAAGATAAACTGGAGGAGATAGCGTCACTCGGTGACAGCATCAATGCCTCGCTTTTGGGAGAAAAAGCGGAAAGTCTGGCGGACATGTTGGAAAGCGAAATGGTGGCCATGGATAAAGCGATAGAGGAAGCTGCTAAACGTATACAAGTACGATATGAATATCGATTCGCCATAATAATTTAGTATTTTGATTATTCGCCAAGGTACAGGATACATTTCTCTCAGCCGAGCTGTGTTATTTTCCGAGAGAAAAAAGGAAGCGATGCGAGAATAATCTTCTGTACCGGGGTTTCTATGTTATTCTTCCACAACCACATTCTTATTATTTATTTATTTTTCATTCATCATTTAAATTTTTTTTTATCTGTGGACAACATCTATGATGTTCGAGGAACATCGTGTTAGCCAGCGGTGGAATTTTGGGAGAGAAGGAAGGTGTTGGAATTTTTCTTGAATGTTTGGAGGTTGTAAGCATCAGGAAAGACTTCACTAGGCAAAGAATTCCACAACTTTGCCGTTCTATTGATGAATGATGCTTGGTATAGCGATGTTCGACAGGTCTCGAGCCTGACAGTTTAGGAGTGACCAGCTTGAGCTAGTCTGGTTTGTCTACTAGGAATCGCACTTGGTGGCATGATAGATGGTATTTCCGTTGAGCACCGACCGTGGAAGTATTTATGAAGAAGGCGGAGATCATCGACCTTCCTACGATGATCTAGAGAGGTCGATGATTTGGTGAGTGCTGTATCATCGACTAGGCGAGTAGCTCTCTTCTGAATTGAATCTAAGAGCTTAAGCGTATGTTTGGGGGCTGAGCTCCAAACATGTGAACAGTACTCCAGGATAGGTCGAATTTGTGTTGTGTAGATCATAAGCAGCTGTTGGGATGTGAAGTATCTCTTCGCACGGAATAGAAAACCTAGTTTTTGTGAAGCAGTTTTCGCAATGGACCTCACATGATCGTCCCATGAGAGAGCACTGTTGATGGTGACACCCAGCATGGATATTGACGACCTCATAGGAACAGTGGTACCCGACATCATCAAATTGGCCATTGTGTGATCAGCCTTCTTGGTGAACATACAAGCTTGAGTTTTAGTTGCATTGAACTGTACTAGATTCTCAGATCCCCATTTCAGAATTCTTGTCAGATCCTCATTTAAAGCATCGACCTGTCTTCGCCTCGTACCTCTGGCCTCATTGGATGATATTGGGGCTCTAGAGGAAAAGGCGGAATGAAGTGTACTATCATCCGCAAAGCTATGAACTGGGCTGGAGGTCACATTCAACAAATCATTGATGTGGAGCAAAAACAAAGTTGGTGCCAAGACAGAGCCTTGTGGAACACCAGCATTGATCGTCATTGTATCAGACGAGACCCCGTCTACCACCACGCAAAGTGATCTATCTGCAAGAAAACTCGATAGTTAAAGGCACAGTTGGGGTGGCAAACCATATGACGGAAGTTTCGCTAGGAGGCCTTGGTGCCAAACTCGGTCAAATGCTTTGGAGATATCCAAGGCTACAGCCAGAGACTCCCCATGTTTCTCTATTGACACCTGCCACTTATGTGTCACATAGGCAAGCAGATCTCCAGTTGACCTCTGGTGACGAAAGCCATATTGCCGGTCGTTCACGATTCTTGAGCTCTCTAGATATCGGATGAGCTCGATGTTGATTGCTTTTCCCATTACTTTAGAGATAGTAGTGCAATCGGTCTATAGTTGTTAGGGAGTGTTTTCTTGCCCTTCTTTGGAATCGGTTGGACCCTAGCTTTTTTCCAGTTAGAAGGAAATACGCCGAGTTTGTACGAGAGGAAGAACAACCTGCAAAGACCTGGTGTTAGTTCTGATTAGTATTGATTGATTGCTCATGTAATGCGCATGCGCGTTGTGTAAAATCAAAATCTATGTATTTACGTATTTAATTATATCACCTTAATTTCTCAGGACATGTTGACCAATTCCCGTGCCGCAGATTCTGGAATAAAATTAGAAGTGAACGAGAAAATTTTGGATTCCTGTACAACGTTGATGCAGGCTATAAGGGTATTGGTACAAAAATCGAGGTTGTTGCAAGCCGAAATAGTGGGCCAAGGCAGAGTGAGTTTGAGTTTGATTATTTCCAATGCGATTTCTCGATAAATTCGATTGTGCTTCCAGGGTACCGCAAGTGCAAAAGAGTTCTACAAAAGAAATCACCAATGGACGGACGGTTTTATTTCTGCCGCGAAAGCCGTTGCAGTAGCTGCACAGTTTTTGTTGTGAGTTTTTTGTGTCCCGTTTCCATTTTCAGCTTGTTGAAAAAATGTTGTTAAATTATTACTCACATTGAAAAACCAATAATTTTAGACCGCATAGAAGTGGGAGGAAGAAGTTTCCTTAGAATTCATCTGTAGGAACATTCCTCATTGACATAAAAATGTTTTTCTAGTGAACGAAATAACTTTCTTCCTGTATTTATGATTAAAAATCAATCTGTGGTCACCGATCAGTAACCATCTAATACCGACAGTTCATAATATATAAACTATGATAAACTTTCAACAAAGGATGTTGAGACTCAAGTTGGAGAGGAGTTGCTGATGACAAAATATGATCAATTAAGATTCGTCAGCAACGAAATAACGTTGTCTCGTTTTTTTTTTTTGATATAAGGATGATCCTTCAGAAGGTCGAACCATCGGAAGACAAAACAAAGGAAAATCGTTCAAATCGTAACATAGCGACATTTTAGGTTGTCACAAGATGAATTTCTAACACAACCTCCAACACAATTTCAGAACTGCCGCAGACAAAGTTGTGACTTCGAGCGGCAAATTGGAGCAACTCGTAGTAGCCGCCCAAGAAATAGCCGCTTCGACTGCCCAGCTAGTGGTCGCCAGTAGGGTGAAAGCAGATCGAAACAGCAATAATCTTCAGCAATTGACTCACGCCTCGAAGGGAGTCACCACTGCCACCGGCACCGTCGTAGCGACTGTCAAAGATTGCGGGCAACTTATAGATGAAGCAGGTAAAATAAGGAAAAATTAAAAAATCGTATTTTGGATCCGTATACGCACCGTTTTCGATATACATGGTGTCTAATTGTTATTTGTCATGAACCGTTCGAGATACAGAACTCGCTTTCATCACATCTTAGCATTAATTCTACTTCTTGAGTCCTGATTCATTTATTTTAAGCTAGTAAGACGGTTTTGGGCTGTTTTTTTGTTTCTAATTTCTTCATTGTGACTCATTATATGTTTGTTCATGTATCCCTATTATAAACAAAGTTTCTTAGTTTAATGAAAACAAGCAATCAATCGTCATGGATGCCGCCTTTCTTTAGAACAGTCCACATCAGAGCTTTCGACCAGATTTTTCAATTTAGAAAAACGTTGGCGGTTCAAAATGCCTTGAAGGTCTGAAATTTAATTGTATATAACTTTTTTCAACACTTAACATAGCTTATAAATTATCCTCACATCAGAATTTCGAGTTTCCTTCCCGGGAACCCATGTTAGACTCTACGCCACTAGATCTAATCAAACTTTCAAGACTTTCTCCGTATAATCAATGGCAAAAACTAGAAGTTGCAACAAATTCTATCCGTGAATATTTTTGGAATTGAAAAATATATCAGCCTATTTTCAGCGACTATTTATGAAAAGTCTAACTTTGAAAGGTCACGAAATTCACTCTGATTCCGTTTTTACGATTTCAACATTTCCCATATATACAGGGTCGCTGATATTTATGGAAACGGTCGATTATTTCCTAAAGTAAGATAGCTAGCGAAAAATGTTAGGATACAAAAGTTGTAGGGTTTTTCAAAATCCATTAGGCTAATGAAAAATTGAGTATACAGGATGAGTCAAAAAGTCAGGACAAAACAAAGTTGCTTTTTCTCTAATGGGACACCCTGTTTATTATTCCACATTTCAATTCTGCTCGAAATTCTGAACAAAATTGATGGAGCGCATCATTTCCTAATTTCAACCGATTTCGAGATATCGAATTTTGAAAATAACTTATAATAAATTATCCATTAAGTTCATAGTCCATCAAGTTACCTTTGAAAGTTTCCAGCTCCATAACAACGCCGCGTCGTTCTTTTGTCTAACAGTGATGATCTTGACAACACATGTCAAAAATACATTTAGTGTAAATAAGTTTCGCGTAAAAATGGCACGTTTAAGTTTGAGCGTATTGAAATTTTAATGATCATAGGATTCGGTGATAGAAGACGAAGTTGTGACCAAGTAGTGAATATTTTTAATGAATTGCATACAAATCGGGAACCAATTTCTAAATCAACCGTTTCAAAAACATTGCAGCGTTTTCATGAAACTGGAGATGTCAAAGATCGACCAAAAAGTGGAAGACCAGTAAGCGTTACAAATGAAGAAAATGCTTTGAATGTCATGTTAGATGTGGTGGAAAATCCAATAAATTCGGCACAACAGAGGGATTTGAATCATAACATGAGTCGATATTCCATTCAAATTATTTGCAAACTGCAAAAATTCCATCCATATAAAATTCATTTGGTACAAGAATTGAGTGAAGACGATTTTGATCGTAGAATCGAGCTCTGTGAAGTTATTATGGATAAATTAAGCGAAAATGTCAACTTTGTCAACCACATATTGTTTTCTGAAGAATCTACATTTTGTTTAAACGGGCACGTAAATCGACACAACTGTAGGTATTGGTCAGACCAAAATCCACATTGGATGGAGGAAGTTCACACTCAATGGCCACAAAAAGTGAATGTCTGGTGTGGCATTATTGGTGGACACGTCATAGGACCCTATTTTATAAACGGAAATTTGAACTCTGAACGATATTTATCACTTTTACAACAGCATATTATTCCAGAGCTTAGACGATTATTCCCGAATAATAACAATCCCAATTTGCCGGCAGAACAAATATGGTTTCAACAAGATGGGGCTCCTCCACATTTTGGACGTATGGTACGCGCATATCTAGATGAAACTTTTCCTAATAAATGGATTGGACACAGGGGAGCAATTGAATGGCCAGCTAGGTCTCCCGATATGACCCCACTTGACTTTTTTCTATGGGGTCACATAATGGTCTACCAAAATAGGCCGCCAAATATCGAAGAGTTGCAAGAAAGAATAAGGCATGAAATTTCTACCATTCCTCCTCACATGATTTTAGATTCACTACAAAATTTTGTTCAGCGAGTTCATTGCTGTCAGGAGGTAAACCGGTAAACACTTTGGAGCACCTTATTAAATAGAATTTCAAAGAAAATTTTGTTGTTTATTAAAACTTGTTTTCTCTCTTTTTCCTCCTGTCTAAACTATTGTTTTCATAAAATTTTAAATATCCTGTACTTTCATTAAAAAATACATTTTATTGTTTTAATTGCATTTTAATCAACCCTGAACAATTATGCTTTTATTATTTTCTGTAAAAAAATTATAATTAAATTGTAATCATAATATCCACATACTCCACCTTTTGTGACTTTCATAATAAATATGCATCATTTCGTGCTTTTTCTTTAATGAATATGAGAGTAGTAAAAAGTTATTTTCAAAATTCGATATCTCGAAATCGGTTGAATTCAGGAAATGATGCGCTCCATCAATTTTGTTCAGAATTTCGAGCAGAATTGAAATGTGGAATAATGTACAGGGTGTCCCATTAGAGAAAAAGCAACTTTGTTTCGTCCTGACTTTTTGACTCATCCTGTATACTTAATTTTTCATTAGGTTAATGGATTTTGAAAAACCCCACAACTTTTGTATCCTAACATTTTTCGCTAGCTATCTTACTTTAGGAAATAATCGACCGTTTCCATACATATCAGCGACCCTGTATTTGCTACTACACATTGAGGTTATGTTTCTTGCAGAGGACCTCGACGTCACTAATCTGACACTGCACCAAGCCAAGCGCCTCGAGATGGATTCCCAAGTGCGCGTGCTCGAATTGGAGAAAGAATTGGAGCAGGAGCGCTACAGATTGGCTAAACTGAGGCGGCACCATTACCAATTGGCAGGAGAAAATGAGACTTGACTCGATCGACTTGTGGATTCTTTCATGTACCCGAGCAACCCAGTTATCGTCTATAATTTCCATTGAGATAGTTTAGGGAGGTCTATCTACACAATAAGCAAACGGAATCAGTGGCCAGTCCTTGATTATTGATAATTTCAACCGAAATGAGCATGAAAAGTTGCAGTGGTTATTATATTAAAGTTGTAGAAAATAATATATCACGGATCGAATCCAAGTGTCAACACGCCAATTTTTACTGCCCAATATTGAGTTGTTGATATCAGTCTGGTTCTTGTGCTAAAAAATGTCGTTTTGTTGCAGCAGGTCATTCTCATATTTTTATTGCTTGATCTTGAAATCATACTGGCTCAACTATTCTAAGCATCTTGCTACTTGTCCTTCAGGGGTCTCCACCCCAAGTCGCCACTTCAAAGCCACAAGATCAGTCCTTATGAGGAACTCTCTTCCTTGCAGTTACTTGTAGAAGTGGTTCACTGTCTTAATGATTGCAAGTAATTCTTTCGTGGTGGTGTTTCTGGTTTGGTCATCACTTCGCTCTAATATTCCCCTAGTATCACCCTTTCTTGACCATCCTGTACTTGTGATTTGTACGGAAAATTCCAGACTGAACTCTGACTGTCTTCAGTGGGGAGAAATGTAAAAATTTCTTATTCCTGTCATCGATCTGTGCCATTTTATGCGCTCTCTGATGATGTCATTTCGTAAATTGTCGAACGATGTTTTTTTGCCGAATATTTCCTGTCAATATTGCTGGTCTGGTGCCACTTTTGACACCTGACAGATCCTCCTTATGCTATCTCGATGGCGATTTCTATTTATTAATCCTAGCGTAAGCGATCCAAAGATAGGTTACTTTGTTAAGTACCGGCGGATGCATTGACAGTTGTTGGTGTTTGGCTATTTATCATGCAATGTAGTTTATATACATTCAGTTTACATATACATATATTTTATATGGTCGTACCGATTCAGTTAATCATGCACTGTTTGCATGATAACCCTGAAAATAAAATGTGAATCATATTATACATTTGTTTGATTATTCCCTTAAATTTAGCTAAATTAATATGTAGCTAAATCATTTTAAATTTTTTAGATAATGTCTGTAGTTATTCGAGGAGGTCGTATATTCATTTCTCTATTCATTTTTCAGCTTTTGATGGGATTTTCTCTCCTCGTTTCTAAAAAATAGAGTAGAAGTTATTAAAAATTATTGCAATATATTTGTAGTAAGGACAGATTTAGGATCTGTCCCAAAATGTCACTGCGCTTGAAATTAAACCTTTAGATACCTAAAAGAGAAATTCTCTATTGGTCAGTGACACCTTTTTTCTCTCGTTTCTAAATAATTGAATGAAAAAGAAATTAAAATTTCTAATTATAATCATGAATAATTAAAGGAGAGAAGATGCCACAAAAACTAAAAAAAAATATTATTTTTCAGATTTGGGAAGCTCGAATCAAGGTTTTTTTTGAAAAACCCGCCAGTGTCAATTCTTTCCTCAACATTAACCAAAGCTGTAGGACACAACTTCTTTGGTTCAAATGTATAAAAATTTTATTGCGTTGAAATTTGATAATCGAGAAATATCTTGTGGATGAATGTGCCTTTTTTGTATCGAAAAATCAGATGCTAACGTCAGAAAAAAAAATAACACTATATTTTTAAATAACTATTATTACTACGTCCAATTATACAGTAATAATCAATTCACAAAAATGATCCATCCTGCAGAGCAGGGTTTTTGAAATATGATTTTGGAGTTATTGAGCAATTTTTTTAATTTAAACTATGCACAATTATTCCAATCTTGCAAAATTGAGTAGAAATGTTCCTTGCATCTGTCTATTCAATATATTTCCTATTATTGTACAACTACAAAATCCTTTGATGGGGATGACCAAATGAATTGAAAATACAGTTCAATTTGCTTCAATATGTTTATCTACATGAGAATCATTGTGGGCAAAAATACAATTGTATAATATAAAATAGAATATAAATAGTAGTTACATGACTAGGACACTGCTGAATATGGATTAGAATCAAATCGGATCACAATTATCATAAATAATAATTCTGCCATTATTCACGAGAAATATTCCTACTGTTCTCAACAAAATGAAGAAACTGTTCTACTGATTCATGTACTTATACTGATTGTACCCTTCACTAAAATGTTCAGAAAATATTACCAACGTTTTATTCCTTGCAACGAGTAATTCACGTTGTGGGGCCATACCACAACAAATGAACAGATTCAGAGTTGGCCCCAAAACACCCTCATATCTCTTTATGTTCAAATCAAAATAAAAGTCCGAAGTAATGAAGTACCATACCAAGATTACTGTAAACCTTGACATAGTAGGTACAATGTATTTTCATTTTCATTAAAAAAATATGGAACAAGGAAATACAAAGGAACGAGCTCACGAAAGAATTCAAGAATTCGAGAGAAACTTATGACTCAAGAAGCAAGACTAACCAGATGCAAATATGGGTGATTCTCATTCGAATTAAGATCTGAGTCAGCCGCGGAATGAAATAAGCATAGTTCTGTAGTCAAAAATTCTAAGTTGAATAATTGTATTTTTTTTTGTATGTTCTTGTTCTCTATAAAAGCCTCCTCAATACCGCATCTTCTAACGAGTTCTGATTGAATGGATATAGGACGGATTGAAGAAGAAATTGTCAGTAGTATGGCTTCTGTTCGAAAATTTTGTTGTATATTACGAAAGCGCTGAAGTGTCAGGCAAATATGACATACTAGTATCATAAGATATGAAATAATATTTTAAATTCTAACCTACCATGGCGGAACTCTGTAACACTTCGTCAGAAATTTGAAATAGTATTGTACATAACAAGTGTGGAAAGTGACATATTTCGCACGAGTACATAATCAGCACGAACAGCGAGTGCGAAAATGTAACGAGTGAATGAAGTACACTTTCCAACACTATTTTTCCTACGACCATAAATATTTGAATTATCTGCATTATGAATGTTAATGAGATGTACTATCATCATTTTTCTAGTCAGTTTCGCTCATGGCTGACAACTATCCAAAATACAGGCAGAATATCCGAGCGGTGACCCGTTGGATGGTTTCATAGTAAAATTTTGATGTCAATGTCATGTATGTATCCGCATTATTTTTTGAGTATCATATGTGATGATACTAGCAGTAAAATTTCTAGTTGAATAGTCATTACATTCATCAATAACTGCGAGCGTGAGCTTTTAATATATTTCAATACGTGTGCGTTTCACTTTCGACTTACCTGTTACCACATTGAAATGGACTACTTTCTGAATGAAAAATCAGTATGTTAATAGCTGTATTCGAAAATAGTAGTAGGAAAATATTATTTTCGTTGGTACCACCCAGCGCTCTCGTAAATTATTGAAGGACGAACAAATATTATTACTAATGATGAAGATATAAGGATGTGTCGATGGTTTTTTATCAAACATTATTCACTTGTGCTGGACGTTAATAATTAATGAGTATGGCAAAACCTGTAGATAATCATCCAAAGGTGATTGGTTCCTTATTTAGACTTTGGTATTCATTCCCAGAGCGCCAATACTTGAATATTGCAGTTGAATAACGCAATGACCAAATAACATCTAATGGATAATATATTTCGCGGGACAGTCCCGAATGAAAAAAATTAAAAAATTAGCACCATTATATACAGACGAGAAACGTTTCGATGTACTGTTAGTCTATTTTACATATGGCCAACTGATTGCAAAAATAGGTAGCTTCTTTCACGAGTATTATGATAAATCTCTCATTGGTCCGACAACTTGACCTACGAAAATTAGACATGCCCTACCAATGTCTAGTTCTAAAGTGTGATAAGATTTCCTCAAACTCTAGACTACCATAATTACTTCAGTACCATTATTAACATTTCTTTCTTTTCTACTGAAAAATTGGCACAATCTTGATTTGAGAGAGTGACTATCTCAAACAGCTAGCTACTTTAGGTCTTATCATAACTAATTATTAGGAAAATAGAATTACAAAATATGTTCTTCTTAAGTTAAAGGGAATGGAATTATAAAATTTGCGCCTTGTTGTTACCCTCAGCAAAATACCAATTCCTGTAGTTTTTTTTTTCACTAAAGAAGGTATCAGCTAAGGCAACTTGACAATTAAAAATGAATAAAAATTGACTGATCAATAAAGGATGATTTAAAATGAAATATTCGATGACTATTGAATTGCAATGCCCCATCTAATCAACAAAGGGGCATCAAAATTCTCAAACAGAAATCTGAACTCTAGTTGTTTTGTTGTTGTTATATCTTCTGAGAGGACTTCACTGGTAATTCTCGAAATCTAAGAACAGGGTGGTAAATGAAACATAAAGAGAAAAAAAGGCATAACTGTGTTCCATCAGAGATATTTTACCTGATTTTTTCTCAATTATAATAAGGTTCCTGTGATAACCTATAGATACACAAAGAATGACTCATCAGATGATAGTCCACTTTGAACTCCAGCATCTGCCTCCCGTTTGGAAAATCTGTTTGTATATGGAATTTTATATTTCAAAATTATAAGATTTTACGTTGAAATTCATTAAAAATGATGAAATACAGCAATATTGGAGTTTTGGAATTTAGCACGGAAAAGTGAAAAACTGACTGGTATATTCAACAACAACCTGGTGTAAAATATGTTTTTCAATAATTATGCAGATATTCTGTTTAAGGATCAATTTTCTCGACGTCTTTTCATTATCTTTTGAAGAGCTCTTCGTGTACAAATAGGTTTTTTTCTATACATTTTAAGTTGACATTTTTTAGATTGCATTGCATTGAAAAATGTTTAGAAACTGCAACATTTCGTTATTCACTTTGTAAATGAGAAACACATCAAATCTAAAAATAATGTGGCAAAAACTCATTCAAAAACTCAGCTCGACTTGGTGTGATTTCAATGGTTATTGTAGAATTTTATAAAAATGGACTTTGTGACTTCGAAATGGTCTAAAGATGTTTCAAAGTTTTAAAGACATTATTTTTTTTTCAATTCTGAGCATCTCTTCCAGATATCTTTCTGAAAAGATAAATAGTGTGCAAAATAGACCCACATTGAAATGTTTTCGATTGTCAGACATTTTTTCCAATGATAATATTAGAAAGATAAGCAGATTAGAAATCATTTGATAAGCATTTCGAAAAGTACCTTCTTGGTAGACGATCACGATTTTTGGTGATTCGAAAAATATGTGTTTGCGTACGTTTATATTGTGAAATTTGGGTTCCTGCCTGAGGTCAAAATACGTAAGCATCAGAAATTTTTTTCGGAAAAAACCCATCGCATGATAAGTGCGAAATCACCCGATTTTCCATAAACCCCGTGATTTATAGTATACCTCCCTCGATTCCCCAACGATTAGCAGTGAAATCCTCTCGCAGCTCGAGCCCAGCTACCCACAAAAACGAATCGCACACACGACGTTACCGAATGAAACCCTCAATCCCGACTACATTCGACTAGGAGTCGCATTGGTCGGCGTTCTCTTCGAGCAACCTCGGCTGCGAATAGGTCTCCGGCGGCGACACCGCCTCGCCCGCCTCCCTCCTCTTCGGCCTCTCCAAGCTGCCGCCCAGATCCAGGCTGGAGTTGAGGGAGGTCGCGCACGATTTGGGCGGGATGGGCGGCGGGTTCTCGATCTTCGGGCTGTCCTCTGCGATCACGTCGAAAATCATTCATTTAGTGATTTGGTAGTATGAAATGTGTGTCGTAGCAGAGCGCTTTCGACTGTTATGTGATTACCCGTAAGTGATAAAACAGATATGAAATTGTGCATAGAATTCAAAGTATACAGGCTGACTGACAAAAAACGTCCCAAGCCTAGCGCCCCTTATTATCATGCAATTCTGAAATGCGTAGAAGCAAATGAAATGACTCACCAGATACTACTTTTTTTTAATGAAATTAATTTTTTTCAATTAATTTTGGCCCAACATCAACTTGTTTTACATTATTGTATTCAGAAATGAAAATACTGAGCCAGTAAAAAACATGTTTTCATTTAAAACAAAAGTTGACAATCGTTGTGAAAGAAAAGAAAATTGTTGATGCCACTTTATATGGGATAATGAATAGCGGCCATATGGCGTTTTTTGTCAGTCAGTCCAGATTTTTCTGGATGTCATATTTGAAAAAAAAAAAATGTGACAATGATTGTGATTCCATGTCATGTCTTTCCATTTGTCATGTCATCATGGTCGTGTTGATTCGTCATAATTATGTTCAAAAATGTAATCCAGAAAAATCTGTGCCTATTATGGACTTTTATTTTTAAAAATTTCTCGAGATGTTCGTCATTTTCTAATTGACTGCTATTTTTTGAATTTCCCCACTTTCATTTTTCCAAATTTTGAGAACTTTTTCAATAATATTCACAATTTCAATATATGTTACCTTCTTACAGGTAAGCACATTGACGTTTGTGGGTCAAGTTTGAATTCCTTCGAAATTGTATATCTCGGTGGGATATAATACCGGATGACAGACTGTGGTACACGTCCTTTTCTTCTATATTTTTATAGCTACACTTCTGAAACTCGAAATATCAAATTTGCTCACTAGAGGGCGTTATTTGATATATTCAGATTTTTTCCAAATGAAATCAGGGTACCATCATCGTACCATTTGAACAAAAATTTCGAGTAAAAAACATATTGGTTCACTTTTTCCAGAAAAACTTCTGGTTCACACGGAATAATTCCAGGAGGCTCATGACTATCTAGATCTGAAATTAAATTTTGACTCATACAAAACCGAAAAATGAAGAACAATCATCAAAAAATTGTATTTACAGTATACCATGTGTTTGTGGAAAATATTATACCGGTGAAACCAGCAGGCCTCTATCAGTAAGGATGAAAGAGCATAAGAACAATATAAAGAAAAGATATACTGACAAATCAAAATTAGCTGAACATATCCTTACTGAAAATGGACAACATATGGCCGATTGGGGTAATATTAAGATCATAGAAAAAGAAAATAACAACCAAAAAAGGAAAATCAAAAAGTCTGATTGGATTCTCCTGAACGGAGACAATAATATTGCTTCTTGTTCAGTTGATATAGATAGAACTTGGCATCCACTTCTGAAAATTGAATATGAAAATGGAAAATTTGATATCAATTAATGAAAACACATTGTAACCAGAATTCCTCCGTCTACCAAATTGTCACTTTTCAGTGTCAAAATTTTGCGAAGAGAAAAATATTTCAATTGTGTTGAGAACGGGAGCAGATTCGTTCCCGAAACGTCCACCAAGATAAGTAGAAGTTTTATTCTTATTAAATATATTTGTGTTTCCAAATTTTTCAAAAACAAGGTGTCACTGACCAATAGAGAATTCCTCTTTAAGGTTTCAGAAGGTTTAATTTCAAGCGCAGTGACATTTTGGGGCTGATCTCAAATCTGTCCTTACTACAAATATATTGCAATAATTTCTAATAACTTCTACTCTATTTTTTAGAAACGAGGAGAGAAAATCCCACGAAAAGCTAAAAAATAATATTTCAGTTCGTCTGATATCGTATGTTCTCTTTGTAGAACGTGTGTACTTGTGTATTTACAAATTTGCCATTCACGTATTTTCATCTGACTTGTCGAAACAACATGTTGTACTAGAGACCAATAAAGACCCGATCATCATCCTCATCATCGCCATCATTAGATTCACCTTTCCTGTAAATGTTCATCTCCGTCCTCCGACCGACGACCCCTCCGTCGACCTCCTCGAAGCCCGAGTGGTTGAAGTTGTTGAGCGCCGGCTCCGTGAGGCTGATGCCGGAGTCACGCAGCTCGTGATCGTCGCGACGCGCCTCCAGGCCGGCCGGCTCGACGTCGTCCGTCGACGGCGTCGTTCGTTTCGAGCCGCGCTTCGGGATGTTGGGAGGCGTTTCGCAAGGCAGGCTCTGCACGCGCTTGTCCGGAGCTGGAGGCACAACGGAATAATCATTGGAGTTGGTTCAGATAGTAATTATACCGTATACGCTTGAGAAAACAAGAATCCTCTATGTTTACAAATTATGATTGATGATCATTATGAAAATATTCGAACGAAATGGCTCAATCTAACTTTTTATCGATGAATACTAATACAACTGAATATTTGATTTACAAACAAAATATTTACCACAATCTCAAAATGAACAATTGGAATCAAATTATTATTCAATCATTAAAGTTGGTTTAGCGAGTGATTAAACAATATTCGCAGACGATCTTCTTTTATATGAAAAGAAGAATCCTCATCTCAAAGAATTGTGATTAGACTTGAGAATATGTGAAAAATGGTTCCACTTGAACTTTTTGTTGATAAATTATAATGAAATTGAATATACGATTTTTGAACAAAAAGATAAACAAAATATACCTCAATCTCGGAATCCTTGTGAGGCAGCAGAGCCTTTACGGCCTCTCTACAATCTCAATCTCAAAACATAAAAAGGAACTCTCGAATCAAACTATAATTCAATCATTAAAGTTTAGCGATTAATCATACAATATACACAGGCGACCTTCTTTAATATTCATTTTATTTATTTGTCAAGCCTGTAATTACAATGCAGTGAATTTCAAATGGATATGTCATAAATAATCGGATAGGAATGACTGGTATAAGATTATTAATAAATTTGCAATCGGTTGCAAAAAAAAATACAAAAATAGTGAGTTCAACAAAAACTAAACATTGAAATATGATAAAATGGAAGAAACCATTGAACAAAATAGAATATTGAAAGATATGAATTGTTTGATGAATTCATACACTAATATTAAATAAGAACATAAGACGTAACATGCAACAGAATAATCAAAATAACTATTCACCATATTAATCCAATCAATGAGTTCAATTTTCTTCAATATTTCTTCCTTTCGTACTACGAACGGTTTGTTCCATATCATTACATTTCGATGTAATTTAATTTTTTCTCAATGAATCATAAATACATGAAAAATTAAATGCAATCGAACGTACTGTGCGATCTCGGCGGCAGCGGCGGCGCCTCCTCCGCGCCGGCCGGCCACGAGTTGCGCAGCGTCGCGACGCCGTCCGTCGGCGTCGTCGAGAGGGCGTGGCGTAGGAGGCGCGGCGACGGCGGCTTCGTCAGCGAGCGGTCGCGCGAGTGAGTCGGCCGAGGAGGCGGCGCCGCGTCGCTAGCGTCGGCGGCGTCTCTGGAAAAAGAGGAACGAACAAGTTGAAATGCGGAAATTCAGAGAAGGAGAAATTTAGTTTCGTAGTGATGTATATAACTTGAACACCAGGTAATCAAATGATGTTTATTTGTCAAATTTCATGTAAATTTGGCAAGAACAGCATTTTTCCCAGGGCTATATCTACAGAGTGACCAATTTGTTTTTGAATCACTTTGGACTTGATTATATGACCAAAAAGCACCACATTCCTAGAAAATCCAAGGCCTACTATACGTCTCTTTTCATGAGATTAAATTTTCAAGATTTCATAAATCTTAAAAAAAATATGAACGCGTACATCACGCTCTCAATACGGGAATAATTTGTATATATATTTGTATTTCTTAGTACGGGAAAATCAAATATCATCGACAATTCCAGCAACGGATGAATTTTATCGGAAATTTTTTCCTGGTGGGTACCCAATAGCGAATTATACTGAAAATTTTTTTGACGTTTATAATGACAGGTTTTGTCAACTTGATAAAGTCGAAAATTGCTGTTGTTGGAAACACATTTGGTGTGGAATTTTCTTACCGAATACCACACGAGTTCAAATCGAAACCGGAAATTTTTTGAACTCTAGTGGTATTACTAGTGAAAACTTTTTAGTAATGATTATTTTGTATGAAAAATGCATCATACTTTTTGTGTTCTTCAATTCACTCTAATAGTAAAGTTACTTTTGCAGAGAGTATCGAAACAGGAAAGGCAAACATATTTCAAGAGTGACATAAAAATTTCTGTAACCTTCAAAATATTTCCGCTCTGTTATCGAACATTATGAAACATTTGAGAATATTGACACTAATTATGGATTAACTACTTCATAAATATAAGAAACAAAATTATAAATTTGAAGACGACAACATGAAACAATTCTTCTGTAGAAAAAAATCTAGTGAAATCGTCGGTTTCTGATTTCGTCAAGAGTATAGATTTGAATGATATTCATCAAATTAACATAAATAACTGTAAATTTGATAACACTGTCATATGTAACCATCATTTTCTGTCAGGTTTTGATAAACTTTTATTATATTCTTTGGAGCAAACCAACCACTCATTCTCAAAGAAAATAAAGTATAATATATCGTTCGATAGCTTATTGAAATTCTGATCAAAGATAGAATAATTTACAGGGTGTCCCATTTGAAAAAAATAAATATGTCAAAAAATATGTCATGCTTAATTTTGCTTGCATCAGTTATGAATCCCGTAAAAAAAATGCCATGATTATGTGATATTGAATTGAATAACGATTATCGAGAATGTCAAAAATGCTTTGTAGTTCGGCAGCCATGTTTTTCGTACGAAAATCAAGTCCAGGACACCTGCTCGGTGTTTGTCTAGTTGGGTACACTAGAAACAATTACAGAAAAAACCCAAATCCAATCCAAATGTAATGTAATTCTAAAAATTCCTTGATTTAAGAAGAGAATATAAAATTCGCTCGATCGAGATTTCTGTTGAGAATCGAAAATTAAAAAACCAGTGAACTGTCCGAGAACTATTTTTGATAAAAGTCAGTTGTTATTCACCTGGATTTCATCGAAGGTAAACTGGAACTGTTGTACTCCAGATGCCCTCTAGTGGGAGTCCTGAAGTCCGTGAAGTTGCCGTTGCTGAAACCCTGAGAACGCGGTCTGTTTTCCCTTTGCGGGATAGGAGGAGCATTACTGGTCGGCATGGTGAGCGACAAGTTGTCTCTACTCAGCTGCTGTCGTTCATTGTCCTGAAAGACTTACAATTACCATGTAACTCGAATTTCATGTTACAACTGGGAATTAGTGTTGTTTTCTTGTTGTGCTGAATTATCGCCAACTCGAAATTATTCCAATATTCAGGTATTAAAAAATGCTAATTTCCTTGTAACAACTCGTAAAAGATTGCTGATTTCTTATCAAAACTTTTAGTGCTTATTTCGTGTTACAACTCGAAATTATTGTTATATATTATTTTTAGATGATAAAAAGTGCTGAGTTTGTATTAAAACTCGAAATTAGTGACGATTCTGTCTTACAACTCAGAATTAGTGCTGATTTCATGTTAATAACACAAATTCAACATGACATCGAGGTATTAGAAAGTGGAATTCGCAATGATTACTGATTCCTTATACAAAAGTCGGTGCTTATTTTGTATTATAACCCTAAATCAGTACTGATTTTTACTTTTACTGTTAATTCCATTACTAACTTCGTGGTACAAGAAGAATCAGATGTTATCTTGTATCACAACTCTATAACAAATTTACTTGATTAGGAGTTATCAATAAGTAGTACTTTCATGCCACAATGCTGATTTCGTATTATAACTCAAAGTAACATAACTTTCGACTCAGTTTCAACCAGAAATTAGAACTCATTAGTTGCAACACGAAATTGATCTCACTCGCAATAAAGAAAAAATGTCGGCATATCATTAATACGCCTTCGTAGATTACCGTCGGTTTGGCATAAATATTATCATAATCTAAAGTGAGATGCCCATAATTGCCACTGGAAGTAGAAGACCTATTGCTGCCGTTTTCCATCATCAAATGCTTGTCTGTCGGTAAGGGAGGTAAAGGAGTACTGAAAGAAAATCACGAAAAATAAGTATACTGCGAGGAATATCAGGAGAAAAACACTTACTTGACGATGCTAGAGTTGTGTGGATTCAAAGACCCCAAACTTTCCTTGAGCTGACTGAATCTCTCCAAAAGCCTCTGGTGGAGCGGTTGCACACTAGCAGGAGTCAACTTGCCGTGTAAAATCAACCCTTCTTCAATAACCTACAAGAACACAACTCGATATGACTTATTGATGAGTGAAAAAAAAACAACACAAGAGCTAGCGCCATATTTTCAACTTGATTCTGCGTGACAAGCATCGAAGCGTCGCCAAAAACGAATATCAAACGAAAAACTTGTCTGGTGGCTCACCCTAGTGGCGTTAATGATGAGCTCTTTGAGCGTCTCGGCATGCACCTTGTGCTCGGGACACAATTTGGCGAATTCTTTGGTGAAAAATGCCTGCTGATACTTGCTGATGCCGCCTTGGACGTTGGCGTCGATGATGCCTTGCAGTCGCATCGTGAACGGGTTCAAATTCCTCTTAGAGTCCTACAAACATCTATGTTTATACACATCTATAATCATAGCTATATGAAAACATAATGTCTGACTACAAAAAAATATTTTCTCTTAAGAAAATTTCCCCAAAAATCATGTACTTCCTATCGAATAGAGATAGAAAGTCTTGCTGAACTTCAACAAAATTAGCAGCAGATTGAAAAAATGGAAGATGACAGGTGGCATACTCCATAGTACTGTTTCATTTTTTATTGGGCCTAACATCGAAATGAAATGGATTTCAAATGGAAATATCATGAATAATGATGTATAATGATGTACCTGCGAATGCACGTTGATTAGTTGCCTGAGTTCGTTTTCGACGTTGCGCATCGTTTCGCAAGCGAATTGCACCGGCGGGATTTCTTCGGTCTGCCTGCAAACCACCTCGAACCATCTCAATATTCCCGGCAGAGGACTGGATATCTCCATCACCATTCTTTCTATCCAGAGGGTCTGAAAGAATACAGTCATTCGATAAAATTTGTGGCGCTGAACTTATGTCTATCCTTTGATATATAGTGAAACAAAAAATTGACGAAGTTTCGTTTTTCAATGAGTTTGAATGTAGATAGAAATATAGGTACTCGACTGGAGAGTTTGTCAATTCGTAAAATCACTTCAAAATCTACTTTAGCGCTTTCGAGTTAGCTTCGCAGTCGTTAATCTCTCTCAGTGATGAAGGAAAATATGTGCTGAGTCGACGGTTAAATGTTCTTGTTCCGACTGAAGTTTAAGAAGATGTATATCGGATATTCACAAGAAATTTTTAAAGAAGAAATAGTTAAAGTTAGTAGTTCTAGATAAAAGTCCTCTCGACTTCTAACATGAAATTACCCTAATTTCAACTTGAAATACGTCATTAGGACTAATTTCCATGCCATGCAATTCAATTCTCGAAGTCCAAGATTGCAACTGGAATTCATCCATTTTCATTGAGGAAATGTCAAAGTTCGAACACTTTGGGTTGCAATCTTGGACTTTTGGCATTCAAATGCATAGAAAAATGCCTAGTGTTAAACGATTTCAATTTCACATCGTAACATTACTCAGAATTGTTTCACTAAAATAGCATTAATTTCGAGTTGACATAAACACGATACTTTCGAATAGTAACACAAAATTAAGTTGATCTGGATTTGTAGTAGTTACTAATTGAGAGTTATAACTGAAATTGAATAGAAAAATACGCCTTTGTGAAGGTCTGAGTTCAATATAAATTTCTAGAAATGCCAGAAGAAAGCAGAAATTGAGAAAAAATACGACTTTGTAGAAGGTTGAATTCAAGATAAAGTTCCAAGAGTGTCACTTACTTTGATTTCATTTTCTTTGTCGATGATTCCTTTGTGCACTGGACGATCACACTGGAATCTCTTCACATCATTATAATGATAAAACCTGGATATCTTCTCTGGAATATCGATTGCCAGAATGATAGGATTCGGTTCTGGAATCGGTTTGACATTGCATATTTGGATATCTGATTGTCGATTAAGAAAAAATGTACTTTAAGAAAAATTCAGTCGTATACGATTCCACGGATATGGAAAAAGGATACATTGGCTGTCCGAGTTGATGATGGCATCATCAGGCGGTGTATTTTTCATTAGAATTTGAGCAGATGGAAATTCCGTTTGCAACCTTTGCGTGAAAGCACCTATTCTCTCGTACTCCAGTCCTCTGTACACAAACTGCTTATTCTACAAGAAGAAACATTCAAAGCTTTGAAGCAAATAGGCTCTAAAGAAATACCAAGAAATCAGTTTGGCTGACAAAAAAAAACGTTGCACCGTCAGCATCGTTAAGGAAATATTTGACAAGTCAACTTGAATTTATATAAGTATTCTTACATCGGCGGAATTTCACTCCAATCCTAGCTATGATGGACTCTTCCCACAGCAAAGAATCAGAACAAAAAACTTTGAAAATAGTTGTAACTCGTACTCACCCTCACAAATAATGGAAAACCCAGTCCATAGAAGCCGACCCTAAAATATTCGGGCTCAGGGCGAAGCTGTGTCAAAATATTATCGAAAAATTTAGCTTGATTCTTGAGCATGTCACTCAAAAGTTTATAATCGAAAAATATGTTTTCGTAAAGGCTCGCCAGTTCTTTTTGCAGAGGAATGCCCTTTTCCCAACACTGAAAACCATATAAAAATCAGTATTCGTCTCACGAAACTACGAGGATTTCAGTTTTACCTTTCCCTTGTCGAAATAACTGATAATTTGTCGGTACAAAATCTCCTTGACTTGGCATTCCGTATGATTCGGGTAATTCGGATCATTCACAGGATTATTAGTCCAACTTAGCTGATCAGCATAGAGCTTCAAAGTGAAAGCAGCCTCAGTGAAATTCTCTGCAGAGAGATGTAAATCGTGCAACTTGTAAATGTATCTGAGATACATTTCTTTTCTGTTGAACTCGTTCTTGTAGAAATTCTAAAACGACACCAACAAAAAAACTCAATGTAGTACAGCTACAATAAACAATATTAATATAACAACAATTGGATAGTGCACTGATGAAGTATCATTCTTCTGAGCTTACCAGTAAGTTGAAGGTGCAGGACATCCTTTTGTCCCGATTTTCGTCCCCTTGGATGACGTTACGATAGTCTAAAAGGCGCTCAAGTAGGCGGGTGATTGAACTTATGAAAGCTGCCCCGCTATCTTTCCAAGTGGGATCTTCAGCTTGTACTCTGTCCAATAAACTATGACAAAAAATAATGTAGCATAATAGAAACCCTAGAGATTTATTGGAGGAAGTTTCGTACTCAGCTGGAGAAGAAACACTACAAGAAATGCCTCCTACAGTGCTCTAGTATTGTTTTAATATTTTCTTTGTTGTTTCAGCTCAAAAGTCAAAATTTATTGAGAGATTCATTGAGAGATCTTGGGCTCAGTTGATGAAAACAAAAAAAAAGAAAATACTTCTTGTAATGAGGGTTTCGCATTCTTTTGAAACATTCAAACTTGTTTGTGACCAACTGAGTCGAAATTCTTGGGGAAACTATCCTGAATGTTGTGCTACTCTACTACAAAAATCCCAAGTTTGCAATCCAAAACGTTCCAAATTGGAAATAAACGAATTTCAGTTGCGATCTTGGAAACTGATAAATAATAAGTGTGAAACGGCTAAAAAAAGGAATACTTCACGAGATCGAATAATAAATAAAAGAAGAGAAAAATATTCTAGAATTGAGGTTATGTGTCACTTCACCGGCTAGACTGCTACAAAACCTAACCATACAAACGAAAACCAACAAACTCAATAAGATATGGCAACATTTACTCACACTGCACTGAGATGCTCCCTTTCGTCGGCAGAAATGATTTCAAAAGTATAATTAACATCGCAATCAAACTAAATCAGTCAAAACACTTACATGGTGTTGAACAATCTTCTGTATTCATCATCTCCTTTATTTTCGGAAATGAGTATATCCAGCTTATCTATGAGCTCACACTCGACTTGCTTGAAATTTCCTTT
Organism: Gastrophysa polygoni; assembly: GCA_963576655.1. Lineage (NCBI taxonomy): Eukaryota > Metazoa > Arthropoda > Insecta > Coleoptera > Chrysomelidae > Gastrophysa > Gastrophysa polygoni. The sequence goes on from OY755084.1 coordinate 2,182,101, forward strand.
GGCTTTCTGCTCGCATTCCATCATGTCGAAGAAAATATGCAAAGTGGCCTTCCTCAGTTCGATTTCAGGGACCAGAGTGACTTCTAGGAACGGACCGACCATCGACGGTATAAAACTCAACTTGCATTCACCTACGATAGATAATACAGTAACAAAACATCGAGAGAAACAAGAGAATGAATCATCGGAGCGACTGGCAATTCATCACCATCGGTGAAACAAGTCGAAAACATCAATAATGATTCTCGATAACTTCAAGAGATACTATGAGCCAGAAATTCTCGCAAGTGTTCAGTCAATTTTAATTTTGGGATAGTTAAAGTTTAGTTATTAGTTCAGGTTCGACATTGACAGTGAATATTTAACCATTTAGGAAATGCAATTGCGTATGGAAGGAGCTGTCAAATGAGAATATCAAATGAAACTAGCTCTGTAAGTCAACATTCACGGATTCTCATTTTGCAGGGCCTTCCATATGAAAGAAGGTGAATGGTAAAGATGCTAAAGTAGGTGAATTCAACTTCTTCGAGGACGTTTTTACTTCTTTTTGACACCTTTCGTGGTGTGAAAAGTATCCTGTTTGAGGAATATACCCATAGAAAGACCGATAAGCTATAGGATTTCTACCCAAAACGGAGAGAAGCAAAAAAGGTGAATTTTCGTACTTTTTCTTTAGCATCTCGAAAACTAGAGCTTTCGACCCTTCTTCATCGCAAAACTAGAGTTAGAAGAAATGAGTTGGAGTTCATCAGGTAGAAATAGGTAAGCATATAGAAGAAATCTAAAAAATATGGATCACATGATGAGTGCAAAATCGCCAAAATATTTTTCTGTTGAATGAAGTGTGATTGATAAACAGTGTTGTTTGCAGGGACAGAACATACCTAACTGAGACCACATCGACAGTATTTGGAAACCCATCAGCACCCGCATATCCCCGTATCTTTCGATGATTTTCTCTCGTTTGACGTCAGAAAACTGCTCCAACTGCAAGGACTCTTGCGTCAAATAGTCGACAGATAAGTTGAAATAATTGGTCCAGAGCTGAAATCGAACAACTGTCAATTGTTTCAAAGGAAAAGTATTTTACAGTTCCTAGACTTCTATGGTTCTGATAAAAAAAATATATTGAGAAGTGTCAACGTATCAACATCAAGAATAGTGGAAATTGGTAGTTACATTACTTGAAAACTCATTGGAGAATTACGATACAATATCGTCGCCCATATTATACCCCAACAAATCAACTATATAAAGATTCAAAAGCATTATTCTTTAGGAGAGCACTATTTATATCATCTTAAAAAAGCTGAAATTCAAATTTCATATTCATAATAGAGTTCTAAATTCATAATTATGTACTAGACAATCTCGTCTTGTTCACAAAATTCAATGAATTACTTGATGAAGTAAAAAAAACTAATAACATTACGCAATTCAAAATCCAAGTGAAGAATCATATTCACATGCAAAAAAATGATTAGTCATGACCATTTACTATATCCATCCAAATTTATCTCTTTTAATATTTTCTCTTGTTCTACTGTTTCTTCCATTTCAATGTTTAACGTTTGTGAAATATACTATTTACGTGATATACGTTACGATTACGTTTTCTCAATCATTTGGGAAATCATAAATAATCTTATGTCTCCAGTTCCAATGTTCGACAAGTGGAGAAAACATTTTTTTTGCTTTATTCTAATGCCAGTTTTACCGTAAGTCAAGGAAATATATCAATAACGATGAAATCTAGGATTGAATCATAATTCTTTAGACAGCGATGGATAATAATTCGTATCGGCATTATTGTGTGGAATAATAGTCTACAACAAATCGGATATTGAAGAAAATAGATCATATTATTCAGTATTTCAAAAGTAAGTTTGATATTGGATATTATTCCAAATATCCAAAGATGGAATAAAAACCAACATCCAACGTACTTCTTTGTCGAAATATCCGGCTCTGCTATCGAGGAACTTGAAGGCCAAAGGTTGAGCAAACTCCTGAAGAGCCTTGAGGATCACGTTGTTGGTCAGCATCTTGATGATCAGCCAATCGGGCGGGTACACGTCCATGCGCACTAGATTCCGGAATACCAGGAAAGCCCTGAGCAGGAAGTCTTTCAGCGGTTTTCTGTCTTGATGAGGACCCATCAGGGTCTCCCACAGTCGCTTGTAGTGGAATTCGTCGAGAAGTTGCAGAATTCCGATCAGGCAGGCCACCAGACAACCCTAGAACGTTAGGAAGCTGTAGGTTCATCATTTTTATTATTTATATACTCGAACATCATAGGTTTCCCTTTCATGTTGTCCACAGATAAAAAAAAAATATATATAAAAATACGCTATTACTAACTCAATGACATTTAGGTTTGTATAAATTCACAAAATGTTAACTGATAATGCATTTTAACAAATATTCTTTGGAGGTGTTAGTATACCGATTTGTATATAGAGCTCAAGGTCGCTACAAAATGACAGTTCACTTACAAATACTTTGACGTCCTTATCGATAGAGGTGAGCACGGTTTGGATGAGGACCTCAAGAAGAGAAACGCACAAGGTATCGACGTCATGGTGGATGCAGTTGTTGATTTTCCCTTGTTCGTCGCACGATTTCCGCTGCTTGAAGAGAAACCCGAGGATTTCCCCGAGAATGTCCGTGCAGAGTTTGAGGTCGTCTCTTCGCGTCAAATGGAAACGCAAGTGTTTGCAAGCTGTCATCAGAAGAATGCTCCTGGATTCTGGAACAAATAATTCCATTGAAAAAATCAAGTTAGCCCTACTTATATTCATTATTTCATGTCGGCTAGTCGCTTTCCCTACGCCTTTGGCTATTAGTGGATACTCTTCCAAATATATATTTTTTGTTTTCTTTTCATGTACATTTATTGTGTATCTTATGGGAAATAAATATCTATCTATCTATCTATCTCATAGAATGAGATGCAAGAAAAGTATTCTCATACTGTGCCCAACGAGTAACTTTAAGATAAGTTATGATCAAGAATTGGCAGTTTTTGTTCACTCGTTGATAGATCCCACTTCTGAACTCTCTTTTGACACTTAATTATGTTATGTATTCTTACAAGATTAGCTATGAAGTTCGTCTCCAATTTAGTTTTTTTTTCTTCATTCTTCAGTTTGTTTTCTGCTGCTAGGTTGATTTTGTAATTTGTAATAGTTGTTGGATTTTTTTTTGGTATTAGGATACTGTAGATAGTAATCGACTTAAATTAGATTCCCAGCGTGAATTTGTTCTCGAAACTGAATGCGTGGTCAGATTTTCCTTCATTTTGATGAGGAGATTTGTAGCTGCTTGGATCATCATCGACTACTGTGAATATTATCACTCATATATGGTGAAGTGAATTGAAATAGTATTGGAAGAAGTTTTGACAGTCATGGTTCTTGTAGTCATCCTGCAATATGTTACTTCTGATGCAGTTGACAATACTCGAAGATCACGTGAATTAGAACTGATGCGTGTGTCACAGTTACAGTTGAAGGCGACTGAATTGCACATTTCACTTTGAGAAAATTCCTTATATTTACTCGGATGCTGTACTGACGACACACCTTTGATTTTTCTGTAGTCTTAGATGAATCACTCTCCCTAAAATTTCAATGGTCCACGAAATTAACAAGGAACATTGCAGTTGCTAACAGGTTTTCGAAGGCGCTGTTCACAACGATCTACGCGAAATGTGCCCCAAGAAAAATAGTGTACACTCATTTCAATGGTCCACGAAATTAACAAGGAACATTGCAGTTGCTAACAGGTTTTCGAAGGCGCTGTTCACAACGATCTACGCGAAATGTGCCCCAAGAAAAATAGTGTACACTCATTTCAATGGTCCACGAAATTAACAAGGAACATTGCAGTTGCTAACAGGTTTTCGAAGGCGCTGTTCACAACGATCTACGCGAAATGTGCCCCAAGAAAAATAGTGTACACTCATTTCAATGGTCCACGAAATTAACAAGGAACATTGCAGTTGCTAACAGGTTTTCGAAGGCGCTGTTCACGACGATCAACGCGAAATGTGCCCCAAGAAAAATAGTGTACACTTACCATCATCTTGAAACAGCTTGCTGGTCACCATATTCTTGATGCAAGACAACTTGGCCTGGACCATAATATTGGGCAGATCCTTGGCCAGGGAATCTAACATATTGCACGCCAGTTTGGTCACTTCCAGTGTGGGTATCACCTCGGTGAGCTGCTCGTAAACCGAGCTGATGGTGAGGAGCAGAGCCACCTGCGTGTTGATGATGTGGTTGTTGTTGATCGTCAGCATTTTGTTCAGCGATCCGAACACGTTGAACAAATCCTTTCTGAAGCTGTCCTCGAAATGGCCGCCGGTGGCGCGGGAGAACAGAAGCCGGCTCTGGATGATCAGCTTGAAGATGTACTCGAGACTCTTGAAGCATTTCTGGATGGGTTCTTGTTTTTCGAAGGATTCCACCCAATCGGCGCAATGTTGGACGCTTGTCAGCAAACCCCTGAAAATATCCCAACCTTATATCAAGAAGGAAATTGTAGAAACTCAGATTAAAGAATGCCCGATATACAGGGTGTCCTTAAAAGGTCTTTACAAAAAGCTACCACATATTCTTCAGACCAAAACAATTCGATACAAGCAAACTTACCTCAGTAAAAAGTTGCTTAGTTTGGGCGCTAGACGGCTCTGAAATTGAAATTTTCAAATCGATTTTGCTTCATAACTTTTGAACGGCTCATGAGATTTCTTTCAAATTTGGTACGTTGGCATAGACTCATCGGGCAATGAAACTCATATCATAATCATAATGAATATCATTCCATGGGCGTAGAACTTGATTTTTTCAGTAAATAAACATCTAAAACTCCTACGCCAATGGAAAAAAATTAGTTTCAATATGAAATCTAAATTATTCAACTCATTCACTACAAAAAAGGTACTCTTGACAAAAGTCGATTCCTCTCATGGTTTCGACAAAATTTTAATTTTAGTGATTCAGAGCATAATTAATAATAAAACGATTAACAGATATTTCATAAAAATTGTTCAAAATGTTCACCATTTTCACGTATACAAAGATTTATACGACGCAAAAAGTTGAAATGTACTCTTTGCATAACTTCTTCATCGCCTGTAAGATTATTCGTCGCCTGTTGGATACGTTGCCATAATTGTTCTACAGTATTCACAGGGGTCTTGTAAACCGTAGACTTGAGATAACCCCATACAAAATAATCCATCGGTGTTAAGTCTGGAGAACGTGGTGGCCAATTCACGAGTGCATCATTACCTCTACCTATCCATCTGTCTGGGTACTGTTGGTTTAAAAAATTCCTAACATCCACCGAAAAATGTGGTGGAGCTCCATCGTGCATAAACCACATATCTACCCGATGTTGGAGTGGTAAATCTTCCAACAAATTTGGCAACGTATTTCGTAGATGTTGTAAATACATACATGTCTCCTGTTAATCTTTGTGGAAGTATGACAGGACCAATTATAAAATTTCCTATTATTCCAGCCCAAACGTTAATTTTGAATTCGTGTTGAAAATGGTTTATTTTAATGGAATGAGGATTTTCAATTGCATTTCATAATACCAATAACATATCGGTGTATTCTTCATTGGTGTATTGTACGGCCATGATAAATCAGAAAAGTCCGATATCAACAATCAACGTCAATAAAACTCGACAAATCAACACAGATGAAACTATGGAAACCAAGAATGTGAATATCACTGTTTTCGAGCAGATAATAATAGTCCTCAGAAAAAAAAACCAGTGCTACTTATTTTCAATAGAAATAACCTATGCAAAAAGTACATCTCAACTTTTTGCGTCGTATAAATCTTTGTATACGTGAAAATGGTGAACATTTTGAACAATTTTTATGAAATATCTGTTAATCGTTTTATTATTAATTATGCTCTAAATCACTAAAATTAAAATTTTGTCGAAACCATGAGAGGAATCGACTTTTGCCAAGAGTACCTTTTTTGTAGTGAATGAGTTGAATAATTTAGATTTCATATTGAAACTAATTTTTTTCCATTGGCGTAGGAGTTTTAGATGTTTATTTACTGAAAAAATCAAGTTCTACGCCCATGGAATGATATTCATTATGATTATGATATGAGTTTCATTGCCCGATGAGTCTATGCCAACGTACCAAATTTGAAAAAAATCTCATGAGCCGTTCAAAAGTTATGAAGCAAAATCGATTTGAAAATTTCAACTTCAGAGCCGTCTAGCGCCCAAACTAAGCAACTTTTTACTGAGGTAAGTTTGCTTGTATCGAATTGTTTTGGTCTGAAGAATATGTGGTAGCTTTTTGTAAAGACCTTTTAAGGACACCCTGTATAACATGGTGAATTACGTAGCCTTATTTTTCCCCCACAATCCTCTATGACTGGTGACGCCCATTAAAATAACCACGCGAGTCCATCCCCTCCAGAAATTGACAGTTGTTGTCAAAGAACTTAGATTTTGTCAAATCTCCGCAAATAATTATCAAATCGTAAGTTATTACTTTGTTTGGGTAACAAAATTTTGATTTCAGGGAGATTTTGATGCTGTATTCGACAAGCAACCACGTTTCTTTTGATCGTTCAGGAGAGGAATGTCAGGTCATGACTCTAGATATTTGAATCAGCGAAACCTGTTTTAGTTTTTCTGCAAATAATGAAAGAAAACCGACAGAAGTGTATCTTGGCTCGCAATAACAAGATAAAAGAAATACATGAAGATCCTCGTATTTGTCAATGTCAGCTCAACTTTATTGGCACATCAAAGCTGTACAGTTTTTTCAGAACTAACCAGTCTTCCGAGTGATGGAAGTGTTACCAAATTACAATCGAACTTAAAAAAACAACTGAGTTGCTTCGTGAAACAATAAATGTATACCACGGAAATATGTCACGGATGTAACGAGTGCATAAAATACACTTCCCTACGAGTTATGTACACTATTTTTCCTACGACCATTAATATTTGGATCATAATTTATTTTTTGAAATTCCACGAAATACGCCTACTCGAAATAACGAAACTTACTCTCCTGAGTATTTTTTTTTCGGTTTTGAAATGAATGATGTAGTGGATTCATATTATTCACAGACAGACCCATGTCGAAGAAGGAAGCAAGTTAGTGGATTCTTCCAGAAGGTCAAGATGCAAAATTAATCTGTAATATAAGTACCATATGTGATGATACTAGCAAATGAAATATTTCCAGACTAGTGTGTTCCACTTTCGACTCTGCTGTTGCCATAGTGAAATGTTGTCAAAGGTGGTCGTAAAAAAATAATATTTTTGCTACGAGCAGCTGAATCGTCGGCTCCAAAGAGAAGATCAATCCTTACTTGTAGACGAGAGCAGCGGCAAAATGATTCTTGATGTAGGCATCGAGCACCGGTTTGAAATGTTGATACTTGGAGCCGTCGAGAAGATTGAAAATTGATACTAGCACATGGAAGACCAAACCGCTGTGGGCTGTGGAGTTTCCATCTTCGGTCGAGAACAGCGCGAATAGAGCGTCGAGGACGTCCTGAAGGAATTTGATGAGTTCCTCGTCCCCCAGTCTCAGAACTCTTTGCAGAGACTCCTGGATTCTTTCTGGATGGGACTTCCATCTCAACAGGGCCAATAAATCAACTGGAAATAACAGGAACTAGTTATATTTCTCTCGAGAGTACTAGACACGTATTTCAAACTTCTCACACCATTTTATGGAAATTTCAGCACATTGCAAAAAAGTTCCACTAATCATTTTCATGATTCAATTTCAACTACATATTTCACGAAAAGCTGAAACAAATAACCGATTTTGCAATTTGATTTTTGGATATTCATCAATATGGAATAATGCACCGTGGATCCTATCCAAAAAAAAATTGGTAAGCCTGTTCAAGAGCCATAGTTTTGCTTTCAAGGTTGGATTATTAGCGAATCTCGAGAATCATGCGGAATCTATGAACAAGCATGCCTGAAATTCATTGTTCATGAGTTTCATAAACGTGTTAAAATTGCAGAATTTCGAGAATGTACCAAGGGTATTTTTATTTCAACGAATATGAAAACTGAAATTTCGAAGCTGCTCGGAATTTCAATTGGAAAATTGTTCACTTCAAATTGGATTTTTAGCAAATGTCTCGAGAATTAGACGATATCAATGAAAAATATATTGTGAATTATACAAACACAATGAAAAAAGGTTTTGCGATTATTGGTCAGTGATCATGCAAAATCGGAAAAAAAAACTGTTTTTACGATTTCGATTTTCATGAAATAAAACATGTAAATACATCCTCACCATTTTGGGTTAATTTTGTGGAACACAACAACGTCCTTATCGTTATCATCTCCTTCTGGCTTCTAGAGAATTGCCCGCTAGCCTCATGATTGCCCTCGTAATCTTTAGCGAAAGCCGGAAGGGACAGATAGCCGCAATTTTCTAATTTTTGAGAATCCTCACACTTGTAAATGAACAAATCATGCTGGCCATCTTGTACGGCCGCGCCATCTTTGTCCATCAGTCTGATGAATGAGAAACCAAAGAGTTTCTTGTCGTTTTTTTCTCTAGCTGAAAATACACAAGAATTAATAAATAAATCATTGTGCCGAATCATCGGAGTAGAATATTTTTCCAAAGAAAAAATAAATACAATTTGATTTCTTTTGTTTTTTCAAATTTTTTGTATATAAGTTCTATTTTCTCTATCCAATATGGCCTAGTATCCAAAGAGTTTCATATTTCAATTTTTGTAATTTCACTTTTTGATGCAACATGTAGCTTTGTATCTGGTTTAATTACCATTGCCAAAAAATACAAAGAAATTTCCTTCTCATGAATGAACTTAATAAGTGGACTTTTTTTGTCATAGCATATTAGTCTTTAAAAACCTCAGACACAAATTCAAGAATTGAAATATCCAACTCATACACTGTCAACGAAATAATGATACAATAAAGGATAATGTTTAGTGTTATCACTCCTACTCTAGTGAATAATGATGATACGAAAAATTATGGATAATTTTTTTCTAGTGAAAGACAGAATAATGCATTGGCAATTTTATCCAAAAAGTATGAAACGATCCAGATGGAAAATCATTCAAAAAGATAATAACAATCATGCATATGTATCTTATTAATGAATCACCAGATGTTGATGCACAGTCATCCAAAAATATGGTGATAATGAAACATAACATTGCCAAGTTCGATCAATAATAAACTATTTATTTATTAATCAGTAGGTTATGCTTATTTTTAACAAACCTTATAACTATCGCATTTTCAGATTGAGGGTCAATATTCAATATACTCACTAGAGCAGTGTCTGTATTCCAGCCTAACATGAGCTCCAGCAAATTTGTCGATGGGAAGTGTTAATCTCACGTTTTCAGCCCAAGCAGGCGAGTTATGATGGTAAATAACCATCGAATTGTATTCGGAAGCAGACTCCATGCCCGTAGCACCCCAAAGACAGTTCTGAAATTCAAAATATTCCTTATAATTCAGCTCCCAGAACATCATAGAAACATAAAATCGCTTTATTACCACATTCAACTCACCTTTATGATATTTTTCTCGCTGTCCAGAACAACAATGGACACTTCTATATTTTTCCCAGTGGACTTGCCTCCCCTTTCGAATTCACCTCTATCTAAATTCAAGTAGAGATCGTTTCTGACATCCCCCGGCATTATCACGTCCGGAAAACCCAATTTTTTCGTTAAATTAACGTTTTTGAAGAGCAACGGGTTCTCTTCTCTAATCATCTGCAGCTCGCCGTGCAACATTTTCACGGAAATCATAATTCCGTAGTTGACGTGAGTGGAAAGCGGGCTGTATTTTCCTATTTGCCTGATTATAAATTCGTGAAGTTGGAAGAAATCTTTTTCCTCACCTTGGTACACCTGAAAATACATATACTTACATAATTGTTCCTTACACCTCCACAAAAATAAGCAACTGATGAAACATAATTAAATAAATATATAATGTGTCCAAATATATTCTTGTAATTTATATTTTTTAATAAATACAACAAAAAAACTGCCCACTAAGAAAGCTGAAGTATTTGATCAACAGAGGACTTTTTTAACCCTTCAATCTCAATAATGTTGGTTCGAGACATTTCAAGTAGTATACATAGTAATTCATAAAAAGACATCAAACATTTTGTTTCAATTTCCTAATGAATTCATTTCTACCACAGGCAAAAACAAAAATTTCTATAGAAATGAATAAGATAACAATCTATTTGTATAGGCATCCTCAGAAAGTCAGACACAATCTGTCAACAACCATCTATAGAGACCTAAAATTATGTTTTGAACCATTCTCTATTTATTTATATGTGTAAATTATTGGATGATATGTGCAACGCCTGTTCGTTTGATGGAATAAATATTATTTTCATCATTACATTGATCTTACCCTCATGCTGAATTCCTTTTCTTCCGTATCACCTTCCTTACTAGTTAAATAATCTCCTAAATTTTGCACAGCTACCCCATGAGGCCTTTTGAATATCTGTTGTTGAGCAACAGCTTTATCAGTCTTTTTTGAACTATCAGAATACAGCATCCTGCCAATTCTCATAATATGAGCAACAATATACACATCTTTGATTAATTCGGCACTGCCTAATTCCTGCAAAAGTTCAAAATATTAGAGACTCACCGAGTAAATTCGAAGTTGACTTACGGTGAATACGGTGCAATTACTGTGCAGCTTATCTACATAATTGGAAAAACCGTCTTTGGAAATTTTGACTAAGAATCTTTCCGTTATATACCTTTGTTTACAGGAGTCATACAGCGAAAAATATATCTCTGTGTCTTCACCGATATGATGACCAAAATCTCTCATACAAAAATACAAGTGGTGGGTCGGGGTTTTCTTCTGTTCCTTTTTCTTGATAGTACCCCTGGCCTGAAATTATATTTGCTGAATATAACTAGGGGGTTACCAAAAAACTTCAATCTGGCATTGTCAAGTTGGATAAATACCATGTTGAAGATAAGAAATTTGGAAGTGCCAAGTTACTTACCGAAACTCCTTGTGTATTTTCGGCACTGGATACATGGACGTGATAAAGTTCTACCACCGACATTGAGTCTGGTTCTACCATATTAGCACCTTGTCGAGGTACCAAATCAAGGCCCAGTTTTCTGTAAAAAAATAAAAATTTCATCAGTGAATCAAGAAAATTTCACAAAGTTGTTTGAATTATCCCATCAAGTTATTTGCTTTTGAATCTCTCGAATATTGAAGCCGGTATTTTTTTTACTGATTTCACCTTATTTGATTTTTTTTGCTTTGCAGATAATTCAACGAACATTTCACAAATAAAATTCATATAATATTTGCTCACTAATGAATACAAAAGGTACAATCATTTGACTTTTTAAACTTTTTTCTCATTCAGTTAGTGTAAATTTTCGATGCTTTTTCAGATGTAACTTCGAATTTTTTTCAAATTTCAGATATTGAAGATTTTATCAATATTTTTTATTTTTGACTGTAGACTTTTGATCATCTCTTTTTTTGGATTTTCATGTGAAAATGTGCATATTATTCTATAAATATTCAAATAAAATCCGAATAATTACTTCACACTTTTTAATTTCTTCTTCTCCATTCATTGTTCAAGAAAATTTTAGGCTCATTTTTTTTCAATAAAAGTATTCAGAATATCATAGCATGTATGAACTGAATTTTATTTTCGATAATTTTTCAAATTTCACCTCCCGTTCCAAAACTTGCAAGCATTCAAACTCAAATATTGATGTCGGTAAAAATTTTATTACTATTTTCTACCGACCATAAGGTTTTATTTGTACAATTTGATCTGCATTTTACTGAATTTGTAGTTGAAGATATGCAGATAATTTAATGAATGAAAACATTTATCTTTATGAGTACAAAAGGAAGGATCATTCTGTTTTTTACATTTCTACCCAATGCGATTTTCAATTAATATTCCCTCTATCAGTAATCAGAAGAACGCACTAACAACATGAGATTCATTATCGAAGAAAATATCTTCTTCAATTTTTGATTTTACCTCTCTCACTAAGAATCGTCTTTCACCGGGAATCCTTTTCTCAATGCAACTTTCATCCAACACCATACCGATTAATTCATCAACTCACAAAAGGATGAAATACCTACTCAAGAATATGTTATTTATATTTATAAGTAATATGAGACAAGTGTAATAACATATGGGAATAAATGAAAGTGGTAAGACGTGTGGATATTCCTTCGTGTGCGTTGCTATTCATGCAGTATATATACTTTGTCTCTATAGGCAGTCCATAACCTTGTAGGCAGGTAGGTCGTTGACACTCGCAGAAAAGTTCTCAATCTCTCATCGCAAGCGGGATCTTCAGACGTTTCGGTGACCATAAGCAATTCACTCGAATTTCAATCAACAGAACAAAAGCAAAAGGTATATATGAACCATTAAAATATAGTAGGTATTTATATTCAATTTCAATGAACTGAGACAAAAAGTAGTTTCTGCTTCAATGTGTTAGTTTGCCAATCCTGTAACATTGTATATACACTTTGACATAAGACTGTCCCATAGGAAAAATAATTCCTACAAGCTGTCACTGCGCGCACTGATAGTCATGATGAAATGGGACTGACCATTCCGTGCGAGTCATATACTATACTTTTTCTACGGCTATAATATTCATACAATTTCTGAGAAGATTTACTGAAATATGCAAGTTATACATCTACTGAACTTGGCTTGGACTTCCCTTTGCCAATGTGTGAAGGATTTTTAGGCTTTCCAAAATTTTTCTTCCGATAATTCTGGGATCTAACTTAATATGCCTGATTTGCAACAGCAAAGCTGATTCAGTTCTAGACATTGAATGGGAAATGTGAATCATGTACACATAACTAATAACACAATGACCTCATTGTTTTATCACGTAAGGAAACGGAATTGAAGACACGATGTACCTTATTTTTTTATAACAAACCGTTTAGAAAAATCAGTTTTGTATTATAGTCGTAGAACAGTGGTGTAGAAAGATGTGAGAAAAACTAGAGAAGTATGGAAAAGCTATCCTTTTTCCACCTAGAACAAGAGTCCAGAAGAAAAATAATGACGATGGATGAATTTCAGATGAAACATGATACTTTCATCTCTTCTGTCTGCTAGGGCCGAAGCAACTATCCTATTATAAAATATACACCCCAGCGTTGGGACCGAATATATAATGTCAAATGAATTTTACTAACCGTCAAGTCATAAACCGAACTGATCACAAACAAAATCAAATTGAGGACCAGGGCCTATGCCTATACAGACAAAATTCAATATTGATTATTGAGGCATCAACGGTTGGGAAGGTTATCTACCTGTAAGTAGGTACCTGTTATACCTGTCTACGATAAACCATGTCTGTCTGAAAAATCTAAATATGATGGTGAAGATGATTCATACATAACATGATTATGAAATTGAAGCCTCATTTTCAATATATCTGATTATTATACAAGAACTAGTGCAACACGAGGATAGACGAAATAGAACCATTGTCAGGAACTTCCTAAAAATTTTATTAATACGACATGCCGATTGATTTTCAGTTATATAGAATCAGCGGACATTGAATTAAATTACTCAAAGTACAGTAAGTAGGTATACAAAGTAGTTAAAACAGACAATTTCTGAAAGCTGCCTTATTATATCTGGAGTGCCTCAGGGCTCTATGCTGGGTCCTGCATTATTTTTAGCCTTTTTTAACGATTGATGTCGATGGGACATTCACCATTTTTGCAGAAGCCAATCATACTTTGATTGATGATGCGAATAAGCTGATGTTCAATATTAGAACAACGAATATCCTGTAATATTGTCGATTCCATCCAACGGCAGAATTAGGAACTCATTTTGATGTGATGCAGACAAATTTGTACAATAATCTATCAACTGAAAGGTAGGATATCAACTGTGATACTAAATTTCTCAATAGGGTCAAGCAGATTTCACTTGATATTTAATGTACACTACCAGAGAATTCAAGATTATAGGTTTTTGTAATGTTAGTTATGAATTGTGCTTTTTACTTTTGTGTTTTGTTATGTAATAATACAAGGACAGGTCTATACCTTCTGAGAAAAAAGTATATTTTGATTTGATCTAATATACTAGTAGCTTGCGGTTTTTTCTTATGGAAATTATTATATTCCATTCCTCATTACTATCAAAATCAATTGCTCCTCAACGGCGCTATTTTTATACCGTATGTCTTGGTTCTAATCCCAAGAAAATGGTCAACTTATGCCTGAGTCACACTGACAGGTGGGCGTTCGTCTTTAGCTCTCTAGGTATACCCGGCGTGAAATCCCGAGGTCCAAGAATGCATTTCTTTACGACCCAAACCAGTATTCAGAGACACGACTGAAACCGACCTGACCGGCACGGGAATCTAACCTCAACGCCAAGACAAACTAACGCCTAAAACTCAGCACCGCACATGCTGCATTCTAGTGTAGCAATCCGGCCAAGTAAAGGCAAATAATGAAATAATATGAAGTCGAGAGAGAAGGAAGCGTACCGAAAAGAGCGAACAGACAACAGAATCCCCTCTTTTGTAGTCGCACCAGGCATACGAAGAGAACATACTTTAGTTGGTTTTGTGCGCCCGTCTTCGCTTTTAATAAAAATGCTACGATATCTGTGAGGTCCGGTTCGATCATATCTAATTGACTGTATTAGGATATACGGTCAACGGTTGGTTGAAATATCGCCCGAAAGAATACCATCAGAAACAGTGTGGTCGTTGGAGATATCTTAAAAGGTAATTGATAGCGATATCTTCTTGTTTAAACAAACTGGTTTCATTAGAGAAACATTCGTATTCACACATCACGTACGCTGGGGGCATACGACAAAACTACTGATTTAAACTGTTACTGAGTCAATTTCCTTGTCTTGGTGGCCCCAACAATGACTCAATAGCATTTCCTTGAACTCTGATGAGATTATTCTGACTAGGCACAAAATCGCTTGCTTGTGACATACATAAAAATGTAAGTTCGTGACAAATTCCTCGTGCGGTTTACAGTCTCATAAATTCGAGATAACAGTTCAAAATGAGTAAAGAGAGGTAGGTACTGTACGAGATTTTTTATGCAATCTGTGTCGAAGGCAATGCAGTGCTGAGCCTGATTACTTTTATTGCGCAGAGTTCATTGATGCATCTGTGGACTGAAGCTTGAATTGAGAAAGATTGATTTTCGACTACAAATTGATGGAAAAGCCTTGGCACTATTAATTCTCAAGTTAGTTTCACATCTGACAATTTATTAGTGCCGATTGATTCGTTGGTTGTGCAAATTAGCTTTTCTAGATTCTGTTATATAGAACAGTCTAGATAGTATAATGTATTGAACTATATCATTTAATAATCACTTAAAGGTACTTTTGCTATTTAATCACTCATATAATATTTAGTTGACACATTTTCCATCAAATTTGCTATTTATGTTAAACTGTCAATGGAATTCAAAATCACTGATTGACAGTTGATTCAAGTTCCAATGAAATAATATTTGCTTTGGACAGCAAATCATGTAACACAGCCGCTTGATTACACGAATGAATAAATTAACAATCCTGTCTCGCACATTCATTCAAAATAAGTATTTTGAAAAATTGTGATATTGATTCACAAAATTTCCCAGATATTGAAGAAATCGTTATGTTACTGGCATTTTACTATAAACAATATATGATCATGATCAGTCATCAATGATAAGAATATGGTACATTCACACTGTCTACTATAACAATCAGAATTTATACCTAAATGCAACAAGAACGACAATTTCATAATAGAATTCATAAATTTGTTATCGAAAAATAATTTTTGGTTCCAGATAAATCAAGATGACTGTCTTCGGAATGGTATCCGCCGTAGCGGGCTTCATAAAAGTCCGCTACCTCATCGACAAGGCTATGATTGATAACATGGTTTTCAGAGCACATTACAGGATAACATCGGCCATTTTGTTCCTTTGTTGCATCATAGTCACTGCCAATAATTTGATAGGTAAGAAATGATCCACTGAAAATGTCTCTGAAGGTGTTTTTCAAGGCCCTATTGATGTTCCAAAAAAAAATCACAAATTTATGTCGAGGATGAATATTCTATAAAACATATATTATACAATTAGAATATTTAATGAAAATATAAAACTTGAAAGAGTAAAAGAATTTACAGTGGTTAACAAAGTGATCATCATGTTGCACTTCAAACTGCTTCGATCATCACCCTGTAGAATTTTTATCTGGGATCCATATCGCCAGTATAGGATTCTCAAGAATTGAGGAATTGAGAATCATTCCTGAAAACAGAATAGGAATTGATTGAAGAATTCAAGATTCATTTTACTTCCATATCAGGATATAATTTCCAACATGACGATCATTCTATTGACCAATTTACTTCTAAAGGCCTCGAAAGCTAGAACGAATCATGCATCTAAGTAATTCCCCATCAGAAATCTTTTTTCCACTAGAATTGAACCATAACCCATACCATAATTTTACCATAATTTCATGATTCCTTCATGGCTTGAGATGAATGAATGAATTGCTCAAGATCAATGTTTTACTTAGGTGACCCGATCCAGTGCATAAATGACAGAGGAGTACCAGGTCACGTGATAAATACGTACTGCTGGATAACCTACACCTTCACGTTACCCCACGAACAAGGAAAGCAAATAGGCACTCAAATTGCGCATCCTGGATTGGGAAATGAAAATCAGGAAAGGAGGTACCACAGTTACTACCAGTGGGTGCCGTTCGTGCTATTTTTCCAGGTAAATATCCCACAAATTGGCAAAAATTAATTATAACAAAGTATCTCCTGACACTTCATAGTGAATCCAAAGACAATAATAATACTAGGGTTCTTCGACTGATGTCTAGGTATTTATTTTCACTCCAACTTTTTACTAATCACTTCAGCTCAAACAAGCTCAAGTTTGAATTCAACATGATTCATCCGCTGTTCTTTCAGCTTTTATATACGTCAAAATACATCACTAGAATGTTCAATGGATGAAATGATATAGTGACCATAACCATTCATCTGATTTTTTATAAGGGTGTGCTGTTTTACATTCCGCATTGGATTTGGAAGAACTGGGAACAGGGAAAAATCAGGATGGTAACTGAAGGACTGAGAGGATCTCTGGTAGGAGTAGGAGAGCAACCTGAGCGAGAAGACAGACAGAACCGTTTGGTGCAATATCTCATCGAGACGATGCATTTGCACAACTCCTACGCTTTCGGATATTTCGCCTGTGAAGCACTAAACTTCATCAATGTGGTAAGGTCTATTTTTTGTCAGAAAAAAAATCTCCCAAAACCTGGCCACTATCCTAGATCCAGATCCGTTAGAAATCTCCTCAAAAACATCTCTTGCCACAGTCAAGGAAAGATTCATCTTGGAAGTTGGGAAATTTTTAGTTATGCGTGATCCTTGTAGTCTCTGCAGGATGTGCTCAATTTCCTCCAGGATAGTTTCAAAAAGAATCAATGTTCTGGTCGATCGGGTCTTTCATAGTTTACCTTCAGTAGTATGATATTCTATGACAATACTTGTATCCTTGTCACTTATCAAGTAGCCCGCTGAAAAGTACTTTTATCATATAAAATGAAAAGTAAATGTCGAAACTAGTGATGTTGTTAACCCCGCACACAGGTATTTATATTTATATTCATTTATATTGGGCTCCAACTAAAATCTGACTGAACAAAAGCAACTGGAAATTAGGCTCCTAGAATTTTAAGATCTTTTAGAAATTCCATTAATAACTTCTCTTGCTGATGTCCTCTTTCTATCGAAGCTCCCAGGTAGTTCTTTAACTTTCATCATCATCATCTAGAAAAAATTCCAAACGACCACAAACAATGTTCGGGTTAATGCCTTTACTACACTTTGCTGTGAACTTTCTTTATGGTTCACCCTCAGTAATATGATGTACTAGAAGTTCTATGATAACACTTGGATCCTCGTCACTTGTCAAATAGCAGACCGTTCAACTAATTTGTTTGATCTTGGGATCTACTAAAACCTGACTTAACATTAGCAATTGAATGAATATCTTTGTTTCGCGAAACCTGGTGATTCATTGGAGTTGGCTCCCAGGGTTTTCAGAACCGATAGAAATTTTGTTGATAACTTGTTTCGTCGAGGTTAAGGGTCGGTAATTCTCTTGAAGCTACCAGGTAGATCTTGGTATTGTGTCCCTAGTTTCTGCTAGAAGAATTCTCTAAAAGCCACAAAACAATGTTTGGTTCAATCCATCACGTATCATTCGTCAAGTAGACCACAAATGCTGTACACAGATGCAATCGAATGACTTATTAGAACTGGTCCAGAATTTCAACATTTCTTGTCGTTGCAGATGACGAATATCTTCATGACTGACAAATTCCTTGGCGGAGCTTTCCTGACCTACGGCACCGACGTGGTTTCCTTCTCCAACATGAACCAAGAAAACAGGACCGACCCCATGGTGGCGGTGTTTCCGAGAGTGACCAAATGCACCTTCCACAAGTACGGTCCTTCCGGCTCCATCCAGACTCACGACGCACTTTGCATCCTGGCGTTGAACATCCTCAACGAGAAAATCTACATCTTCCTGTGGTTCTGGTTCATCATTTTGGCGGTGCTCTCCGGCCTGGCTATCGTGTATTCTGCGGCCGTGGTTATGCTGCCCAACACCAGGGAGACCATTTTGAAGAGGAGGTTCAGGTTGAGTTCGCCCAATGCGGTCGAGACGATCATCAGGAAGACGCAGGTGAGTTGTTTTCGTCCTTATTGTGGTAATTTTGCACTTGTCATGCGATCCATATTTTCTCTTTTTTTTTGTACTCACGTATTTCGATCTCTGGAACCCGAAATTCATCATAAAAAAGCGTGTGTATCCATATTTTTCCAGATTATCCAGGAATATGTGTGAAAATGCACCTTCTATCTTCGGTCCGTTTTAAATATACAATGTTGTGATGAATTTTATGTGATTATTTTACATCAAGATCACTCTGTAATGCGATAGTATTTTGACAACCGTCAGTTAAGAGATGGAGAAACATCATCGAATGAGTTGAATTCACCATCTTCAACATCCGTGAGGAAGGGGAATTCCTTTTTTTCATATGGAATACGCTGTCAAATGAAAATCGACTCACAGAAATAGTTGTTTTGACACAGATTTTCATGTGACAGGGCCTTCGATATTTCCCAAGGATGTTGAAGAAGGTAAATTCAACTTCTTGAAGGATTTCGACTGCTCGTATATATAATGAAGGCATAAAAAGTATCTAGTATAGGAAATGAAAGATTATGATGTCTACCCAAAACAAGCAGACGAAAGAAACTTATCAACTTAGAAAATAGAGACATCTACCTTTTTTATCATGAAATTCGAGTTCTTGAGGTCAAAATACGTAAGTACCAAAAAAAAAATCGATCTCATGATGAGAGTGGAATTAACATTTTTCGTAAATTGTGTTTCTATTGGAGAACGGTCGATACTATGGTTTTCAGTCAGAAGAAGCGACTCCATCGAGAATTAGTGTTGCTGCAAGCTATTTTCTAATCAAAGTAGAATTTCACAAGATAGCAAGGTAGAACCAGGTAGCTCTTCTTGAATTTATAATTATATTCACTAGGGGATTAATAGACATGTCTTGCAATATTGATTACAACTTTAGTTTGCAAAACATTATGACACATAATGGTGACGTACGATTTGATAAAAAATGCCAGACAAAGGAGTACCACTTAGAAATCATGAAGATAACTACAAAAAAATCACTTTCAGAAGAACAAATTGATTATAATTGTTGAGGTATTTCAGCATATCAAAAATGCATTTTACTAATTATCATTTTTGATACTTCTTGAGAATATCAGTTTAGTATTTGAATTTACAATCTTCTGCATTTTTTGAATTTGAATTTGAATGAAAAATGTATACTTTTTGATTGTTTGTCTGACTCTTCAACGCTAAGCCAAAACCGCTAGTGCTAGTATCATATTTTGGAAAAATACCTCCTGTAATGTACTCACCGAATGAGACATGGTTTTCCAAAAATGTCTACTATTAGCTTTAGGTCTATGTGGTAAAAGTGGCAGGCAGAAGCTAAGTGATTTTGTGATACTCAGAGTATACAGTTTGAGTTTTGAAACGTATTGTCACAGTTCATTGTATACAAAAAAAGACACAATATTTTTTCCTCCAGCGGAAAATGGTTCATAGATAAATTTGTGTAATTTCTTGACATTTTGAAATTCGATTATAATTTGTTCGAGTCCTGGTGATAAACTTAATGATGAGGACCTGAATTTTGATTGGATCCAAAAAAACCTTCGAATTTCAACAAAAAAAATCAATGTAAATCAATGTAAATCAATGATTGATGAATCAACAATGTACCTGAGTGTACTTCAATGGAATTATTATTTTTATTTCAATATCAAGATCAATCATCAATAGAAGTGCAATATATAATTTAAATCAAGAAAGTGGGAAGTTCTTTTTCAGTTGAAAATCTCAATTCAAGAAGAAACAATTTGGTTTCAATCATAATTCATAGAAGGGTCCTTGAAACATGAATTAGAGAGTTTGAACTATTATTGATTATCTAATCTAGAGCGTAATTACATAAACAGCGATTTTCATGGAATTGTGATGATACTAAACCAGCACAGTCGAAAACAATTTGATTTTACAATGAACCTGGTATCTGATATATGAGATTAAGTCATGACTTCCTAAGTCCACTAGGCACTGCTTTCATGAAATCAATCAGATCAACATTTACATCCAATAGTCACTATTTTCCAAAATACATAAGATATCACACTGCTCCTGAGTACCTTTGAAATTTTTAGATTCATCTAGTTTGGAGATTCAATGGGATTCTGCTTTTTTACCTCCGCTAAGTATATTAATAGATCTTTTTAAGATGAGGAGGAAATATTTGATTTTTCATCTGGAGTCAATATTTTTATATCCAGAAACCTACTTTCGATAGATTGGCATGGTGGTGTTTGACTTATATTTCAACTTCATCACACGCCATCAATATGCAAATAAAATCATCACGTTTTTTGACCACATGTTGGTAATTTTTCGATTAAATCTCTTTCAGGTTGGGGACTTTTTGCTAATCCATCTCCTGGGACAAAACACCAACCAGCTAGTATTCGGAGAAATTTTGGACGAATATGTAAGACGACTGAGCTTTGGAAGCAACTGCAACCTACCTTCAGCTCCCAGCACACTTGAGATGAGCCCCATCTACCCGGAAATTGAGAAGTTCAAAGAAACCGAGACATAAATCAAGAATCAGTTGTAATATTATGAATATTTGGAAATATTCCCGTTATACATTGATAATTTGTTGAATAGTTACGAATGGTGTCAGCTTGACAGATATTATGTTGATAGTAATTCTGTCAAACTGACACGATTTGTAATTTTGCAGGAATTTTGAAATGTATATACCTAATTATTCTGGAGTACGAATTGTATTTGGTGTTATTATTCTTCAAGTCAATCCAAACTAGACACAATTTATCAATCAATGTTCTTATTTTGATCGATCAAACAGTGGTGATTATTGATAAACGTCAAAATTTGTTGAAGGGCTTTGTTTATATATAACAATAAGAGCTGGTTGCTAGGAAAATTTGAATATTTTAGAATTTCTAATTGAATGAGTTGCTTTGTGTATCATGTTTTATACAAAGTGACCCAAAATTGTTTCTATTGGCATATACATGACAGTGGCAATTATCCAAGCCATAATAGATATTAGTTAAGGACTTATACAAGGAATATTATTTTTGTGATTCTTGATGCTTTTGCTCATTGATATATTTTTAATGACTTGTATTTTTGTCAGCTATTTTTTATCTTAGTACGTACGAGTAAGACTTTTGAAAAAATGAATTTCCTGTCGATTTGTAGAGCTATCTTTTGTAGATTAAAATAAATGGAATGATCCAAAGTATCACTTTATATTTATTTTCTGACAATGCGAGAACTCACCGATTTCCCCAATCGATTTTCTGGATAATTTTCAGCTTCAGTTCCCTCGTTTGATCATGTGTTAAGGTGCCAGCAACGAGCTGCCGCCTCCATTCTAGAAGATCTCGCATCACCTTCCCCACCGTTTCGAATTTGTAGTGATTTCTCTCCTGGAATAATAGAAAAGAATTCTTCAACCTGGAATGGCCTTCTTGGGTATTTATGATTAACGAATAATAATAGGCAGCTTTCACGAGGATGATCATTTGAAAGAAGTCTTTGAACATTTGTCAACTAGCTCGGGAAGAAATTTCACCACTCAGCTTGGATTCATATCACGAGAATTTTGTGGATCTTTGAAAACTTCAGGTTTTTCGAACTCAGCATGCCAAAAAGATCTTATAATTGAAATTGAAAAAAATTCCCAGAACTTATAGAGGAAAGAACTTTATTTTCCAATCTACGGAAGCGTAGAAGGGCCAATACTATTTTATTTTTCGCTTATATTCACTGAGCAATAGATTTGAGTGTATAATCTCAAACTATTAACTAGATTCGAATGGAAATAACTTAAAATGTCGTAGTTCTCATTACAGATCATAATATTTTGCAACGCCAACAGTCAGCTGATTTTTGATCGCTGCGCGTCTCTTTCTCATGATCTTTTCAATTCCTCCCTCTCTTATCTAGATCTAGTAGATAGTAGAGCAAATGTTTAATATCGTATCTTTGGATTGCACTCACCACGAATATGTCCTTCCAAATCCTGCCCCACTCGCGCAACACCAGCGTCACCTCCCTGATCACCGCGTCCTCCAAAGGCACGACGGCCTCGAACAACCCCTCGCAGTCCACGCGACACGCCTTCAGGTGCACGTACGCCTGCGGAAAGACGCCCTTACGCGCGCGGTTCTTCGTCGCGAAGCCTCTGTACCAGCCCGGCGGGAGCTCCTCCAGGATGTGCACCGCGTCGCCGATCTCCAGAGGGAGGCCGAAGCGGGTGGAGTCGGGTTTCCAGTTGTAGATGGCTGGGGGAAACGTGTTTTTCAGTTTTTTCGAATTCGGAAAGATCGAATGTGGGAATTGGGAAATCACAGCCTTTTTCTATCACTCAAGCCATGGTTAGAGAGAACTGGCAACATAGGATGGGGCAGATCATATACTACAAATATATGGAGATAATTATTATAATTCCTATTTTTATTTTTTAGAAACGAATAATTGAAGACGTGATTGATGAGTTTTTTTCTTACAACAGGAACAGGGATGAAAAATATTACATTATTTATTATACTTTACGTTTGTAGCAGCACTTTTGATGATGATAGAATGCAAAAAGCAATTTGATGCATTGAATTTACGAGACGATCGTCTGTTAGAGTTGAAATGTTCGAAAGGATATTGGCGCCCAAATTCCGCTACTATCGAGTTTCCTTGCAGATAGATCACTCTACGTGGTGGTAGACGGGGTCTCGTCTGATACAATGACGATCAATGCTGGTGTTAGACAAGGCTCTGTCTTGGCACCAACTTTGTTTTTGCTCCACATCAACGATTTGTTGAATGTGACCTCCAGCCCAGTTCATAGCTTTGCGGATGATAGTACACTTCATTCCGCCTTTTCCTCTAGAGCCCCTATATCATCCAACGAGGCCAGAGGTGCAAGGCGAAGACAGGTTGATGCTTTAAATGAGGATCTGACAAGAATTCTGAAATGGGGATCTAAGAATCTAGTACAGTTCAATGCAACTAAAACTCAAGCTTGTATTTTCACCAAGAAGGCTGATCACACAATGGCCAATTTGATGATGTCGGGTACCACTGTTCCTATGAGCTCGTCAATATCCCTGCTGGGTGTCACCACCAACAGTGTTCTCTCATGGGACGATCATGTGAGGTCCATTGCGAAAACTGCTTCACAAAAACTAGGTTTTCTATTCCGTGCGAAGAGATACTTCACATCCCAACACCTGCTTATGATCTACACAGCACAAATTCGACCTATCCTGGAGTACTGTTCACATGTTTGGAGCTCAGCCCCCAAACATACGCTTAAGCTCTTAGATTCAATTCAGAAGAGAGCTATTCGCCTAGTCGATGATACAACACTCACCAAATCATTGACCTCTCTAGATCATCGTAGAAAGGTCGGCGATCTCTGCCTTTTTTATAGGTACTTTCACGGTCGGTGCTCAACGGAAATATCATCTATTATGCCACCACGCGCATTCCTAGTAGACAAACCAGACGAGCTCAAGCTGGTCACCCCTACACTGTCAGACTCGAGACCTGTCGAACATCGCTATACCAAGCATCATTCATCAATAGAACGGCAGAGTTGTGGAATTCTTTGCCTAGTGAAGTCTTTCCTGATGCTTACAACCTCCAAACATTCAAGAAAAATTCCAACACCTTCATTCTTTCCCAAAATTCCACCGCTGGCTAACACGATGTTCCTCGAACATCATAGGTTTCCCTTTCGTGTTGTCCACAGATAAAAAAAAATAAAAAAAGAACATTTTTCAGACCATCGGATCGTCGGAAAACGGATGCATGGAAACGATACCTCATCATAACTGGAAAAAAAAGGGAAACTTAAGAAAAAAAATTGAGGTGAAATTGGGAGCGGCAAGTTTTTGAAGTCAAATCAAAACAATTTTGTAATAAAGCCTCACAAACTATACTGAGGAGGGAAAACAAATAAACACTGAAGGTCTAGTAACTTCACGATCGTAATAATTTTTTTATCTCAAAAATAAATCATGTGTTATCAACACTGTTTACCTTTCGGAATTTTGTGATGAAACTGAATTCTTCAAACAATATATCGTGTGTCATGGATGACGAACCGTAAGCTATCTGCCTAGGAAATTTTGTATCGAAACTTGTTTGAAACAAAGTTCTTTCTTTCAATTGAGTCTGAGGATGAGACTTATGAAGAGATACTGTTCTGTAACAAGCACGATTTGCCTTTTCGATACAAGTTGTAGGTACATGTATATGTTTCAAAATATCGTGCTGAAACAAAGTTCCTTGTTTGTCCTTTTTTGTGATGACGCGCACCTAGAAGGCATCAATTCAACCACCATTATACAACATATAATAAAACAGTATTCTGCAGCAATATAAGTTATTTTTCAGAAACATGTTGCATATGTTTCAGAACTTTGTGATGAAACAAAATTATTTGAGTGACTTCTCTTGGAGAGACTCAATTTTTTCGAGATAAACTGGAGAGCACCATTGAAAAATAATTAGGGATGCTTTCTTGTGAGTTTGACGGATATCATCCTCGAGTAACATGAGATAGACATTTTTTGACAATAAAAAATTGTGATTTTTTTTATTTTCTCATCAATAATAGGAATTTCTTTATAGTGGTGGTAGCTATAGTGGTAAATAAGTATCGGTGAGAAAATAGGTGTGAGCAAGAAAATTACTCGTGAATGATCACCAAATTGTTGGTCGTTTAATTTAATTGCGTTGTTAGACCAATATCACCGTTTGATACAAAAAGTTTCGCCTCGAATAATATCTGACACACATAGTGTTGAGAAGTTTCTCAAAGATATGATGAATGTCAGACGAGTGAAACAATTCGGGAAGAAATTTGAAACTTCTATCAGAATATCTTTGAAAGTAGAGATTGAAACTGAATTTCAGACGTATCAAGAATTTGAGTATATGTACGTACACTCGTGCATACATATATAGGTATGCACATGTAGATGATGAAGATCGTGCGTTTTATACAGTAATTCCGATTGTACATTTTTAAATGGAACATCCTGTATACGGTATCATTACGAATAGAAAAATATTGGTGAAATATAGAGATAACCTATATTTCCAAAACCCCTGAGATCGTAACGTATATGGATCCATAAATTTGACCTTAATCGTCAACAGAATTATCGGTAGGCAATTTCAGATCACCCTGTATATTAACTTTACGATCTGTGATTCTTTGCCGTCTTGTCGTACATATAGCCACTGATGCACTGATCGTTTCTTGTTGATGTGATGTAATTCTCCCATTGCTCAGTTGAACCAGAAACTAGGGATGTTGAGTGAAGAATTTATAGAATGCATGTTTCATTAATTGACGTTCAGATATTTGATGAGATTGATTCCGATTCCGATTAATCAAGAATCCAGAAGAATTGTAAGTTCTCTCACCGAAAGACCATATTGACTTGATTGAAAATTGAGGTTAGAATTCTGAAAATTTGTTCAAAGAAAAAATGTTTATATACATCCGAATCCGAGTATACATCCAAGAGAAATTGCGAGGAGTAGAATAATCGTAACTCGTAAGTTAATCTAGTTATCATCAATTACGCAAAAATATGAGTATTCAGAGTCAAGATTTGGTAAATATGAATGACCTTGAAAATCGAAAACAAGTAATAAATTGCCTTACGACCTGAGGGGGCAAGTTAATAATAAATGTTGAAAAAAATTCGGCACAATATCTTATAAAAACGGCTGCAATGTTCACTTAACTCACCAGGAATCTTCCTAATCTTATCATTTCGGTGATTGTAAACACTTTATTTGACGGATATTCCACATTCACACACACGCGCATTACACAATATTATTGTTATTATGCAAAAGACATCACCCAATCACAACGTGGGTAGGTGAATCACGGAATGTAAAAATACTACTGAAATCTTCGCACAAGATCGCATCAAATCAGAAGACTAAAAAATCGAGCAAAAAAGAAAAAACCTGTTTATCGCAAAATAAAGTACAAGGTGATCTATCCAATTATGAAGATATAATTAGAAAATAAGAAATACAAATATCTGTAGGATTAATTATCCAAATTAATGAAATGATATTAGTAAATGGGAACAATACACACAGGGCGTACAATTCCTAATAAATCTTATATAATACCTATTGAAATTATTTACTTTGTATCATCGGTGATTATTTTGAGGGAGAATAATATGCCACATAAGAGGGAAAAATTCAATATAAAAAACTCTAGCCCCAAAAGCAGAATAATATGCTGACATAACAATACACAATTCACAATAAAACTGAAAAGATAGTTTCAATTTTGAAGTTTAATTTACTAGAACTCGAAATTTTGATGAAATTAAATAGAAACACAGAACTTCTAGATTACAAATTATCCTAATTACTCAACATTTTGCACATTTGAATTATAATTTAATGTAAACAACCCTTTGAAAATTAGGGTTATAGTACTGGAACCAAAATCCTATTAATAATAGTAATAAAATAATTTATTCAACTCACCCCCGAATTCACCTAATCTACCCCTTTTAGTTCCCTGCACCTATCTCCTAAACGCCCTGTATTATTAATACCATAATACCCATAATACTGTTCGCGTTTGAAGTTGATTTTTCAAGGATTGAACGGCCTTTTGCTCTTTTATCCAGAAATATTAGGTTCCGTAGGACAGTTTCAGCAATGCGACTATTAAGGTTACCTTGTTCACCTTCGTCATTTTGACCATTGAATTTCAATCTATTTGGATCACGTTATAAGCATGAAAAATTGCTGCACTAACTTCAAAACCGTATATCTACTTATCAATAATTACTCTCGGTTATAACGATTTTAATTTGACTGAAAAATTCTCAATAGAGAGAAATGACCTCGACAAAAACTAATATTCTGTATCATGAATCAACTTGAATTCGAAAATTTATATCAAGAATCAATCAGATGTGATGTATATGTCTTTGGGAATATACAGAGTGTGCATTGACACCTAATTACTCCAATCGATAATGTAGAACAGCAACTGAAAAAAACTTGAATATACTTCTAGGTATATTCCCAATCAGGTAAACATTTCACAGTTTCTAAAGTTGATAGCGTACGGAAAATTGCAACGTTTTTATGGTAATTTGCCTTGTTTACGACTTTTCCAACAACTTCTGTTGCAAGTGTTGAATGGTGCTGAATTAGAATTAGAGTCACGATTTTGGGTGGTGCAAAAATAGTAGATTAGTAAAACGAATTATCGACATCGTTTTTGATAGTTCATTTTCAGTAGATACGCATGCCTTGTAGGTATAGTTGAGAAATTTCAGATTGGAATGCATAAACAAAATGAAAACATTCACGTAGGTACGACGTTCATGAGAATGACTGATACCTACTACCTATATGCATTCAAAATAGGTAGATACCTACTTGGAAAATTGTTTGTACAGCAAAATTAAAAACTGTTAAATCACTGAGAAATGCATTTTTTTATCGTTCAATAATAATAGCTATTGATAACACAACGGGGACAGAATTGAAAAACAAATAACAAAATATTCAGTCAATAAATGTAATAATGTATATAATTTGCAAAACTTCCATTGTTATCAACACTGCTCCTCAATATCTCTCATTAAAAAATTGCAACTACAATATAATATCTCTCACTGGGATATGTGGACTTTGATAGGGGGATTCACAAAAATGACCTTGACTTCATTTTTTGTTTCCTTTTTGATATTTTTTTCTATGTTCGTCTATCCATAGTTTGAAACTACATGATGTTTTTTAAAAAGCAATGAACTCTTTTTATTAACACCTTATTAGCAATGAAATCATCTAGGAAGTCATTATCAGGTGTAGATTTTGTTTGGCAAATTTCCCACATTACATATTATCAAACAACAATCAATTTTTTTATAATATAATGATGCTACATCCCTGCAAAATGAATAATATTGTTGTTTCAATTCAAAACAGCCAACCTTATTGCCATTATTCAAAGTAGATCCATAAACCATGCCCATAAGGCCAAATAATTTCTTGAGGTCTCATACACACATTTTCTAATTATATATTCTAAACAGGCACAGAGAGGAAACAGCACTTTTAAATATTGAGATGAGGAGAAGACAGGAAGTGCAAGTCTGTAGGGTCTATCAAATATTATACAGAGGGAAGTACCATGTCTTTTATCAATGCTGAAATGCACTAGACTTCATCTGGACTATGATAAAAACGTATCTAATCGAGTGAGTATAATTTAATTCACGAATGTGTGTGTGCTCTTCACAACTCTGCCAATAAGAGTTGGAAGAAAAATTACAGGAAAACTCAAAAAATACATAGAAATACGTTGCGAGTCTTTTCGTTACATCACCATTATATTGCACATATACAATTCATTCCTAAATAGTATTTATTTTCACTTATTCCAAATGAAAAATACAAATAATCATTACGAAAACACGTAGTCCTTGCAAAAAATCCTACAAACCTCTAGAAAACCAAGATGAAATCTCATTGACAGTGCAGATTATATCACTTACCGACTCCATATTTTTTTATCTTAGTTGGTATCCACATTTTGAGCTTTTCACCGGACACAATCACATTTTTAATCAAAAAAATACACTCGAATTCACTTAAATCGATAGCACTTTCCTGTAGAACTCAACCATTGTTTGGATTGTCAATTGTCTAAGCGAGACAGAGACGGCACTCAGAATGTCTGGCATGAAATATGACGATATGGCGAATAAATGGGGAAACCACAAGTCGAGGCGGGACGAGGAGAAAGGAATCTGTAATCAGTGCTACTTTGACCCGATCGACAGGTGGCGGTAGTGAGCAAAAATTGCCGAAGTAATGTTATATGACAAGAGGGTTATCATTTTCGAATCAGTTATATAAAATGTACACAGTAGCTGAAAATTTAATGAACTACGAGAATTCATGACATACGAAACTGCAAAATTATGTATTGAAAATCACGCTCCACAAAAAACAAATTGTATCCTCGATTATACTCAACCTTTCAAAATTTATATAACCGTGATATACTAAACATCAGAATGCTATATTCTTACATTCATTGTATTTATCAACAAGTAACTAGTAAAAAAACTGTCAGTTGCCTTTCTATTTATGATATAGCAGTCAAAGATTTGTCAAAAGATGAGCACCAAGAATGATTAACATGCTTCCAGCAGGATTAAAATACATCAAATATAGATGTTCAGAATACAGAATATTTTGAGATATCTAGATTAACAGTAAACGAGTTCAATGTGACTATTTCTCACCTTCATTTTATTACTATTTTTTCCTTTCTTCCTAGTAATCTGTAATCTTTGCGTGAGTCTAGGTGCAATATGTAACTCAAATTCCAGTTATAAATATGTTTCAATTATATTCTTGTATGATGAACTGCATTTTCCAATTAATGAATAAATGAAATGAGTTATAATAATAGGTTTTGTAAACTAGGTACTGAATAAGATTCTTTGAAATAAGAAACTTAATGCAACTTCTTGAAATATCTTCATTCATTGTATTGTTTTCTAATATCCGAGTTTCAATCCAATTCATTTACGATTTCAAAGTAATTTGATTGCCTCATCTGCCAAATCAGTGTGATCCAATTTTTGAACATCGCTTATTTCTATCAGCGCTTTGGAATTTTTTGTTCTGTAATCAATTTTATTAGTACTCAACTCTCATAAAATAGACCATCATATTAATTAGGTGATACGTCATCACTAAGTACTCAACTCATATTTTTCGTCATTTTGAGCAATGGATTTGGTATGTTTTTTGAGGAAAATGGATTCAGAATGAATTATATTCAGTAAACAAACACAGCAGGTGTCTTTATAAGAATAAAAAGCAAATTTATTTAATTCTCTATATTTGCAAACCAACTTTTCAGCTAATAGTTCAGTAGTCCAAATCGACTCCATTTTTGATGTAAGGCAGTTGATGACATTGAATCTAACTTTTTCATCAGAGTTGTTTTATATTTTTCCAAGATAAGAATATTGCGAAAAATTACTACAAAATAGTAGCCTAATGAACACAATAAGATGACACACAATAAAGTATAATTAAATACAATCTCAAATCTGACCATAGAAGAATATCTCTTTTAGCAGATAATTTTCCAATGCAAAAGAAAAACAATTCATCATGTAGAAAAAATATTTATTATATGTCCAACACTTATCACATAAATTAAGTTGACTAAACTTAAATCAAATAAAATAATTCGGTAGATACACTGCTGAAAGCATATTTTGTTTGAAAAATTTTCACAATCATTACAACTAGGTTTCTTGCATGTTTCATTTAGAATCATTTCGAGTTTTTAATTTCATGCGGATCTGAAGCAGTTCTTTATTCAAAACCTTATCGTCTTCATTCTGGAAAAAAAAATCAAGCATAAAAATATTATGTTCATTATTGTAAAATCATTCAGAGGACAGAAAATCGTCTCCATCATCATATCACCTTGTCTCCATTCGGACTTTGCAATCTTTTCGCCCTGTCGGCAATTACTTTCTCTAGTTCAGGTGCTTTTGAAGCTATATGAGTCTCCAGTTGTTTTTTGGCAAGATTATTCTTTTGTTTTTCCAAGGCTCTTTGTAGTTCTGTCTTTTGGTTTAATACATTTTTTCCTCTGAAACAAAAATAAAAAAAAATATTAAAAAGGTATAGTTCTAGCTAAGGTCTATGAAAAATATATTTTGATGACGGTATGGTGAATATGTTGTCCTGGTTAAAAAAATAAATGATAACAGGTAATTCTATTTGTAACATAAGAACCTTTTCTTCGTTTTATACTTTTCACAGATATGCATTGATTTGAAAGCTTAGATTTAATGTTGAGATACTATTGATTTCAACTTTGATAGTTTCCATTTCAATGAGTTAAATTAAAGACATATCCCTAGTCTTTGGCATATAATTAGCCATTTTCTTTGTCGAAAGCTTCGACCATGATATCCGTTCAGAGGAGGCCCAAGACTGACCCAAGAGGTAATACATATTTGGATACAACAATTAAGCAATGCCATACACCTGTAGCTCTCTAGTAGAGACGAATATTGATATATTCCATACAAACAAAGAGAGCATCCAAAGCTATGTTTGAGGTTGAGGAATGAATGTTTTTCAATTGATATAAGTCTTGTAAATAAACTTTCAAGTTGAGATATTTCTGCGTTGCAATTCATATAGTTCTTCTAGATTACGTATCACGATATCACACTTTCCTTTCGTCGCCCACGTTATTATGAAAGCCTCAAGAGTATTCCACTTCCGAGCCGGTCTGGGGTACATTTTTTGCAATTTGATACGAACGTGCATAATCTGCATATCCGGTATTTTCTTTGTGTAACCACCCTCTGAGGCACTTTTGTTACGTTGAGGGCTAGCAATAACGATGAGTGTTACGTCAGAAACAGACAAGGCACATTCGAAACTTAGTTCCATTTGCAATTCAAGGGATCAGTAGCAGGTCCGTCATCGTTTTTATTTTTCGTCGTGTAAATCTGAGTAGGCCTACTAGTTTATTTTCTTTATCCCCATGGGGCGTACACAACTATCGAAATGCTTTATTTTCGAAATCAAATCATAGCACTATCCACAAAAAACCCATTGAAACTGGTGACTGCCTCCATTTGGAAGGTTGGAGGTTAAGAGAATTGTCAGAAACTATGAGTAAGACATACAAATATTGTCGAAACGTATGTCGTGATAGATGAGAAATTTTTGCATTAATTTTGATTTTTTATTCTACCAGTTCATCTCTGCTTGAGGATGGCAGCAGAATGGCACGGAATTTGACATCACTAGCTCTGGTTGTTTTCTGCTGAGTACCATCAAATGAAGATTTTCTTTTGCAGGTAAACATGCCCATTTAGTCGACTGATAATCATTATTTATATATATGTATTTTGAATAGATGTATTTTCAATCGGACAAACTTTCATTCATTGAAAAATAGATCGAAAAAACAAACACAACCAAGCTTGGGGCTGAAATAATAAAAGCAATTGGATAATGGTACATCAGTGCTAGTTATAGCCACGGTGCTTGTTGAATAATGTTCTATTTTTTTTTTCAAGCAAATGTGGCAACCGAATAGTTGAAATCGTCATATTTTAACAGCAGTTCAACCAACATCACAACTTATCAAAGTTGATAGAACTTTAGAGTGATTCCAACGACACGTCATCATCATGATCATCCATGATGGAACCAAAACCGTATATGAAGCCGCACTGTTTCATTCGACATGTACAAATTGGGTATGTAAACGATCTTTCCACCATTGACAAACATCAATTTTAATGCGATTCAAGGTTGATTACCTACATTTTCTGGTTGAATAATAACTCTTTGTGGAGATTCTGTCGATCGGGGTTTTCTCTGACCGGATTGGCGGGTTTTCGAGGCATGATGAGACCGTCATCTGTCAAATGTGGCAGGGTGGAATGATGGCCAGAGTTTCTCATTGCGTCTGGAATCATCGTATCAATATCTGTATCGTCAACTGGAAAACAAAAAATGAAATCAATTAAACTCACTATATCTATGTCCAAAAAATAACCCTCCTCCCAGTGCATCTGCAATTTTGGCAGGCAGCGAAGTTTCGTAGGTACCAAAAATAATTTGAGAGTTTACTAGAACTTGTTGATAGTCGAAGTGATTCTGCCATGAAGTATCTAACAGTATTATTAACCACCATTTTGTTTTGGATGAATGTTTTCGCTTGTAATTTTAGTATCTTATAGATAACTGAAAGCTGTTTCAATCAAGCATTTTAAGCTGGCTCATTGTTATTTTTTTTGCCCCATGATAGAAACAGAAAATAATAATAATGCAATGATTGGAATAAATATGATACAAGAAATAATGATTCATGATGAATTCTCAATGATGTGTTTTATTGAATAAATTGAAAAGTTGGCATTTCTTGCTATCTTCTTTCATTTCCGAGATACAGTTATATCGTGAATCATAGATAACAAGAGAATATCTTATATACCTTATACCTGATACGGAACACTTCGCTGCCCATACTTATACTAGTTCAAGGCATAATATAATGGATGAAATGTTTGCTTTACGTGTCAATATGAGCTAGGTCAAGTACGATAAAAGCCTACAATGCAAGAAAGAGCTCACAAGAATTTCCGCCAATGGCTGACATTAGATTATCATAACAAATTGAAAATAAAAAGTGCATATTTCGATACACTTCTCTTCTTTATTGACAATTCACTTCTCCAGACATCTATTATTCTAGGTGTGCCAGTGCCAGATACCCACTTTTACAATAAGGACCTTACGGTTATTTTATTTCTATTATTTTTTTTGTAGAAAAAAACCAACACGTCGTGAATGGTCCAACAAGGAGTGTTTCACTAAAACTGGACTATGACCCGTAATATTTCGAAAAAGAACAAGACATTATCGAATACACCATTCTTATGGCGTACCTTTCCAGTGCTTGTTTATATTTTAGGGGCAAATATTGACTGACAGATAAGATTACAACCTGCAAAAATATTCCTATGGGATGTATCCTTATACGAACAAGATGAGGACATTATTATTCAGTTCCTCGGAAACATGATATGAAATTTTTGAGCGTTTCAATAGCGTTAGAATATTTAAGTCTTAGCACAGTATGTATTTCCAGAGGGTATAAACAGTGGTCCTAGATTCTAAATTTATAAGCTAAATTTATTGTTCGCAAATTCCAACTTCAATGCTCAAGATAAAGACAACGACGTCAGTACGGTTTTTCACAATGACATTTGACATTGACATTTAACATTGCCATTTGACACTGATATATGACACTGCCATTTGAATAGTGACATCAAAGATACACACATTATGTGCATTTCCTAGTAATAATGAGGTGGTCATAATTATTATTTCATTACAGAAATATTCAAAAACACAACACAAAGAGTTTGGTCCCGAATCTGTCATTTCTGTTGTGCTACTGGAACAGCGTGGTCTTGAAGCAATCCGACCAACCGTGTAAAAATGATAACACCATCCTCACGAAGATAAAGAGGCTAATAAGTCTATGAAAAAAACTGAAATTGAGACTTTAAACTTGAGATTGAGAAAGAATCTGCCTAAATTGACGTTTGAATTTGTAATCAAATGTAGGGTAAAAATATAGATATCTACCACTGGCGCTAGAGGACTATTCGCGCGCCTTATTTCGCACCGCCATCAGCCAATTATTTCGAAGGTTAATTTATTGGAGAAAAAACAAACACGCATGCTGTTAGTGAAACCAAAATAGCCCCTTTCATGCCACGATGTTTCTCCTCACCCCTCATCGATGCTAAACTCGATTATGTGGGGGTTGAACGCCGTGGGGGGGTGAGTCGGGTAACACCTATCGCATTAACCTAGTTCCGCTAATACGTTTGATAAGATTATGTTCGAGAGACGTTTAGAACACGTTTTTGATTTTTTATGGCAGCTTTACATTTATCTAACTACCTATAACTGTATTTCATTAGCATTTGGAGGATATGCAAATTGAGATTTATTATTAATGTCGATTACATACTCTCAACGCAATATTTTACTTATTGTTATTAGGATAACTTCAGGACAATCTCATAAACAATCATACAAATGAATTCCCACGAAATTCCTTGCTATTTCCAAAATATTGAAATTAATAATTTCTTATGCGACAAAATGTGTGTCTTGAGTGAAACCAGTGTGAACATAGCTGACAATAAAGCTCTATATTTTATTAGGATCGTAAGAAATCGTGTATGAAATCGGAAATATTCCATCATATAGCCATGTTATAAGAAAAAAACATTCAAAATTTATCAACTTTGTATGAGCTATGAAAAATACAGAATATTGTAATTGATTCAATCATAGGTTATCAGTTGATGTTGCTGAATCAAAAAAAATGGCTTTCAATATTTTTTTCGAAGCCAAATTACATCGTACACAGAAAAAAAAATAAATGTTAATAATAATAGCTTGACCGTGGACCACCCGGAGAAATAGTAAAAATTATTTTTTATTATTTTTTCTTTTCTCTTCGAACGGAATTTCGTACGTGGATTGACTGATACCGTTTGGTAGGTACGGAAGCAAATGATTATTCACTATATTTACTGTTGCAGTGTCGAGTTCAATCTTATCCTACAATTTCACACTCAATGAATCTTTAATCTCTCCACCTTTTACTTTTGGAGGCATTCTAACGTGATGACAAGGCATTTTGCATGCATGACGCGTATCAGATTTCGTAAAGTACATATTTCCACGTAAATAAATCTCAAGCCATTTTCTTGGAATGCGAATTCAAGGCGCCCACAACTTTAGAATTAGATTTAAAATGCATTGATAGAATATACAAATTGGTACAAACTCGCCTATGAATAGTAACAATAGTGAAATAAAAAGTTTCTTGGATTATTGCTTTTGCTTACCTATCACCTGTTGATTCTCTAGTTTGGATTTCAATTCCTCAATCGTACTATTTATGAGGTTAGGTTCTTCCTTCGTCACATCCTGTAATGAAAAAAAATATCGTATTTATTTATGGACAATCAAAAATCGGGATGAATCGAGGAAAAATTCGAACGGTTCGTGCGGAATATGGATAATTGATATTAATTATTTGATGAAATATGTGGAATGAAACCCACTATCAAAGCAATGGCGGAACAATTCTAATCCAATAATATTATATGGAATTATATAATCGCAATTTGGAGGAAATAGATTTTATTGATACCTGCACGGATAAAAAGAAAGCAGGAAATGATTTCCTACACTATTTTATAATAGTTGAAAAGAAAAAGATACGATTTCCCCTTGAAAATCAGTTGATTAGTGAACGAATAGTTTACCAAGAATACTTATCCTTGACGAACATGGGCAGTATTGACACAATTCATTAGGTTTATTTTCATTTGGATTTTGTATTATTATTTCAACATTTTTAGGTAAATTCATTGCATTCAAGTCACAAATCATTCGAAAGTAGTTCAGATAAGATAATAATGTATACCTCATCGCTGGGATCTCAGAAACGGTCAGAGATATGTACAGGGTCGGTTAAATTATGGCAAATTTGCGTAATTTGATGTCAAACAAAATACAGTTTTCAAATTCCTATTACTTCCAGAGATATCCGAATAAAACTCTTGTAGTACTTGAAAAAGCTATGGCTCAATGCGAATGCTCAATGAAAGTTTCCTGTTTTTTTGAATGTTTTTTTTTCCTTCGATAGAATTTTTGGTTACGCCGCTGCATTAGGACATAGGCGTATGACGCAAAAGCATTTTTACGGTTTACTATATCAGGTCCACAGGTAGCAGACGTTTTTTTATGTTAATGACTGTACATTAATACCTTGATTGCTGCTCAAAAAGTGATAAAGCCTTGTTCAAACAGCCACATATGTCGAGGGAAAATATGATTATTTGTTATCGCATATTTTTCTGACAGAACAATTCGAGCACGTGGTCTCAATATTTGAATTTGGTTGGTGAATATTTTACGTATAATATAAGAAACGTGAACGAAAAATATGATCATCTGACCTCGTGTATGTTTGCCCAGAATAAGGCGATATTTCATTTATGTTCAGACAGATTGATTCGAAATCTGGAAAAAAAACTCCTTCGGGTATTCATAATCTTAAATAGTTCAAATGCTTCAATTAGGGGTCATTATAGATAGATATTTATTTCCCATAAGATACACAATAAATGTAAATAAAAAGAAATGAAAAAAATATATATTTGGAAGAGTGTCTAAATAGCCGAAGGTGTAGGGAAAGCGACTAGCCAACATAAAATAATGAATATAAATAGGGCTAACATAATTTTTTCAACATATTTACATGAATTCAAACATCGGCCACATAATGAGAGGCAACAAGTATGAACTGGTGGGACTAATAATTGAAGGAAAGATTCGAGGGAAAATATCAATGTAGACGTCAGAACTCCTAGTTGAAAGACCTCAGAAGATGGTTTGGGTGCACTTCCATTGTAATCTTTCGAGCTGCCGTATCCAGAACAATTTGGATCGCTAACCTTCGGAAGGACAGGGCGTCGTAAGAAGAAGAAGAAATATTTTGAGGAATACCATGTATACAATGAATAGGTGAGTAAATGTATAATTTGAACGTATTATTTCTAATTGAAAACTGGGGAGTTTTACATATTAAAAAAATATCAGTCCAAAATGCTTCTTAAAATGGTGGAATATATTGTTTTTTTTTCTAAACAAGGTGTCACTGACACACAGAATTTCTCTTTTAGGTATATGAAAGTTAAATTCCAAGTGCAGTGACAATTTGAGGCAGATCTCTATTGATCACTGTTCTTACAATTATTATAATTTCTATTTTAATTTTTTTAGAAACGAGGTGAGAAAATCCCAAAAATCTACAAAAATTGATCTTAGGGTTAGCTCTTTATACTTCTTGAAGCGGCAAAGGAAGATCCTATTGATCCTATTGACCATTTATTGATCATTTATTTACGCCCTCTATGCAAGCTCTATATCAGGAAATCTGGTATTTAAGTACAATAACCTTTGATTTCTCTGTTTGGCATTACAATTCAGCCGACTGGGATGGCCTTCGCATGTTTTTTTCTGAGTTTCCTTGGAGGAGAATGTGTTTTGAATCGGGAGATCCTACGCAATGTGCTGAAGAGATCTCGGAAATCATCATGCTGGGAATGGAAACTTACATACCACATAGCACCAAATCACGAACCACTGGTGAACCATGGTTCAATAGAACCTGTTCTAGGGTTGTCGCACTGAAGCAAGCAGCATACCGTCGTTGGCGCAGAAACCCAAGCCCTCAAACTAGAGCTGAATATGTTGAAGCTAGGAATACATGCAATCGAACGATAGATGAATCTAAAGAGGCATACAACACGAAAATAAGATCGAAGCTCATAGAGTGTCCAAATGGTTCCCGTTCATTTTGGACGTTTGCCAAGGCAATCGGGAGAAATTTCACTTCTAGCTCATTTCCTCCCCTCACAAAGGATGATAATACATTGGCTATAACACCTCATGAAAAAGCCAACACCTTCGCCAAAATGTTTGCAGACAATTCTACCTTGGATCCACGAGGCCAGGAACTTCCGAAAGTCGCTACCATCGATAACCGTATGCCAGAAATTGTCTTCCGGCAACGCACCATCAGACACATTCTGCTTAGCCTCAACGTCAAGAAGGCTATGGGGCATGACGGAATACCGCCTATTGTTCTCAAGAAATGTGCCCCGGAACTAACACCAGTTCTTTGCAGGTTGTTCACCCTTTCGTACAAACTCGGCGTATTTCCTTCTAACTGGAAAAAAGCTAGGGTCCAACCGATTCCAAAGAAGGGCAAGAAAACACTCCCTAACAACTATAGACCGATTGCACTACTATCTGTGATCTCTAAAGTAATGGAAAAAGCAATCAACATCGAGCTCATCCGATATCTAGAGAGCTCAAGAATCGTGAACGACCGGCAATATGGCTTTCGTCACCAGAGGTCAACTGGAGATCTGCTTGCCTATGTAACACATAAGTGGCAGGTGTCAATAGAGAAACATGGGGAGTCTCTGGCTGTAGCCTTGGATATCTCCAAAGCATTTGACCGAGTTTGGCACCAAGGCCTCCTAGCGAAACTTCCGTCATATGGTTTGCCGCCCCAACTGTGTCTTTTACTATCGAGTTTCCTTGCAGATAGATCACTCTACGTGGTGGTAGACGGGGTCTCGTCTGATACAATGACGATCAATGCTGGTGTTCCACAAGGCTCTGTCTTGGCACCAACTTTGTTTTTGCTCCACATCAATGATTTGTTGAATGTGACCTCCAGCCCAGTTCATAGCTTTGCGGATGATAGTACACTTCATTCCGCCTTTTCCTCTAGAGCCCCTATATCATCCAATGAGGCCAGAGGTGCAAGGCGAAGACAGGTTGATGCTTTAAATGAGGATCTGACAAGAATTCTGAAATGGGGATCTGAGAATCTAGTACAGTTCAATGCAACTAAAACTCAAGCTTGTATGTTCACCAAGAAGGCTGATCACACAATGCCCAATTTGATGATGTCGGGTACCACTGTTCCTATGAGGTCGTCAATATCCTTGCTGGGTGTCACCACCAACAGTGCTCTCTCATGGGACGATCATGTGAGGTCCATTGCGAAGACTGCTTCACAAAAACTCGGTTTTCTTTTCCGTGCGAAGAGATACTTCACATCCCAGCAACTGCTTATGATCTACAAAGCACAAATTCGACCTGTCCTGGAGTACTGCTCACATGTTTGGAGCTCAGCCCCCAAACATACGCTTAAGCTCTTAGATTCAATTCAGAAGAGAGCTATTCGCCTAGTCGATGACACAACACTCACCAAATCATTGACCTCTCTAGATCATCGTAGAAAGGTCGGCGATCTCTGCCTTTTTTATAGGTACTTTCACGGTCGGTGCTCAACGGAAATATCATCTATTATGCCACCACGCGCGATTCCTAGTAGACAAACCAGACGAGCTCAAGCTGGTCACCCCTACACTGTCAGGCTCGAGACCTGTCGAACATCGCTATACCAAGCATCATTCATCAATAGAACGGCAAAGTTGTGGAATTCTTTGCCTAGTGAAGTCTTTCCTGATGCTTACAACCTCCAAACATTCAAGAAAAATTCCAACACCTTCCTTCTTTCCCAAAATTCCACCGCTGGCTAACACGATGTTCCTCGAACATCATAGGTTTCCCTTTCGTGTTGTCCACAGATAAAAAAAAAAAAAAAAAAAAAAAAAAACTCAAGTTCGATTTACTGTCTTACAACACTTTCACTATCACTTTACTTGGAAAACTAACGAATGGATTGATTACTTTACTATTTTTGTTCACTTTGAAAGACAAACATTCTCTAGGAAAGGGCGATTTGCTTACATTCATACCGTTTATTTTCCATTGGCTATTTATTTTTCCAACGTTAGACTGTCTAGTCGAGGTTTGCTTACGTAGGTTAGGTATGGTGCGTGTAAAAAGATCTTGTATAGTTATTATGAATCTGACCCCTTCAAATATCATCAGTTCGATTAGTATACGACTAATCTGTCCGCCTACACCACAATCGAAATTCCTCGGAAATCTCTGAAACGTTGACCCCACTTATTCATGACGTACTATATACTAAGTGTCCCAAATTCGATGTTTCTCATGGAATATCAGTGATAGAGAATGGTTAATTTGTTAAAGTTGCTGGAATCCAATGGTGAAATCAAATTCAAGAATAATACTATCATTTTCGAGTCATAGTTATTTTTGTTGATGTGATACGGCTAAAAATTGAATGTCAATAAAACAATTTATGTTAGTAGGTAGAAAAAATCATTAGGCCATTGAAAGAATAAAATAAATAATTGAAAATTTGAAATAATTATGTCGATATTGATCAAGAACTGAAATTAAACGGTCGAGTAGGTAACATCCACAAGAATATTGTCTGCTAATAAAGAGTACATCATTAATTAAAAACGGATTTCAAGCTGAAATCTCAAAAATCGGACATTCCGATAATAATTAGATTACACGATTGGAAATATCCCAACTAAAATCTCAACTTCATGCGCTGAACCATTTAAATTTCAGTTTTTTCATACTTACAACTTGAAAACGATCGTTGTTAGCTCTGATTTCTTGGACGGATTGAAATTTCTAAATCTTTGCTCAAATTTGGGACACACTGTGTCGTATATACAGATGAATGTTGGAATTGCAGATGCTTCGTTAGTTTTTTATCATTCTGAACTCATGAACATGCCGGGATACTTGAATCTCACGAAAAGCTATTCCATTCGACTTGCTTCACGATCACGGCGTTTTCAAAGCGTTTTGCCCAGCAAATTTTATAGCTGTGACAAACTCAACTGTGTTCGTTCCGTTGATTTTTCAATAACAATCAATTTAACCACTATTCAATCGGGAAATGGGGGAAGCACAGCGTACAACAAGAAAAAACATTGAATTGACCTCGATTAACCTCCCCCTATATATGATAATTATAAATAATAATGTTTTTATTGGGCCGTATATGGAGGGGTAAATGCACTAGCACTAGCTCTAGTTACATAGACTCATTAATTGAGTAGGTAATTTGAAGTTTATTGCCCAAACAACTGTAATGCAACGGAATTAAGAACACATGTTCTTGCTTTCAATAAACAGCATTGAAATTTTTTCATCAAACTGGCAATGTTATCATTTGCGGCATTAGCTTGCAGAAAAGAGAAGTTCGTTTAATAGGGCACATGTGTGGAATCTGAGTTGATTTTTCTTGAAACAGCCGGTCAAATAACCCAAGACTGTATTTCACGCCTTACAAATCGTGATCAGTACCATTTCGGAAGTTATCGACATTCAGGGTAGGAAATCCTTTCTAACCATCTCTCAACATCTCCTTGGAATGATAATTTTCCAAAAGTTTAATAAACTCCTGTTCCACGACCAATGGGAGACACATTCAATTATATCACATTTGAGAATAATTCTAAAATGTGTCATAATAAACCAATTGAATGTGTCATCAGACAATTATTTTTTTTATTAATAAACGATATAAACGAACCTTTTAGTATTTCAGAAAAATACATTGGAAAAATTTCGCGATTTTTTTCATTTTCTAAATCTAATTGTGCATGTATTCGTCGATTAAAAATTATGTATTCACTCCCGGAAAAGAGACAATGCAGACGAATTACCTGATATCAACAAAAAAAAAACGGAAGTAATACGGAATAGGTAAATGAACTAATCATATCATCCGCAAAAAAATACCTCAACAAATAAATGTGCATGTC
Organism: Gastrophysa polygoni; assembly: GCA_963576655.1. Lineage (NCBI taxonomy): Eukaryota > Metazoa > Arthropoda > Insecta > Coleoptera > Chrysomelidae > Gastrophysa > Gastrophysa polygoni. The sequence goes on from OY755084.1 coordinate 2,224,866, forward strand.
AATTTATCTGAATTGACGCATTCATCTGATATATTAGCGCCATTTTCGTGCTTAAATATATAAATGAAAGTTGTCAAAGTGAGACATTCGGAGCCATCTTGGTAATTTTTTCATGTGTTAAGGGGGATCCGTTTTGCGAGGTGAATTCTCACAACTTCAGAATTTGGATCACCGGATGAGCCATTTACAAATAATGGCACCAGATGATTCATAAAACTCGTGAGATATTGAAAAATTTCAAAATAACACCTTCATATCCTTTATTCACTGAGTATACAACTATTCGCTCATAAAATATTATTTATCAATTTATCTTGAATTTACCAAGAAAAACTGTGCTGTTATTGTTCCTAATGGAATGATAACGTTGTTTGCACGATCCTTTGGCTTCATTTTTATGAAACTAATACTTGTTTTAATATTATACCTCCAGATTTTAAAACAGTAGGTAACAGAGGCTATACATAATATGCAATCACATAATATGTGAATATCCTGTACTGTAACTGGAAATATAGTGGATGTTTTCACATCAGGTTTCAACTTGGGCCTGAATGATATCATTGGATTGAATGACTAATAGGTAAACCACGAAAGTGATACAAACATTGATAGTTCTATTAGTAGAAGGTCGAATGGGTAGACACCTATTGCGTTATATGATCAAGACTTTGTAATACCATAAAGGAAACATACCTACAATTGGTAATACTAATATGTATATAGAATAAGTCAATAGCTGGTCAATTATTTGAGATTGTGCATAATATCTAGGTATTATTCGTCATTTAGCGCGAAAAACTAATTCAATAACTTCATCTTCGAAAGTAATTCTGACGAAAAAATAGATCATATCAGAAAGCCGTATAAGCGAAAGAGTAAATATTACAAGAAATGAAGAAAACCAAGTTTTGGAAATCGGTTTTTCAAATGAATCCAGCTTATTGCCAATACAGGCACTTAGTTTGATCAAAATGACACAACATTCAATTGGGAAATGAAGAGCCTAGAATAATATCAACATTTTATGATTTATGAATCGAGATGAAAAAAAATTAAATTTGGAAAAAGCAGCGAAAGAGGGTCTGAAGGTATTTTGCCAACATAGGAAACCCAATAACAAACATTTCAATATTTAATGGTGCTGTGAATGGAGAGTAAACAGAAATCATTGATTGCATTGCTTGGGTTTTTTACTGAGAAACCTATTTTTCAGGAACCTCGGGATCATTATTCCATGCTGAAAATCATGCTCAAAATCAGGGTAATTTTGCACTTATCATGCAATGAGTTTTTTTCGATTATTTTTTGGTACTTACGTATTTCGACCTCAGGAACCCGAATTTCACAATAAAAAAGTGCGCAGACTTATATTTTTCGAGATATTCCAGGAAAAAGTATGATAATCACCCTTCTTGTTTCCCTTTGCACACCCAATCAAGCACTTGCAGTAGAACTGAATGATGTTGATATCATTCTACACTAAAATTATGTGATTTTTAATCTGGAAATCTGAGAGTGTCACGTAAGGTGTTCTTCCTATACACATACAGAGAAATCATCGAATTAGTAAACAGTTGTGCTGAATTATTTCAGACTTGACATGTTTTTCAATAAACCAATTCTGAAGAGACTAATTACTGATCACATTCACACGAGCTCCCAATATAAACAGGAACTGTCAGATAGGTGTCACAGATGGAAATACGATACACATGCTTGAAGAAAATAATCAATCTAATAACTCACTGGTAAACAAACTTCTGCAAGCGTTCGCACATCCATGAATAACAAACCGCGAACGAACGTAAACAAACAAGATCCGAGTGAGCGCGTGATAGCAACAACAACACACGACAACAACGGGCTTGCAAACAAAACCGACTAATTACAATAGAAAAATATGAGGTAGACGACGCGTAAAAAATTAAAATTCGCCGGATACTCGATTCGAATCTGCGTCTCAACCGCGCGTTATATTCGACACGCGAGCGTCGATTGTTCGGAAACAAGTGAAGGAGTTCTCTCTAGAGCAACGCGCAGCAATGTTGCCAACACAGATCCCAAGTAGACAGTCGTGACAACACTAGAAGCCAAATCAATTACATTATAATTACATTATCACTGTGAAACACATTATTTTTGATTTAAAATTCGTCTGTCTTATTTCTTGTATTTTCGTTATTTTTTCATTTACTTTGGTTTTCCTTAATACCTACTGGGTCCATTATGAATTTAACTATCAAGCAATAATGATGATAACTAGAATATATGTTATCTGCCAACAATAATAATATCAAATTACTACGGACGAGAAGATTATATATTATAATGTGTGGGAAGGTTCATATAATTTCAGAATAAAACAACCTAACCTATAACATAGAAAAGACGAAGCATTTCGAAAAAATTTGCGCTTCTGATGGTAATTCAACTTGAAAGATTCTCGCGCATGCGAATCAGCTGTTTCCACTAGGAATATAATGCAATTATAATGCATACATTTGTTTTGTTTTCATGAGCCAAATATGAACTATAGAAATATTGTAAATTTCGAGGTGAATTTGCTTGGTTATCTTGTATTTCGTTGCATATTTTCTGCACTCTAATTGTTTGTGTACAATTCGTTTTGACATATTTTGTCGACAGGAATGTTTTTCTTCGACAATGAAGAATATTTTTCTCTCTATCTCTATAAAGCTGAAAAAATATCTCGTTTTCTGTGATAATATTTCCGAACAAATTTTTGTTCTCATGCGCACAAATGACAAGTACAGTTTGATGTTCCACCCCAACATAAGGCGTAGATAAATAGGTGCTCAACACCTCCGAAACTTGAATGAGAGCTCCCACAACAGAATTAAGGATGTTTCAGATTAGTGAAAGATCTTTATACGTATTTACGACAATCAACCACCAAAAAATGGCTCTTTTCAAGTGTCAAATTCTCAGCAGTGGCAGATTGGTCGTATTTGAAACTATAAAAAAAAGATTACATTGTTGCCAATATCACAACTTAGGGAGACATAAGTGATATCTAACGTGGTGAAATTGAGATGAAGTCAATGAATACATCAACACGACGTATACCTGTACCCACAATTATCGAACGATCAGTAAACTAAATGATAGAGAAATTAATTCAATCTGGCTATAAATTATTGCCAAGTTATATTCTAACTTCTTGCAATACGCTCACACTGATATCGTTTCATAGGAGAAACCTACCTACTAAAGGCGTGGGTATATTATAATGAACCGAGGCTCAACAGCTGCTAGTTTTGTTGATTGACAAATACTATCGATTCTTGTGAAACACTCATTCATGCCGCAATGTCAACAAAATAGCCATAACTGAATAACAGAAACATTGCAAACTCAAAAAACGAAATAAACAAAGGTATCTACTTACCAACACCTGTTCTCAACATGCATGCCTTTACATAAGCTAAATCGTTTCGAACTATAGTCATATTACTTTGAATCTTATGACCATGTACAGCGATCTTCCATTACGAATGATAACAACTCATACATGGCTGACTTGATTGAAATGCAATAAAACTAACACTGCAGTTGGCAATAACAACTGGTTTGCAATGTGGGTTTCCACGGGATCACATAATTATTCTATATTCTATCAGTTTTTATAATAATGTACAATGTCGAGTGAAATATGTATAAATTTTGGAGTTATACTGATGCACGGAACTGTAGATAAATGTGTAACTGAAATAAATGAAAATGTTATCACTTCTTGCGGCCTATTTCGTCCGAATAGCTAATGACAATGAAAACTTTCTGGAACGTGACGAAAAACTTTTCAGATTAGGATCATTTTTGTTCTCTACATACAACAATAACAATATGGTTTCTGAAAACAAAATGATTCAGTATTTTAGGCAAGTCAGTTCGGAAACTCACTCGTGATACCAATGGAAGTCATGTATCCGAACCTTTTTTCAAGCTCACGAATTTTCTGAAAACATTCGACAGCGAGAACAAAATACTGATACAATTTATTAAATACTGTCTGTAAGTTCTTCGAGGAGGTGGTACATTCATTTTTCAGCTTTTCATGGGATTTTTCATGGGTTTCTAAAAAATAGAGTAGAAGTTATTAAAAATTATTGCAATATATTTGTAGTAAGGACAGATTTAGGATCTGCCCCAAAATGTCACTGCGCTTGAAATTAAACCTTCAGATACCTAAAAGAGAAATTCTCTATGGGTCAATGACACCTTGTTTTTGAAAAAAATTTGGAAATACAAATATATTTAATAAGAATAAAACCTCTACTTATCTTTGTGGACGTTTCGGGAACGAATCTGCTCCCGTTCTCAACACAATTAAAATATTTTTCTCTTCGTAAAATTTTTTAATGTTTTCGATTTTGAAACGAGGAGAGAAAATCCCATGAAAATTGAGTTCTCTCAATTTCTACTCGTAAGTTACATGAAGTGGTATCGATAGTTTAATTATATTTTGAACTATCTACCGTGGTCGATTTGGAATCACTGAAGTAGATAAAACACATTAAATCTCTCCCTTTTATACAACTCGTCAAATATCAAAAATAATCAAAATAGTACCATCCATGGTACCCCAGCAGGAGAAAATTTCTTAAGAAATACATAGGTTTCCATATGTTGGCGTGAAATGTTCAAATTAATTTTCTTCTCGTCTCCTATTAGTTATATAGCTTATTAGTTGTTGTTAATTTTTTGATGCTTCCGTAGATATATCTGCTATTAGTATTCTCACCTAGAAATGTTGAAATACATTAAATTTGGCCAAGATAGTATTCTTGAGATTTTCATCCCCCATTATTGGGGAAATTCGTAAAAGCGTAGTTTCCATATCCTGCATCTTGTTGTTTCTCATGGACTCGACAACGAGTTATATTATGTTAATTCATGTTGCAGGTTTCAATTTTAATGAATATTTTAAAGGCAAATTATCTGATATCAAACCAAGGTCAAAGTAATACATCATAATTTTGCAGCTCTAGCTCACTCTGAAATAATATAACGCTTGGAGGAGATCAAAGTACCAGTTCCAATTCCATAGAGTGGACAATATCAAATATGGCCCACCAAAAATCTTTGGGCTGCAACCGAGGGTTTTCTGTTCTATCAACGGATAAAAATTATCTAGCACCGATCCACAGTCAGGTAAGTTTTGGAAAGTGGTCTATTTTTAGGCGAAAACTACGAGATGATTACGATCACGCCCACAAGACGTTATGCTGAATTACACGATGTTAACGCTGGATCTGGTTACATGCTTTTAGGTGTGAAATTGCTCACACTCAGTTCTATCTTCATACCGACCGTTAAATCTTGATATAGGTGAATTGTTACGTTATTTATAGTCAATTTCCAAACCTGTACACACCTCAACAATACACGAATAATTATGCAAAGATTAGGAAAAAAATCTGGGAGACATGGGTATGTCAATCAATTCTCATGGATAAGGTCTTCACTTTCAATATCTAGTTGTATTCAATCAAAAATCCTCCACATTGTTTCCGTCACATGAATCAAGAAAGCATTGTTTAATATTCACAAGGAAATCAGGACTATACCAGACAGATTGTGGCGATTACGCAATACTTAGAGACAATCATCTGAACCTTCATCAGTATTGTTCCACCCAGATGCAAATATGCATAAAATGCGTAGTATCTCGTGGGAATTGTCACGTCTATCGCCTACTGAGTATGTTTCCTAACCCAATGATACAAGGTAACTGGATTGTCCCAGTAGAAGAATCGACATTGAAATATTCTCACGGAGATGCAGACAATCTCTAGCAATCTTTCGAAATGCGTGCCGGTACTCAAGAGACGAATTGACGAAAGAGAACACCATATGGCAATCGATGAACCTTGGAAGTGAAATACGATATGAAGATATCGCATTTGTCTTCAGTGTACAATACAAATGGCAGCATCACTGTCTAACGTCTAGCGAATGATAATTATTGCGAACAGGAATGAATAAGTTGTTTCAAGAAGAGTTGGGATATAAATTTGTCCCAGGTGGGGAATCTCAATCGCCATTATATCCGAGGATAATGAAGTTTAGAGAAACTACATCGAGAGGTACCATGTAATTTTCTGGAGGATTATGTCTGAAATCCACTCATTTGATTAATTTCTACTTTCGGCAACATCTAACTTACGTCAAGTCTCAGGTATCAATCTCAACGACATTATGTTTTAATCATTTATACACGGTCATTGATTAGATCTTAAGACTGAACTGACGATACTCTTCGTGTTCTTCAGTATCGAATATTTTAGATTTAATAATTCAAGGAACATAGATTCATCTAAAGAAATATTGATATTGAGCACTTTATCCTTCCTGAACCGCAAAGATAACCATAATATTTATCTTCGTATCGTTATAATATGCATGTCTGAATGTTAGCAAAAATTGGGTCTGAGATTGACACAAGGACTGGAACGATTGCATAAAAGATCTTATGTAGGTAAATGCGAAATTAGGACAGACACTAAGATGTTGACAAAATTGGCCATTAGTTGTTCCCTCAAATAAGCTCAAGAATCAAGGTGCAATATCGCCGAAGATATCTTTTAATTAAGCGATAATTAGGTACCATTTTCGTCTGCCGTCGGCCATGAACTTTTGAACTGATAATTTTAATAAGCAACTAAATTATCAACTATGCCGAGCGATGATTAATTAGCATTGCCACAAGCTTGTCAGAAATTGCAGACGATGTTCTCAGAGATGATTTTGCAGGATGATAGGCAAAAGCACTTGCAGTAATGACATAGGAAATGTCAGTTCATCTTAAAAGCAGGAAGTCATCAGAGTAACTGACGGTGCCGTCTTATTTCACAGATGCATCGGTTGTTGGCTGTATAGAAATTATTCAGTCGTTTTCCTGATCTAATAATAAAGAGAGTAATCGGAAAGTTTGATCTATCATACTTTTTTGTCTAGACGAAAGACATCGATTCACGTTGAGGTGGCAGGACTAAAATTAGAGTTAATAATAGTGGAGACATGAGTGACGATCCTGCATTACTGAAGTTTTCGAATCTGATCAACACCTGCTAGATTTAGCGACTCTATTATGCATAACAACCATCATTATTAATCAAACCTGTTGATTCGAGACAACTGTTATCGTAATGAGGGAACTGGCTGCCAAGTCACAATGCGTGAGTTCACTTTCGATTTCAGTCAACGAAAAGTCCAAGAAATGTTCCCATAGACGTGCTAAAATCAAAAGTGGTACGCTTACCACGAAAAGGAAAAATTGAATCTCATGAGGATATGACTAAGATATGTCACAGATTCATGTTTATTAGAAATTCGCATAGGAGTTGAGTCTAACTCACATGGAAAATAGGTTTGCTACTATAAAATGCATTCTTTACGATGTAAGTTGATTTTAAATGAGGTTCTAATTGCTCATCTCAAATTTGAGAGATCACCAAGTCTCTCGAAGTGCAATGAGAATCATTGATCTGATTCAAAAGTTCAACTGTGTTTCACATTGGACTAAGAATATAAAGGATGTTTTACTGACTTCAATTCCTACGACACACAAGAACTTCAAAATTAGTGCATTCCTAAATTCCTATTTTGCGATTCGCTGATATTCATTCAAGCATGAACTAGCCTTCAGTTATTGATATATTTCACAACTTTGCCGGCGCCTATGCCGAGAGCAAATACCTAACATTCGATCAGTTTTGTAATGAAACTTCAGGCAATTACCAGCATGTGTTCTGTTAAACGCAGAGTTTTATGACGTACCGACTTTCCAACGATTTTCGAAGAATGTTTCAAAGATGAATTACGATAACAAATAGATATGCATGCACAATAATTTCCATGATGGCATTTGGAAGAATAGACTTCCAGGTGGTCTTCAAAATCGGCGTAACGGAAACATAGCAGAGCTCATGAAAACGAATACTATTGCACAATAATGTCATCAGCATTCATCCGAAGAAATCCAAAGGATTGAAGTGCCTGTATGACTACACAAAATATTTTCAATGCCGAGAAGAATATATAAATTCGAACGGTTCTCATCCACTTGGAATGTTTTGAGCTTGATCATGCTCTCATGTTTTTCTGGGTTAGCTGTAGATTCGACCCTTTTTCGGACATAAATCTTTTTAACGACACTGTTAAACTTAAAGACCTCATCTGAAACGTCTTCCTGACATTTATGTTGAATAGTAATTATCCTGACTTTTCGTCGCCTAGTTTACCGAATGAGAAACGTTCGATACTAAACATGCATTCGAAAAGGTTTGAACTACACGGTTGAATGAACTTGTTTTTTTTTTAGCAGTGGCAGGTTCTTTGTTATCTGTTTTTGCTATTGCATTGTGCAAGAAAGTTGAAAAACGCAGAGGAATTATGGGTATATTAGTGCTGATGTCGAGAGATTGCAACAAACACAGGACCAAGAATATTCTTCAGGACATTTTCATACCTTAGACTGAAGGAGCCAAAACAATAAATGAGTCTTGATAAATGCTTCTTTCCTACAAGACCATTGGAGATAAACACAAAAATATTTTCCTGATCCTGTAATCAGCCATTATAACTAAAAATGATACTGGCCAAAGTGGAGGTTTTTCAACAGTGAACAGTGAACGCAGAGGAATAATGGGTACATTAGTGATAGTAAGATGATGCTCTGAGAATGCATTGCTGACCAAAAATATTCTCTGGGACATTTTTATATAAAACTCAAGGACCCAAAACAAAGAAAAATATCCTCCTGATTCCATAATCACACATAATACCCGAAAATTTTACTGACCAAAGAAAATCGATTTCATGGCAGTTTAATGTGAAAATAAGCCACTAAACACATGAACAATTACTGATCACCTGATTAGCTGCGCTTTTTCTTCTCCTGTAGAAGCAACACGTAACGCACTTCATAATTCTCTCCAAAACAGTGACTATGCAAAAAAACCGGACGCCAAATCTACTGACCGACTACCTCGCAAAAACCAACTGAATACTCGTTTTATTAATACCCATTAAGCTATCGCTCAACATTATCCATATCGTAGTAAGAAATGCTTCGGCAAACAAACATACCAAGTCATAATACAGGAATAGAATCTGTATCCTATCAGGCCTTGACGCTGCCAACCAAAGTTCAACTGTTAATCAATCGGTACCCGAACCATCAGTCGAAGGAAAATGCACTGCACAATAATCTAGATTGCTGAATTCGTTCACGGAGCGAAGAACTGGTGAGCGACCGTGTTTTCTTACCGAGAAGATGAGGACTGAAGACTGCCGACGGTCGTGTCGAAGAGATTCATGCTCTGGTGGAGTCAGCGTTTGGCGAAAGACAAGTTGTGGGGCTGGGAAAAAAAAAGGAAAATGCATTTTACCTGCACGGCAGGTAAAATGGTATATCGAGACGGTGCAGCCTGTGCATCTGCACCCTGTGTGGGTCCAGAGAGAGCAGATGACCGTATGATGTATACACGAGAAGAGTGAAATAACGAGCAAGATACGATTAAATTGCACACATTATGATTTTTATTACTTGGGGAACTGACACTCCACGCATTATGTGTGGACATGAACTTTTAATTGGGAGAGGAAAGTAATTATTTCTTCAAAAACTAACTGATTCAAAACTCATTATTCGCATACTTTACCTAGATTTTGGATGATCGGTGGAGATCGAAATTCACTGATGTAAGGAGGGTGAGAAAAGACACAGTTGAAGGTTCAGTGTTTATTATTACTATTATCATGTCTTATAAAACTGACTCAACATATATGGTGTGGTGAAATTCGCTTTTTGTGGAAATTCACAAATAAAATCTAGCTTGGTCCACTTCTTCAGTGATTTTTTTCACATTCCGTGATCCAAGATTTTTTGCCAATAAAACTTGAATTCAATTTGTAATGTATTTTCCTGATGACAAATTCGGGCGTTGATGGGAAAAAACCTCATTATATTCCTAAAATTTAATTTTTAACTAGATTGGAAAAAAGTTTTATCTTCCAACAAATTCTTGCATAAAAGTTTCATTTGCTGTCATGAGATCAATATTTTAAGGACAAAGCATGTCGACATATAATGAATGAATGACATGGAAAAAAACCATTTTATTACAAATGTGAATAAAGTTGAACTGGAAAAATATTCTTAGACTCAACTCAATCCAATTAATTAATTTTCACAATAATCGGTCTTGAACTATCATCTCGCTCTGTGATTGGAGAAGAAAAGATAGAAGTAGAATGGTTTTACTGGAATTTCTAGTCACTTCTGGAGTTTTTTTTAGAAACAATATTCTCATTTGAAAGTAATTGTGTTCGAGAGCAAGATCTGCTATCTGAATATGAGGTGAAAAAGACTAATAAGGTTTTGCCCACTACGCCTCAATTCATCTCAAGTCAACGCCACCACACATCGAAATGAAACTGTGCACATTTTTTTCAATCTCTTCTAACGATTCTCGACCTTATCTTGCCATTTGAAATCGATTCTTTATTGACAGAATCCCAAAATTGTTTGAGAGAGAAGGATGCATTGTTGACATTTTTGAAAAAGTTAAGCTGCGTCTCAATTCGCCGTTGACACAGGCGTTTACAATCTAGTTAAAATGTCAAAAAAAACGTGAAATATAGACAGACAATGAATTAACTCAACCAAAAAAGATGCCGGTTCTGAACAAGGAACGGATAAACTAATTGGTACAAAACGGTGAAAGTGGTATTGAAATTAATGCATTCTGAAATAATACTATATCATGTAGGTATATATGACACAGATGAGTAGATATGAATATTTACAATATGAGATTCTTGATTGCATATACATATATATTTTTGATGAGGTTTTCAGATAGATGAGGAACTATTGTTTGCATGCTATATAATCTTTGGAATTTCAAATATTTTTATTTATTTTGAATATGCTGTTCACAATCATTGTCTTAACGTATTTTCAGTGATCACACGTTGTTTGTTAACATCCAATTCATGAAATTTCAAATACATACAAACAATACATAACAAATTTTAGTATACTTACTTTTCCTACTTAGAAACAATATAGGATAGATTCTGTCATACTTCTAATTCAGCTTCATTTTGATATCAGATAAAAAAAAAGGACAAATACCAATGCCAACAATTATGATGGACTTTTTATCATGTATTAGGTATAAATATATGGCACAAGGTTTTGAGCTCTCTAGGTACCTATCGAACTATTTTTTTAGATCTTAACAGGAATCTGGAAATAATAACCCTTTTATGACGGTGTAGTATTGTAGTGTAGATATTTTGTCCAAATATCAAATACCTACCAAACTGAAATTATCATTTTCATTTTCTCCCGTTGAACTCATATACTTGTTCACAATCAAATTTTGATATAAATGGAGACATGAATCTCACCCCTAGGTCGGTGAACTCTTGAATACTTATTTGAATATTGAATAAATTAATCATTCATTGTATAAAAACCCCTCCAGAGATAAATATATATATATATATATATATTATAATATATTATATATATATATATATATATATATATATATATATATATATATATATATATATATGAAATGAATAATGAAAGTTATACAAGGTACAGCATAAATTGAGCTTTACATCAGTGAATAGTGAAAGTGAATTAAAGCTACCGTTTAGTTTATGTTATTTCTCTTCATGTTGTGACAATCAGGTGATCAATTAGACTGTGTAAATATGAAGATAGCGTTAGGAACTCACCGTTTCCTCTGAAAGCTGATCAATATCAGAAGTTTCAGGCATCGTTTATTATCGTCTTTCATTTCTCATTCAACAAACTTTAGCATATCCGCCAAACTCACAATTATACTGCAGCCACAAGATCACAGCTGGCGTAACAAATATTGGATTTCCGACATTTTCTTGAATGAAAAGCGGTGAAAACCATTGAAAAAATCATCAATTGCCACGTCTTCCAGTGAGTTACACAACTGCAATGAATTTTTCGTTCAAAAAACAGCAGATATCGAAAAAAGAACACAACATGACACAAGTTCGTTGCTACCACGAAAACAAAACAAACACCGTAAACGTAATCGACCTCTCGAAGCGTAACTCACCAGTGGTGCCGTCTGTCCATGTTGTACGGAACTAGTTCAACAAATCTATATTGTGGAGTTTTCGCATCTACCTATAATACTGTAATGCATATTTACTACATACATACAAAGCTGATTCAGAAGAGGGAGCCAAGCCTTACCTCAAACAACTTTCATCTCTTTTTAGCCCATTAATGTGAGAGAGCTGGAAATGTTTCATTTTCATCGTATACCTCGTGATATATCTGTCGAGTCATATCATTCTGACAATGTCAGAGTAAATCTGTGGTTAAGATTGTAACTTCTAATTCATTAAACAAATACAATAGGAATAACTTCATCATGTTTGAGCGAAATTACAAATGAGTGGCCATGAACAGTAGCAACAGTCCTGAGAGTCATGTGAAATAGACGAAATTGTATCTCCTTGTCAGGTATTTTTTGAGATTGTTCAACATTTATTTTTTCAGACATATACAGGTAATCTTGCCGCACGATAGAATTGATTGCATAAGACTTCACATGCAATAAGGGAACATGTTCAAATTCCGGGGTTGCATTTCTAGAGTGGTGAACATAGTTTCGAAAAGCTCCACAACATGCAGGAATTGCATAAACTTTTCTACCTCGACTTCAAATACCACTCCTATTCGACCAGGAATCACCTTAGTTTTCGGCAAGTACCTCTTCGCAACAAATACTATCAGTTCGGGCGTACTTATGCTCATTGGAGATATCTGCCAGCAGGAGGTTGAATACCGCCAAGAGAAATTAGAAAAAAGATATGATTATGGCAGATTGAGTGAGTACCAATGCTCAACGATTTTGAGATTTTCAAAACTTTTCCCCTTCATTTTCAGCTAGAATGTTTACTGTGGGCATAGCACTGGGTCCTTTACACCACTACTATTATGTATGGTTAGCGAAAACGTGGCCAGCCAGGAATTTGAAAATAATAACTTGGAAAATTTTCCTAGACCAAATTGTAATGTCTCCTATTTGTATAGCCGGATTCTTCTATGGAATGGGGATCCTAGAAAGAAAGCGTTTTCAGGATTGTACCAAAGAATTAGTTGAAAAGTTCCGAGAAGTTTACTTGGTAATGCATACCTTACCTCAGTTAGTTTTGAGGTTTATACATTTTATTTTCAGTTGGATTGGATTGTATGGCCCCCAACACAGTACATAAATTTCTGCTACATTCCTGTGAAATACCAAGTCATCTACATAAATGCAGTAACCATGTTATATGATGTATTTTTGTCATACATCAAGCACAGAGAAATTGCCGAAGAAAAAGCCGCACAAGTTCAGTTAATATCTGCAAAGAAAAGCTAAGAGCTATGTGCTGTTGTTGAAGTTCAGTAAATTTGTTAATAAAATTTATAAAATGTTTTATTTATTATTATAGCATGCGCTCAAGAAACCTCTCTCTACATACCACAATGGTTGAAAATTACAGGATGAGTACATCCTCCAAATGTCGATTAGTAAGTCCGTGAACGCAGTGGGCCAACGCGATTAACTTTGGTTTGTAGGCATCTCTTCACACTAACTAATGAATTCACGACAAAAAGGAATCAATCAAGAAAATGAACTGAAAGATTGAGATCTATTGAAAAAAATTAGACAGTCCATCGCGGGATACGAACTTGCAAACCTCAGCACTGTGAACAGAAACGCTAGCAACAAATTTACGAGGTCTTCACAGAAATACATTCGCAACCTAGGATCAGTTATTATTCGAGTTTTGACAGTTTGGCATTGCTAAAGAGTATTAGTAGGCTAACCGCTTTAGTTCAAAATCCTTAGAACAATCCACATTAGGTAGTCTTGACGGAAGAGGATGATTTTCTGCGCGAAAGTAACCTCTACAATATGCTTATTAACTACCTACTTATGGAATGCCACCGGTTCGAGACAATATCAAATCTCAATACCTGAGTATTACCAATTACACTATGAAAAATATATTTTGTGTGACCTTTGAGGTTACAACTGATGCCAATAACCTTGTCCGCATCTCTGTTACGTTTGTTCATCGTCATGATTGAAACTTCCCACTATTCAACCGGCATTTAACGATGCTCAAAACTAGCTTCCTCGATAATTAAAGTGGGGCAGCGATGTGAACAATTTTTCATCGGCATCTCCGTTCTGAAGATGATTGGTAATTATGAAGGTTTTGTCAGTTAGCGCACATTATCAATGAGAATGACCAACATTGATGTTTCTTCTGATGTCGAGTGATTTGGATTTTCTATTCACTAACAGTGGCTCATTGCATGGTGATGTAGATACATTGGTGATTCGCTCAGTTCTCTTGAATATACCCACAAAATTGAAATATTTGCTGACCATTCCACTAATCTTAAAATTATCACACAAGAGGCCAATCACGAAACAAGGACGATTTGCATTATCGCAAAAACACAAGCTGTCTTACAATTTTGTTTTTCGTATCATCGTATCCTTTACTGGTGTCGTTAAAGAGATCATAGTGAAGCAAACTTTGGCCAACAAAAATATCCAGTGAAAATGTTTCGCTTCGTTTATAATGGTAAGAAATTGTTTCTGGTTATGATGAAAGCAACTAATTCGTAAAATTTCCTAGCGAGGTATCCAATTTGTCTGAATGGTTGTCTCCTATTATAACTCCTTTTTGCCGCGTGATGTTTTTCTGCAACAAAGCTTTTCAAACCGACCGAATTCGAATATCGAATAGTCAGAACAAGGTTTTATAAGAATATTGAATAGATAGTGAATTCTATAACCTTTCGTTTCAAAAAGTGCTTCATTCTAATTGCATGACATTGTACGACCACATTGTACACCTAAACTAACACCTCCTTTTGAACAAGCAAAATCATTAAGTATTTCTAGAGTACCTACTATTAGAGTTCATGATGTGAAATATTTCAATTAAAATACCTACAGCGTCTTAAATGTCATTCATTTTCCAGATTTTTGTGGGATTTTCTCCTCGTTTCTAAAAACTAAAGTAGAAGTTATTGACAATTATTTCAATATATTTGTAGTAAGGACAGATTTTGTGATCGGCCCCAAAATGTCACTGCGCTTGAAATTAAACCTTTAGATACCTAAAAAAGAAAGTCTCTATTTGTCAGTGACACCTTGTTTTTGAAAAAATTGGAAATACAAATATATTCAATAAGAATAAAACCTCTACTTATCTTGGTGGACGTTTCGGCAACGAATCTGCTCCCGTCCTCAACACAATCAAAATATTTTTCTCTTCGCAAAATTTTTCAATATGTTGTAGGTTTTGACACTGAAAAGTGACAAAATGATAAATGTCATATCACACCAATGCGCGTGATCCAAGAAGAGCTTTGTGCTGATAAGGTTTCACCGTAAAATCTTCCGGTTTGGAACAACGTCTATAACTGGATTTATCATTCTGGAAAATTATAGATTTATGTGGGATCTTGCCGCACGATCATGATACTTATTCGTTTTTGTGAAGAAGTACGGCTGTTATTTCCTTATTTGCAGTGGCGTTCTATGGAGAACTAGGTATTAACAATATTTGAACTGGTGGTCCAGCAACTTGTAAGTATGATAAGTTGAAGCGATCAATAATTGATTCGGAAAGATCTTTTCTCGTGAAAAAAGACCTGGCTGCGGCTGCTTCAACTCTATGGCAAGTCGGTATAATGACAGACTCTTGCCTGAAAACGCTTCCGGTAGGTGGATCACAAAATACCCAATATGATCGAATCATGTCGATCTTTGCCCTACCAAGCATCATCCATCAATTTAATGACAAATTATAAAGTATTTCCTGATGTTCACGACATTCAAACGTCAAAGAAAATTTCCAATACTTCGTCTCTCAACATTATAGGTTTTCTTCTCGTGGAAAAATCCCTCCTGTTCGACCGGAGGGCTCTCATAGAGGAAGCTTCACGTTGACTCAAGGAGACTCAGAAATGGATAGATCTTCAATACAGATTTTTGGATGCAAGAGGTTATGTTTCAATTGTGGAAAAAACAACAGACCTGAGTGAAACAAGCCAATCCTGCTGAAAGAGTTACCTCAGTTGAAACAATTGCAGATTTTCGATAATCTCGCGTGCAAGTGTCTTTTCAAGTTTGAATTTTTCCTTGACGAGATGATTTTGAATTTGATACAACCGCATCTGTCCATAACAACATGGAACACAACAAATGTTTGACCCACATTGGAACTTCTCAAATATATCGACCATCCGCTCACATAATTCCCTCGAAGGTGATAGATATTCAATACAGATTTTTGGATACCAGAGGCGTTATTCCAATTGTGGAGAAACCAACAGACCTGAGTAAAACAGGCCAATCCTGCTGGAAGAGTTTCGCAGTTGAATCAATTACAGATTCTCGAGAATCCTGCGTGCAAAGTATTCTCGTTTCGAGGAAAGCAGAAGTTTGACTTTGAATTCGATACGACCAGCTGTCGTTGAGAATATCTTTGTTCCACCTCGAAATATATCAATCGCCCGTTCACATCATTCCTTCAAAGGTGATGAACTCTATGTTTCATATTCATTACGGTACCCTCCTGATGGATTCTTGCGTTGGCCTTCACCACTTCGAACCAGCTACACCGAATGCATTCGCAAACGCATGCATTCTCCAATCTCGCTCTCTCTCACACCTGACCACCTCAAAACTGATTTCCCGCTACCTTCGACTGTGCCATAGTGAGGTACCTACTTCAATCCGTACTCGTGTCGACGACGGTCGCGTTCGCGGCCTCTATCGCTCTCGACAGATAACCATTCAAATCGCCGAAATACCTGTTATCAGCCGAGATAACGCCGCCATGGTTTAGTTAGTGTTCCGTGCCTCGCCAGTGCAGATCATGTTCAGGAAACACCGCCCGAAAGCAGCTGCGCCCCAGCCGCAAAATGGGGATGCCGCCCCAGAGAAGTCGCCGGTGTCCCCGGTATCCAAAAGCACCCTGCAGTTTTATTGCCAGCTGGCGCATGGCAGTCCCACGTCTTTCGTTTCCGGGTTTTCTAACGTCAAGGAGCTGTACCAGAAGATCGCAGAGTGTTTCGATATTCCATCTTCAGAGGTGAGGAAAACCGTTTCGATCGAGTTGGTCGTAGTTTCCTTCTAGTGGTGACCGGTAGCATTACACATCGATAATCCGTTGTAAGGAGCTATCAGAGATAACAGATAAGATTAGTGTCATCTTTAATTACAGCAGTTCTCGTCTCAACGTATCCAGGAGATATTTTGAAGAGATTAAAATTTGGTCATAGATTTTACCATGCCTTTTTGACTAGAATTAGGACGACCAACTGCAACCTATGTGAAGTGTGCAATGTTTAGAGCGATTTAGATCATATATTGCTCAACTGTTTGGATACAAAATTAGAAAGATTCATTCTGAACTGATTGTTTTGAAAGTTCGATGACAAGAGAATAGTTCGTGGAAATGAAAGAAAACAGGTCTTAGAAATATTATAATAATAATTTTGACGCGTCTAACCAACACCAACATAACAAAGTCCATTATTTTCACTTATAAACTCTCCTCCTAAGTGCCAGAGTTGTGTGTCAAACAATGATAAAATATCATGATCGACCCCTTGTCGATAAGAAATCTTGTTTCCATGTTTTTTCCGAAAATGTCTTCATTTCTATTTCCTATCTTCGTGATAGGTGACATTTCTACAAGATGACGAGCGATTCGATGATATCATTACCTTCGATGGGTACTTCTTGGACAAAAATAAAAATATTTATGCATATACATATTGCTTCCTGTAGGTATATTATCTAGCTCGTAAGAGTTACTTTTTCAATCATCGCATTGTCCTCAGATTACTAATCCCTGACTATTAACTGTTCCGTCTTATCAATTAATCAATCTTATTGTATCACTGACGTTTCAAAATGCAGGTCAGAACTTACACAGTGAGGATCTAAAGTCCACTTTCGAACTCTTGATCCACACAATATGAAAATGAAAAGAGAAATGAAGCAAAGTTGAACTATGTTTTGGTTCAGGAGTGACTGATATAGGCACTATGAGGGTGCCATGACAACAAGATTTCAAGTGGCCCGTGTGATACTTCCACGATTATTTTGATTTCTGTTCCAATACCATCTACAATTTGGATGTTTTCTTAATATTGAAAAAATGTGATACAGAATATTTATTTCATTTCAATTCGAGTTATAATTGAACCAATCCATTTTAGAACGCTATATATCTCCTTGTAGATTCGGTAATTACCATCCAACAAAATTATGAGAGAAACAAATCATTTCTGTTCATTCGAGTAACCATTTCCGAATCTACATCATATCTTGATGATTTAGAATTGAGCAAAAAACACGAATGAAGTGAGGAATCCAGAAATAAAATATCAAACGATAAATTCAAATAAAGATTGAAAATTACTGGAGAAATATCTGATGTGTTGCTATACACCCATTCATATAAAAATTACATCAACACTTGGGTATTTTTTATTGAATATCTAACGAAATTTTCAATAACTTCAAAACTTCAAAAAAAAAACAGGAATCAACCAATAATTATTACATTCATGATGTAATTATGCTAGATATTTTAACTAGGAAGTTTTATTGTAATCTGCATCGTTATCATATTTGGAATTCTTTCAACATAGTTCACGCAGTCGTAAATTCTCAATCAACCGTTCATTATAACCATATTTTAGCACTATTTTTGTACTAATTACCTTCGTATTATTATTTGGTGTAGGTTTTTATGGATGGTATAAATTAATGTTCAACATGGCGATATTACCTAGTAAACAATTTTTCTGACAAGGTCGATGAATGCAGAATAAAAATAATAGGATTGATAAACGTCATACTTGCATTCCAGCTTTGATGAATATCGCATCAAAAATCAAAATTATTCAATCAGGTGGTGTTTTTGTTGGCTTATTTGGCCACATTTCGGTTCATTATATCCGAATTGGTATTATATGTTATATTATATTCTGATTATATCTAAACTGCCATTCAAATCGACGATATAATCTCCCATTGAAGCCACTTTCAGATCTGCCGTATCATTTGATATCATAATGGATCTAAACTTTCGGACTCTCGCTAATTTTCTTCTTTTACGATTCCGATATTCTTTTGTTCTAGGCAATAGATATCAGAATTTCTTCTAGTGTCGAAAGAATTTTTCAATTTCCATCTTCCCGAGGTCTGAATGCAGTTAGAATTTCACGTGAGTGGTCGAATGAGGTCAACTGAAGATCATTTTTCGTTCTTGTCAAGCATACAAATATTCCATTTGTTTGTATTGTCAGTGCACTTTGTAACTATCATTTATTGTGTGTAGTGTGACCCCTATATCTATGTAGCCGAGCCAATTGTATTCAGTCTGATCGTTAATCAGTAAATCCGGAAACGCACATTGCCATGTATCCGGTATGAGACAATATGGACAAATAAGATCGCATGATAACGCATAAATTAAAATCATCTGAAAAAAAAAATCGATATACACACAAAGGCATTCACTTAAGAAATTCATACACAATCATGGATGATTCACCTGAGTGAGTTTTTTTTTCAATATTTCAATTCGTTGAAAGAAACGCTATTTACGAAGATCGACATATCGATATCTTCAGAACGGTCGGTCCTAGGGACTCGATCTACTCGACGATCGATTTCTAGGACACCCTTCTACAAGAAATGTGTTTTTTTTTTTTCTGAGCCCTTCATGCTCTCGCTCGACAGAGCGTTATGAAAATCTAGGGGAGTATTCCAATATCAGTGTAGCATCCTGTATGTGAAAAAATACTTGTACAATAAAAAAATCAGGGACATATTGAAGTTCTCGAATGATTAACAAATCCAAATACGACGAATTATTATAATTGTCCAATAATCGTATTTTCATGAATATCTCAAAATAGTCGGAACTTTTTAATTGTTTGTGAACTCGATTTTGTTGGGCTTGTAATTTCGTAAATTTGAATTCATTTGAAGTTTCTCGTATCTCTCATAGTTTTCGATATCCCAATGCGTGTAATCAATTTCGTACAGCTTATATCAACCTAGATATTTTAAAGAATTTGATCCCGCACGCAGTGCGATATACAGTGTGTAAAAACAGAATAAATTCATTATTACGGTTGTTGTACATATTCATAATAATTGAAACACGTCGAATTTGAATCATAAATCGACATTTTCAACGTGAAAATGCGATCCCGTCCTTCAACTCCCTTCGAATGACAGTTACAACCCCAAATTTTTTGAATGAGAAGTATAGGTTTGAAAGGTCTCTTCATTATTTATTCAAAAATGTTGTTTCCAAGTTTATTGCGTCAATTAAAATTGAATAAAATGAAATCATGTTGTTACCGAAATTCGTTACAATACAACCTGAAACTAAAATGTAATGCAAAACGTAATAAAATGTAAAACACTAAATGAAGTAGGTAGAATAGAATGGCCAGCGCGAATGCATTCACAATGAATTTATTCCGTTTGGCTTTTACACACTGTATATAAATAGATATCATTTCAGACTAATCATTTATTTTACAATATCGCTACGACTGAACAATAGTGAGATATTTCTCGTTAAATGATTGGACAACGAGCAACATTTCATAACAATTACGACATCAAATAACCTTGTAGTGAAACAATTCCTGAGAGAAATTCTATGAAAAAGACGATCGATCTAAGGAAAATCGTGGCCGAATAAATATCACGACATCAAATTTGCTATCCTCACGAAGTCGTGTTGAATCAAAAATGCACGATGATCTTCACGAGTTTCTGTCCTAAACGAATTATTTCTTTGTTCCAGATATTATTTTGTACGCTGAACACCTACAAACCCGACATGAAAAAATTACTAGGGGGCCAAATAGGATTAGAAGATTTTATATTTGCACATAGAAAAGGTGAGCACATTGAAATCGAATGTATTGTGCAGCGAGGTGTAACCCGATTCTGATTAAATTTATTATGGAATTATACGAAAAAGGAAAGCATATTACTTATTATAAAAGTGAACATTGATGTACAAACAAATGTTTGTTGACCTCTAGATTACAACAAGTAGGCCTCTAAAACGCTAACGTTTCTAATAGTTCGCTGAAACTGCCTTCTTGTTATATTTACTTTTTGTCAGATTCTGAAAATCGAGCGAATTGATTGCACAAGTTTTGAAAAACTGCTGATAAAATCAGTCATTGTAACGGTGAACGACGAATCAATTTGTTTATGTAACGGTGTTTCGCAACAAGAACATCAAATGATGCATCAGAGGTTGGTATTCTCATTTGTCGTACAAGCGAACAAGAAAATGAGTAATTATCTCAGTCATTAGGAATCTTTAATGCCTCCAACAGCTGCATTACAAACTGACGATGTTTTAACAGATTCAACTAGCTACAGATGCATACCTAGTGACTCATTTGCCAAAGGATTACACCATAAAATATATTTGATTGGAACATAGTTACCTATTTTGAATAAAAAAATTTTTCAACGGTATACAACGCTCTAGCCGAATCAGTAATACGTAATAATATTTACTTCCGTAACATGTGGAAATTATCAATAATGGAAAACGCCCAAAAAAGATGCATGAAAGATTATTTGGAAACAAATTCCCAACCATTTCTGAATATTTTTCGATAATTGAGATCTCATGGGTACGAATATTGTTCTCCCTTTCATGAGGTCAATAGATTAGGTACCAATGATGTTATAATTAGAAGAGACAATCTCATAGAAGAATGCCACAACTCAAGCATAGTTTAATGGTAGTTAGGTACTTATATTTATATTCTCAATTCAGTATCTTTATACAGGGTGTCCTTAAAAGGTCTTTACAAAAAGCTACCACATATTCTTCAGACCAAAACAATTCGATACAAGCAAACTTACCTCATTAAAAAGTTGCTTAGTTTGGGCGCTAGACGGCTCTGAAGTTGAAATTTTCAAATCGATTTTGCTTCATAACTTTTGAACGGCTCATGAGATTTTTTTCAAATTTGGTACGTTGGCATAGACTCATCGGGCAATGAAACTCATATCATAATCATAATGAATATCATTCCATGGGCGTAGAACTTGATTTTTTCAGTAAATAAACATCTAAAACTCCTACGCCAATGGAAAAAAATTAGTTTCAATATGAAATCTAAATTATTCAACTCATTCACTACAAAAAAGGTACTCTTGACAAAAGTCGATTCCGCTCATGGTTTCGACAAAATTTTAATTTTAGTGATTTAGAGCATAATTAATAATAAAACGATTAACAGATATTTCATAAAAATTGTTCAAAATGTTCACCATTTTCACGTATACAAAGATTTATACGACGCAAAAAGTTGAAATGTACTTTTTGCATAACTTCTTCATCGCCTGTAAGATTATTCGTCGCCTGTTGGATACGTTGCCATAATTGTTCTACAGTATTCACAGGGGTCTTGTAAACCGTAGACTTGAGATAACCCCATACAAAATAATCCATCGGTGTTAAGTCTGGAGAACGTGGTGGCCAATTCACGGGTGCATCATTACCTCTACCTATCCATCTGTCTGGGTACTGTTGGTTTAAAAAATTCCTAACATCCACCGAAAAATGTGGTGGAGCTCCATCGTGCATAAACCACATATCTACCCGATGTTGGAGTGGTAAATCTTCCAACAAATTTGGCAACGTATTTCGTAGATGTTGTAAATACATACATGTCTCCTGTTAATCTTTGTGGAAGTATGACAGGACCAATTATAAAATTTCCTTGTTTCCTTGAATCGAATTGTTTTGGTCTGAAGAATATGTGGTAGCTTTTTGTGAAGACCTTTTAAGGGCACCCTGTATAATTTTCATTTTCATTTTGAATATAATATTATACTAAAAAAAACCATTCTTGTGTAACATAATCTAACTGAATAAACTTACTTAATTACTTACTATTTTATTCTGGTACATTGGAAAGCTTGATATACTTAAATTATTTATCTGCACCGACATGATTATCCTGAAAAAATGTGGAATCAAAACTGAATATAATGAATATTCCAATTTTTACCATGACCCAATTTAATTTTATGACGTTCAATTCATAAATAATTTGCCAAATTTCTGGTGTTGGTGCTTATGTATTTTATTTTTGCAGGTAGACCAAAAGAGGTGGAATTGGAAAAATCAGAAGATGCTTTGGGCCTTACAATCACTGACAATGGCGCTGGTTACGCCTTCATAAAGCGCATAAAAGAAGGGTCAATTATTTCTAACATACCTCATATACAGGTGAGAAAGTTATTGCGAATAAGAGCGATACAGAAAAGATTATCTTATCTCACAAGTCATTTCATATTTCGCGCTAGTGGGTAATTTTTATTGAATGAAAATTGATTTTTTTTCTAATGATATTACATCATTTACCAAGTCAATCCTGAATAGAATATTTTTGGAAAAATTGTGAGGCCAAGCGAAAGAATAGTTATTTGTTCAAAAATAAGATGACACCCATCTGGTACCTTTTGCAGTTGATCTTTTCAATTATTCTCGAGAGATAAGATAACCGGATTTGTCTTCGTTCTCTTCGGAACCTTCGGGTTCTTATTTTCTTAAGCACCAATTTTTACGACTAAAAAATAACAACGCTTCAGCATAAGTTAAACGTTGAGCCATACTTGTGACGTATCAAATTGAATTCGGGCAAACTACGAAATATTACAGCTTAAACAGAAAATGGAAGGACTGCAAATTCTAAATCATAAAATTCGATTTCATATAAACAGTCTTTTATCAAAACATCATAGAAAAACTCAACTTACTCAATATATCCCAGAAATTTTTTCGACAAAAGTGTTTTCTTTAGGTTCCTTTTGTTTATTCGTCTTCTTTCATCCACTTCATTCATCGTTCCAAATCCTCTAGTTATTATGAAAAAAAAATGCATGGTCCTATTCCACTTCCATACCTTGTATCTTGAAAACGAAGCATATTTGCATTGTGGTTGATCAGTCTACTTCAGGATTCACCCTCTTGAAGGATGTTGACATTTCCATTTCTTCGACCAAAGTGTCACAAAGTTTCAGCCCACCAGAGGCCTCTTCAGTCGCCATGGCTTCGCTGACAAATTGGAAACCCTTCTTGACCGGTATATCTCACGTTAAACACGGAGACTTCGTTTATATACGCACATAAAATCGTTTCTTCATGAAGATACTTGTGGCCTTTCCACAATTTCGGTAGAGCCTTCGGTAGAGAACTCATAAGTTTCCTTCGGAATCCCACCTCAGATCCATCGCCACTAGAAACTGTAAATTATCGCTCCCTATTTGTCTACAGGTCGGAGACCACATAGAACGCCTGGACGGCGAGAACATGGTGGGCAAGCGGCACTTCGAGGTGGCCAAGGCTCTCAAAGAGATACCGAAAGGCACCACCTTCACCATACGGCTGGTGGAGCCCATGAAGAGCGGCTTCACGAGCATATCCCCGAAAACCGGCAAGGGTGGAAAGAAGAGCTACGGAAGCGGCAAGGACACCTTGAGGTTCAAGGCAGGCGGGACAGCGGAAATAGCCGACCAGGTGACTAGGCAGATAATTCCACAACTTTCTCATTCTGTTGTTGGGTGATAATTCGACAGGTCTCGAGCCTGGCGAAATAGGGGTGGCCAGCCTGAGCTTACCAGCTGATCATTTGAATCGGGTCGATTTAGAAGTAGTGGTACTGATAGACATTCTTTGAATTTCTTGAAGGGTCTTCTCCTTCAGAATTTCTTCTTGCCCGTTAGAACAGTCAACGGATTAGTCAGAACAGCAAAGTCAGGAATCTATTTTTAGGATATTATATAATTGACGTCCCAAATATTCCATTTTTTTTGAGGCAAAATCAAATTTGGGAAGGAAGCAGATGGTGTGTACGTAGTTGCTCTAGAACTTGATAATAAACATGGTCATGGTAGTTTTCTGAGTACCTATATGATTATTCAATCAAGAAATACCTTGACAAGATG
Source organism: Gastrophysa polygoni (assembly GCA_963576655.1). Classification (NCBI taxonomy): domain Eukaryota; kingdom Metazoa; phylum Arthropoda; class Insecta; order Coleoptera; family Chrysomelidae; genus Gastrophysa; species Gastrophysa polygoni. The sequence continues at coordinate 2,250,002 of OY755084.1, forward strand.
AAAAACCTGTCATAATTATTTGGGAAGTTGATGGTGCACCGAAAGGCACAATCCATCTCGAGAACCAAATGACGTCAAAGGGACTTTCAGGATGCATGGGAATTTTCAAATACCCACTTTCGAGATTAGGAGATGTGCAATTTTTTCCCATTCACCAATGTTCGCGTTGTCGTTCACATTCCTTGAGCTCTCTACATCGATATACTAGTTGCACACTAAGTTCAATTCAGAAGTTGATCGTCTTATTACTCGATTCTTCCCAATTGATACTTCAACAAAAAGAAGATCGACTGTTGATTGCTAATTGTTAATTAATGTGCCATTACGAATCCTCTACTGAATCTAATTTTATTAGGACGATGCCCTGGACGTCGGCATCGAGAAAATCAACATCATTTTGGAGTCCTTCATGGGAATCAACGACTCTGAACTGGCGACTCAAATCTGGGACATGTCGGTAGGGAAACAGAATTCGATGGACTTTGCAGAAGCCATCGATGATTCCGATCTGGCGGCGTTCGAATTCACGGATGATCTCATCATCGAGATTTGGGGGGCGATAACTGACGCTAGAGACGGAAGGCTGAAGTGATGGAAAGTGCCAGGACGACTTTTGTTGCAATATTTTTACGAAATTATTCATAGTACAAGGCATTCCAGAATTTCTATCCAGTAATATACATTGTAATATCCACTGTATATATAATCTACAAGGGGATACGTTTCTCCTGAAAATCATCTTTTTGAAAGTTATTCAGGTTGGATAGTTTTTATTGGAATGCAGATTGTTGAGTGCCTTTGGTTTGTTCCACAAATGACTCAATCGTATGAATCATTGATGATACTGGTGTACAAACGTGTTAGAACATTTCAATGTCCTTCACTTATCACAAACAAGTCAAAACTTGTTTATATTTTCCATGCGATCGATTTTGATTTCATCTGACAATTTTTATATATGTAATTTGAATTCAAGGTGAATCAGTTGAGGTTTGGAAGTGGGTATCATCTTGTGCTCCTTCATAGACTTTGAAATATAAATATGCATATACATCAATGCAAGTTTTACCAAAAACCTATCTATTTGTTGTCGTCAGTTTTCTGTCTGTATCTTATATGGACATATACTGATTATATTGAAATAAAAAATTGACCCAATGAATTAGTTTTATTGTTTGATGATGTCTTTCTAGTTGAATTCAATATGACGGCAATCTGATGTAAGTGATTTGACGTTTGCCACACAACCAGTTGAAACAAGATGAAATGAATTTTCTTATGATGGGCTAATGGGTCAGGTTTTTTCATTAATTTTTAATATACTACACGGTGCTTCTGACTACCTTCAGATAAATGCTCAACTTTTAGCGTATTTTCGTTTATGAGTTGAAGAAAAGAAACAGGGAGTTACCATCCCGCAAGAAAATAGTAAGGAAAAGAAAAATGAATGCAATGAGAACCAAATTGACGTTGACAGTCATTCGAGATGTAATGATGTCAAGGACATGATGCGTCAATACACTAGTGGCACATGGAAAAGAATTCATGAGGAATGCCTCCATAAAAATCGTTAGTTCAATCAGAAACATCATTGAAGAAAGAATTCCAATGATATAAAAAGTTCCACTGAAAAGTCGCAACAATTTTCAATTATTTCCTTAATTTCCTTCAAATTTGTAACAAATGCCGTCACACGGAAAGCTAGCCATATCCTTGTGCACGTCTATCGATGGTAGATCCATTTTTCTATTTATAAAATGAATGAGACGTCATAGAAGCATGTCACAAGTCACAATAGTATTTTTAAGATAAAATGTAGAAAATAATGAATTATTTATTAAACAAAAATTGTAATACACGATAACCTTGGCTCTGAACTTTCTGAATTATACTTACATAGCGACAAGATCAATATATGCAGTAGTTCATTTCGAGTAGATATTAAAATTTTAAGTTTGTAGGTTAGAATCATCAAAATGTGGAAATCTGGTACTAGATTTTCTAGAAACACCTGTAGTATAATTTTTAATGGACCCCTCAATTTAAATATACGGAATATCGAAAAGGTAATGCATTTGGAGCAATATATTTGATAATTTTTGATATTGAAAACTAGTTGAATTAATGCTTGTTTTCTAGATTCTAACATGCAATTTTGCCACAAAAACCAGAAGTAAAATATGTACAGCTGAAGAAGCTGTCAAGGATATCACCAGTGGATCAAAACTTCTAGTAGGAGGTATATGATAATACCAATATCAGGGCTCTTTAACATGAGTTTTATTTGAATGATAGGTTTTGGTTTGTGTGGTATCCCAGAAAACTTGATAGCAGCTCTATTGAACCACAGCAGCAAAGATTACATAGTAGTTTCCAATAATGCAGGAGTTGACAAATTTGGCTTAGGTCTACTTTTGAAGCAGAAGAAGATCAAGAGAATGATTTCATCTTATGTAGGAGAAAATGCAGAATTTGAGAAACAGTTCTTATCTGGAGAGCTCGAAGTGGAACTCACACCACAAGTAAAGTTCATAAAATCATACAATTCAATATATGACAGTTTTTTATTAGTATCTTGTATAAGTTTAATATTTGAGGATGTTTATAGGGTACACTAGCTGAAAGAGTGAGAGCTGGAGGTGCAGGTATACCAGCATTTTTCACTCCTACCGCATTTGGAACCCTTATTCATGAAGGTGGTGCACCAATAAAGTATGACAAAAATGGAAAAGTGGAAATATCTAGCAATCAAAGAGAAATGCAGCTTTTCAATGGTAAACCTTACATCATGGAGGAAGCAATCACAGGAGATTATGCTCTTATCAAAGCATGGAAAGCAGATCCACTTGGAAACCTAATTTTTAGGTAAAAACACTTTTTCTTCTCTCACTGACAAACTCAACCACAATGATTTTTTGGGTAACATATTTCTTGTCATGATTGTTGATATGCAAAGTGAATGCAATACATGTATTTACAAAAAAATATGGTTTTAGTAGGTTGTGATAGACTTTCTGTTGAGAATTAACAAGTAAACAGTTACTCAATTTACAAATATCAGATATTTTCAACATCAAGACAACAAGCTATATAAAATTATACATTCTTTACATACAATCTAATAGAAATACAATGTCATAGAAAATCTGCAAGGAATTTCAATCCCACCATGGCAAAAGCTGCCAAAACAACAATAGTGGAAGTTGAGGAATTAGTCAATGTGGGTGACATAGATCCAGACCAAGTTCACCTTCCAGGGATATTCATTGACAGAATAGTGAAAGGTGAAAAATACGAGAAGAGAATAGAAAAGGTAACCACCCAGAAGTTATCTGATAGTAAGGATTCCATAGTGAAGAAAAACCCTGCAGCAGAAAAAAGGGAAAGGATTATCAGAAGGGTAGCTCTTGAATTCAGGGATGGAATGTATGGTATCCTTTTGTGAATCATTCGGGAAATTTGCGAAAATATCACAGCACATAAATTAGTTTCATTACTTGAAGTTAATATGAATACTCACTTGATCATTTTCATCATTGTTTCAGTATGTATCTTTACTCAATGCCTCTCATGAATTTCTCATCACTTGTACTTGCCATTTCCATAACTTACTTTCAAAATCACTCTTCATTTGATTATTTTTTCCTAAAAGTATATTTTTCATTGAAAATGAAAACGAATTACCCTCCAAAACTATTCCTAACCTCAAATAGTCTTCTTCAAAGTTATACCCCTTGTTTTTTATTTTTGGTAGTGACTACCCGTACGACGACCGGACTAACAAATGAGACCTCCAAAATGAAAATTCTAAAGTTTCAAATAAAGAATTTGAAATGACGAAAAAAATTGAAATTCTTGTAAAGGATGTTATAAATCTTCTGAAGACACTGTAATGGTAGTAAAACTGAAGAGATATGGGCTCATATCATATTTATATGTACCTATACCAAGAAATAAATTTTTCATATAGTTTCAAACATGCTCAATTCACAATGGCTTGAAAATGTAGAGATATACTTCGAGATGTTTAGTCTGTAGTATTATACACAGATATCAAGGCTTGTCCCAACAACTATAATATGTGATATTCATTTTATCTCAACAATACTCCCTGATCGCCTTTTCTTAACTCTGGTTTAGTAAACTTGGGTATTGGAATGCCAGTTTTGGCTTCGAATTATATTCCAGCGGACATGGAAGTACTATTGCAGTCTGAAAACGGTATACTGGGCTTGGGGCCGTTTCCCCATCCGAACTGCGTGGATCCCGATCTGATAAATGCTGGAAAAGAAACAGTGACAGTGATCCCTGGAGCGTCTTATTTCAGTAGTGATGATAGTTTCTCTATGATAAGAGGGTAAGTAACTGCACATTTTTACTGTTGAGTTTGTGACAAAGAAATGAAATATTGAAGATGTATATGTAAGAACCAATCTGTTTATTTTTGTGAATGTGAACTGGTATGAATCATCATCAATTCAATAATTTTTTCAGAAGCAAACATCATTTTGATAGTACCATCCATTTTAATAATAATATTAGAAGTGGTCGATTTTTCACAGGAAAACTATTCTTACAGTATAGTTTTGAATATCCACATGTGAAATTTCACTTAATTCAGATACAGGGTTTCACAAAACTAGCTCATTGGAACTACATTTTTGGGACGATAAATTATTATCCATACTCAATAACGGCAAGTTTTTTCTACATTGCTAAGCTATTGCATGACTGATTCAAATGTTCTTTTATACAGAAGGATAAACATTCGATTTTTTATTATTATTATTATTAGTGTTGTTCACATATCGTAACAAATGCGTTTCAAGAAATAATGTAAAAATTTGAATTAGGTGATTGAAAAACAAGATGAACATTACTATGATACACTGTAAATACCAGAATAACAATAACAGTTTTTGGAATTCAATTCTAGGGGACATGTTGATCTGACAATTTTGGGGGCTATGGAAGTATCTCAATATGGTGATTTAGCCAACTGGATGATACCTGTAAGTGAAAATTTCCATTCAGTACAACAACTTCATAACGTTGAATTAGAATATACTAACCCAGACTAACGATATTTCTACGATATTACTATACTTGCATGGGTTCGATGACTAATAACCCTGTATGACGAAACAACTATTGCTTTCCTTCAGCTTTAGATGTTCGTTGTCAAACTCAATTTTATCTTTCAGTAGAATCAGTCAGTAGAACATGAGGTGTTCCATGGAACTCGCCGAACATAAAACATCTCATGTTCTACCCAGACTTCTTCTCAAAAGATTCAAATACCGTCACGAAGTGTTTCCTATTTGTCAGCAAACCAAGGCCTCTGGTGGGCCAAAACAGATCTGTCTCGCTTTTGTTCGATTGTCAATTAAAATAATTCTTAGTCCAGTCGAGTTGATAAATTCACCATGACTCCGACGTTCCGATGACATTTCTCGCCGTTGTAGGGCAAGATGGTGAAGGGCATGGGCGGCGCCATGGACCTGGTGGCTGCCCCCGGCGCTAGGGTGGTGGTCTGCATGGAGCACTCGGCCAAGGACGGCGGACACAAGATCCTACAGCAGTGCAGCCTGCCGCTCACCGGGAAGAACTGCGTCAACCTCATCGTCACCGAGAAGGCGGTGTTCGACGTGCACCCCGAGAACGGGCTGACGCTCGTCGAGATCGCCGACGGGGTGGGGGTGGAGGAGGTGCTGATGTCGACGGGGTGCGAGTTCAGGGTGGCCGAGGATTTGAAGCCCATGGGGCAGATCGATGTGGAATGATTCGGGTGTCGGGTGGGGTTTGTTTTTTAGATTGATGTTTTTTTATTATTATTATTATTATCGTATGGTCTGGGAATAAATATTTTACATCGATTCATGTTTCAATTCATGAATAAATTTTTGAGGAGTCAAAAAGGAGGAAAAATTTCTTCGAATAGGAAGAGTCTGTGACATTCTGACTCGGAGAACATAAAATTAGTTCATTATTCTGACAAATATTCCCATTTGACAGCGCCTTCCATTTGTAAGAAGGTGAATTGAATTTCCTCAAGGATGTTGAAGTGAATTCAAATTCTTAAAGAATGTTTTTCCTTCTCTATTACTCTTTGAATTTATACTGAAGTTATAAAATGGATCCTGTGGTAGAAAAGGAAGACCGATTCCACCCAAAACAGTCGGAAGAGAGAATGTGAATTTTCACTTTTTATGGTTCCTGAGCTCAAAATACGTAAGCACGAAAAAAAAAATCGGATAGACATCCCATGATAAGTGCAAAATTACCAAACATTTTTCAAATAATCCTGTTTTTCTAAGTGTATATGTTATGGATAATCTGATTAATTGGGCATTATTCATAATGCCCTGGCAATTCGAAAATGATCCTCAAAATTAATTCTACACGAAATTGTTCTCAAAATTGTTATCCTTCACAAAAGATCAACAGTATTGCAGAATGAAAAATGAAGAGAACAATTTTTCAAATGTCCCATAGTTTCAAAATACTGGACTCTATTTTTGTTTCAAATATGCTTTTCGCAATTCCGTTGAAATTTGATAACGTTATTCGTAGTTATAGAAGGCTTATGCAACCATGAATAGGAAACAAATATCAAGTCCAGTGGCGCTTTTACATCTCTCGAGGTGGTTTCGTGTTTTTTGGGTTTTGTGTGGGGTGGTGTTTTCTTTATCTCGAAAAAATCAAGATACACACCTCAAGTGACTCAACGAAAAAGATATTGAAATTAAAATTGCAGAAAGAATCAGTGGCTTATATTTTGTTGTCAATAATATTGATTGAGTGGTCCCTCCAGACGCCACTGGCATTGATAATTTGTTCCTATTCATATCGAAATTGGGAGAGCATATTCAAAATGAAAATGAAAAACCCATTCATGAAGAAAATTTGAACGCTCTGTATTTTGAAATCCGAGTGGTTTTTGAAAAAAAACATATTTCACATTTTCCTCTTGGAATTGAGCGAGGAATCGCTTCTGGTATTGTGTCAGAGAGGTTAGGAAACACCCCATAGGTATAGGAAGATCAGTGATGATGTGAAATCATCTCTAAATATCGATGTCTTTCGAAGGCTTCTGAAAAAATCATCACTTCAAAAAGCATGTCACTCTGTTGATGAGTATCTTCTTGATTCTCTGATAATAATTTGTTTTGTTCTCCAAAACGATCATTGGTTTCAGTGCTATTTAATTCAATTTTAATCGTATTTTATTTTATCCATATTCCATGTTTGTATTTGACTTTGCAATGTTGCAACGATTTTATATATTTTTTTTTTGTAATATTGTACAAAGATGAAAGTTTGTTCGATTGAATGGACTAGACGCGCATTTCCACTGCTCGAACTGGTCTGCGCCTCAGACCGCGAGATGGAATAAATTCGCAGCGGCAAAAGTTGGCTATGGCGGCCGCGATCGGCAGTTGCTTTCGAAATTCCGCGTGGTGATGACGCTCGTAGCTCCGATTTCCGCGACACGTGTTGCTCTCGCATCGAAATCATCGTCGACTCTCCAAAGGTTGCCTATTGTCGTATCTTAGCCCGTCGTATGGTGAGTGCGTTTGCGGAATTCCTGTTCGAGGAAGAACGACGTGATATTGTTTATGAATTAGTCATTTGTTTCACTTTTGAGGTTTCCTCGCGTATTGAATTTAATATGTTGTTTTAGGATGTAGTTCAGTCATTTTATTGTAGGTACTTTTCGTTAATTTTGCACTTATCATATGATTTCTCCGAAAAGCCAGTCGGAAACCTGAATTTCACAATAAAAAAGAGCGCGAAACTTTACTTTCCAGAATAATCCAAGAAAAAGTATAAAAAATCGTCTTTCTTTGAATCGTTTTGAGTAAACATGATAGCTCATAGGCGTTCCATTTCTCACACAGTATAGGTTGGTACTTTTTATACATTAAACGTTCAAGGAATCAAAAAGAAGGGAAAACATCCTGGAAGAAGATGAATCCACGTTCTTTAGCATCTTGGAGAAGAGTGGATATACATTTTTTTTATATAGAAGGCTCTGTCAAATGAGAATCTGTGTCAGAACAACTAGTTCTGTGAGTGAAAATGTCAGTTTCCCATTTGACAGCCTTTTCCAATGAGAGAAGTTGAATCCACCTTCATCAAGGATGCTAAAGAAGTTGAATTTAACTTCTTAGGGGATGATTTTCCTTTCTTTTTGGCTCATTGAATATAATAGAGTTATACAAAGTATCCTGTGAGGAATAGAAGGCCGATTGCTTACAATGTCTATCCTTATTGTGGATTATTCCCAAAAATGAAGGATTCCACCATTTTCTTTTAATTCGCAATCCTGTGGTCGAATGAATATATATGTGTCATAACTGATTTTCGAAAAAATATGGATCGCATGATAAGTGGAAAATTATTTATAAAATTTCCATTGACGCGAGAAACATTTTGATCCAGCTCAGAAAATTACCAAAAGGAACTGCATAATAGTAGTTCAATTAAAATTCATTCAATAATATTTTCAGGAAGCCGTCTTGAAATATTTTTGTCAGGTTCGTACTCACAAAACTACAACAGGACTAGTACGGAAAATTTGCCTTTACAGGACTAGTTCGAAAGATCTAAACATGGCAGGCGTTGACATTTTACGAACGAACTTTATATGATTTGCTCTGAGTACTTCAAAATGAACGAAATACAGAAATGTCAGAGTCATCATGAAATTTTCCTACAGGCATAATAAAGAGTTGACTCCAGAAAAAAACACTACCACCAAACATCTCACGAATAAAAAACGTGAGATTGTCTGACATTCGCCTCCTGTATAATTATCTTCAGTTGAACTCATATTCGTATACTTATACCGGGTGTCCACGTCGGCTAAGAGACTGTATCCGCTCACTTTTAGAGTTGAGAAAAATGAAAAAACACTTTGTTCTCACTATCAGGCTCGAAATCTGCAATAAACTACAAAACAGTCCAAAGAAATCAAAGGAATTCCACTAGATATAATTGAGAAAAGAGTTTGAGCTTGTTGACGTCACGTCACGTCCTGGGAAATCCAAGGAATTCATTTAAAGAAAAGATCCAGAGAAATGGATCATCCATTATCGGTAAGGGGTTCATATTTGGGGTAAACAAAGATAGGGCATCAAGAGAGGCATCAAAATAGTGGTAACCCTAACCCAAACTCCGGTATATAAACCTTTTTTTTCTGGGTGAATAATTGTTGAAATTCGTGTTTTTCATGAGATGAGATGAACTAATAGAGTAACTAATCAAAAGTAATGCGAAAATTCATCACGACATACGTATCGACTGATATACCAAGCATCATTCATCAATATAACGGCAAAGTTCTTTACCTAGTGAAGTGTTTCCTGATGCTCACAACCTTCAAACTTTCAAGAGAAATTCCAACACATTCCTTCTCTCCCAAAATTCCACCGCTGGCTAACCCAATGTTCCTCGAACATTATAGGTTTCCTTTTCGTGTTGTCAACAGGTGAAAAAAATTCTCTATGTCATACTCATAATTTCTGACTCAGATAAAAATATTATTGTATAAATAAAAACTGGCAAGAAGCGTTATTGGAATACATATGAGAAGGAGGTCATTCAATTAACCTCCGACCTGCCAAATACCTAGACAGGTATTGACAGATTGACGAAAAAAAATATATCTGTCAAATCCAATCTGCATATGGAAAGAAACAGGTTATTCTTCAGGTTCTTCCTCAGGTTTTTTGGCCTGTCCCTTTTCGAGATTTGGCCAGCTCATTATTTATGAATAGATTTATATCTCCGTAATATTTGGTGATAACACCATCAAACTCATTGGTTGAATTTCCCATGACCAATCCTGGCCGATGGTGACTTTCACACCAAATGAAATAATTATAACAAAATTCGTATTCGTTATTTTTCTGAAATTTTATCGCAATTTCTGACAACGACTGTTTAATTCCTTTCAGGCCATCCTGTATATCAGTCTTGTAAGGAAATCGATAATGTGACATGATTTAAGAGTGCAGCTAGTTAGATTTATTTTCTCGGAATACGAGCAGATCTGACTGTATATGGGTGTTGTAGAACCTGGCACCACGTATGATGTAATTCGTCCGATGAATATAACAATATACCCAATTTTCTCTGCGTTTATTTATTCCGAACACGAACATCGTATCTATATAGTTTTTGAACCCGCATGCCCAAAACAACGGTGGTTGCCAGAAGGTACAGAGATAACGTTGGTGCATATCGAATTAGTGCAATATTATTTAGGCGACTATTTTGTCACCTATACCGACATTTGTTAACAAAACACGGTTATTCAAATTGTTGAACCAGTTTCAGTAGCAGATGGTCAGTGCTTATATTATCAGGTCTCACCAATTAATTGTTTTCGCAAAGTTAGCATTATTTAGAAACCACTAGAACTGAATGATAGAATACAATGATTCCCAAAACAACGGTTACCAGAAGGTATAGAGCTGATGAAAGGTTGCCGCAAATCGAATTAATGAAATATTAACTGTTGTTGCCACTGACATTTGTTAACAAAATCGTACCAATCGCATTGTTTCGACCAGTTTCAGTACCAGAGATTATCAAGTGTACATGGAATTTCTTTCCACAGTTGAAATATTAAACCAGTAGACTGCGGTGGTAGATTACAAAGATAGAATACAACGATTCTTGATGCCCAAAAAAAGGGGTTACGAAAAGGTACACAGATAATGATGTTGCATTTCAAATGAGGCGATATGATATAGGCCACGACTACTGTTACCTTCTCAATTTGTCAACAAAACACGGCTATTCAAATTGTTGAAACAGTTTTAAAAACAATGCAAAAGAATGTTTCGAAAGTTCATTTGCACAACTAAAATCACGAACTAGACTGAAATGGTAGATGAAGAATAGAATGACAAAATACAGAAATAGAATACAATAATATGATACAATGACAGAATACAATGATAGTGCAATGATATAAATTGACAAAACAAGGTTATTCAAATTGTTTGAACCAGTTTCAGTGGTCAGAGTATTTACAATGTTAGGTTGACCAAAGCAAAAGACCGATTTCCCAAGTTTGCGTTTACATTAATAAATTTGATGTATTCGAATTTATTATTATTCGAATACGAATAAAATTGTTTGAACCACAATCTCAATAAAGAATGATCATATAGTTCACAATAGCAGATTAACTAATGCCCAATTTCGCAAGTTTCATCCACGAAAAAACCACAAACCTTTATAATGCGATGATAAAACTTGGAATTCTGATATCAATTAATGAAAACACCTTGTAACCAGAATTCCTCCGTCTGCCAAATTGTCACTTTTCAGTGTCAAAATCGGAAACATCGAAAAAAGTTTACGAAGAAAAATATTTCAATTGTGTTGAGAACGGGAGCAGATTCGTTCCCGAAACGTCCACCAAGATAAGTAGAGGTTTTATTATTATTAAATATATTTGTATTTCCAAATTTTTTCAAAAACAAGGTGTCACTGACCAATAGAGAATTTCTCTTTTAGGTATCTAAAGGTTTAATTTCAAGCGCAGTGACATTTTGGGACAGATCCTAAATCTGTCCTTACTACAAATATATTGCAATAATTTTTAATAACTTCTACTCTATTTTTTAGAAACGAGGAGAGAAAATCCCATCAAAAGCTGAAAAATGAAGAAATAGGTGTTTTATCCTTCTTGATTAGATACCGCTGATAGTTTCTTCCGCTAAGTCTTTCTTATTGTTATTTCCTTCAATTGAATGTATCTCCTACTAGTACCTAATTTTTTTCAGAATTTCAAATCAAATACCCATTGGATTATCAAGTTGTTCGAGATCATAGACTCATTATAATGAGTCAATATGTTCCAAATAATTCTAACAGTGCTACTTTTTCTTCAGCAGATGCTAATGAACTGTTTACGCCTAGAATGAAGCGATCAACACGGATTTATGCATAACTTTGAATACGCGATGTCGTGAAAAGATTACCAAAGAGCCAATTGGCAATAGAAATTGTTGTCTATGGTTATATTAGTATAGTAAATTCGAAGCGTGAATCGACCATTCACAATCTGCGGGCACACCTGTCAAATCATGGTGATTTGTGTTAGCAATCATGATCACGCAGGAGGAATATCGAAGGTTAATTGTTGCATGTCATTGTATTGAGATATACGACATTTTCAGTTATTCTGTAAGTTATTCGCTAATCCAAAAGTCTGGACGACCTCTGGTGGCTAAATTGTGAACCTACTTAGTGAGTAATCAATAATGGATACGTGTGCGTTTTATCATCATTCATCGTTATTTTAGCGTGCTTGTGCGATGTCAGAGATTATTGGTGGATTATGTTGTGTTCTCATTGTTTTTGTAGATCTGTGTGTCGAGCGAACTTCAAAAGTAGGACTTTAAGCGAATAATTTTCTGGGATAACCCAAACTCGAAAGGTATTCACAGGAATGAAATTATGCTTTGGGTGCTTTCATAAACCTTTATGATTTCAGGGTTGAGATACTCGAAATAATAATGAGTGGAGAACCGAGTCAGAATACTGGCACAACTAGGAAAGACATTGCATAATACTAACTGTTATGTTTAAAACTGTATTCTTCCAGGAAAAATGAATATAGGACACTCCGATGCGTTCCCAAGAAGTATACTTCCAAAGTCCATCTCAAAAATGATTATGGTATACTTGAGAAAGTTGATCGAAGAAAAGCATGGAGAAATGCTTTGTTGATTGGAAAACCTGTGACTCACTTCTTTCGAGTTTGTTTCCTTCATTTTGTTCATTTTATAAGACATTGCAAAGCGTTACGTTACCTCACAATATGTTATTTCTTCAACACACTATCAACAATTGTCCAAAACACACACGAAAATCCAAGATATCACTTGTTCAACGTTCGAAAACAACTAAAACATACACACAATAACCACGCCGAACAGAGAGATTACTCACTATCCGCCATATTTGTTTACGTCTCGTAGCGCCCTCTTCGGTAGTTGAAATCGCCAATATCGTTTAGCAAAGTTTATCGATCCATATGAGTGTGTTACGGTTTTCCTTGTTTGAATATGAAAAATTGGTAAATAATCCTCCTGTCGATGGGGAGAGGGTGCATCTAGTAGATACTATAATTTATATCATATCTTTGGTATTAACCAATAAAAATTGGGAGGCTGGAGAAAAAACACCCACTTTATTATTTAGTTTTATTGCGTCAGTGATAAGAAAACGGATATTATACATTTTTCGTAGATATAAAGGTACTATACGCATAATTATTTATATTAGTTGATAACGATAATTGTAACCTATTTACGCTATCATCGACTGGCATTGGTGTAATGTTATTATATCGGTACGTCTGATTTATTTACATTAATTTCTTTGGGTGCATGAGTAAGGATGATTAATTTATCATCGAGGATAAAGGCGATTTAATAGTTCATTAGGTAAGAAGTGTTATGAATTCAATTTCAAGTAACAAATATTTTGGTCCTTGAACAAATTAAATCAATAAGGCAGTAAAGTGTTTAAGGAATTGAGTTGCCTCAGTAATCACGTCAATTAGTTAATTATTATTTTCAATAATTGTTCTTTAATAATTCTTTTTGCAACTGTAGTGCAAAGAGAGTATATTTGTATCGTCAATCATCAATTTCCAACGATTTTGAATTTTTTTCAGCAATCATGCTTAGTGCAATATAATACTTTCTGTTAATGTTGCACACAATATATTTTTTTCCATGAGTGAATTTATGTTTTAAGTATGTTTCTTTGAACCACTTAACTGACAACTGGAAACCTTTTTTCCCCGTATATTTTAGCTTACTACTAAAAAGTGCAGGTCCTGTCAAACATACCATTGCCTCTTAATCATGGCTATGTTTGAGTGCACTTTTATTTACTTTTCTTATTCTTTGTTAAAATTATACCTTCTGTAGACATTTTTTGAGAAGGGATGATAGAGGAAATAAACCACACGTAAAGATTTTTGAACTGAGATATCTTATCAGATATCTTTTCAGATATGAGATATTGTACAGGGTGGTCCATTGAAATCAAAGGATAACATCTGTCATTTGCCGAAATACTCTTCGATGTTTCATAGGAAATTTTGATGATTCCCTGTACATGTACGTACATTTAGAAACATATCTCATTCGTAGAAAAATGCCGTCTCTGTGTTCTCTGAGTGGAAAACTCTTTTCCAAACATCGTCTTCGTGATTCTGACTCCGACTCAGAATGAAATAAATCACACTTAACTCTCCCCTCATCGCTCGCCCTTTATCGCATATTTATAATATAGAAGATAGGAGTATATTTCCCCCTTTTCCACTGATTCAAAGTACCTATTTTACCCTGAAAATAAGATGAATCTCGCACACTATCACCTAATATCGCATTGGGTAGACACATTCCACAGATCCTTCTGCAAGGAATTTCCAATATATCTAGTTTATTATTCGTGCCTTCTGTTTCTGCACTCTTATTCATCGTACCTACTCTAGGAATTCGAATAATTCGCCGAATCCCCAACAGTCCTCATGTCGAATACTCTATACAGAGTGATCCAGGCATCCATTCAATAGTGAGGATGTCCTTCCGAAAAATATAAACAACTGATATAATCCCATTGAAAATAAACATGATGGTGACAACCTCAATGTGAAAAGAGTGTTGAAAACTGAAAATACAGTCGATTCTAACTCATAGGAAGCCAAATTTCATCCGCAGGATACCTTGTGTTTGATTAGAAAAATATTGAAATTATGGTAAGAGCAGATAACGACCATGAAAAAGAAACCAAAAATATTCTTGCTTTCTTCTGACAGTAATATTGCTCTTGTTCAATTGATTGAACTTGGCATTCACTTCTCAAATCTGGGTATGAAAATGGTGAATCCAAGATCAATTAATGAATATATACCCGGTAACCCACATTTTTTGTCAATTTGTCTCTGGAAAATGTCAAACATTAGCGATAAATATTTGCGAAAAAAATTCCTTCACCTGCAACTTCATCAAGGAATTTTCTGTGAGTTGAATTTGCGACAATGACATTACAAATATATTGAAATGATTATTACATTTTCGATTTTCATTTTTAGAAGAGTCTGAGACAAGGAAAATATAATATATCCTCGAATATATCATTTATAACATTATTATGCCATAAAGACATTATGCAATCATGCCTGATGGTGATATTGAGTCAAACCAAGGTCAAATCGTCACTACCGGATGGTAATGAAACCATTTCACAAAAATACATCTAGATATCCTCTGAGTTAGGAATTTGAAATGAGGCATTTTGTGAGATTGAAGATTGAAGAAAATGCGCAGAATGTTACTCCAAGGAGTAGTTGGGTATTGATCTTCATAAAATACACTAGACATCATCAATTTTTCATTAGGAAGTTACATCACAAAATAAATTGAAATTTCATTGACCAATCATTGAAAATCTTGAAAACGGGGATGATAAATTCATTCAAGCAAGAAGCTCTTCGTGAATTCCATCAATAAATATTATTTAGAAATTATGCAAGAACTTATCGTAAGTCATAAAAAGTAAAAAACACACAGGAATAAAAACATTTAGTTGAATTAGTCAGCTACGTATACTTGTTTACTAAAATAACATTCTTCTGTGAAGAACATTCTAGTATTTTTATAAAATCTCTCTTCAGTTCTGGAGCTTTCAACATTAGTTGGTAAATCATTGCATTATATTATTACATCTACAGGCGACTTCATGGATTTGGTTTTCCTGAGGGATAACTCTAAGTAGACCACCTTTTCGTGTGCAATTATTATCAAAAGACTCATTGGCCTCAAATGACGATATGTTTCCTCTTGAAACACCTTCAGAAAGGTAGAGACATTGGTTTCATTTCTATTAGTATTGGTTCGCAACCTCTTTTGATTTCCATATCATAAATCAGTTTCAAGACACGTTCTTCTGCTACAGTCTCATTGTGAACAAGATGAGATCAATTCCACATTTTGAGTATTTCATTCGCAAAATCCTATCATGTTCAATTTCGTGAACAAAGAAATAGCGTTGCACATTTCCCAGTGACACAAATCAAAAAAAAAACAAAAACTTTGTTTGTATCCCATACATCAATCCGGGAATAAATCAATGTTGGATGTATTCTACATCGCCGCGTTTCTATGCCAACGATAAATCATTGTCTTCCTCCGTGGTATAAGTATCTCGGAATTGAATTTGTGCTTGCCAATTTCAACAAATGGATCGATATGACCATTTTTCATCTCCATCAGATACCGACATCATCATGGGCAATACACTTACTATATCATGAATAATCAACTATTACGCAGGGTTTTTCAGAAAAAGTGGCCCCGTTTCTAAGGATTCATAGAACACTTTTCCTTTTACATGAGAATTTCGTAACGGCGTCCGTATTTTGAAGGTTGAAAAGGAGAGAAAACTTCCTCGAAGAATATAACAATGTTTTTTTCCCCACACTGAGAAATCTTGAAACACAAAATAATATCTGATTTTTATCGATCTGTGTCAGTTGTCGACTATCAAGAGATTTCAAAACAGGATAAAAATATGAGAAAATCCACCAGCTAGTTCATTACATCAATACTGGGTGGCCCAATGAAAACGAAACAAAGCCGATTTGACATAGTTATCGTTCTCAGAAGAAAAAACGCTGAAACCGGTCGATTTTTATTTCGAGGGGGAAATATTTTGCGCATGTTTTCAACTTTTTCACTTCAAACCCCTCGGAGGGGTGAGCTCCAACCCTTGAATCTCAAATGGGATAAGGGGTCAAGTGATATATCATTTTGAAAGTAATCGAAATCTCTTACCAACGCTTCCTTGTTTTTGGAATTCAATGCAGTAGTTCTCGATAAAACACTTCTAAATCGGCTAGTGATGGAAAGTAACGCTTTTTTCCCTTTCACCACTATTCCTCATTTTGTAGTTCGAACAATGTTCATGTAAGAAGTGCCTCATGTGCTTTTTTTAATCCTGTCTTATCCAACATTAAATAAGGAATCATTCATTTCAATATCAGTTCCTTGATCTCTCAGTGAAATGCATACCTTGTTTCGTTTTCATTGGGCCACCCTGTATAATAGTTATTCATATAACTGGTACTGAAGGTTCAAGTTTATTTGTTTTACGAAGCAAGAAGTTTGAATTGTCTCCATAAAAGTTGACAAAAATTCAAAAACTCACCAATGGATTTTTTATTGAAACGTCAATCTACGTCAACATTATTCACAAAGTTGTCACTGCGTAACAATGAATGTTCACGAGCGTTTTCTGTTCTCTGTCTTCGATCTTCCACATGATTTTCCTTCGATCACCCCGTATCACGACACCTTTGCACAAAATTACACTTACACCTATAGTCAATGGTGATTGTTTGGCAGTAGAACACTTCAACTATCTTTCATCGTTGATGACTTCTTCTTACGAATGACTAACCCTGATTCATTATATACAACCAGCAATTTATTAAAGAATTAGCGATAGATTACATCGGACAACAAACAGAACGTGCTAGAAATCGCAATCAGGGTTTCCTACTTGCTGCTGCACGATTAATATCAACTTTCAAAATGCTTATCTGACACGACCACGTAGCACTATCAATAAAAATAGTCTCTAATGTAAAGAGAACAATTTTTGTTTGTTTCTGGACTAGGACTATATGTTCGGTAATATAAGGAACCAATAATTCTCGGTATCTAACAATAAGATTTATCGTTTTGGATAACGACAGAAACGCATAGTACCTCATACAACATCGAATATCCTATCTTGGATTTCTTTGGGATATCCCAGATTCACCCACAGGGGATAAACAAATGTAAAATTCAGAAGTATGTAATCAAAAGGATAGAAGTTCTAATTCATATCTAGTGAGGTATATAACTGGATATCCATAGGATATCCTGTGGGAAATACGATGAAATGAATGTTGAATCTATCTGAAGACTGAAATTTGCATTGGTGCAACATTAGTTTTTGATGTTACACGATAATTGTTGGGTATACTTACCAGTATATCAAAACTTTCTGAAAACGATGAACTTGCTACTAAAATGAGAAGCATTATCAGACAACCTGAATACTAGTTAGGATACAAGCCTTCTACAAGTGACAGCGCTAGTAGTAAAAACATCTGACTAATGATCGAAAAGTCGCTGATACAGTTTGCCGTGATACCAGATTTTTTTTTCATTTTCTGGTGTCCATGAAAGATATTTTATGGACGACCAGATTGGTGGACCTTCACTGGACGTCCATGGAATATCCTTTGAATAATATTATATCCAAAATATCCTGGATGGATATCCACTGGGCATCCATCGTATGTCCATGTGTTGTATGGGACACCAGCGGGCATTGAAAGAGGGCGATTTATCTCATAACGCCCTAGGTCATTATGAGTGTAACTGTATCCAAGGTATGACAATCGAATAATATACAAGGGGTGAATGAAGAAGAAGAAACTAGGAGCAACGACCTTTTGAAACCGTTTTTTCCAGAGCTTCATTGAAAAGAATGCGTAACAGGCTGATTCAGCCCGACTTTTATTTTCAGTCTGGTTGAGTGGTGAAGGAACTAGGCAGGAGGCCAGTACCCCATCGAGAATCACGACGTGCTCGGAAAGGATTTCCAATAAAACTGTCGATTTCTGAGCAACCTTGCTGCGAAACGTCCGAAAAATACCTTATTAGGATATTTAGGGTATGGCTCGAAGAACTTCATTCAAAGAGTTTCGATCAATTTCCAGCTATTGATATTGAGGCTGATGGTTTTTCCGAATTATCGTATAAATTCCAATAAAGTTCATACTGATATCGAATTCACAATAATTTTCACCGATAGAAACTATCTTCACTATCTTCGACCGTTGAGTTTAGTTTTGAATCGCTCAAAATAGGATAATTCATTAGATTTTGGAAAATTTCCATCAAGAAATGTTCTTTCTATTTCAATTCTATCCATGTGTCTGATACTTCAAAGTTCCATTGCAACTTTTAGTTTTTGTCATGTTTTTAATATTTCCTACATTTCAGGAATGTGGAAAAAACGTAACTTCAACTACTCAGTATATATCGAAAAAAATATGCCAATGCTAATGTTTTTCGAGGCACTATCCATATCAAAAAATACGGACCGTGTCTTGAAAATGCATACAGACTTTACATAAAATATTCTCGCGATTATCTGTGAGATATAGAGTACGCCTTTGACTGTGTAGTTGACCTCATTGTATGAGTATTTTATGTTCCTTATACATTTACGAAACGCTAAAAATTTTCACTTATTTTTCTGTACATTCAGTGAACTCTGAATTTATTATAATCGGATAAAAACTTGCGAACATGATGGGTGTATTTGAAAAATCACATATGAATAGAATCAGAACTGAGATGGGAGAAGTAATAATTAATTTTTTTAAGGAGATAGAATCCATTATTATGCATGGTCTTATTGCATAAGGTGAATCTCAGAATTAATGCAAGATAAAAACAAACTTAGTTTCTCTTTATGGTAACGGATGTCCAGTAATAATACGTCGTCTTCAAGTGGGTATGTTATTGTATTGTTGGTCTAAAAGTATTTTTTTTTCATGTATTTCTTCATTGATTTTTACCTCCCAAAGTATATCGTCCATGAGGGATCATTATCCATTTTGTCTCAAAATTCTAAACTTGTTTCCTTCCATATGCTTGCCTATCACAAGTGGGTGCTTCGGCATAATATGAAACACAATGTCTCGTCGGATTTAATAGAAGCCTATCGGAGGCAGAAACACCAGATGCTTTAATTTGCACACACGAAAAACTCCCCCACCAAACTTTATTTATCGCTCATCTTCTTCGGAGAATCATAATTCGACAATATAATATATTTGACGTATACGTGACGTATAAGACGACACTAGTGTACACTAGATGGAAATGGAAAAAACTTTATTGGAGTTGATTTTTCATGATCGTGGATAAATTTTTCAGAACTTCGTATCTCCTTATTCCTCATACAAAAAAGTGCTCTCAATGCAAATCGATTGGAGCAGATAATTATTACAACATTTCCTTTTTCACCTTGTATAGGATTCTTCGAAGAAAGTTCCATGATCCCACAATGTGGATGAAAATACAATTGCTGATATTTTTTTTCAGATCCCGTGTTTGAGAATGCTTCAACTTGTATTCCTATTCACTTCGTATTTACCTCAAACAAAAACGGAAACGTTCACTATAGGATATTTGACAGGCTCACAAAGGATGCCAGGTAAGAAATCTTCATTTTTTTCTCTCTGATTAGTACTGAGAGATTACTGAATGATAATCAAATAAAACACATTTCATGATCGTGATGAATATCATACCATAGGCGTAGAACTCGATTTGTTCAGTAAATGAACATCTTAAACTTCTACGCCAATGGATGGAATGTTTAAATATGAAACATGTACAGTCTCCTTACTGTCATTCCTTGTAATTAATTATTATAATGTATTTGTATGATTGCAATATTTGTATAATTAGTTCCAACTCTCGTACTAGCTTGACAATGGTTTGCATCAAACAATTCGAAGCTGAATAAGGGCAAGGTTCAAAAACTTGTGTTATTTTTTTTTTTGGAAGTCATATCATGACCGCGGTGCGGCCTTAGTAAAGTTGTTTGACAGGTCTACATGTTTTGGAAAGCAACAACTGAACAATTGTTCCACCATCCTATGTGTCTGGGCACCGAACAGTACTCGAGGGGTCTGAGGTGTGCGGTATAGGTAGCTGATCGCGTATGCCATGGCAAATCATATTGTACACCCGCTAACTAGATTAAATAATATGTGCCGTGAGGATGATCCTAGGGTAATTCAAAATACAAATTGAGAATCAATTAGTTTCTGACAGCTCTATCGTCGCAAATCATCTCTATGAATCTTTTATGAATTTACCGAAGTCTGTGGATCCATCACACATCGATCTTGATAGAAATCTCACCTGTTAATACAGCGGACGAATCCATGTATCACCGTCTCACCATGAATGAAATAATAATTGTTATAAGCTCAATGAAAGAATTTGATTAGTAGGACATAATCATTCTTCTATTAAAATTGTGAAGCAGTCGAATTCAATCGAAATGATATTATCGTCCCACAGCCATTCTCCAAGCCATCAGTTTTCTTTGAAATATTGGAAAAATTATTGGCAGCCAGAAGATTGTTGTTTGTGGAAAGCAAACAAAACAATATATCACCCTTTCAGCATGGTTTTCGAGGAAATAGAACGACAATAACTGTTCTTCTACAAATTTCAATGTTCCAGACTAAACTCACTAGTTACAAATATTGATGAAATGTTGATATACTCGAGCCCTTCTCTGTGATCTCACAAGTAGATAAACTATCATCAATTCAGTCGAAACAGTCGAAGCCATCATGAGGTTCCTCAAGGGTCAGTTCTTGGACCGACTCTACTCACTATCCATATCAATGATATTGAACAGAGCGACCCGAGTGCAAACTCAAACGATACAACAATATTGCCAACACTGTTAGACCATTCTGTATTTTTCGACTCCATGGACGTCATCTTCTTAGGAGACCTGGAGTATCCCCGGCCCGGCCTAACCATCTCCGGCGCCATCTCGCTGGCCGTGGAGGAGGTCAACCGGGGCCCGCTGGCCGCACGCGGCCACCAGCTCGCCTTCCTCGTGGCCGAGACGTACGGGGAGGAGAGGATCAGCGTCCAGAAGACGGCCGATCTCTGGACCAAGAACGTGTCGGCGTACGTCGGGCCGCAGGAGACGTGCGAGCACGAGGCCATCATGGCGGCCGCGTTCAACGTGCCCATGATCTCCTACGTGAGTTTCATCAATAATTAAAATAATAATAATTATAATAATAATAATAATAATAATAATAATAATAATAATAATAATAATAATAATAATAATAATAATAATAATGATAATCAACAACCTTCGATCATTGAACAGACTAGATAAGTAATCCACAGCCCTGGCAATACAGTTTGTTTGGAAGCAACATCTATAGTATCTATCTTTGTCTAAACAAGGATAGCAGGAGCTGATTCTCCCAGCACCAGGGCCGTGTTGTCAGAGGGGGTCGAATTTATTATTAATTCATGATGAAACCAAATTGAAAATCCGTAACAATTTCAGTGGTACTTTTTAGCATTTCTTGGTGGGAAAATGAACAATGACGAGACACTGTCGCAGCTGACCTATGGGTATAATCAATATAATCTAATCAAATCAATTTAAATTCATTTTTATCCGTTCCATGTGGGAAAATGCTTCAAAATCTCGAATAATACGACAATGGTAACTCACCTATGAAATGACGTGTTTTGATCGCCGGTTCAAATTGTCTTAAACACACCTCACAACGTCTCACCAAAACAGGAGATAAACTGAGTTTCTGATGAATTCTGAGTACACAAAACTGAACACAAGTTGAATAATATCCATAAATCAAAACGTAAATGATGACAGATACCAAACAAAGCAATAATCGCCGTCGACTGTCAATATCAAATTGCGGTGTTGCAACGTTGAGCAAAAAGTATTCACGATACCCATGCTGGTCCTCGAGCCCCCAAGAAAGTAAAATTGCTGAGTCTCAGAATAATGTAGCAATCTTCTATTAATCAGAACTGATTCTGAATCGTCATGACCCAAATTTATTATTATATTTGTGCATTGAATGAATTCATAAGGGACTTTAAATATTATGGACTATTAATCACTTTTTGATGATTGGATATGACAACACTGGCGACGATTGGGTACTAATATTATGATAATTCTGGTAATTTATGTTAGCATCAGAATATTTGTTTTGTGATCCTTCTAGTGGGTTTGTTGTTCGGAGTCAACAACCCTCATCCCAGTAGATGAAGGAATTCCTATACCAGTTCAGGACATGAAAATAAAAATCAAATCAGAAATACATAAATCATGGCAAGACAGATGGACAAACCAAAACACACAACTGACTAATGGTAAACCTGATGTAGATAAATGGACATACCCAAGAAACTTGAATAGACGAGAACAAGTTGTTGCCTGCCGTCTGAGAATTGGACATACTCACCTTACGCACTCTTACCTTTTGACTGGAGATCCCAGACCTCGCTGCGACCATTGCCATACTAGACTCTCTCTAGCTCATATCTTCACCTGCCCGATATATAATTACCACAGGATTCTTCTTGGAATAGAACCAGCATTTGAAAACACGTTGAGTAATGAAGAAAAAAACATTAGAAAAGCACTCACGTTTATGGAACAAATCGACATAACCAACAGAATATGAAACCATTTGGCAGCTAAATGATCTTGGTAATCGAAAGCTGCAAAAAAATCACTTTCTCTGAAATTGGAATCACATTAAAAAGCACAAATGACGCCACAAGAAACGTACTTACCTTTCTGAAATCTAGTGGTCTATTTAAGAAACTATGAGGTACCAATAACTGAAAGAGCTAAAGGCCCAGGCAGCTGAAGCTCAAAAAATAATGATAATAATAATAATAATAATTATTAATATTAATAATAATATCAATGCTGATGATAATAGTAATAATAATAGTATTAATTGAGCGACTTTATCCAACCTTTCAGTTTCTACACATTGAAAAAAAATAGTTACACACATGGGACAAAGACTGACTGGTGCAATGGCAAAGTGTCAGCTAAAGCTGTTTTTCAACTTGACCACAAGAAAAAATAGAAAAAATCAATTCTAACGATTACAAAACAAATAACCTACTAGAGAAAAATGAAGAGTAAAACAGAATTGAAGACAAACGTCATCATAGTTTTGTATCGATACAGAATTCAGAATTCAGAAGCGGGATTTATCAACGAAAGAACAAAAACTGCCTATTCAGCAGAAGTTTAAATCCCTTCTTCAAGTTACTCAGTGTGTATAGTTTGACAGCATTGTATGAAAATCGTTACGTATAAATTGTAGTGGGTTTTGGAGAAATTACAGAAAGTGTTCACAGGTCATTCAGTGTAGAAAAAGTTCTCAAGTTTCCATTAAGGTTTCCATAACGTGAGTTTTCGTTACAAGAACTCCATGTGTCATAGACAGTAAGGTAGATTTGTGTAGATTTCGAAGATCGTTCAACCTCAGCCAACCAGATTTTTTTTTCAGTTCAATCTAGAGTCCTTTGGCAATTTGACGTCACTAAAGCAATGTGTGAGTAGTAGTAGTATGTTCAACTTCTCAACTGTCAAAAAATTCCCTCTCGAGTATCAATTCTCCTCGAAAAACATTCCGGAATTTTTTCTGGTTATCATGGTATCAAGTCAAGATGAAGTCACCTTATTGATTCTGAAGGGAGGGGTGTGAAATTTTCCCAATATTACGAGTTGTATTTGATCAGTCAGTGATAATTTTGAGACCAGCGAAATAGCCAGTGTACACGTGACTAAAAATGAACGATCCTGGTTGGTTTCATATTGGGACGAAACATTTTCTGTCGATAATCTTCTATGGAAGTCATCTCGTACTGCGAGGGTTTCGGCAATCCATCTCCCTTTTCCTTTCAGCCTAATACGACATTTGAACTACTTCTCCTAGTTCAAATACAAACGCAAGAGCGAAAACCTATTTCGCTCTCGATGTGCGAAAGGTGTAAAAGACTATAAAATGTATGTACACAAAGGCACTCGAGATAACTAATGCTGAAGGAGATAGAAAAAAGGGAATGTTGAGGTATTGTTTCAGCGCGATTACTCGTTCATTTAATGGAACGTTTCGAATTGAAAATGATACAATAAAAGATCCAAATGGTCAGAGGGTTTTCGTCTAGGCAGTAATAAACTAGTGAAATCTGAAATGAATCTCACAAATGTCTTTCCTCCTCTTTAACCCTAATTCTACCGGAAGTTCCACTCAAAACAGCAATTTAGATATGAAAATAGAATGGACAACATATGGCCGATTGGAGTAATATTAAGATCATAGGAAAAGAAGACAACAACCAAAAACGGAAAATCAAAGAGTCTGCTTGCATTCTCCTGAACGGAGACAATAATATTGCTTCTTGTTCAGTTGATATAGATAGAACTTGGCATCCACTTCTGAAACTTGAATATGAAAATGGAAAATTCGATATCAATTAATGAAAACACGTTGTAACCAGAATTCTTCCGTCGACCGAATTGTCACTTTTCAGAAATCAGAATCGGAAACATTGAAAAAAGTTTACGAAGAGAAAAATATTGCAATTGTGTTGAGAACGGGAGCAGATTCGTTCCCGAAACATCCACCAAGATAAGTAGAGGTTTTATTATTATTAAATATATTTGTATTTCCAAATTTTTTTTCAAAAACAAGGTGTCACTGACCAATAGAGAATTTCTCTTTTAGGTATCTAAAGGTTTAATTTCAAGCGCAGTGACATTTTGGGACAGATCCTAAATCTGTCCTTACTACTAATATATTGCAATAATTTTTAATAACTTCTACTCTAGTTTTTAGAAACGAGGAGAGAAAATCCCATCAAAAGCTGAAAAATGAAAATAGCTCGTTTGGAAATCCTGGAAGGGTGACTAGCAAACATTGTTTGACTGTCTTTCCTCCGAACAGATGTAGATTGAAACATTCTTGTATATCTGGAGAGTCAAGAAAATTTTTGGTCTCATAATTTTTTCATTCCTGTGAATTGTTTATCTTGTCAAAAGTCATATCCTCTGATGAAAAACTGGCATCGAATCTATTTTTCGAGATCCATACACAACTACTGCCTGGAGTGAAACTCTGCACATTCTATTGTTTATTTTTCACTGTTAATGTCATTATGCACTCATGAAAATATTTAGGTAGGTGCATCAAAGTGATTTTACCTTGTTTCAGTATTGTACACATGCTGCTACATCGGACAAATCTAAATTTCCGACGTTCGCAAGAACAAGACCACCTGATACTCAAATATCTAAATCAGTTGCATCTGTATTGACTGCTTTCAACTGGACGCATGTAAGTTATTACAAAACAATATATTTCACACAATCATCAAGTTAGTCTTAATAATAATATCCTGGGCGTAGAACTCGATTTGTTCAGTAAATGAACATCTTAAACTTCTACTCCAATGCATAGAATGTTCGAATATGAAACATGTACAGTCACCTTACTGTCATTCCTTGTAATTAATTATTATAATGTATTTGTATGATTGCAATATTTGTATAATTAGTTCCAACTCTCGTCCTAGCTTCACAATGGTTTGCATCAAACAATTCGAAGCTGAATAAGGGCAAAGCTCAAAAACTTGTGTTATTTTTTTTTGGAATTCATATCATGACCGCGGTGCGGCCTTAGTAAAGTTGTTTGACAGGTCTACATGTTTTGGAAAGCAACAACTGAACAATTGTTTCACCATCCTATGTGTCTGGGCACCGAACAGTACTCGAGGGGTCTGAGGTGTGCGGTATAGGTAGCTGATCGCGTATGCCATGGCGAATCATATTGTATACCCGCTAACTATATTATATAATATGAGCCGTGAGGATGAGCCTAGGGTAATTCAAAATACGAATTGGCTACAAAAATACGAAATATTTCCAGGTAGTGCTGCTATACTTGAACTCTCCCGACTTCGAGTTCGGAAATATCGCGGCTATAGTGTTGTCGACTTTGTCATCGGCAGGAATCACAGTGATGGCTACGAAATACTGGGACACCCCGTACCATCACGGATATTTCAAGAATCCCTTTTATAAACTCGTGGAAGAGACTTATAGAGATACTAGAAGTGAGTAATCTTTCAATAATTACAATTTCATTCCAAAGTAAAAATCAAATGAATTACAATTTCTGAGATTGTCATTTCATATCACACAAAATCAAAGTTTCTTTTTATTTTGAAGCACACAAGTCATAAATTTAGTTGTTTCCGTGATTAACAACGAAAACTCCTTGAATGAATGAAACCAGAACGAAGAGTCTTGATTGAAACGGTATCTTCAATGAAAAGAAGATCCACAGCTGTAGAAAAGAACTGACTGTTTAATCATCTGTTTGTACTTCAACGTATTTTTTCACATCTTCCATTCATTTGAACAACTCAACTCATTTTTATGATATACAGGGTGTAACTCAAATGATGTCATCAATTTCAGGTGATTCCCTGTCATACTTCATGAAAAAAAGTTCATATAAATGTGTGTCCTAACTTGCTCCGATTCCGAGAGTCCAAAAGTGCAAAGTTCAATGAAAAATAGATTTTCATGATTACTCTAAATTCTTTTCGCCGATTTTGATTGAACTTCGTGTGTGTTTTATTTGTGATACGATGCTTCAGAATTTTCTTTCCATTGGTGTCGTAGAAGCTGACATGAATTTCACCATGAATATCATTAAGTTAACCCTTTGTGACGACACTGGAATTTTAATCCGTAAACAAATTTCATGGAAAGAAGCCTGCTAATAAACATACCCAGTCTTCTACTCTATATCTGAATGTGCAAAAATACAGCAATAGATCACTTACATTCGAGTGCTTCCGCTAAATATTTGGCTAAACGATAAAGGATGTACTAACAATGAACTCAAGAATGACAATTGAAACTGAGGAAACTAATTCAGTTCTGAACACTTATTTTAACTCATCAAGTTTGATTTCACTCCTTCCAACCGGAAATATGAATGAGATTCAAGAAGTGAATAAATCATCGATATCCGCATTAAAAAGTATTCTCCTCGACAAAATCTCTCACCGGAAATACTAAACTGACGAAGTTCGGCAGTAAATTCGGTTTAATTGTTGCAGTTTTCGTTATTTTGGGCCACTACTACGAGCACTTGGGACTAATGGTTGCCATGGAAGAGAAGAAACTCTTCGACAAAGGTTTGTGATAAAATTTAACTACCCGAAAACTTTCGCGATTTGTGAATTGTCGAAAATTTTCAGACTATATGAAATGCAAAAATGAGTCCAACGACTACATGGGTTTGAATTTTTCATTCATTGGGATGTAACACTGCTCTGTAGTGATACAATTCATATTCAAGATGCTAGTATACAGGGTGTATCGAAGAGATACCGACAAACTTCAAGTGGTGATAGGGGAAATCAAAACGAGCATTTTGTTTACATAAACGAATACGCAGAAAACTATTTGTATCATACGCAAATAATTAAAGAAGTTTCTTCAATCGGTTTTTCATTTAGCTGCAAAAACCATTCCCCATCATGAACATTTCTGACTTCTACCTTGGGCCACCTGATCTTAGCCCTCTAGATTTTTTTCTTTGGGGTTGTCTTGAAGATCTGTCAGCAAGGATAATCACGCCATGAAATTTGTCGGAATCTTTTCAGGATATACCCTTAATATTTATATTTCAGAATTTTGTGTTGAAACGAATTTCTTTGACTCATCTCCTCTGCGGTAGTGGAGTTGAGACAAGTACTGTTAACTGAATTGTTGATGAAACTTCTGATGTATGATTTCTAGCTTCCTATGAATATCTGAAAAAAATATAAGTTTGCGCACGTTTTTATTGTGAAATTTGGGTTCCTGAGGTCGAAATACGTAAGTACCGAAAAACGAAAAAAAAAACCCATCGCATGCTAAGTGCAAAAATCCGACTGATGTGGAATCTCGATTCTCCATCACTCGAAACTGGAAATAGGAGAATCGACGATTTTCCGGCATGATGTATGGGGATAAAATGGGCCTCACAGTTTACTGGGATATTTCCCGATATTCGAAAAACTCCCTATCGAATATAAACGCGACTGTGCGGCAGATGTTACAATAAAACCGTCTCATATTTCACTGACATTAAGGAATAGTGAAGGGAACTGCAATTTTTTTATTGATTCCTTGATATATTATGCGAGTTTCATGACGATGTCTTAAGCGATGAAATGAAACGAGTGTGATATACTATTTATTCTATTCCGCGTCAATTTTTTTTTCATATCATGGAATGCTGTAGAAAATAATCACGTTATTTCTTAAAATTTTGAGTCGAAGTACTCAATTTTGAATTAACAAACTCGCAGCTTTTCTGACCTCTTTGAAACAATTTTGAATACGCTCCTGGTCTCATTATTTCCACTTTCTATCAACATACTGCCATTTTTTTTAAATTCTCAGATTTGAGTTGTTCGGATCCCTAGATAAAGTACGCCACTGGAGTTGCTATATTGGATTACGTGGAGAAATTACCCTCTTTCACCGTTACCTTAATAATAACCTCAATAGAAATCACAATCGACCAAAAAAAAATTCGAATCCTACCCATATATCGATTTTAAACTTTTTTCCGCCAATAATTTCGGTGTTCCATTTTTTATCCCCAAAATTCATCTTTGCCACCAAAAACTCATTTGTGTATTTTTCCCCACATTTAAAAGCATAATTCGAATTTGCTAAAGACATTCCCAAACTCGTTTCAAAAAAATTGTTTCCAACACCCGTATCACAACCTTTCAACTTTAGGCGAGATCTCAAAATGACACGAAAAATATCCACCAAGCTCACGAAGAACTTGCAAAAATTGCGAAATTTACAAGTCTCACAGAAATTCCAATCGGTTTCCCTCATATTACCACGAATATGTCCACTAATGAAATAATACCATAGGGGACAGCTAGGATATCTTATTGACTGGATTTGCGAATTTCCACTATTATAGATCAAATTCCAATGATTCACAAGAAAATGCAAGTTTTTGATTCGGTGTTTACCGAACTACCCCGAATCAGAACTACTCCGTTTTTGTTGTGAATAATCAAACAATTCTTGATACATATCATATTAGCTGTCGCGAATAGACAGATGTTGTTAGCAATCTTAGAACAACATGGAATTCTTTGCCTAGTGAAGTCTTTCCTGATGCTTACAACCTCCAAACATTCAAGAAAAATTCCAACACCTTCCTTCTTTCCCAAAATTCCACCGCTGGCTAACACGATGTTCCTCGAACATCATAGGTTTCCCTTTCGTGTTGTCCACAGTTTAAAAAAAAAAAACAAAGGATATGTGGTGGCGCTGTTGATAAAATTCCAAATAATTTTGACTACTAGTACTAAAAAGATAGTGAATAAGCGTTTTAATCGACCAGTTTTCCTCAGTGTGGCAATGAAACACCATTTCTCCTCATTTCTAGGCGAATATTTCGTAGTTGGCGTTGACATCGAGCAATATGACAGTACCAACCCGACGAAGTACCTCAAGGGTCTGCTCCGAGACGACATAGACTCGGTGGCGCAAAAGGCCTACAGGAGCTATCTAGGGGTAGTCCCTTCGAGCCCTTCTGGCTTCGAGAATTTCACAAATTTAGTCAATTTCCACATGGAGAGACCTCCGTTCAAGTTTCCCAACCCTCTCACGGTGTTGGGTGGGGTGAAACGGGTAAATATTGAGAAAATTCGACAGGTAAGCGTTTGTTGAGTTTGGTGAGAGATCGCACGAGCTTTGAGGATATGCCATTCAGGTTCTTACTTTTACTATTCCTACTCAGCAACTGTCATCAAGCTTCCCACTATGCCTTTTGTCACCTAATATTTCAAAGACCGTTCCGGCACTTTTGAGAGACACTGTATACAGAGTGAGTCAAAAATGTGTACCGAGCTTTCTGGGGGTGATAGAACATTGAAAAATAAGTGTAGTTTGATGATTAAACTCATGGCCCAAAATGCATATTAAGGGAGATATATCCTTCCAAAGTTGATGAAATTAAAATAATTTCTCCGCATAACTTCTGAACGATGAAAGCCACCCGATTGAAATTTTGTGCATGAATGTATGTTGTCAAAATACATTTTTTCGTCATACTTCCACGTTTCTGATATTGTTATAAAAGGTGTTTTCAGAGGGTGAGTCATGATTTTTTGTAGAAAACTTTTTTCCCTGTATTATTTTCGGTGAAAAAACAGGAGCATTCGATGAAGCGAAGAAAATTACATGAAAAAGGTACTCTTGAGCCTTTCGTGAGATATTTGAGTTTTGTAGTTACATGATATCAGCAGATTGATTTTATTCATCGCGAGATTCATCGGTATAACGATATCTCAGCAGCATTTGCATTTCCGAAGCACTCGCCAAGCATTAGAAGCATATCAGTTCGTTCAGAGAACGAATAACCTACCATATTTCTTAAAATCTCAGTTGATAATCGCAGTGATAAATGACACAGAAAAACCACACGAACAAATCGACTACAACAATGTTGACATCATGGCCTGCTAAAATATTGTTACCGATGAATCTCGCGATGAATAAAATCAATCTGCTGATATCATGTAATTACAAAAACTCAAATATCTCACGAACGGCTCAATTTTTTGTATTTGAATAAGAGTATCTTTCTCATGTAATTTTCTTCGCTCCATCGAATGCTCCTGTTTTTTTCACCGAAAATAATACAGGGAAAAAAGTTTTCTACAAAAAATCATGACTCACCCTCTGAAAACACCCTTTATAACAATATCAGAAATGTGGAAGTGTGACGAAAAAATGTATTTTGACAACATACATTCATGCACAAAATTTCAATCGGGTGGCTTGCATCGTTCTGAAGTTATGCGGAGAAATTATTTTAATTTTATCAACTTTGGAAGGATATATCTCCCTTAATATGCATTTTGGGCCATGAGTTTAATCATCAAACTACACTTATTTTTCAATGTTCTATCACCCCCAGAAAGCTCGGTACACATTTTTGACTCACCCTGTATAATAATCTGCTTATTGGGCGTAGATCTATTTCAGAAAAATACTGCGAAAAAAGTAGGAAAAGTCCTAGTTGCTATTAATTAGCAGCGTACTGATATTTATGCCACCTCTTCTACTAAAGAATTACACAGGTCATGAGAAAGTATCTTTATTCTTCAGTTTACTTCACAGATGATGAATCTGTGATGGTAAATGGTTCCGACTCGATGGCTCTCTCTGAGGGTCTTTCTGAGATAGCAGAATATTGGAAGTCTAATTGTTGTACGGAAAATGACCTCGAATCAAATACAGACAAAACGGGTATCATATCATTCAGTAGATCATAAAATAGACGAGAATCGATATTTGTCAAATTGAATGATAATGATACTCCAGAAATCAATGAAATTAAATTTCTGGAAGTTGCGGTTGCTAGTAATATCATAATAGTAAATAGATTGAAATCCAGAGTTTGCTCTGCAGCTACAGTTATACGAGCACTAAGAGATCATTTGTCACTAAATAGCCTGAAGAAATATTTCTATGCCCACATTCAATCTGTCATCAATTCTTGGGGATCATCTACTTGGTTGCATAAAATATTCACGTCAGATATAAATATGCTGAAACTACCCTTTGGAACATCATGTAGACCACACTTTACACAGCTAGAATTACTAACAGTACCTTCCTTATACTTCCTAAAATTAGTAATTTTTCCGAAAAAAACACACATCTTTTCTAGAAACCCATTACTCAGACCAGATGAATATTTGTGGCAGACACAGAAATGCTTTAAGTACATCTGAACACAATACAGCATTCTTTGAAAACGATCTCCACTATGAAGCTATCAAGGCTTACCAAACTCTCCCGGACAAAGAAAAAATACTTTCAACATACTTCCAACAGTTGGTGATGATTCTTGATATCTCTCTCTCAATTTGATCTTCAGATATGATATCACATGTATTCATTTTGTTTGTGATCCTGTACAAATCATTCAGATGGAACACAATCCATTGTATAACTTTTCTGACGTGCTTTGTCCTCTGTAGACATCTTGAACAAAATTCTTTTCTTCTACTCTTCGACGATAATTCATAGGCTTTGCTGGTAACTCTATCACCTAATCTCGAAACAAATCAAATCTACTTCTCGAGAAACGAGAAGCTAATTTTTTGACGGATGCACTTTTTTTTTCAAGATCAGAGCTGAGGCTGCGTACTTGTACGATGCTGTTCATCTCTACGCCAAAGCCTTGATGAAGGTTATGGATGATAACGGTGATCCTAGGAACGGCACGTCCATCATCAACTCCATGAAGCGGATGCATTATAAAAGCGCGATGGGGTGGGTATCCTTAGGTGGTTCATGTATATATCGATTGACCCTCACCAACTTTTTTAGTTGGATAAACAATTTTTTACGACTGATTGATAATTCAAATGACATAATTCAATTGACATATACCATATTTTCATTCTGCATCACATACTCTAACAAACTGTATCATGAAAATCAAGAACGGTTAATAGTTGTTAGCGTCAGAATTAAATATTTCCGATGAGGTCAGCATCACTTTTCGAATGACTTTGCAGTTGTTTCAATTTCGAGTCGATTTCGGTATGAAAATTTGGTCACGGAGAAAGTTGTACGATTTTCCCTCAACGGGTCATAGTGGTGGTCATAATCGATGTTTCAAGGTTATATGGACTTCTAACGGATCTTTCTATAGATCGCTCCCCAGGGATATAAGAGTGCTTGCTATGTAATAGCTCACTTCTCACTCTAGGTGTATAATGTACAATAATTTTATCAGTCCTTATTTTACCGACAACCCTTTTTTGAAATAAGTCCTTCTTTATACTGTGTTCCAAGTAACACGAAACATAACATTCATGACTGTTTAGATATGTTGGTAACATTGACAAGTCCTTGATGGCTGTCAGATGTCACTGATGATTATGATGATGATGATGATACTATGAACGATATGGTTCATACAGTCAAAGTGACATTGTCATTCTCAGATGTTCAATACAATAAAGTAGTACAGCATTTTATTATAGAACCTTCACACACTGACATCAGTGACATCTGACATTTCTGACAGCCATCAAGGACTTGTCAATGCTAACAACATATCTAAACATCCTTCCCTTCAAAAATTACAAACCCATTAACAGTACAAATTCAACATATCTAAACAATGACTACTACTATAGATTTCCGTTACAACAACGATGTACAAAACACTGGTGCTGTCACTGATGTTGTTTTGTTTCGTGAAAAACGCTCACGCCATTTTCCGCTATAATTGCCTAGTTATGACACTCCCCAGAAGATGGTGATGGTGAAGATGGTGAAATTTTTACAGATTTCTGTACAAATAGTTGACGTTTCGAGATTGTAATTATATAGTTCTATCATTAATTGAGAAGTAACCTAAATTACCACTTCTGAATCAACATTTTCATAACATTGATCGTGCAATTATCAATGATACTGATTTTTTTTTCATTTTTGTGTCGCCATCTAAGAACTGACATTTGAGAGATTTTCCGCTATAACGAATAAAATGCTGTTATCAAGTTAGCTGTACGTTAGAGTCCTGGTTCAAGAATTTAGATAGACAAATAGGCAGAATAGCTCCACCAGTGTTCTGTACATCGTTGTAACAACCAATTCAAAACCAAATTAGCGGTAACGGAAGCAATACGGATATAATTTCGGCAGTAGTACGGATAGGCATTTGCGGTGTATGTATATCAGAAGTGAATCCGAATTGAATTGCATACATTTTTCAATTCTGCCTGAACACATAACTTCCAATCGGCTAATGGAACATGAATCAGATCGGGATTCTGGGATATGTTATAGTGTTGCCGATACAGCATCGATTTCCTATACTTTATCATCAATAGACCTCAAAACGGACTTGAGGCTGTCCGTTCGCATAGGGGATGACGCTTTCCCAAAAGGAATAGAGAGTGACTGTCAAATAACTTGTTGGATCAGAAACGTTTCTGCTGATCGATCTGACAGCTTGTTGGATTTCGGCTAAATGTGTAGCTTTTCGAATTGTATTTCTTCTTTCAAAACATGAAAGAAAAGGCTTTAGAATGTTGAGAGACTCCACTAGCTACATTATTGAACAAATTTGCTCGATATAGCGAATTCTGGCAGATCTTGAGCCTGAAAAAGTAGGGATGAACAGCCTGAGGTAGTCTAGTCTAGTGGCTCTATCGAAAATAATAGGCTCTAGAGGAGAATCCGGCATGAAAGCCATATTTTTGATAAAGACACCTGGTGAAGAGATGAATCCAAAGTTCTACCAATCTCGAACAAAACAAGAGGTCGATTCCTGGACAAATTCGAATGACAACCGAAGACTAGAGATACAATACAATACAATATGTTTATTCAATAAAATTCAGTTACAGAAATATGATATGGTCTAGAATGAACATGAAAACCACAGAAGCTGTATCGCAAATACAGGAGTAGGTCCGACCTGGCTCTTAAGAGACTGCCCTAAGGACATTGCCCCCCAAATCTCGGAAGGATTTAGGTCTGAACAAACAAACAGACATATACCTATACATTTATTTACGTACTATATTTATTTCCTTTGCTTGGAGAGAATAAGGTTCGACATTGTCCTCCAATAATCTAGTGAATGGCAATTATATAAAGGTGAGGGTCGACAAAATTCAACAGCCTATGTTTGGGGAATGTATAAATCCGCCATTGAGTGACAAGTATGGATTTCGCAACTTGACTATTAGCTCGAGATTTCTTTTTGTGACGAAATACGAAAGGTAAAGCTGGTGGTTCTTCTTCATATCACTGTTTCCATGAACATTCACTAGTTTTCTAGTGAAAACTCTGAACATTTAATTGTATAATTAATTATGTGGAATATTAATTAGTGGAAACATACACCAGACTCCAAACAAATTCATTGACGGCGCTAATATTTGTTCGAAATTTTCTGCTAAATGACAACAAAAATTAATCTCAGGACATTTATTCTCGATGAAAAAGCAAGGTAACTGTTCATCTTTGATTGAAAAGTCTTATATAATATCAAAGCCACATCTGACTTCTCAATGACTCTCCATTTTGTGACTTTTGTGTTTGCTTCTCGTTGCAGCTACATCGTGTACATGGACGAAAACGGGGATGCAGAGGGTAATTACACCTTGATTGCTAGGAAGCTGTTAAACAACTCGACCGAAGAATACGGCCTGTTTCCTGTCGGAGTATTTGCTTTGAAACGTACCGATTCCAGATTGCCCGTAAGTAATACCGAACGAATACAAAAAAGGCTTCGGATGTTAGGGTTGATGATGGTGGCGTGTAGGACAGCGTTCGCCCTTGGGGTTTTGGGACCCTAACCTATATTCTGCTACGTAACGGAAGAAACCGTTGTAATCTTGTAATCTGGGCAGAAATCAATATTGGAGAAAGCTCGATAATTTTCTATTTTCTGAATAATATAATCATGTCAGTGGCAAAACATTCGAGAGGGCGATAAAAGGTAATTTTGCACTTATCATGCGATGAGTTTTTTCCATTTTTTTTTTTGGTACTCACGTATTTCGACTTCGGGAACCCGAATTCCGCAATAAAAACGTGCGCAAACTTATATTTTTCGAGATATTCCAGGAAAAAGAATGAAAATTAACCTTCTTTCTTCGGCTCGTTTTGGGTAGGCATGGAGTTTCTTTTCTCACACCGGATACTTTTTATACCTTCTTTGAACATTCAAGAAGTCAAAAAGAAGGGAAAAAATCCTCGAATTAGTTGAATCAACGTTGTATAGCATCTTGGAGGAAGGTGGATCCAGCAGTTTTCATATGGACGCCGCTGTCAAATGAGAATCTACGTCAGAATCGCTAGTTCTGTGAGTCAAAATATCACAGATGCACATTTGACAGCGCCGTCCATATGTAAGAAGGATTCATCAAAGATGCTAAAGACGATGAATTAAACTTCTCCTTCTCCTTCTTTCCAGCTTCTAGAATGTATAAGGAAGATATAAAGAATATCTTATGTGAGAAATGAAACTTGGAATGGCTATGGTGCCTACCCAAAACAGGCCGAAACAAGAAGGGTAATTTTCACACTTTTTCTTGGAATATCTCGAAAAATATAAGTTCATGCACGTTTTTATTGTGAAATTCGGGTTCCTGAAGTCGAAATACGTGAGTACCAGAAAAAAAAAATCGAAAAAAAACCCATCGCATGATAAGTGCAAAATTACCCGAAAAAATTCGTTGACTTAGGGGAGTGACCTTCGTTTCCATTCCTACCCCTTGTTAACATCTCAGTGTCTACTGTATTATATATAGTTTCATAGTTCGTACAAGTCTGGAATTATCCGATATTTCATCCAAAGCGCCACACTATTCGTTTGCCAGGTCTAATCTTCAATATTCTTCACTGAGGAATTATTACTATCAATTACATATTGACAGAATAGAATCAGTTGAATTAAGCTGACCTTCTGGGGAGACACAGATGGATGATTTCACGTGTAGTCTCAAATTTTATGATTTTTTAAAAAAAATCCTTGATAATCAGATTGTCTTGCTGCTCTCAAAAAAAAACTTGATTTTCATACTCCAAAAACTGATGCATCCCCAGTCAACAGTCATAGCAACTGGTAATACTTTATCAACTTCAATAGGCCCAAACGATATCAACAAACTCTGTAGACTTTGTCAAAATCGGTTCAGCCATTTTATTCTCTTGAAATTAATGAAAATCGTTTTCTTGCGAAACTTGAACACCCTGCATCTATTTCGTGCAAAATTAATGAAACGCCATGTATACATTGCTCTCTTGGGAGATTTCGAAAATTTGAATTTTTTTAGAATTCATTCGAAATGAAAACACATAAAAAAATTCGAATTTCTCATCACGATGATGTAAATCCATCGAGATATATACACAAAAATGAGATCGAGTGAATTCAAGGTCTCGAGGATATTTTCCAACAACTAGCTACATCTTTAAGAATATTGTACCGGAACTTTGGCTACGCCACTGGTCGATGGAAATGAACAGGAAGTTGCAATTGCAGCTCTCTTGAAGTTGGACGCACTCGAAACCGCACTTCAGGAAGTTTTTGAAAGTTTTGAAATGTGCCTTGAACAGAGACGAATATGAATCCTTTATTCGCATCGCATTCCCCACCGTACTGAAATGAATTGAAATAGAGAAAAGTCATATTATTCGCTTGTGTCCGAAATATTGCTACTGGATCCGGGTATTTCAATTTTCATTCTCGTTTTTATCTTCCAATAACGTTTTTATTACTTACATCTTGTATAACATGTTCCGATCCGGATTGGGATTATTCGCAATCAATGTGAGGGTCAACGCCATCAGAGAAAATTAAATGATTTTATTAGCTATAAAAACGAATGGAATGCCAAAAAATTTACAACAGAGTTACTCATCTCCCACATTGTTTCATTGTCATCTGCTGGCATGACTCATATCATTTTGATTTTCAAAATAGAAGAATTCAGTCCCATATCGAATTACTTCAAGGAGGAATGTTTTCAAAAAAACTGTGAAAAGAAACAAAAGAAAAAATATATCTCCGCTGTCACGCTTATCAGTGATCAATTTTCGAAAATTTGAACCAAAATAAATAGAAAAAATCGAAGCAGCATCGGAGTCCTTCTGAATAACACATATTGGTTTCACTGTGTTTAATATTTGCATTAAAATACAAGATAGTTTTGGCATGTACCTTCGCAGGTATCATAAAAGTTATTTAAATGCTGTATGAACATGTAAAATCTTGATTGATATCCATTTTTTTTTATTAAAATACAGATTTCACATAATATCAGCTTGAAAATGGTACGCCACGATGTATGTTTGGTTGCCTATACCACAATCATACATTGATAGAGGAATCGATCGTTAATAGGTGTCATTAACGACCAATTTCATAAACGTCAAACAGACTCATTAGTACGAGGTCGACAGAAAAATAATATTTATTCGATCCATATTGCTGTTGGCGTCAATCTGCCATTTTGACGGTTGAACTTACGTAGATACCAAGAAATAGTTGAATAGTTCATTAGAACTTGTTAATAGCCATCTAGTCGAAGGTATTCTGCTATGAAGTATCTAACATTATCGAGCGCCATTTTGTTTTGGACACAAATTCCTTTCGAAACACTCGTATTGTATAAAGAATTGAACGACGTTTCAGTTTATATAAAGTTCGTGCATAAAAAACGCCGTTCGAATAACTTCACGAACATATCAAAGCCTCTTCAAGCACTTTCTCCAGCAACCCCCTGTACTTCCTCACCGTCTCGTCCACGCACTCGTCCGCACCCCTCCGCACCTCGACGGCCTTGAAATGCGCCGCCCGGTGCGCCTCGATCGCGCCCAGTAGCGCCCTCTTCACCGGCGCCACGTCAGAAGCGATGATGCGCCGGTAGCACCTGTAATAACGCCAATAAAAATGTCTATGAAGTGACACCCTCATTGGGGGGTGATACTCCAGCCCTGGCGCAGTTCGTTGTCTTTAGTGAAAGGTTCCGAGGTACAGAGCCCGAATGGGCATGTTTAGCCTTTTGGCAGAAAATGTTTTTCTCTTAGTACTTTCTACAGTTTTTCAAATGATTATTTAAATTCACGATATCCACAATATTATACCATTGTAGTCGACAGATGGAACGGATTTTTGGATAGTGCTGCGATTCGATGAAGGATGTGAGTTAACTTTGAGAACGGATAATGCCGTTATATGCTGTTTTTATAAAAGAAAATCATTGCGAAGGTGGTTTCAGTTGGAAATTCAATAAGTGGGCATACCCTTATTGCTGTACCAACCGATTATCACTAAGGAAATTCGAGCTGCTCTCAACGGATCCAAGAACTTTGCAGGTCCTGATGGTATCAACACCTTCTGGTGGAGAAAGTTTTCGAGCACCCATCAGCATCTGGCCAGGGTGTTCAATAGTCGACTGAATTTAGAGTAGCAGTGGTTTATCGAGGGGTGAACCGTTCTTATTTCTAAGACAGGAGACAGTCCGATAACTTGCCGCTAGCATAGTACAAGGTGTTCACCCGTGAATTGTATATGCGAGTACTCTTGAAGTTGACCCTGTTTATCAGCAGATGAATGAGTAGTGAAGGTCAGAGAGAGGGGTGGCTGGCTGCAAAGAATCTGTTGATACAGGACCCCTTGCATTTGATACAATGTAACATGAGCTACCCTAGTGTCTTTCGGTGCCCGACCCAATAGTGAGATGCATAGAACAATTCATGAAGCCATAGCTTCAGGTGATAAGAGAGTCCAAACAGTCACCATAAGAAGAGGTGTTCACCAAGGCGATTCCCCGAGCCCTCTTCCATTCTGCATCTCACTGCTGCCGTTGTTGGTTTCGGAAGAAACCTCAGAATATAACAATATTCTTTGGCGACACCGACAAATCTTGATACAAAGTCACAGAACCAAATTATCTTGAATTTTTATCGATCTGTGCCAGTTCCTGAGGATTCAGTTGGAAACACGATGACAGTTCCGCTCACACCGTATCATGTTCATCAAGGTAGTATATCAAAAGATACGAAAACGGGTTGAAATAGGAAAAATAGGTGTAGTAAATTGATAAATAAAATATTGTAGAAAAAACTCGGTTCATGTAAATGGGATCTACACACCCGATCACCGCGAGCACTGGCTTCCTGCTGCACTCGTCCAGCGCGTCGAGCAGCTGCTGCCCTCTGGCGACTGCCGCGTCGGTGGCGTGGGCCAGCCGAGCCGAGCTGGACGATATTTCCGAGGCGGCTGCGGCGGGACAGACGAGCATCGCTTTGCGGCCGTCCGCGGCCAGCTGACGGATGACAGGCCGGGATTCCAGCATGCAGACTGAGTTGCCGTCGCAGGAGAGACCTGTCGAAGGAAAGGACCGAACATTCTTGCTGATCTTCTAGTATCTTTGAAGATAAACCTTATAACCTTCACCAATCATGAAAAGTTAGAATACGTGCCCCTTGGAGTTGAAGCAGTTGTTGACATACCCTCTGACCTCTGACAGAAGTTCTTAGTCTCACAAAAACAAGAGCTTCTAATCATCACCAAGCAGGGTTCCAACTTGCAGAGAAAGTTGTCGCAGGAAACGCCTGGGAGGTGATTTCGTGGAAGTTGGAGAAAAGAGCGCAAGGATATCAGGTTCTAAAATTCTGTGAATCAAGGACACTTCTTCCGAAGCTAAATAGTATGCGAGAGGCAGTTTGTGACGCTTGACCTCTCATCCATGAACGATTTTCCGACTAGTCGAAGGATATCAAAGTTTCTCCTGATCTAACAAAGAAACGACCTTTTTATCAATACCTAGCGGTATTCCATCTTGCAGAGAGAGTTTTCTTCGAAGGGAGAAGGCACATATTTTTCGTGATCTCAAGAAAATGTACCTTCTAATCATCAACAGTAATCGAAAGCGGGTATTCGCAAGATATTCCCACTGTAATTGTCAGGTGTGGTTGAAGCAATTGTTGACATACTCTCTGAAGATGTGAACTCTACTCACCTTCTATCAATGTATATATATATATATATATATATATTATATGCTGATGAGCAGGAGAAGCAGATATTGATAAACTCTCAGACGAAGTAATCAATACGGTCCTCAAGCCTTTTGTCTTAAAAAAGTACTCAAAGCTCAAAGCTGAAATACAGAGTTTCCAATGTGTCAGGATGTGAAAAGGGCATAGGAATAGCCAAACTTCAGGTAGTTGCAAGAGCTTATCAACGATCACCTTCAGAGCTGAAATTGTGAAGGAAGATACTCGAGTCTATCTAAGGAAACAGATTCTTAATATGTTCTCTGACTGAAATTCCCATAAATACCAACCAACAAACGCTCTAGTGGTGTGGAGTTGTAGAAACTCTGAGGATTGGTTCGGGAACAAAGGATATGAGTGACGAGACAATAAAAATATATTTTCTTGAAAAAAATTGAGTCGAAAGACTATAGGAGCGGTGTCACTCAACTACAAATGAAACTCGAACTTACGCATCAAGGTCATCTTCTCCAACAACTCCAGAATATATTCTGCCCTTGTGACCGTTATTTCGATGTCGTTAACGACGGATTTATCTGTCGAATCGGCCATATCTCTGGTGAGTAGTTTGACTTGTTCGAAAACTTCCTGAACGTTTGCTAAGAGATCGGCCTGTTCAGCCTGCGTTGGTATCGACTGATTTACTACCATGTTCTGAAAATAGCAGGAACGACAAGATAAGAAATTACCCAAACTTTCGCATCAATGTGACATCACTACCTACTCATGGTTTAAATTGTCTAAAAAAAACTTAATGGAAAAAATTAATGGATATGTTGAATATAGAATTTAGAACTATATAGCTTTTAGTGCGTTATAAATCATAGTTTACATAAAGATATATTTCTAGGTTCGTTTTATAACATACATATGTATAAATGATGAATTTCTAGTGGGGGCTACTATGAAAATTAGTGATTTCATTATTATAACAGCAATTTCACATTCGAGAAGGTTTAATGGTTTTTATCTTGGGTTCTACAACTTCAATTTTTTTTTTTAATACTCTGTAATTTTTGTAATAATAGTGAATCTTGTGAAACTAATTATGATACTCACATTTAGGAAACAAGAAGTTAATGCCAATAATGACATAATGGTACGCATGTTAGGTACATAAAAACTACTGAACAGCGAAATTATTTATGTTTGAGATCTAGTTTCAAGGCGAATAGTATTTAATATTGTCGTCGTCATATTTGTTGATACAATACTTGTTATATAAAACAATTATTTATTAGGTCATCGAAATATTTCCATCTCTCTACAGGGTTCCTCACGGTGGTCGTTCGTCAGAAGTTTTCGTGGTTAGAAAAATTTCTGAATTTTCGAATGTATGGGTTATACAAAAATAATTTTCATTTTGAAGTATTTTCGAAGTCATACTACTACTACTACTACTGCAGGTTATACTGAATGTCGCCATCATCTTCCTTATTTTAAATGGAACACCCAGTATAATATTTCGTTTTTTGGATTTCTGAGCCTTGTTGTATTCCTTCTTTGTATCATGTTCTAATCGAGATGAATTTCTGCTGTTTCTATCATATTCAAATCGTTTCTAGAGACAAACAATGTTTCGGTTTCTGCTAGAAACCACATCAAAATAGTAAATATGGATTAACGAGAAAACCATTAGAAATGGGCATAGGTGAAGGTATAGGTATAGTAATAATTGGAAGAAGTGATTTTTTCAACTTTGAAAATGATGTAATTGATCATCCAATTTTTGGCAACCTGTATGCAATGAATCAATTTTGAAAATGAGCAAAAAGTGCAGTGTTGAAAATAAGGCTACATGTTTCAACATTTTCAAAACAATCAAGATATCCAAGAAACCGTTGAAATTGAGTACAGGAAAACCTGAGGGAACTCATCATGAAATTTCCTCAGGAATC
Organism: Gastrophysa polygoni; assembly: GCA_963576655.1. Taxonomy (NCBI): domain Eukaryota; kingdom Metazoa; phylum Arthropoda; class Insecta; order Coleoptera; family Chrysomelidae; genus Gastrophysa; species Gastrophysa polygoni. The sequence goes on from OY755084.1 coordinate 2,293,261, forward strand.
AATTAATGAAATGATACACCAGGTGTTCCATTTAAAATGAAGAAGTTGATGGCGGCTTCCGGTATAACCAGAAGTAGTATGACCTTGGGAATGGCAGAGAAAGTTGAATATCAATGGAGACCAAAAATTCAGAATTCCAATTTTTTTTGTAACTACAAAAACTTTTAACGAACGGCTACCATGAGAAAACCTGTACAGTAACAGAAAAAAATTCAAACACAAATTCTACATTTTCTTCCAACACCCAGCTATATATTAGGACCTAATTTGGTCCCAAACGGGACGGGATTTTCGTAAAGTGATATTCGATTTGAGCTTCTTCACCGATATTTTCATTTACCAATTCGTTCTATCCTTCTTCCTCTAGAGATGCTCGAATATCGAAATAATATGAGTGAGGAAATTAAATGTTCTTTGTGGAATACAGCTTTTTCCGAGTTACCATGGAAGTCACATAAAGAGAGGTTGAGTTTGGAAAGTATTAATTAATGCAGAACTTTTCGAACTCTCTCATTGTTCTAAACTGCAAGCCATATAAAAATGAAACTTTCCAATCATACAAGGTGCGTCGTTTCGTACCCAAATTGATTTTCTGAGCTTCGTCGAGATCATGAACATTTTCATTGAAACGATTTTTCATTCTTGAAAATTATATGAAAATCAAGCTTTCTGATCATCCAGGGTGTATGATTTCTAATAAAAATCTATTTTCTAGGATTTATAACTTCATGAATATTTTGCGTAAATTCATTTGACTTCATGATTGAAAATTACAGGTCCTTCTCATGACTGACAGTATTGACTGGATTGCCGGCAAACCTCCTATTGCAGCACCAGTATGTGGATTCAAGGGAGAGAAATGCATTAGTAAGTATGCAGAATCGTAAATTCATACACGGAGGCCAAAAAGTTACGTGCGAATAAGAGTATTACTGATACGGTCCTGGTATAAGCTAAAAACATTGTTACAAAGTTGTCGACGTTCATTGCAAAAACAATGTTTCTTTGTTCACTAACACACCCCGTATTACAACAATTCTACACCAAGTTATCAGCTGTAGTGGATTTTCTTCATTCCTGAATTATATCTTCATGTGATCGAAATGCTGTCATATTCAAAATCAAGAATATGCATCGCTGGACATTATTGGGTGATGCAATGCATCATTTGAATGATATTTTTCCAATACAAATCTCATCGTATCATAAAAGGTCAGACCTAAATACAATACCTACATAACACTTATCATCAGGCCAGTTAACATACGAAGAGGTTGTTTGATGATAAGCAGCATTCATATTTCTGCGATCAAAAATAATGTCTTGCGATGTTAATTCAATTAACTGAAAGTTTATTATGTACACGGTAACCACGAAGATTCCTTAGAAAATAGAAAAAAGTTCATATAAATTTGCATGTCTTTAGTTCCGTTTTCGAGATACGGGGTAATTGAGTTGTCTTTTATATTCATAGCTCAGAAATCTCTCGCTAATTCACATTGAACTTGTCAGGTCTCTCGGTGATAATAAAATATGTCACTTGACGTAATGAGATCAACCTTAATTATTTCAGTGGTGTCCCAAAAGACAACTTAGTTAGGCGACTGATTTTTCGTAAAATTGGGAATTTTTTCAGATTGAACATTTCAATATAGATCTTTCTTCAGTTTTCTCCAACATTTCTTTGTTCATCTTGCTCATTAGGTAATAAAATCAATGAAATGGAATAATATTCATTTTTTCCAATCAGCTTTACAACTCTCTGATATTTTGATTACTCCAACCATCAGAATGAATTCCGAAATTGCGATGTTTGAAAATCAATAAATAATGAAATTTGTAAAAAACGCTTTCCCCCAACAAAATTGCATGATTCCAAACAATACCCTCTGTTTCTCAAAAACGTGACACCAAAATCTAAAACACCCTGTATTCTGACCCTCTGTTTTCAGCTCACACTTTAGAAATTGCCAGTGGCTTCGCAGGAGGCACATTCTTCGTGATCCTCGTCATATCGCTAATTTTCTACAGAAACTGGAAATACGAACAGGAGCTCGACAGCCTGCTCTGGAAAGTCGATTTCAAAGATATCCAGATAAACGAGGAAGCGAATTCCAACTCCAAAATCACCCGAGTAAGTGCTGAAGCTTTTACCGAAATAATGTCGGATGAATCTGGAGAGAAATAGAATCGTTTGAGCGGAATCAAGAACTGCCAATATTCAAATAATGTCTGTAGTAGGTTCAATTATTTCAAGAATCACATTCATTGTGAATTATTATCAATACCAATCTAGGCTCTTCTGACGGTTCGTTTTTAAGCCGAAATCACTGATCGGAAAATTTTTGAGGATACATGGAGAGAAATTTTGAAATAAATAATAATATTCCTTTCGAATACAGTCTATCAACTCGTCATGAACCTAATTTTATTTCACAGTTTGAGAAAATTTAGAAACAATACAATAATAAAATGAAAATCATTTTGAATTACTAAAATATTTTCTAAACGGGTTCACTCAAATAAGTAAATTGCCGCATAAGTTTTCAAATTTCAATCACTGGACGACAAATTTTCACTAGCAGGCGACTTTTCGTATCCAATACTTGTGATCTGATGCTCACGCATTAAATTCATTGGTGAGCTAGAATAATTTCAGGAATATCATTCGATGCTCTTTTTCACTGAGCCATAGCAACATTTTCAATATATATGTGAGAAAACATATATATGAACTTCAGTTAATAATCATATCACTAAATTGCTTCATCACACAGCTTCAAAATCATTTTATTCCATTGGCTCTGTCATTCGACTAGTTGTAGATAAAGTTCAGTATCGAACTCGCACCTAATCGCCTATCATCCACTGAGCTAGTACAGCACTGGCCCCTGGCTCGTTCTGCACATTTCATCTGCGTTGGTAACAGCCATCATTATGTGCTCATTGAATAATATACCATTGCTTCCAGTCAATTCATCCTCTTATCAGGACCAGTCAAGTCTCCTTGAGCTCCAATCCCGACGCCGATTTCAGATATTCCAATATTTTCACTCAAATAGGCATCTATAAAGGGAGAGTTTTCGCAATTAAAAAGGTGCGAAAGAAATCAATAGACATTACCAGGGAGATGAAGAAAGAACTTAAAATGGTGAGTGATTCCATCTGAAACTTTCCATATACGAAATTTCGTAGTTGTACGCCAACACAATTGAGTGGTATGTCGCATGACTTTTTGTTATTAACCATTGATTAGAAATCATTAGCGAAGCGCAACATTTTGACTTGGTGTAGATCTACAACTGAAATAATTATTGTTTTTCTACTCCCACTCGTATATTGTATATCGTATATTGTCAATTCAGTCATGAAAAATACACTGCACAGCACATATTTGCTCTGCTATGATTCCATCGTTCAATCAAAGTTGAAAGACAACTGGTATTTTCTCGATTTTCAAAGTTTGCTTTGTAAATGGTCATACTGAGCGAAATATTATAACTGGATTTTTTCTAGATGAGAGATTTGCGCCACGACAACCTCAACGCGTTTATTGGAGCTTGTACAGATCCCCCCAACATTTGCATAGTGACAGAATACTGTACCAGGGGTAGTTTGAAGGTAAACACATTACACGGCCTTGGAGTTTTTCCAATAGATCATCTCTCGGAATTAATTGCAGGATATTCTCGAAAATGAAGATGTCAAACTGGATAACATGTTTGTCGCCTCGCTCGTGGGAGATATTTTAAGGGTTAGTATTTTCGAAGATTTTTTTCACACGTCGAAATCCACAATTCTAGCCGATCTTTCGGTTTCGACTCATAATCAAAGTACACAAGGTATTCGACATACATTATTCTCAATCTTTCTTTAATTTCCACATGACTGATTTCTTCTTTAAGTTCAATAAAATATAATGAAATAAGTTCAAAAAATAATCCTACGGAACCGTGATTTTATCAGTCATTTTTTTCTAAATGTAACAGTCTTTGTGGGGAACAAAAATGTATCGATGAAATTTGAAGGACTCTGTCATTGGTACGATAATATTTCCTTGCAGGGAATGATATATTTGCACGAATCTCCAGTAAGATTTCACGGTGCTTTACACACAGCCAACTGCCTGGTGGATTCTCGTTGGGTCGTCAAATTGGCTGATTTCGGACTGAGGGAGTTCAAGAAGGGGGCAGATGTTCCACCACCTAAAGACCCCAGTATAGTTGTTGATCATTGTTATGGTAGGTAAGAATTCATTCATCTGTTTTTTCAGTTGAAACTAGCTTTAGCTTTTGATGTTCACCTTTTGGAATTTTGTTTTGAAACTGAATTCTAAAACAATCGATAATTCTTGTGTTTCTGTTAATGATCTACCATAAACATAAACAAGTAAGCCATTTTGTCATTCAACTCGGTTGAAACACAGTTCTATCTTTCGATGAAGTCTGGGGATGGCTCAATTTAATCTCGGTGAAAAAACTTGTACCAACCAAACAGGTTATATTTCAGATGAAAGTCGCACATGTTCCAGAACTTTGTTATAAAACAAAATTCTTCGACTGATCTCTCTTACGACAGAGCTGAGACAAGTGCTGGTAACTGGAAAAGGTACGTAACAGTTATTTGCAAGGCAATGTATTCCTCAGAAGTTTGCAACTGAGACACGTGTACAACCTATATAATAGAGCTTCAGAACATCCTCAGAAATGTCAACAAGTGAACTGCAATCAGATTCACCGATGGCAAACTTCCGAACTTCCTTTTCCATCCCGATCGGGAGTATTTGATGGGGAAGTTTAATTGCATTGATGTGTCTTTGAGACGGCACTTCAAAGAGAGAATCACGTGGTGGGCGTATATTGCCAGAATATAATTCGACAAAAATATCGATGCTATAAGCTCATTGATGTGTCAGTGGGATTATTTCATTCAGACGACGAAATATCACTGTGAATTTGCTCTGATTCGACTGAAGGAGGTGTACTAGTTACCTCATCAAAATAATGGATCATCACTATTATTAGTTCTGTTGCAAATCTAGTTGAGTGTATGGTTAATATTTTTTATCCTTCATCTACCAAACGTCACTTTCCATCAATCAAAAATGGCACTAATGAGATTAATGTCTTCTTTCACATTGTTTGCTAACTCATGGATGTATCAACGAAAACCCAATTAGTGGCAATATTCCGTTCAGAAGAGGAGAAACATTAATCGAACACAGCGAATATCACTGCGAGTTGGCTTTGATACTCGAATGAATGGGGACAAAACTCGAATTAAATCTCGAATGAGCTTTATTACTTCTCCTCTGAACTACCGAGTTTACTGTAACGGAGTTGCAATTTCCTCATATCTGGGTAACACAATAACTCGAAGTAGCTCGTGGTTGACATAAATATCTGAGAGCGATAAAGATGTGGTCTCTCAAGAGAATATCCGGCAAAATAAACTGGTACTCTACATTTTACAGATTATATTCCAGAATTCGAATTGGCTTCCGCAAGTTCGAGGACCTCTTGGGGTTGAGTCTCATTGATGTTATCGATGAAATAATTCAAGTTCGAAATAACCCAATTAATGCAATGAAATGATTAGGATTATGATTAATGAATGCAATATGGTATGTCGTGTCAACCAAACGAAAATTTTTGAATTCCAAGACTCAGGCGAGAAATAAGAGATTTATTGATATTGTGTCATAAAGAGTACTGCTCTATGTACATGGTTCTGTTTCGACATTATCACTTGCATCGTGGTTTGATAAAACCACACCAACTTTGTGTTGCAGTTATTCGATTTTCAGTGTTTATGTTTGTTTTTTCTTCACCCTCATCCAGGACTCAATAAATGATCTGTAGATTCTCAATGTCCTATATATTTTTTCATATATTCCGTGATTATACAAAAAAAATCACTTTTACCTTTAGTTTAGTTATTAAAATACATCATAGTTTTGTTTCATCATTATGTGCACTTTCAGTTCATGCCCCATTTTTGTATGGTAGTAGATAAGTTGAAGGGGTGGTGGTGACATCATCTTGAAACTTGGGAAATATTTTTCGTCCGAGGCATCCCAATCCAAATTTGACAGGCTCCACGATGATTTCCTCCATGTAGCGTTCAAAAACGAAAAGCACGGTATATTATCTCATGAATGCTACTGACCTACGGTATATTCCGCATCTTTGAACTCTATTGTCAATATAGCCAATTCAGCCTCTCTTTATGCCAGCCGCGAAACCATTTAACTAATAATTTCCTTGTTCTCAACGAAATATGAGTGCAACTAATGATATCCTCGAAGATATTTGCGTAGCCCAACACGAAGTTGAAGAGGTCTTTTGCGGGTTTGTTGAGCCGAAATTACAGGAGTACCACAATTTCGCTGTGAAATCTCTTGAAGTCTCTCCTTCAGGTAGATGATGATGGATGGTAGATGGAATATAAGGAGAACATAATATTCTTCTAGAAGTTCGGTAAAAAAATAAAACTGTGATACAGAAACTAGTGGTAACAGAATGAATACTTATCTGAAATCTTCAGATCTGGTTCTGAGTTTGCTATCCTAATCATCGAATGCATCATGACATAAGATTTATTATATTCAGATTTCTGAGCAGAATATTGTGCTGATCACAAAATACAATCAAAAGTTCTGTCAGAAATCCTAAACTGACTGAAATCGTTGTTTCAGTTCTCCTTTATAGGGCACCCGAACTTTTACGTATCCAGGACTCTACATCCAAGGATCAGCCTTGGGGTACTCAGAAGGGCGACGTTTACTCTTTCGGGATCATCTTGTATGAACTGCACAGTAGGCACGGGCCCTACGGAGACATCAAAATGAGCTGCGCAGAAATCCTCAACAAAGTTATACTTTGCTCCAATCCTTCGTCACCATTCAGGTTAGTACCAGACCAGGTTTCATTTTTTTGATCTTATTTTCGGAATATATTTATATTTCTACAGTATTTATGTCAACAAGCAATTAATTATACTCGGTTAGGGTGCATGTTTGAATCTATTATGTTATGTTATGTTCATGTATGTAATTTCAGATATTTTTATTGTCAGAATCTGCATTCTTTGTCCCGCTTCAACCTTTCATAAAACCAAATAGGTACTAATATACTTTATCTGTTCAGTTTGATTCAAAAGTTAACTTTTTATTCCACGATTGAGGTGAATATTTCGTCACTTTTCTGTTTCGAAATCATGTATTCAATTTCATTAGTATTTATGGATATGGAGTAAGAGTGGATACATTTTAGAAAGAGGATTCTTCCAAATAAATACCCAAAATATCACAATGATACGTGAAAATCTTCTTCCTGACCTGAGAATTTGAAATAATCAGCTGATTCCATTACACTCTCGATAGTGATTCATTGTTTCTTCGTCGAGGAGATATGATCCATATTATTAATAGGAATATCAGACCACTCATTGAACTTGAGATGAACTTTTGATGAATAAACTTTTCTTCAGTCCCCATAGATAAAACAGAACTGACCAAATAAATGGAAAAACTTTATTGGCAAAGCCCTCATCGTTTAACCCAGAAAATAAAAGAATTATACTGAATATAGCTAACCGACAGAGGTAGAAAATGAGAATAGGATTATACGAGGGATACCAGAAATATTTGTGGCCTATAAGTATAATATTTTGGATACCAAAAAGGTGATCTTTATGATCCTGTTTGTTTCTCCTCTTCCGACTCTTGATGATAACACAAAGTCTATGATAACACACTATTATTATTTGTTGTAATTGCCACCAGATCGCATGCGCAAGAAGAGAGGAAGTAGGAAATCTGCACTCCCAAAATAGTGCCCGTTCACAATAAATCGTTGTTGATATCTCTATATCCTTTCAGAAATATATTGAAACACTCTTGAGTAGAAAATTATCCGGTACGCTCAACATATGTACAGAGAATGATTGATTTGCAATGGTTTGTTTTCAGGCCTCCAATCGAGTTTCTGGAAAACAGCTTTGACTTTGTGAGAGAGTGTTTGAAAGAATGTTGGGCTGAAAATCCAGATGACAGGCCTGATTTCAAGGGCATCAGGACGAAGTTGAGACCGCTCAGAAAAGGCATGTGAGTAATAGAATTCAAATAGAATTCACTCCAATCTAATATCCAACTATATTTTTATCGCTTACAAATAAGCATCACGGTTCTTCACTAAATTTCTCGAGCTGTAATTGTGTATCTCTAGAATATCCAAGCGTCAATCTGTTCTCGGTGATGAATCGAAACATAGAAAAAATATAATGAAAATGGTTTCTTTGATCTTCTATCATTTAGTTTACAGCTTGTTTTTCATTCTAGGAAACCTAATATATTCGACAATATGATGGCTATGATGGAAAAATATGCCAACAATCTCGAAGTATTGGTCGATGAAAGGACAGACCAACTACAGGAAGAGAAGAAAAAGACTGGTGAGTGTTCATGATATAGTAACTAGTAACAAAAATCATCCAATAGAGATAAAAATGTTGGTGCATCGTTATTATGAAATTATGAAAAGGATCTCGTTCTAAACTGATAGCATTTTTCAGATGCGTTATTATACGAGATGTTGCCTAAACCAGTAGCAGACCAATTAAAGAGGGGTAACAAAGTAGAAGCTGAGAGTTTCGATTGTGTTACAATTTACTTCAGCGATATAGTCGGCTTTACTAAGATGTCCGCAGAAAGTACACCCCTACAGGTAAATTTCACCATTATCCTGATATATTTGTTCTAACGGAGAAAGAGTAGTGACCTTTCTGGAAGGAGTTCGACTGAAGTTTTTATCGGTCCTCGAATGACATCCTCAAATCATGTGAAAACCGATAAATGTGTTTTGTTCAGAGTTCAGAAGTCTACTTTCAGTCAGCTTGGAACTTCATTTCATGAGAACATTGGAACAAATCGGTAATGGAGGATTCCATTCAATTGAAAACTCAAAGAGAAATATTACGAAATTCGTCAGAAGAAAATTGATCAATCATTGACTGATATTTCAGGTTGTCGATTTTTTGAATGACTTGTACACATGCTTCGATTCAATCATTGAAAATTATGACGTCTACAAGGTTGAAACAATAGGAGATGCATACATGGTGGTAAGTAAACAATCCAAACTGTCTATCAGCAAAAAAGGGTCCTGATAACAAATTCAATTTTCAGGTCAGTGGTCTTCCAATCAAAAACAAAAACAATGATCAACATGCAGCTGAAATTGCATCGATGTCCTTGCATCTTCTCTCGGAAGTCAAAAACTTCAAAATAAGGCACAGGCCTGCTGATAACTTGATGCTGAGAATCGGCATTCATTCAGGTATACTTATCACTCACCGAGGATAACAAAATGTCTTTTCAACTTTTGTGTATGCATCAAGAAAATTGATTTCATGCTGGTACAAACTCTTCTCGGTCACGCGTTTTTTCATTCGCACGTGTGAGCATATTCGAAAATGTGAGTGATAAGAGAGAGTTATTATAGATTATCAAAGAAAAGTAACTGGCTAAATTATAATTCTTGTTACCGATTGCGTGATCAGGTTTCCTTTTATTTTGATGATTAGATCCTGCGTCTTATTGCTTATGATGCAGTGGACAACACCGGGAGACCACGAGAGGTTTATCTTTTGGATATCACTTTGAAAATTTCCATAAATTTATACTGGATTACTCTCAAATTTCTCCGGCATTCTCTCTATTTTTTCTTTGCATATTAATACAATCCATTTTAGTGAATATTTTCTTCCAGGACCTGTATGTGCGGGAGTAGTGGGTTTGAAAATGCCAAGATTTTGTTTATTCGGAGACACAGTGAACACAGCTAGCAGGATGGAGTCCACTGGCATACGTATGTATATATTTTGGATATACTGAGTTGAAACATGAACTATCTTCCCATACCTTTCGATCTATCGGCTATATTGGCGCCAGCTCATCCAACATTATCTCTTCAGCTCTGAAAATCCACTGCAGCCAAACCTGCAAAGACCTCCTGACCAAAATTGGCGGGTACCATTTAACGGAGCGAGGCATAATCTCGATGAAAGGCAAAGGAGAACAGCAAACCTACTGGCTGGTGGGGGAGGAGCCCTACCAAAAGCTGCTGCGAAAAGAAAACAGAGAACGTAAGAGAGTAGAAGCCAATGGAAGGAATATCAAAACCACGCAGCTGGACAGCAACGGACACTCTGTCGTGACCAGGAGCTCGCTGAAGAACAAAAACAGCATCATCAGAAGCCCTTTGCCGAGGTGTTCCTCCTTTGAGAGTCCGAAACGCCTGAGGTATGTAGAGGATTTGGTGGTAGGGTTAGGTGAATATCTTTAGCGTTTTCGTTTCTATATGAATGCGGAGTGAGGATTACTTATTGAACCATCGCTTGTATGCAGAAAACCAGCCCGGGTTGGATCTACGTTTCTCTCTAACAATTCCTTCTGAATCATTTTCCAAATGTTGTTGTCTCAGTTTTCCTACTTTACACGTGCGGATTGGTTTCGGAGGCAATCTGTTTGTTTGTCCCCGGATTTCTGAATATGCATTTGATGATTTTCGGTGCAGGAAGGATAATTTTTCTCCTCTATGTCAATGATCTGTCTATATTTGACATATCAGGCTACTCTACTTTGTTTACTGATGATATCAGTTTTATATGGTATTCCAAAGATGTGACAAGTGACGTTGCTTCATGAAAGCATCACACATGAGACCACTTGAAATCAATATCAAAGTTTTGGACCTCAACAATTTGTGAATACCCTTTGGTGGCTTCTACAACTACAACTTGAGATCTTGGTTTTGCGGCAGCAAAGAATGCCTTCTCCACTTTTTACTCATTTTTCTACTCTTTGTAAGTATTTGTGATTATTTGTAAATCGTGTTTCATGTTGGAATTTTACAAATCTGTCGACGTCTAAGTATTTGTCAATCAAGATCCCCTGTCTTCTCTCTTTCTCTGTAGTTTACTCAAGGATCTGCTCCCTTGCTTGCCTCTAGAGAAGCCAATAAGTAGTACCACATTCTACGGACCTGGAATGTGGTGGCTTGCCAAGAAGACCGAAATGGCTGGGCTACAAACTCTAACATCACCGCATTGTTCTAGATTTGCGAGCGGAGACAACCTAGTGAAGAAGACCGCCCTGGCGTTGGACGTGATATCCGACAGCCCGCACAAAAAGTCCGCGAATTCCCTCACCGACACCATCCACGAGTGTTGCAGCGACCCGTGGCAGACCTCGAGCACCTCCTGTCCCTGCATCGAGAACCTAGCCAACTCGGCCGTCACTTTGGCCCATTCCCAAATGTGCATGCTGACCGGATACGAAAAGTGTTCCAGACCGTCGCACAACAGCGTGCCGGCGTTGTGTTTGTGCGTACCGCCTGTAGGCGTCGGTCGCACTAGTTCTGCCCCTTCTAGTCCCAGAAAACGCGACAAGTTCGGGGACAGCGAGGAAACTCTTCCTTGTCTCGATTGCACGCCGCTACTGAAGATAACTCAACCTCCCGAATCCGAAACCTGTGTTTGATGGCGTTTGTAGTTAGATAAATATCTGTCATGGACCTGCTTATCCATGGGTCTGTGATAACTGTGTTTATAAAGAATAGAATACCTGTGAACTACCCAATCAGAAGACGAATCAATCCGACGGGTTTTTCTCGAGTTAGCGAAATCTGGAATTGAGGTAGAAAGTTGTGGTTTCTTTGAAAAAACAAACGAGTATTTATACCGGTCTTTCCATAAGTAGCCACAATTAACGAACTCCCGATGGAAACCTGTATACTATTTTTTTTCATATAGTTGGATAGAGACCATGAAGTATATGATGGCATATCACGAAACTTGCTATGGCGACAATCTGATATATGTGATTTGGCATTCATTCAACAAACAGCTGAAGGAATATATAAGTGAATACCGATGATGAATACCGACAACTTGTAAAATGCCATTCTCTTAAATAGAGAATTTCAAGCTCTATATCCAACTCTATAAAAAGGGTTCATTGATTTTTCGAAGCATCATATGAGTTCCTTCTTCTACCTGAATTCAAAATTTCTACTTCAAAACAATCACCTTATTGAAAAGCGTCTTTTGAGAATGTGCTGAATTATCCTTCACGTTCATCTGATATTGCACCTCAGAGTGCTAATTTGTCGAGTATCATGAAGAATAAGAGAATATTGGAAGCGTTTAAGATTTGCGCTCATATGAATTTCAATTCTCATAAAAATCGAGGCACTTTCATTCCCTATATTGGTTGCAATCATATACCATCTTATGAGGAAGAGGGTGCCATGATATCCTTCTAATCAATCCTCTATACATATATGCATTATGAATAAAGTTAATGTTTCATTATTGTATAACACAATTTGTATTTGCATCTCTAGTCATTTTTTAATATTTACTAGGTTAATTCATTCAAGGTAAGTAGATAGATATAGCATATTTTTTTGTTCATGACCGATCTTATCTTTTGTCATTCAATTAATTACCTAATATACTATATATATATATATATGTTATAAAATATAATTAATAGGAAGAAATGAACCGACTAATAAATTTCATAACAATCGAATAGCTCATCGAGAGAATGCCAGAAAGTTGGAAAGATATAATCTGAATTTTATGGGACACACAAAAATATCGCATTTTCTTGGAAAGGCTCGTGTACTTCAAATAATTTGTATCGCTATATTTATATGTTTCATTATAGGTATACAACATTTACAGAATCAGTATGAATAAATGTTTATCCAAATAGCTTTTATTTCATTGCGAAACCGTACCTACGTACGGACCTAAATGCAAATAGATAGAACACACATGAAACCAAAAGAACAACCTATTATCAAAGAGGCTGTAGAAAGAAGATTGCCAGTATCCCCATGCGTCAATAGCGGGAAGCAGCAAGATCCAACAAACAAAGAAGAAGCTCAGCTGTCCTGTGACTACTGATGTTCTATGATTGAGTTCCTTTCGTTTTGCTGTCAACAATCAGCTGTTACTTCCATATATGTGACGTTGAGTTTGTTGAATATAAAACTATTCATTTACTTAATGAAAGTAAATGATATTGTTAGTGTTGAGCCTTCAATAATTCAGCCGACTAGTTGGTGAGTGTTTTAGTGTATGAATAGTCCTGAAAAATATCCGCAATCTTAGTTTATATAAAAAAACACTCAAGGTAAGGTTAAGTAAGTGTAAACAAGTGGGTAGTCGACCTTATTAGGAGTTAGTAAACAGACACGAATCTTGTCAGTCGATGAATATTCATTTAATATACCTAGTGATAACATACAAATTTAATCTTATAGATATTACTTTTTTACCATCTGAGAAATAGTTCTCTCTCAGCGTTTCGAAAATGAACACAACATTCTAGTGATTGAAATGCAATTATTGATAAAATGATTTTATCAACACCATATTTCCATCAGTATTACATGAAATAACAAATCATCATCGTGATTTCGGATCATAAATTGTGATAAATTAATACCTGAACATATATTATATGATTCAGACAAATGAAGAATTGGGCAGTTTTTGAAGTCAGCCTCTTATATAGTTCAGCAATGATGAATGTAGCAAATGCTTCAATCATGATTCACAATGATTTGTGTGAAGATTCAAGTTTTCACATCTGATTTGATCTGTCACAAATGAAATCATCTCCAATTAACTTTAACAGCCATACACACCTTCTTGATGATCTAATCATCAAGGAAATAGCAGATGACAATTCCGACATTACAATATGGTTATGGGAATGTATCTAAGTGGAAAATAGTTTTTTGGACCTGTTCCAAAGACCAGTTTTTCTCACCAAAATATAAATGTTGTGATATCGGAAAGGTCGTGTGATATATTGTGCATTGCGTATATAGAATGGACCCTTTTTTCAGTTATTGAGTGAGTTCTTCACAAGTTCATGACTAGCCGACTTTTGAATATACCATGAACAATTGATTTTCACTCTAACTACCTCAATAATTGATGCTATTTGAAGTTATTGGTGTGAATCATCAGATTAATAATAGGAAGAGAAAGATCAGTTGTCTAATTCGTAGGGGTTTCTCCTTTATTTACAAACAGTCACAAAACATCCGAATGCCTCAGATTTCTTAGGCTCGGTACTGTATTTTTGGCACTTCGCTCGAAAACACTTGTTTTTTCGACACATTAGCTCAGTCTTCGGTCCGACTGAACTGTCATTTTTCGTTCCCGCCATAATATCATTTCTTCATAAATAATGTTGAGAACAATATGGTCCATATTTTTCCTTCAAATATTACCATAAGTGATTGATTCAAGGGAATATTCCGAATAAGATACGAATAGAATGATGGACAAATTATTTTCTAAGCCTAAAACAAGCAAAACTTCTAAAATTTGCCATTGCGTACCTAACGTCCGATATGAGATACTGTATTCGAAGTTGGTATGAGGCAATTCAGAATCAAAAAGGCTGTTTCATTCTTTCAAAAATAAAAAATTCCTATTAGTCATTTTTGAAATTTCGGCTCCTTCATCAAACAATATGTGCCTTGAAAATGTGATTGAATATAAAAGGTACCATTTGAAAAAATGATATACAGGTTCCATTTGAAAATCGAAAGTTGATGTCATATCGTGAAAAAACGTTGTCGAATCTAATCTTGTGAATCTAATGAAAATTTAATGGGAATTGTGTAAATTTTAAGAAAGTTTGGGTATCTAAGGGGATTCAAGAATAAATGTAAGAAATAAATGGGAATGGGTTCACAAAATCTGAACTCTTGAAATGTCCCTCGTCATCAGAGTTCATTCGAAACGGATGATCTTTGTCAAAAAACACTTGTTTATGGAAGTAGTAGCTTGCTATTGGTTGACACAAGCCATACCATTTATTTTAACGCTAACGTAAAAGAGATGATTATTTTCAGATTTGTGATGCAAAATGAGTGACAACAACAACCCTGCAGACCACGCCCCGGCCAACAACAACGAACCCACCCTCTCAGGGACGGAATCGCTGAGCGCGAGCGTTTCGTCACTGGACAATGCTTCGTCTTCAGGCGCCCTCAAGAGGCCGGGGCTGCGGCAGCCCAGCAAGATAGGCAGGCTGTGCTCAGGCCAACACAAGCCCGCGGTACCGACCACGCCTACTAGAAGCAGTGAGTCAAGATCTGTTTTGTTTTACGCATGACATATAAACCTGTTGGTTTAGTTGTTGTCTTGTTCATTTTTGTTCGGACAGATATGGGTGTGCTGTTTTTCACCATTTGAGAGGGTTTTGAGTCAGAATGATGAGCATTCTGAAACACTCTTTCAAGGGTTGCAGAAGTTTGAAAAGTGACAAGGGAATTATTTGTTTCATAATTATTTCAGCTCTTTGATATCTCAGTATGGAGTTATCACAAGATCATTTCATGCAATATTGGGGCAAGTTCGAATACCCATAAACGTCAGGTATAACATAAAGGGTGGGTATGAAGTTCATAGTTGAGTTTTTCAAGCAATTCTAATTCATTGATTGTACCACATTAATTTCCATACCATAATTCAAGTACCACATTTGGCGAAGTTGACGCCAAAATTTGCCAGAAAACCGTGAACAACAAGAAAAGAAAAAGATGACAAATTCACAGGAATACATATTTTGGTATCATCCAAAAGCAGTCAGTATTTTTCACAGAACTTGTTAAATACTTTGGCTTCATCCATAAGTAGTCAGTATGAACCATAGATCTTATTACGAGCTTATTATGCTTTGTTATTAGGAAATTTCTTGAAATATAGAAACCGTAGCAAAAGCCAAAATATGAATTGAAATTTTTTCACCAAGAAAAAAGTGTATTTGAATGGAACTAAACACAATCGCCTCATTTTATAAAGTGACGCTCATGGAAAACACATCAATTGAACTATTATATAAGTTGATATATTCTATGAGTTGCAGGGAAGAGAAAAGCCTTGATAATTACATTCCCGCATTCACCTGACATTCCAATATGCCTCCAAAAGGTTATTCGAACGATGCAACACATTTTTATTTATGATAAAGTTCATTATACTCAAACACTGATACATCTGCCGAGATGTTCGTTTCAGTCACGTGAATAGTAAATGCAAATTCCACCTCGAGTTTACATAACCGTTGAAATTCTTGATATGAACTTCATTTATCCTTGATCTTTCCCAGTATTGTCTGTCTAACAAACCATAAATTGTTTAATCTTCTACACTATTTTTCTATTGATTGATTGATTGATTGACTGGGTTTATAGTGTCTGTAGTCAGCATACACCCCCTAAAAATTCTTGGATTATCGAAATTTCAAATATAAGGGATAGCTGACCTTAAAACAATAACAGTATTACTATCATAATAATTCTATTGAGAACTTATAAGTCCTGCCCACTACATTGTTGAATATTCAGAATTGGTAACAGGTGTATGTTTTTTATATTCCCAAATTCCGCTGACCTACATATCCATAGCCTAATAATTGATACAGTATTATTAAATTGAGAATGTATTATTTGCATTCCCTGTGTCGAATGATGGAAAAATTCTTTGAGGCACATTTACATAATATATAATAACAGTTCCTTTTCCTACGCTCTGACACCCACGCAAAATTAACTCCGTTTTATTTTATACCGACGCATCCAAGAAAAAAATCAGTAAACAATGTTTTTACTCACCGGAAAATAAAAACAAGATAACCAACTTAATGCTGATGAAAATTCCGACCTGCAAAAAGTTCGTATGTTACGTTAATTTTTTGTCGCTATTCAATTACTTTGGATGACCTTTCTGTGACCGCATCTTACGTGGGCCGCAATTAGCAACACACGGTATCCATATCCCTCCATCTAGCTCAGATTCGCATTCGCTTGTTTCTTTCGTCAGCAGGAGCTCGAGTGTTTGGGTTTTTAGTAAGGAAACAGCTCCATTGTGTAGCAGTTCTTGTTTGTTTTACCATTATCGTTTTCCCTGTATATTGAATTTAGATGCCTTCGGTGTCGTTTGTTGCTCCGGAAAATATGACTCACGGTAAGTGTTTTTTTCTTCAAATTTGATATGATGGTGTTTGCAATTTTTTGAATATTTTTTTTTTCAAATTTTCTCTTGGTGATTTGTAATGAATTTATTTTCCCAAAATTACAAAAAGTACAGTTTCATCAAAAGGAGAGGTAACTTACCCTTTGCACTATTTATTTCGAATTCAATAGATTATTTGCTTCAATAAAATTCCATAAAATCTGCTTTATATATTATGTATACCTACTTATGGAAGTTCATTCATATCATCATCATCATCAGCAGGACAATGACAATTTGTAGAATTTATATCCAATTGTCAATTTCAAATCTGAATGACATAAAGAAGCATATACAACTAATTCGACAGTAGAAGAAGATTTTTTATCCTTATTTTATTACTTTTTGATTTGTTGATTACAAAATCAATATAATGTGATCAATAACCGTGAAAAATTGCTCTAATGGCAGTTTATTCATGGATACAAGCGTTTGATAGTGACAATTTCTAGAATTAAATTCCAGTTGTGAGTTTGATTTCTGAATATTTTGAAAATATACATGAAATTAATTGGATCATAAGTATCAAAAGTAAATTTGGACTTGTTTGTATGTATGTATGTATGTATGTGGACAATATGAAATGTCACAAAATACGCATGTGTAATATTGTAAAACTCGTATAAAGCCACAGTATATGTGATTCTATCAATTCAACAAAGCAACAAGTACTCATCTCGTTTTTTATTCAATCAATGAAAAATTTGCTCTTGAAGTTACCTTATTCTGCAACCGGCTGTTTTCATTCATCAAATACCTATTCAGTGTTTCACCCAACGTTTTCCTATCTCGTATAGTAATCTTTCACTTTATTTGTATTATCGTAATGCACTTTGCCATATTTTGATGCTAATCCAACTATATGTCACCTCTCCTTATGAGTGTTTCCGAAGCAATTTGTGAATAGATGTATAGAATAGAATATTCCTGGCAAAAATACCTTTCAACTAATAATTTATGATAACAGTATAACAGTCTGTTATATAATTTGGAATAATTTGAAATTCATGTTTTGAAAATTAATCGTAGAAAGAAACGAAAAAAAATCATTTTCATTATCATTTATCGGCTGTGTAGGCGATTTTGATTAGGTCTGTGATTTTTGCTTACTTCTAAGTTGCAGATTCCAATTTCGAATTTTTTTTTTTTATTATTTGCAGAAAGTTGCATCAACCGCTAGGGTTATTAGCAACGGCATAATACAGATGGTCAATTAGTAAATATTATTTAAAATTAATTTATATACGCATTCTGTCAGAATATGTTTAACACTCAGGTCTGTTTCACATACTTCATATCTTGGTTTGTCACCACCTGTTATGAGGTATTCATGTGTTGAGCGGGTATGTCCCAGTCGCAAACGTGTCAGTATAACTTGGTGTCTTCTGTTTTTGGGGGTATTTTTCCATGGGAGTACTGATGTTTTTACTTCTGCTAGCTTAGAAGTGGAGTTATACCATTGATGTTGCCAATTGTTGGTGATTTCTTGTTTGTAGAAAGATTTCAGGTCATTGTGATTTATTTTTGGTTCAGTAGCAGTCAATGGATTTCCAATTTCGAATTGATCTGACAATATTTATTTTTATATTGTTTATGTGTATAATAAAGGTATTATCGGTGTCGAAGCAAAAAGTAACCATCACATTCCGAATGGGATAATCTGTTGGTAAACATTTACAAAACACTAAATCCGACAAGACACACTTCTTTTAAGGCCATTCGCAAATTTTTCATTGACTATAAAATGTTATTCGTGAAGAAGGTCTCTTTTCAAGATCGACTCGTGGATTGAATGTAGCAATAAATCAAAAAGATCACTCCTTCATGCAAATCAAGTGAACTGAAAATAAACGATGATGTAAGATTCCCATACACTTTTATAAGCTAGCACAACATGTTTACTTAAAAAATCAACATAATATAATGAGCTAACAGTAACAGGATGTTTGGTCTCCATAAAAATGAGTTGATTCTTCCAAAATTGTGTTTTTTATCAATAAATCCACAATCAATATGTTTCAAGGTGCTAGAGGTCACTCTGTGGGAT
The DNA here is from genome assembly GCA_963576655.1 of Gastrophysa polygoni. Lineage (NCBI taxonomy): Eukaryota > Metazoa > Arthropoda > Insecta > Coleoptera > Chrysomelidae > Gastrophysa > Gastrophysa polygoni. The sequence goes on from OY755084.1 coordinate 2,312,420, forward strand.
TTTTCTCACGTTAGTGATTCTTGTCATATGTGCTTCTTTTCTGTCACACTCTGGAGGGCACATTGCGTAATCTGAGGTATTCATTGATTCAAATAACAGCGGAACATCAATCAAATCTCAGATTCTAATTTAAATCCTTAATAGTTGTCCATTGTTGAAATTGTTATTGTTTGTTTTCTACGTTCTCAAAGGCAAGGTGCGATATCAGTTTCGATTACATAATTCATCTTATAGGCGCCTATTTGTCCTTGCAATCATCATTTCTATTTCCATAACATAATCGATGCATTGTTCTCTAATTCCGCAAGGACCTCATTCAATTGTTTTCAAAAAATAAGCTAATTTCTTATTTGTTCATGTTCAAGTGGGACACACTACATAATTCTGTCAGAATTCACCTCCTCGATTATTTTGTTTATTACTTCACTTTGCATCATAATAGTTAAGCGTTTAGCCTCGTTTAATGGAGTGTCAAACTACCACGTCATTTCTTCTCTTACACTCCGTTATTATTTCAAAGGCTAACCTACATTTTGCTGAAGAATAAAAAATAGGTATGCGTAGGAGTGAAATAATATACCAGTATTTACAACTCTATTCGTTGTTATTCAGTCGACGTCTCTTTGGACGTGATCAGAATGAGATTTCTGAGGACTAATAGTTTTTTAAATGATACCTTTTATAGAATGAGATGATGAAAACAGATGTAAAACAATTCGTTTGGATGTAATTCAAGCATTATTGTATTCCTCAGTCTAATTACAAATATTCATCTGTGATAACCTGCGATCGATTCTAATAAATATTACAATATGTATCATAAATTGAGTATATTTTGTTCAGATGACTTCAACCAAGACGAAAACTAAAAAATGAGAGGATATTATACTGCATCCAATATCGTTTTCATAAAATGTGGAATGTAAAAATGTAACTTGAAATAGTTCATTTTGGACCAAGAAAATCTACGAACGCCTACAAAAAATTGCAAATGCCATGGATTATTCTCTAGAAATGTTTTTATCGTTTGTATGTTAATAAAATTGTAGATAATTCAGACGATTCTGTAGCAAGGATAATTGAGGAATATGGAAGACGCCGCTTGACAGGTATGTTATTAATTCTGAATGCTTGTCTAGCTATTCATTCATTTCAATATCGAAGCCGCCTTTGTATCATAGTAATTATAATTGCGAATGTTTTGTTAATCAATCAGTAATAGTTGATTTATGTGTTCTTGTTTGCCTTCAATTGCTTTTCTTATATTTTTATTGTATTTTCAATTGTTCCCTACTTGCTCACAATGTGGCGTAATTGAAAAAAAAGGAGATCATCCTGACAATCGTATTTATTAATTGAAAATAATCCTCTGTAGTATTCGAAAAACTATGAGACAGAATGGATTTTTGCAGTTAACAGGAATATGGACGTGCGTTAATTTTTATTACGATATTTGGATATTGTTTCGAAATGTTCAATTGTGTTCTCTATGATTCATGTAATCATTCGAATGAATGATCGAAAGACTTTTTCGTGAAAAAATCGCTTGCATGAGTGCTTTAATTTTTACCTCCAAAAATGCACATAGTCTTTATGAAATGAAATGAAAAAAAACATGTCTAAAAGTTCTCCAACCAATAAAATACTAAATAATACTCTGATTTGAATGAATGGAAATTTCAGGGAGGTCTCCTGCTTTCAGGGTCACATTGTATATACATACAATTTCTTGGTTATTTTTATTGTAATAATCATTCAGTTTCCTTTCTTGTGTTAATGATTTAGCTTTCAATAAGAATATACTCAGTAATTCTGGTTCTGTATATAATTTAATCTTAGTCTCTCAAAAAAACTTGTGCTGTTTTTTTTTTCTATTTTATATCGCATGTTGCTATTGTTTGTTTGTTGCATGGGTTCAGACGTAATGGAAGAAGATGCTGAAGAAGATGTTTTCAGTCGCTATTCGAGCGCCAATAAAGATAATATCAACCGAAAAAGATATTCTTCGAGTAAGTGTTGTGAATGCACGATTAATTTCTTGCGGTGCACCCATGTCGCTTGTCTGCTTTCTTTGTGCATATATGTTTTATGTGGTACAAGGTGGTCAATAAATCTTCATTTACACACAAAGTCAAATTTTCATTATTCATACAGTATCAAGTATCCTGAATTTTCTAAACAAATATCTTTTGAAAATATACTGGTTTGAAATGAAGATTGCTACAAAATGATCCTCCTTCGTATGTGTACCTTTCAAACTTCCAGTGCCTCATTCCTTTTTCAAAAGAAGACGAAAATCACCATTGTATCAACAATTTTCAATGTATCGAGTGAATTTTGTATTTTTTGTTTTTTGCACAATCCATGCATGTAATCAATGTTGCTTGTCTTGTGTTGCTTGTATAGTTGGTAGCACTGCTTCGTCCATTGATGCCCTTTGGGACTCGCAACCCCATCGACTATGGGAAGCTGGAATCAGTCGTCATACAGGTAGGCGAAGAAACTGTCCCACAAATGGAACGTAACGTTGAGAATTTCAGAATTTTGTTTAAACCTTCCGAGATGTTCACTGTTTTGTTTCTGAATTGCTGGATTAATGCAGTAGTTTTGAATAACAGTCATGAGAAAGTTCATAAGTCTTGAGTCATAAGAAAGTTAACCAACATTGACATGGACATCGATGTGTCATTTCTGCATAAATTCTAGTATATATTTTTCATGACTGATGACTATTACTGGAAACTTATGACTTTGAACTATTGCATAAATCCATCATTATTCTTCAGTCTTTAACAAAGAAAACTACACCACTAGTCATAAGTTTCGTTATTCGCTAAATCTTCTTGATAATCATTTTTCTAACAATGTAACTGTCACTACAACAATATCACATCGTCATTTCAATAATGTTGATGATTATTATCGTGATATCAACATGAAATTGATGGAGTAACAAGATTATTATCAGATTTCAGCTCCATCTCAACATAAAGAAACCACCACTAATCATAAGTTTCATATTATATCGTCTTGTTATTGTGTTATCAAAATGAAATTGTTGGGGTAACAAGATTATCATTGATCAGATTCCAGCGCCATCTTGACAGAGGACACGGACAGCTTCATCATCGGAGAAAGAGTATGGGTTTCTGGAAACAAGCCAGGTCACATAGCCTTCATCGGCGAAACTCAATTTGCTCCAGGAGAGTGGGCCGGAATCGCTTTAGATGAACCCATCGGTAAATAAACCGTTTCACTATCAGGATTGCGCTATATTCGTTCTTGGGAATTGCTATTTGGTGACGTTCAAAAGAGTGTAAACAGGATAGCCAACCCATGGTTTCTTGCTTATGGTCGTTTCAATTCTTCTTTCTCTCTAAGCTCGATCTAGTAGAGAATATATCATATCTTTGATATTCACCTTTGAAAAATTTTTGGATGCAGTGGCTCTTCCTACAAGATAGTGTATAGCGTAATACTGTTATATATAGTAACCCTGCTCACTATGTAGTTAATTTTTTTAGGTAAAAACGATGGCTCTGTGGGAGGTACCAGGTACTTTCAGTGCGAACCTAAGAAAGGAGTGTTCTCCAGACTGACCCGACTCACAAGGGTTCCCTTGGAAGGAATGGGATCGGGAGACACTTATGCTAGTACACCTTCTCCTGTCGGAAACGGGGTCAGAAGAAGTCCCATTTCTCCCACTGGGAGCATCAAAAGTTTGAGGTCACCATTGTCGATGGGTAAAATATTGTTTATAACAGAGCTGGCAGTCAGAAATTTAATTGGATCGTTTTTTTTTATCGAATCATCCGTTCAAACATCGATGGTGATATTATTTTTTGACCTTGGCCATGTTTTCGAGGTTATTGCTGGATCAACTTTGTTTTGACCAATAAAGACCTGTCTTCTTCTTTGTAATCTTGATGTTCAGAAATGAAATGGGAAAAAATGAATGAGTTTCACCTGACACATTTTCTCATCTCAATTTATTCAACGAGTTGACAAAAATGGAAAAATTTTCCGCAATTATTTTTTCAGTTTCAAAGGTCGAACGATAATATCACTATTCTACCTCAATCCTGAAATGAGAAGTTGTATCTCTAGTTCTCAAACACTATTGGCTTTCTGTTTGTTGGTATCTAATCGAATCATTCTTGATCCACTGATGTGTATTTTATCATTTTCAGCTGGTTCCTCGATGAGTCTAGCTTCAAACGTTTCTCACGTAATAGATTACCGAATAGGAGACCGGGTAATCATAAAAAGTAGTCAGGGATCCAAGGTCGGTACTGTCAGGTATATTGGTACCACTGAATTCGCGCCCGGAGAATGGGTGGGGGTGGAATTAGATGAGCCCAGGGGTAAAAATGACGGGTCGGTCAGTGGAAAAAGGTAGGTTGTGTGCCATTCAACCCAAAATCAGCAAAGTGGAGAAAGAATCTATTTTATTCTATATATTTAACATATTCATAACAAAGTGGTACTTTGCTAGATGTATGCGGTACTTGCTTGCTTAAATGTCTTTATCATAACCATGAACAATTTATGACAATCAGAAATGCCCCATTTGAAGTTCTACAGTTCTAATTATTATTTATCGGCCTTCCAAAATTTGCTCTGATGTTTTCATCTTCAAAACTTCTGCCTCAGTGGACGTTTCGGGAAAGAATATATTCAGATGTTCTGTCGTTTTTGACACTGGAAAGTGACAAATTGTCAGTCAGAGGAATTGTGTTTACCAGGTGTGATTCTCCATTAATTTATATTGAATCGGCCATTTTCATATTTACTTTCAAGAAGTGGATGCCAAGTTATACTATATCAACTGAACAAGAAGCAATATTATTGTCTCCGTTGAGGAGAATGCAAGCAGATTTGTTGATTTTCGTTTCTAGTTGTTGTCTCATTTACTAAGATAAGTAGACATTTTAATTTGATTAAAAATATATTTGTAGTTCCAAATTTTCAAAAAACAAGGTGTAACTGACACATAGAGAATTCCTCTTTTAGGTATCTGAAGGTTAAATTTCGAGTGCAGTGACACTTTGAGGCAGATCACAAAATCTGACCTCACTACAAATATATTGAAATAATTATTATAACTAACAGACAGTATTGCTCTGTTATGATTTCATCATCGAAAACATCAATAATACAAGTCGTCTTTGGTTTTGGTTTTTGGTCAGGTTATGTCAGAATTTTAAGATGGGGGAACAGTCATAGAAATTTAGTGTTCTCAGTGTCAAACAGTTAGGGTATGTATTGTCTTCAATTGTCCATTGTTATTGTCCAGCCAATGAGCAATATCGGTTCCCCACCTAGCTGACATAATGCTGAAGCACTGGTCTCACTACCTGACATCTGTCATATTTCTGTTGTGTTCCAAAGGTATTTCGAGTGTACGCCGAATTTCGGCCTGTTTGCACCCGTATCGAAAGTAAGCAAATCCCCGTCGAAGGTCAGACCCAACTCCTGTCAAGTCCACCCAGGCAATCAGCCCAAATTGCCGCCTAGTGGGCTGAGGAAGGCTAACTCGAAAGAATCGTTGGCTTCGAATGTGTCGATGACCAGCACGACATCTAACGTTAGAAGGGTAAGGCTCGGAGTTACGTCGCTCACTCCAAAGGTAGGTTGATGTTGGTTTCCACGAAATTTTGTGAATCGTGCCACAGTCACAGATTGCTCCGATGTTTGATTTATAATTTGAGGCTGAGATTGGTGGCGATTTTCAAAGAAGTTCCATATGAGACTTCCATATGAGACATGATTCCATATCAGACTGCTTTCAGTTGATATACACGGATTTATTTGATTTCTAGTAATCATTAATCTATATCGTCAACGTGTATCGTAGTGAATTTTCTCTTTGCGAATATACTACAGTGTGTCCAAGATAATGAGGGCCAGTATGATTATCTCGGAAAGTACGTAAGATATAAGATTGTATTAAATGGGAGTGAAGCTGCGTGAATGGAGAGGCAACAAAATTACGCTTCAAAATCTATGATATCATTTGTCGTTTTTGAGTTAGTTTCAAAAAAATGAATTCTCAGATTTTCAATTTTATATTTTTGAAAATGAAGATGTTTATAACGTAGTTATACGAAATGTCCATATCTTGGATACAGTGTATAATTGATGTATAATATGTTATCATTATCATCAACAAATTATGTCCAGTAATTTTTTCTCGCGCACGCATATTTTCAGAAAATTTTTGAGCTCTAACAAATTTCCAGATATAAATTGTCTCCTAATCAACAATCTTGGACAATCAATCTAACCTGATGTATTTACCTAGTAAATATTTATATTTCCAATATGTATGTATGTTCGAATATTAATAATTGTTGCATTCGTACTGTGGCATGATTCATCAATAGTTTGTAAATAAGCAGAAAGCTACAACTACAACAACCAGCCAAGTTCTGAATGACGTAAGATTTATTGTCACCAATGCATGTGATTGTTTTTGTTGATTAATATCAGTGATAAAATAAAGTTGTATTATTTTTGTAAAATTACTAATGATTTTTGTGGTGCCATTATTTTATGTTTGGAAATATATTTTTCGCAGCTTTAAAACAGAGCTTGAATAACGAGTTTGATTCTTGTAATGAATATCTCTCTTCAGTTGTTATTTATTTAAGTAGTCATGAAATCACTGAGGAATTTCAACATTTTTGTTTAGCATTATGTTTTTTTTTTGGTTAGTGTTATGTTTTGTACGTTGAAGTTTTTGGTGCATGAGATGTATTGTTTATTAAAAATTTCTGAAACACTGTATTGTTTTCTTTTTTACTAATAGTGTATTTCATATTTGATTTTTGTTAGAAAACTACACTCAAACTCGCCACTCCTCCGGTATCAACCAGGATAGCCCTACAGGTAATGCACTGAGAAAAAGTTGAATAATATTATTCATAAATAGCAAAACCACCACTAGGCTTGTTTAATCAATATTTGTAACTTCTACATTAATACGAAGCAATTTTTGATACACTGGAATCACTGTTGTTGTTTTTTGACAGGATTTCATTAATGTTATGATTATTGTTATTTCTACTCAATAAAGTTTACTGACATGTAGTTTTTCCTCTATATTTTTCATTGCACACTATCAAGAAAGCCAATCTTTCTTTGATACACTAAATATTTACTTCACTGATGGACTTCATTGATATACTAAATTTCTTTTACAATCTACTACTATCTTCGAAGTTTCGGTCTTGACATGAAGGCTCGACTCAAGCTATAGATACCTATATAAAAGTCTTTCTCTGTACTTGTCAATCTGTAAATAATACCAACAGTTCAACTCCCAATGAGAGTGATGACTAGATATGTAATTTTGAAATGTCAAATATATGACATGAATTCGCACCAGTGACAAAAATGTCTTATTCCCTCACTAGTTTTCCTATGAAAATACCATCAGATATCAAGTCATAAAAACTGAGACAATATCTCTGCCTCTAACCATGTGACCTTGTACACCTCATTTCAGTCAATTTTTCCCAAAGAATATTTTATTGAGCAACTTTCCTCAAAGCCTGGTGGTTATGCTCTTTCAATAAAGATCGAATATAGAAATCTGTATGCTTTTTTATGGTTTATTCTGCTCACCCTGTTTCTTTGGCAATGGCACGAAATATTTCGAATATCAAACAAAGTCTACGAGGCCTTAATTACTCTTTGCTCTCCCTAGGTTATCAATAAGCGATATACTAGCCCCCTGATATAATTCATGCCTATGAAAATGCCAGTAGCCTTCTTTTTTCATGGTGATATCAATATGAAATGAATTCCGACTACGTCTTAAAAAAGCACACAGATTTCATATTTTATCTCCTTCTGTATCTATCAAATTTCGTTAGGATGTACTTAAAGAGAAACAACAGCACATCGAGCAACTCCTGAAAGAACGCGACCTTGAAAGAGCAGAGATCAGCAGAGCTCTGACCCAAGCCGATGGAGCTGAAAAAAAGTTGGCCTCTCTGAGAAATGAATACCAAACTGTAAGACGTTCACTATATATTAGGGAGGGTTCTGTGAAAATAAATTCGGTTTTAGTATCGCTCGCAATGTGAAACACAACTGCAAGAACACATAAATCTGCTGAATAAGTTGAGCGAGGACAGGAAGGAGTTGGTTTCTCAGCTAGAAGAGGAGAAAAGGAAGAATGATGATCTTTTGTTCCGTTTAACAGAAGTTACAATTACCAAGGATGATGTAGAAGTATGTTATTAGTCAAAATCATTATCAATATTATTGATAATCTATCATTCAGGAGAGATTAGAAGTGAAAATTTTGATCGCAAATCTTTTTCTTCCAGAAAAAAATATTGAACAAAATCGTAAGTTTTGACTGCTTGGCGTGTTGTGTGAATATGTATCCGTGTGGTTGTGTTCTTTCTTCATTCATGCATATTCCAATAAATATAATATAATATTTTCTCTGTTATAGGCTTTGACTGAAAAGAATGTAGTTAGAATAAAAGAATTAGAAGAGCAATTATCAAAGGAACGCGATAAATTGGAACAGTCCGTGGAAGTGGAAACCAACAAACTATTTGAAGCAGAGGAAAATTTGATGAAAGCAAAGGAGGAAATAGAGTCATTGAAGAATCAAGTACAGGAAGCCAAAAATAACAAAACGCTCCTAGAAGGAAGTACTGCAACTACTACTGGTAATATCATAAATAACACTCTATCCTAACATTTCATCTAGTATTTTTTCAGTACTGATTTCATCTTTACAGAAGGAATTGGACCAATATAAGTCTGATCTGGAGGAGAAAAACGAGATCATGTCTGTTCTCAAACAAGAACTTTCTCAAGCTACCTCACACCACAATAAACAGTCAGAGGAAAATGAGAAAGTAAAGACTGAATTAGAAGCATTATTAACTGTAAAAAATAAAGAACTAGCCGATATTAAGCTGGAAGTAGAACAATTAAATAATATAATACAGGAAAAGATACAGGCCTTAGCAAATATATCTGCAGAGAAACTTCAATCCGAAGCCATATTAGAGAAAGAAATTGACCGTTTAAAAATGGAGCTGAGCTCCAAAATTTCAGACCTAGAAAATGCTGGTGATTCTATGAAAACCAAAGAAACGATTGTCGTTACCATGCAAACAGAATTAGAATCATTGAAACAACAGTTAGAGCATACCAAGGTCGAGAAGGATAAAATAATCAATGACCTAACTACCAAATTAGCTGAACAAAATCAGAAAATTGAGGGAATCAATAGCCTCAATAGCGCCAAACTAGTAGAAATCGATCAGCTCAATAATGAAATGCGAGCTTTTAAAGATAATTCTAATATGAAAGTGGCGGAGTTGAACGATAGCTTTAATAAAACAATAAGAGAAAAAGATACACAATTGAATCGTCTAACATCAGAAGTTGTGAGGCTGAATCATGATCTTACCGATCATTTGAATATTCATGATGAACTGAAGGGTGATTATGAGAAGATACTGGTGGAATTGAAGAATTTCAAATCAGAACATGAAGAAAAGAACAAGGAATACGAGAATACCATAGATACAAAGAATTTAGAGATGCAGCAGATGTCAGAAAACCTGAGAGGAAAGGATAATCTGATTCAGTCATTACAAACGGAACTACAAACAATCAAAATTGATTTTGAATCCGTTTCTAATAATTTACTTCAATACCAAAACAATTTGAGCGATGTGGAATCGAGCTTGAAGAAGGAACGTGATGAAATGAAAGATCAGTTGAAATCGAAAATTGTGGAATTGGAAGAAGCCAAAACTGAATTTTCTACGAATATTGCACAACGAGATGAACTTCTACAAAAATTCCAATTACAGTTGGATGATAATGAGAAAAAAGTTATCGCGTTGCAAAAAGAACTTGAAACAACCGGCGCCAGCAACGAAAACTCGAATAGAACATTACGTGAACTACATACTAAAGAAATAACAGCTAGAGATGAGCAGATACAAAAACTCTCACAAAGTATTGAATCGAAAATTAATGAAGTGAATGAATTATCCATAAAATTAAGTCAACTGGAAAATGAAAGTAGTTTGAAGCAGTCGGAAATACAGAACGTTCAGAAAGAGCTGGAACTGAGCAATGAAAACTTGGAATCGGAGAGAGCAAAAATCTCAAAACTTGATGAAGAGATACAAACAATATCGAAGAAGAAAGAAGATTTAGAAACTGAAAATGAGAAATTAGCAAAAATACAAGAAGATTTCCAAGTAGCCAAAAGGATTGATGATGAAAAACTTGCAACAAAAACAAATGAACTGGACACAGTCAATAAAAGCATTACAGAAAAATGTGTAGAAATAGAAATTTTACAAAAAGAACTTGCAACAGTTAGAGAAAGTTTAGAAAAAACAACTAATGATTTGAGAAACTACCAAGGTGATATGACAGCAGTTGAATCAAGCTTGAGAAATGAGAGAGATGAAATTCGCCGAAACTTTGAGAAGCAGAGCAAAGAGCTCGATCAAATTAAAAAAGATTTAACAGAAAAGTTGACCCAATCTGAATCAAATCTTGCCGAAGCATCGAAAAGTATTGTAATTAAAACCAAAGAGCTAGAAAGTTTGAAAGAACAAATCAAACTTATCCGAGAAGAAAATGAAAGGAATCTCAATGACCTCGATAAAGATCACAAAAAAGAACATGCTGATATGGAAATCAAGATATCGGATTTGCTAACAGAAATAGAAAATAAGGATACGGAAATCTCTAAACTATCGAGTACTCTGGGTGAAGTGAGAACCGCCGATGATGAGAAAGACAAAGATATAGCTACGTTGAGAACGGAACTAGAAGCATCACAAAATCAAAACAAATCTGAGAATGAAAAAGCCAAAAAAATTCTCGAAGAAATTGAAAAACTGACTGCAACCAACGAAGCTATGAAAACACAACTGACAAATTCTCAAAAAGAAAAAACTGACATCCAAGTTGAGAAAGAACAGTTGATAACACAGGTAACTGCTTTGTCATTGTGCTCAGAAGAATCAAATAAAAAGTTGACTGAGCTTGACAAAGTTTTGAAACAAAAAGTTGTGGCCCTTGAAACGAGTAATTCAGAATTTCTGACCGAAGCGGAAAAGTTGAAATCTACTATACGATCTCTAGAACAAAGCAATATTACTTTGAAAGAAGCGTCTGAGAAAAAAGTAGAAGAGCTAGAGATGAAAATAAAGGAAGCAGTTGAATTGGAAACAAAGCTTAGGAAACAAGTTGAAGCTTCAAGTAAGGATGCTACAACGGTCAAAGACCTACAAGATAATTTGGATAGTACCATTCTGAAGCTAACTGACAAAGAAATGGTACTAGAACTTCAGAATAAAGAAATTTCTAATCTAAGGGAGGAATTGAAGAAGGTATAAATTCTGTACATGTTTAGTTTATACTAGTTTTGATTTGAAATGTTTCGTTCACATTGCAGGTCCATGCCAACAACAAGAATGGTTCACCAGAAAATGTTGGAAATGATGCGGTTAGTTTTCAATTTGAATTTTTAGTTCTTTTACTTTGATTTGGCGTTTGTATCTTCTAGAATTCTATTTCTCAAAGGTTTTCAAACATATATATATATCATATCATCATATATCATCGTATTTATATCATGTATATATTATCATACTTTTTCCTGGATAGATATAGTTTATATGAATATTCAATTCGAAAATAGCCTGCTGGTGAAGGTTTCTCGAGTTTCTTTTGAATCGTTTTTTTTTCTTTCATACATACTACAATAAGGTAAATTGAAATAGAGTTCTCAAGATTCAACATGACAAAATAAATCCACACATGATATACATGTTTTTATAGGGTAACTTTGAGAAATACACAAAAATGGAAGTCAGTCAATCAAAAATTTCATTTGGCTTTGATTTTTTTACTCCTGGGCACAAGCTAATCAATCGGTTATTGGGGAAAACACAGTATTATACTTTAACACACTGTTTACTAGTTTTCTTAGTGCAAATGTAGTGCTTATCAATGTAGCAATTTCGAATTTTCAGAAATCGAATAATAATATAAAATTTTTCCAACTTCGCAAACAACAAACAGCAGTAGCATTTTTTTTTTGCTTATGAAAGTCTATCAAAAAAGAGATAATCAAAATTTGTTAACCTTGTGCATTTGAAACGATCAAATATCTTACGCTCTAGTTGTAATACTGTTATGATTTTTAATTTTCCAATGATTAATTTCTGAGTTGTTAGTTTGGTTTAGAACTTTATTCAATAGAATAACTAGTACATCACAACAAGTATAATATTGAATTCAAAAATGTGCTCGGTTTTTATCTATCATCCATAAGTTTGTAGAGAAGGGAAGAAAAAATGAAATATGAGAAACCCAAAGCATAAGCGATCTTATCATGGAATTTTCAAATATGAAAAAAAAAAAAAAATTCATGACCCCCTGTTTTATGGGCTTGCGCTACTAAGGTTTCATTGAGAACGTTTTCAAAACATGTTGTTGATGTTCTTTAAATTTTGCTACGTGATATTACTGCTCACAGGTCAGTGTATTGGCCACAGAGGGTAAAATTATCGAAATAACAGATGAGTTCGGCGGGGAGGATTTTCATGAATGCATGTAATTGAAGTACATTTTGCCCAACCTATATTTGAATTCAATTACATTGGTATTTCTTCACAATTGATATTATATTCTAACTTTCAATGAGAACTGTTTATCACATAGCACTTTGGAGCTGCAAAGAATGAAAAAACATTCGTCACACGCTTTTTGTGGAAAAGAATATTCAATTCCTAGGAATTTCTAGTCATCGCCTATTCTTTTAATGGGTTCTTTTTGCTTTGGCTTCGCATGGCACCTCTCTGTTCTGATCCAGGCACCCGCTAATCCCGCCAATGATTACAAGCAGCTGTTGGAGGAAAAACTGTTAGCCGAAGACCAAGTGGCCTTCCTCAACTCCATCATCGTCGACATGCAGAAGAAGAACGAGGTGCAGCAGGCCAGAATCGAAATCCTGGAGATGGGCTACAGCTCGTCAGCTGCGGACGAACTGGCCGTTTTAGGGTTCAAATCGGGGGCCAGGAAACCGGCCCCCAGGATGTACTGCGACATTTGCGAGGAGTTTGACTTGCACGAGACGGAGGATTGTCCCACTCAGGCTGACGATGAGGTCAACAGTCATCGTAGAGGAGGAGAGGTCAAAGAGAAGCCAGCGCCGAGGCCTTACTGTGAGGCGTGTGAAGGTGAGTTTGGCTCCGATCTGCTCACACGAAAGCTTATAAAAAGCCACTATGTTGTGTGTCATTATTATTCTAGAAAATCAACCTTCATTTCTCTGAATTCAGACTTTTTGTATGCATGTATTCAGACTTTATGTATTTTGGATGAATGACCGTCTGGAATGACATCACAGACTTGTCACATCATAATAATGGTTGATTTTTTTTTTCAATTCGTCGCTATATGATTCTGTGATCTAACGTCACATCAGTCGAAACTTGAGCAGGTCGAGAACAGCGTGATTTTTCTATAGTGGGCTCCGAACCACTTCTGGCGGACCGAGAGTGACGTCAGGATTCGTGATATTTTTTTTCAATTCGTCATGGTTATGGGGTTATCTCGCTCCTAAGTGCGTTATTTTGCTGAATGCACACTATTTTCACTTAACCGCGCCATACCTCCGGAACAGTCAGTGCTGCGATCACGTTCGACCCTCCGTTCGATTTATCTGGTATTTTTCTAAAAAAAAGTGCTATGTCAGCTGGATCTGAGAGTTTTTACAGAAGTTATAACAGATATTTCGAGCCGATGCACGCATTCAGCCAAAAAACCCACATTCTCAACTTTGCAGCTCAATATCTCTGGAATGGTAGGTTACACAGAATTTTTCGGCACCTGGTCAGATTCCTCGTTCGATTTCCATCTACATTGCAAAATTTTCAAATGATTACACTTTGCCCTGAGAGCTAAACAATTCGAAAAAAAAGTCTGAATTCTATGAAGAATAAGAACAGAACACAACACAGACGTCTATCTATGGTTTCACACCTTCTTTCATTATTAATAACTCTTCTGTTTTATAGTGTTTGGACATAACACTGAGAACTGCACAGAAGACCAGGAATTTTAATCCAAGTGATATGAAAAATGTATGATTGAGCCTATTTATTTTAAAATTGTTTATTGTTGAAACTTTGTTATTTTCGGAAATAAACTTATTTTACTAGAATATTATTTACAGGGACATACATTTGAATTTGAGAATATCAATAAGAATGAGATAACAAGAGGTTGACCAATTAAAATTACCTATATCCTCTATATACCCAGTATTCATTGCAAAAAAAGAATTAATTTTGTTACCATAGAAATATATAAATCAATATCAATGATGATTTCCTTGCTTGCTTGGAAAATCACTTGGAACTGGAAAAATCAAACTCATTCATAATTCACTTATTATTATATCAAGTATTAAAATTATTTATTATAACATAGGGTAGCAATGCAAATTAATGCCAGTACATGAAGAATCAATCCAATCCTTCCTTTTTCTCTTTGATGGCTTCCTGCAAATAAAAATTAATATTTTTTTAATCTATGACAATAGGTCTCAGTGTATCTTACCTTGAAACGTTCTTCAAATAAGGATAATTCTGATATCAAATCTGTGATGGCATGCATCAGTGCTTCTTGTGGTGAATAGTCTGAAGTTGTTTGAATCCTGAGTACAAACTTGTGTTCTAGAGGGTGAGGTAACTTGTATCCAGCAAACAAGACATTAGGATCTTTCAACAACTGGCTGAAATACAATAAATTGGGATCATGTGCTATGTTTCATGAAATTGAAAGTACTGTTTTTTATCACCAAAGTGTTTTACAACACTATTCAGGAAAGTACAATTAGCAATTCTTGCTCTTTACCAACATTTTATTGAAATAGGTTGTGTATGATTCTAAGAATTTGTAAACCATGTTGAGTAATATATGTTGACATTGTATATGATTCATATAAATATCAAGTCTTCAAAGAACTGAACTCCTAATGCATATAAAAATCAAACTACGAGTCTACGAACATATTCTTAACTCACTTTCTAATCATATTTCCAAGGGTGTGATCTTCTTTGTTTATTGTGAAAATAGCAGCATTTGGGACTTTGGTATCCTGCTCCCTGATGATCCTGGATAGGAGAAGTAAATAAGTTAGAACATTTTCAGATCTAATGCAAGTTACATACTTTTTCTCTCCATCATATAGCAGAAATGATTCAAATGTAGGTGGAGCATTCATTGTTTATGGTTGTATTTTCACCAAACGGATAACGGATAAATTAACTTCTTCGATCAAAGAGAGCAGTTTGTTTATGCACAGAAGCAAACGAAAGAGTAAGGTTAAACCATCTATGTGAAGTTGGCAGCAATCACTGGCAGCCTTAATTTCCGAAGTTACAGTGGCGTGTTTTCACCTTTTGAGATAACAGAAATCTGATTTGCTAACTTCGTGAATAAAAAATAGAGAAATGAATATAGTAGGCTCTCATCATCGAAAGAAGATTTTGATTGATATTATCTAAACATATATATTTTTAATATCCAATAGCAGAGGTTGATTGAGTAGTTCTCCTCAATCAATGTCATGCCTTTCTGCTGTTTCAATTTTTTCTAGAAAATAGTCGGTTCCTGTTAAATTTATATGTTGCGGTTCGGAAATATGGCAAAAGATGGCACCAGTAATAACATTGAAAGCATGATTGTCTATGAAATATCAAATGATCTTGCTGCCTCGCATATTTCAGAGATTTATTGAATGATGAAGCGAAGGAAAATTATCAATCTTTTCGAGAGAGCAGCATTAATTCCATCCACTAACGACCAATGCAGAGATATCGAACTTCAGAACATGCTCATATCGCTCCACCGCCTACTTTTCGTATTCCGTATTCCAACCAGTCAGTCTGCGCGAGATCGTGGTGCAGAGAGGAGGGCGGTCAGAGTTTTGCAATAGTGGCTGAAAATGGCGGAAGCCACAGGTGCGTCAAGTGTAAACCCGAATGCAGAAGTCGTGAGGGGCCAGATCTTCGAAGTGGGACCGCGCTACACCAACCTGGCGTACATCGGCGAAGGCGCCTACGGGATGGTCGTGTGAGTATCTATGTCGTATGTTTTTATTACACCCATCTTCGTGATTTCCCAAATGTATACACGCCCTAAACAATGGGATATTTGTAAAAATAGCAGATGAGAAATGACGAGATATATTCGGGATGTTTGCGAAATGATGGGCAGTATGTTGGCCCTATGGGACATGGGGCCTTGCAACAATCTCCTAGATGTTGAGGTTATGTTATGATTGATAGAAAGGTACCTACTCGTAACACAGAACTGATTGTGCTAACTAGTGTAGATATCTGATTGACAGTTTTCTGTGTTCATACATTGCTAGCAATATAATATGTTTTATTATTAACCAGATTAACTAATATCAACCAAACATCTGTTGATATTGTCAGTAAGACTAGGTGAAATTCCCACATACAGAGATTATTTGGAAATGAATTCATGAATTATACCAATGTTTTTTGTGACTTTTCAGATTATCGTTCAAAATGCCAAGGTGGATTCATAAAACATTCAGTATCATTACATCAACGTTACATTGTCATTATAAAAGATGAAAGCATACAAAGTTGTTGGTTTAATGCAATCATTTTACAATTTTATTGTAATGTTTCAGGTAATGATTGGAAATGTTTCATGAATCCACCTCTGAAATGTAGAATTTTAACATGTCATTATTTATCAATGGAACAGTTAGAACCTATATTATTAAAAAATATTTAAAAATAATTTAACCATTTTCAAAATATAATGAAGAATTCGAAGTACAAACATCTCCAAGGATGTCTACTGAAACCTTGACTAAAACATAGTTAGCCATGCTTGAACGGCAATCAGAATTGACTGGATCCTTCTCCATTTATGTTTTTGACTTTTCAAGTGTGAATTTTGTTTGATATTCTTTCTGAGCTACTAAAGAATTCCTTTAATTAGAATTAAATGATTTTATAACATTGTGTTTGTCTTGTTGTCATTCCTGATTGTCTTCTGAGATTGGCCATCAGCTATTTCAGTGCACATTTGTTTACATTTTTTCAAATTCTCATACCTATTCTGAAGGTATTTGGATTCATGATCAAGCTCTTCTCAGATAGGAAATAATTCACAGGATGTTTTATTCTGACAAATTGACAAGTCAAAATGTGACACTTGCCGAAATTATTTGTTTGATAAAAAATTATGATGATTCAGAAAAAATCTCAATTAGTTTTTGAAAGCTTCTAACATATTCCCTATAGGTGAGGTGACAAAATATACTCAATGGAAAATTATATAGTAGAAATTATATTCACCAACGTTTTGAAATAATGTTGTTTGAGATTTATACATAAATAAATAATTATATTTTTAAAGAGTACATATCCTGCACATATCACCATATCATTGACATTTGAAAAACAATACCCATTGGAATTTGAAATATTCAAATTGAAATTCATCCGTAACTATTCCTAGATAATGCAGAAATAAACCTGAATACCATCGGAAGATAATGACTATAATGATGATATGACTTGGATACACATAATATCATTATTTGAGAATAATATTGAATAATTTGTAATAAAATTAATGAAGAGTGATTTAATTTATAAGTGCCGTAATTTTTTCTAGTAAAGAAAATATTCTACTTCCCAATTGAGTTTGAGAACACATCCCATGAATATGGGTACAATCAAGCATACTCAGCAATATTTTAGTATCAGAAAAAAAAACATCCACGAAAATATTGAAAAACATCTCAAATCTCTATACCCGTGCAATTTTTGAATTTCAAAAATTGTTGATAACCATTTCACATTTAATTTATATTTTACGGAATGATGAAATGAACGTTTACTAATATGAAACCATTACCTCCGTGTGATCAAACATGATCATAGTATACCTAGTCACGCCTATTCAGGGCACTTATATCACATTCGGTACAATAATATTTCGATTAACATTCATTCATCATAGGCAAATGAGATTCATAGCTGGTGGGAAAGTGTATTTTCTGCACTAGTTACATCTACTCGTGCAAAATGTATGTCATTTTCCACGCTATATTTTTTGTTGATGAAAAACTGCGTACTTAAACGAATTATTTAAAGTCACTGAGTTTGCTTACCAAACTTAAAATAAATAATATGGATTTGTCGCGTCAAACAAAGTGCAATTTAATAGGTAGACTCAAAGTTTTGTTTATTTTATTACAAACTTTGATAAGATAAGTGAGTTCGTAGGTATATTGATAAAATTATGCCTATTAATAGACACTTCTAACAGAATATATTCCTATTACGATTTCTCCGAATATTCTATATATTATAATTTTTCCATCCAAATATTAACGAGGATTATTATCGTCAAAGGTAGTCATTAAATAGTGTAAATGTGAGGTTAAAAAACTAAAAATAAAATCAATTGAAAAATAAACAGGCATCGTCTTTTTATCAACCCTTCGATCATTGAACAGACTAGATAAGTAATCCACACCCCTGGCAATACAGTTTGTTTGAAAGCAACATCTATAGTATCTATCTTTGTCTAAACAAGGATAGCAGGATCTGATTCTCCCAGCACCAGGGCCGTGTTGTCAGAGGGGGTCGAATTTATTATTAATTCATGATGAAACCAAATTGAAAATCCGTAACAATTTCAGTAGTACTTTTCAGCATTTCTTGGTGGGAACATCCTTATACTTCCTTCACATTGGTATGAAGAATTCGAATACATACAATCCTATGGTGATTTTTGTAACTTGCTTGTAATCAATAAACTTATTATCACGTCACAAGAAAAGTTCAATTCTCAACACCATGTGAAACAATATACTTACTATTCAGTAAACAGTGTGTCTACTTAGTCTTAATCATAAATAACGTTCAATTTCGATAATGAACATTTATATCTTTGGCGATCAGTGACGATTTACGATTTCAAAGTTCAGTACCTACTAGTGGAAATAATTTTCAAAACAGTGAAAAACTCGTTTCAAGGCAAATAGATATGATTGCATATTTGAATGTAATTTTCAAATCTGAAGATGAAACTTTTTTCATTTCATTTCACGATATGGTCAAAAATGAAGGACGTTTCATCTTGAGCAGAATTCATATATTTTGACGCAAAAAATTGATGTCTGATTATTTCATTTCATGTAGATACATGAAAATCGATAATGAATATGTGTTGACAAGTATTATGACGAAATGTTATATGAACAATAAAATCATGAATCATGTGAAGAAGTAGCAAATAGCAGTGTTTCTTATTGAAAAAGGACTGAAATGAAAAACAACCATGGATAATCACACAATAATTTATTGATTTTTGAATAGGATTGTTTTTGTTAACATACTTCTCACTCTAACTCCCGTTGAATCTTTCAATTTATTTGCCTCATGATGGAGTCTTGCAGTGAAATATTTCTTCAAAATTAGTTTGACTAGTTCCATTGGGTGATGATGTGAAGGGCCAGGATCAGTGTTGTTCAAATGCATCAAAAACAGTCAACGGTAAATTTGTCATTGTTGTGTGTACAAGAAGTATAGAAATATCCTTATATTTTTTATTACAAATATTAATTGAGTTCGTCATTATTCTCAGTGATTTTTCAACAGCTTTGCATATTTTGACTACAAATAAGGAAGCATTCATCAGTGCTACATATTTTACCACAAGACACTGTCGCAGCTGACCTATGGGTATAATCAATATAATCTAATCAATTCAATTTAAATTCATTTTTATCCATTCCATTTGGGAAAATGCTTCAAAATCTCCAATGATACGACAATGGTAACTCACCTATGAAATGACGTGTTTTGATCGCCGGTTCAAATTGTCTTTAACACACCTCACAACGTCTCACCATTATATCAAATCACCAAAACAGGAAATAAACTGAGTTTCTGATGAATTCTGAGTACAAAAAACTGAACACAAGTTGAATAATATCGATAAATCAAAACGTAAATAATGACAGATACCAAACAAAGCAATGATCACCGTCCACTGTCAATATCAAATTGCGGTGTTGCAACGTTGAGCAAAAAGTATTCACGATATACCCATGCTGGTCCTCGAGCCCCCAAGAAAGTAAAATTGCTAAGTCTCAGAATAATGTAGCAATCTTGTATTAATCAGAACTGATTCATAATCGTCATGACCCAAATTTATTATTATATTTGTGCATTGAACTACATGAATTCATAAAGGACTTTAAATATATTATGGACTATTTATCACTTTTTGATGATTGGATATGACAACACTGGCGACGATTGGGTACTAATATTATGATAATTCTGGGAATTCATGTTAGCATCAGAATATTTGTTTTGTGATCCTTCTAGTGGGTTTGTTGTTCGGAGTATCAACCCTTGCTTTTTACATTTATCTGCTTATGATTTTGTAGTCGACTAATTGCAATATGGGGAGTGATGAAATCCTCAAAGGGTGTGTATTACATTCGGCTTCTTGTTTGTCATTTCCAAGATGGATTTAGTGGAAAATAAAACGTATGGTTATTTCCCTCACGTTCACGACGATGCAAGAAAAGCAAACGAGAATGTAAAGTCAACGCTAAAGGCTATATCCGAACCTTAATGGGTGGAAATTGTATACCGTAGCAGTATCTTACGTTCCCGATTCCGTTTTCGATGAAATGGCTATTGCAAACAAGATAAAGGAAAGCAATCAACTATTGAAAGAATCAAGGAGTTCGCTCATATTTGCGAATTCAATTGTTTCATGATGAAAAATAGAAAAATGTGGAACAAAGATTCAAATGATGCTGTAAGCGTTAGTTAATCAGTAAATATTTGTGACTATGATTATCAAGTCAGAAATAATCCCAAATACATCTTCTATCAAAGAGTTAGATGATCATCATTTTCAATTTGAATTTCTCATAATGATTCAATGACCATTCTTAAACTTTGATTCATTTCATAGAGAAGTATCGAAACAAAAATTCACCAACAAACTCAGAAAAGCTATTGAAAAAGACCAAAAAACAAAACAATCCCAATGTGTTACAGGGTTCACGAGAAATTATTCGATGTATGCCGAAAAAGAATACTATCATCATCAAAATCTGAAATATTCAAGAATACACATGCGAATGATGAAGAAATAATCAATATAGTAATTTATTTTGCGACTTGGTATGGTATTGGCATTGGTAGTGGTATATTTCCAGAACTACCTCTATGAAGTTAGCAGAACCATTTGATGGAAAATCGATGAGACCAAGTTTATTAATTGGCGAGAATTTGTCGTGAAAGAAAAAAAAATGTCTTGCCCTTAGTTTTTTTATAGGGTGGCTTTGCTAACTTAATATTGAGTTAGCAGAGCCACTACGATAAATCGCCAATTGAACTTCAAATTGGATCGCAGTTGTGACCATAATTTGTCGAGTAATTATCGAATTCCAATAGAAGTGAATAAATTGATATAGCATTTTTTTTGTGACGCAGATATTAGTAATTTTCATTGGATATCCTCGAGTTTGCGAAAATTTCGAGTATTTGGCAACACGCCATCAATATTTCTACCTCCACGAGAAGTTTCATAGAGAATTCGACAATTACTCGACAAATTTTGGTCACAACGGCGATACAATTTGAAGTTCAATTGTCGATTTATCGTAGTGGCTCTGATAACGTAATATTGAGTTTGCAAAGCCCCCCCCCCCATATAAAAAAAACTAAGGGCGCGACAATTTTTTTTCTTTCACGACAAATTCTCGACAATTATTCGACAATTGATAAACTTGGACTCATCGATTTTCCATCAACTGCCAACTTTATAGAGGTTCCAGGACTATCGAGAGAAAGCAACAAGTTACATGAAAGGATAAAATATCCATAGTATGTCAAATAAAGACCGTATACCTTGTACGAAATCACCATATCAATATTGAATTATAGGATCCTCAAAGTGTACTATTACACAATGAATAAATAATGATTTTTACTGTTTAATTCGACTCGGCATTCCTTGCCAGCAATTTGAATTCATAAATTTTAAATGGAAACGGGAACAGCGGGCCTAAGCCTGAAGATTTGGGGTAGTAAACCTATTATTTTCAGATGAGCGAAGGCAATTCAGGCATAGTCCGTAACGTATTCCAAGATCAAACAAACGATAAACTTTCGATGGACTAATTAGTACCCGTTGCACAATGCAGGGAAACAAGCCGAAACAACTTTTTCAATTTATCAACAGTGAGCGGTACCGACTCGAAATTTTGATTCTGTTCGTTGGAGACGGCGATTAATTAGAAGTTGAACGAGCTCGGAGACAATCCTTCAACGTGTCCAAAGGAAGCAGGATGCGGTCGGTATATGAAGCCCTATCTAGTCTATCGGCCTCCAGGGTATTTCCGTGAAATACCACAGAGACATGATGAACTCGAAAATTCAGAGTGGACTGTGCTACAAGGATATTGTGTTGCACTAATTTGTGAAGGTGAAGCATCAGATTTGGACATTTCATGAGAAAAAAAATCTATAGTGCCTGAAGAGGAAATCAACAAAGCCTGCAGCATAGCAGTTAGATTGGGCAATATTAGATAAAGTGAGTGAATCAAATAACCACATTTAGAAATATCACAAATAGGCCACCTGAAAATTTTATAATTCCTCAAGGAGTTGGAACTTGAGCAGTTGGTATGAATAGGACAAAGATGATATATATTCTCTGATAGATCGAGCTTAGAGAGAAAGAGAGATTGAAACGACCATAAGTAAGAGACGCAGCGATGAAAAATCACATGACTGTTGGCATTGCTAAAACATTTTGATGTGTCATGCCATTGTGTTGAGAAGTGATTTTTTTTTTCGAATCGAGTGTGAGATTATTCACTCAAATCTATTGTTCAGCAAAGTTTATTGATTCATGAGTGTAAAACAAATAAATTTGTAAATAATCCTAGTTGGTTCAGCCCATCAAAAACGATCAGAATACATCATTTCATAGGTCAGTTATTGAATAATGTATTCAAAATATACTCTAGAGCCCCTATATCATATAACGAGGCCAGAGGTGCAAGACGAAGACAGGTCGATGCTTTAAATGAGGATCTGACCAGAATTCTGGAATGGGGATCTGAGAATCTAGTACAGTTCAATGCAACTAAAACTCAAGCTTGTATGTTCACCAAGAAGGCTGATCACACAATGCCCAATTTGATGATGTCGGGTACCACTGTTCCTATGAGGTCGTCAATATCCTTGCTGGGTGTTCTCTCATGGGACGATCATGTGAGGTCCATTGCGAAAACTGCTTCACAAAAACTCGGTTTTCTATTCCGTGCGAAGAGATACTTCACATTCCAGCAGCTGCTTATGATCTACAAAACACAAATTCGACCTGTCCTGGAGTACTGTTCACATGTTTGGAGCTCAGCCCCCAAACATACGCTTAAGCTCTTAGATTCAATTCAGAAGAGAGCTATTCGCCTAGTCGATGACACAACACTCACCAAATCATTGACCTCTCTAGAGCATCGTAAAAAGGTCGGCGATCTATGCCTTTTTTATAGGTACTTTCATGGTCGGTGCTCAACGGAGATATCATCTATTAAGCCACCACGCGCGATTCCTAGTAGACAAACCAGACGAGCTCAGGCTGGTCATCCTTACACTGTCAGGCTCGAGACCTGTCGAACATCGCTATACCAAGCATCGTTCATCAATAGAACTGCAAAGCTGTGGAATTCTTTGCCTAGTGAAGTTTTTCCTGATGCTTACAACCTCCAAACTTTCAAGAAAAATTCCAACACCTTCCTTTTCTCCCAAAATTCCACCGCTGGCTAAGCTAACACGATGTTCCTCGAACATTATAGGTTTCCCTTTCGTGTTGTCCACAGATAAAAAAAAAGTTCCCGCCTAGAAAACGAAGAAATCCAACCAATGAACAAAGCAAACGAGAGATAGGCAACCAGCAGTGTTCATCGGAATGCTCCTTATTACCATCTGGAATATTCTAGATGTATGAACACAAAAAATGCCGAGAATCTATGGAGGAATCAAAGAGCAGGATGAATTCAGAAAAAATAAATAAAATGCGAAATGCGTACTTCTTTCTGTGGTGGTGGACCTCGGCAACCCTAAAGTATTGAAAAAAGTGGTGCAAAGTGACTAAAACGTGCCCAAATGTGTATCAACTCGGCCACACGGCTTATATCATTTTTTCTACTCAACAGGAAAATAATTGAAGGAACACAAACAGAACCGTTTTTTTTTTTCATTTACAAAACAAAGGTAATAGCCTTGGGATTACTTTTGGGCCACCTGATTTGACTCGTAATAAGAAAACGGAGCGAAAAAACTCTTATAACGCGTTCGAAGGGTGAAACGCATCTGTTAACTATCAAACATGAAACATTACCGATAATCTTCGCTGAGGCGCGGAAGAAGCTCGTCAACGCCTAGCTAGACGTGTACGCCGTCGGAAAATTGGAAATTCCGGGCGAAGGTACAGCGAAAAGCATCGTCGCGTAATAATAATTTTCCGCCGTTATTGTACGGACGACCTTGATCTGCCGCATTGCAGTCTTCGTTCGATACAAAAGGCAAAAGGGCCAGTCACTCATTTCGCTTGGAGCCGCCGACCGATCTGTCCGACCAGTGTTGCCAGACAAGAATTTCTTTCAGTAGCAATTTTGCGAAAAAAATGTACAACATTCTGGACTGGAAGGATCTCTACTCGAAAAATGACAGAGGGAATTCATTTTCTTTTTCTTCTTTGTTGCACATCCAGACGAATCGGTAGCTCTTTCTTTTTCTAATGTTGATTTCGATGTTCCTCCAAAGTCGATGGGGCATCTCCTAGAGAATATATCCTAGCATATTTTTTTTTATCTGTGGACAACACGAAAGGGAAACGTATAATGTTCGAGGAACATCGTGTTAGCCAGCGGTGGAATTTTGGGAAAGAAGGAAGGTGTTGGAATTTTTCTTGAATGTTTGGAGGTTGTAAGCATCAAGAAAGACTTCACTAGGCAAAGAATTCCACAACTTTGCCGTTCTATTGATGAATGATGCTTGGTATAGCGATGTTCGACAGGTCTCGAGCCTGACAGTGTAGGGGTGACCAGCCTGAGCTCGTCTGGTTTGTCTACTAGAGATCGCGCGTGGTGGCATAATAGATGATATTTCCGTTGAGCACCGACCGTGAAAGTACCTATAAAAAAGGCAAAGATCGCCGACCTTATATTTGGTTTCACCTCACCCCATTAATAAATTTGATTAACTTCAAGAAGAAAGAGAAAGTTTTGAATAAAAGGTTAATCCGCCTTTGATCAATTTTCAGAAGAAAGAAAAAGTTTCGAAAGTGTGCAAAGTGTTTGCCTAGCAATACCTCACAAGATGTTTCTATAAGCAATAAGGCTACATTTGCTTACCGCTAGTGAGAACTTGAATGCGATTTTATGCACTATTCACGGTTGCGAATAAAATAGTATGTTGTATTCGAATTCAATTTGACTCGCAAATTTTCGCTTCGTTATTGCAGAATTCGCTTGCTTTTCATCAACTATAACAGTATTGACGTAAACATAGAAATTTTCATTCAAAAGAATATATAAAATCACGAATAATTGTACCGTTGACATTCAGTTTAGTTATTACTGAATATTTAAATATGTTTCTTTTATTGCACGGACGTTGATGTAGCAGTTGATAATTCATCCAAAACCGTTTTATAGCAGATCTTTCGAAGTTGTGGATGATGTTTTTTGGGGGGGGGGGGGTCATAAACTCCAGGATCTGTGGGGTTATGCCCCCCCTCGGACTGGGACCGTCCAAAAGAACTTGACGTTTTAAACTCGGACGTTCTCAAGGCACTTCAATTTTGGGTTTTTGGGTTTTCGTATGGGCGCCATATTAGATTTTCGCATTTCTATAAGTAGTTTGAAAAATTTGGGTAAAAAACATTTCATTCAAAAAGTGCTCTGGAAAGGACCGCTACGTTTCGGAAGTTGTTTACGCATTTTGATGCGAGGTGTGATAAATCTAAAGTATATCACGCTTTTCTTCATTTGGAAACGGCAATCTTGTGGATAAACTTGGAAGAATCCAATCTGCTCTCATATATACCTGAACTGTCTGAATTTGGTTTGTTTAAATTGTTGGCGTTCTTTCCAAAGCACTCTTCACAAAAGGTTTTTCCACAGTTTTTTATCAGCAGGTGAGACTCGTTCAAAAATGCAAAAATCCAGTATGGCACTCATGAGGAAAACTGAAGTTGAGTGTTCAAATCAAATCAAAATATACTTTATTGTCGAAAGATGGGTATCTTGTAGACAAAGTCATAATAAATAAGTATAAAAACACAAACATAGGTACTAACCACGAACAAACACATCATCAAATACAAATAAAAATATGTATATCGTTCAACATTCAACAGAAATAAATTAATTATAATTAAAATAAAACATATATGTATATATATATATAGATCCAAGGTTAACAGAATGATGAGAGATTAAAAAATTTAATGATTAAAACATATATTAAAACTATACTAATTGAAAACCATAGTCATTGCCAGGAACTAGTAGATGAACATATAGCAAGAATCAATTTCAAATCATTATCGGAACCATATCTTTATCAAAGTAGTCTTGAACACTATAAAATACCTGTTCAATGAGCTGTATTGTAACAAATACTATGGCAGATGTCGATTCCTTGCAAAAAAGTGCCTTGAGAACGATCTAGTTCTCTAGAGATTTAAAACTGAGTTTAATATCCCACAAAATATCGCCTGCCTGTGCCAGCTGCAGCATTCAAAATTCCATTCCTGACTGAAGCAATTCTTTCTCATATTTCAGTTTGTTGCAATGCAGTAGTTTTCTAACATAAATACGCTAGCTTTCTTTCCGTTATCCTATTTCTGTTTCGGAATTATATCGGTATTGAAACAAGAATGGATAAGTTACAGAGAGAAAAAAACTTCTTGGTTTTGGTATTCAACAGCAGTATCAGCTCATTTTTTTTTCAATTCGTTTGTTGTTATTTCCTGTTTGTTTTATTGAACATACGAGATTATAATGATTAATCTGAAATTGCGAATGAATTCCAACCTGTTATTTACTCTGAATCGTGTTTTAATTGAACTTTCTGTTCGGTCCAAATAAAACGAATAATTATATATCATTCCTATCAAACGAACCTACTAATTAGCTTTTTCCACAAGACCAAGCAGAAAAAGACCTTTGGACCCTAATCGATTGTCAATATTTGAGGGTGACAGCAAATGGTACCAAATCCAAAAAAAAATTGTATCGCGCTATATCATTAAGATGATTATGATGAATACACAAAAGACCATATTTTGTATCAATAAATACCTGCTTAATTGAAAGCGACTAGACAGAGTTTTCTTCTGAATGTCATATAAGAGCTCCACTGTATATATTTTTGGGAGCAGGACAGGTCGAATTTGCGATTTGTAGATCATGAGGAGCAATTTGAGCTTGACGTAGGTAGTACCTCTTTGCAGTTTTTTCACTTCACTACCACTTCACTGCCAGATCCTGGTGAAGATAAAAACTTATTTTTTTGTTACTTTACACTCTACTAGATCCCCATTTCAAAATTCTCATCAGATCATCTTTTATAGTATCGACTTCTATTCGTCTTGCACCTATGACCTCATTGGATGATATAGGAGGGGCTGTATAGGAGTGTTACAAGATTAGAATTGTTACATCATTTTGTTTTCCCGATCTAACTGTGAAAGTGGTTTCTGACAGGTATATGCCCAGAGTTTAGGGATTATGAGACGCCGCAAAGTGTTTTATTTCCTGATTGTAAAGGAATTGGAAGCTCTTTCGGGTTAGAATCTCAAGTTGTTCTCAGAATGTCATCTGGATTGTATTGTTCTCATGGAGCCAACACCTTAGCAAAATAAAGCCAATATGTCAACTATCACATATTCTTGAATCAAAATTACAGTGCACTACAAATAAACATTTCATCACTTATTGAAGAAGCTTTTTATCATTTATTGTGATGTCTGATACGAAATTTGAGTGGATGATTACGAGTATGAGTTGAGTATGAAGAACTCAGTTCATAGTTGAAGTCGGTCAACTTTCTAGTCCTGGTTCTTATTTCTCACTACTAGTCTTGGGGGTCATAAACGCTCCCATTAATTTCCAAGGGTCGAATTCTTACTTATTTCTTGGGAATGTTGCTAGTAGCTCATGAAGACTTCGTTCTGACAGTTGCACTGAACAGTAACGATCCATCTCGGAATCAGTTTTGACATCTCTTGACAATGTCAAAAACATAACCTAGATCCAAAGAAACCAAAGTGAAAGGCAAACAAACATTTTCAGGAAAGAATGCGCCCCGCAAACAAAAAACTTTATCCTCTTTCAGCACAATGATGTGTATTAATAAACTCATCAGTCACAGATATTAGGATGCTTTTCGATATATTTGAATGACCGATTATTATTATGGATCGAACTCGAAGAGTATTCAATCTAAAAGCATGAAATCGACAGAGTCCACCAGGATATCCGGCTAAACCAATTTCAGAATTGCAGAGCGCTAGCCTTGGCTAAGTTATCAAATTATCCTCCACAAGAATTCGTTAGCATAGTGGAAATTACCTGAGCACGAAATGTCAACATCTCCAGTTTCCAGAAAAGCGTTCCGCTGGACTGGATGGAACGCATTAATCAAATTAAGGGGTTCCACAATCAGTTGAAGCAAGTTTTAAATTCATTTCGACGTCGTGCCATATTCTTTACACGGATCCAGTTCAGCTGAAATGGCTCGTCACTTGTGATAACACTTGAGGTCATATTATGTCCGGAAATTTTTCAGATCTCACGAATATTTCGAAAGGAAAAATTTAGATGGCAGGAAAAAAGTGCTGTATATTGGTTTCGATGGAAACATTGAGAAATTAATCATGTATATAATGTGGTCCACTAATAAAAACACCGATGAATATATTAGGGGATCGTTTTTTTGGGTAACTCAGATTGCATCATTGGAATTTTGATATCTTCATTCGAGTCAGACATGAGGAGGAAGTTGAGAACTTGCCAATATCGTTCTTGTTTTCTTAGTACTTTTTGGTGATTACTTAGTATCAAATTTTCTCTAGATTTAGAAGTGGTTCCGGAGTCCACTATGAAAAGCTGTCCCGCTCTTCTCAACCTGCTCAAGTTTCGACTTATTGGGACGTTGTTTTTCAATGTTGAAGTAGCGATAAATGAAAAAAGGATAAAAACAAAATATATTTTCGTTCCCACACCTGACACCATAGGCGATCCCCACTTTGAGAGGAATAAAAACAAAATATTTTTTCGTTCCCACACCTGACACCATAGGCGATCCCCGCTTTGCGATCGTCGCGAATTGTAAAATATTTCTAGTCCACCAGACAGATTGATAGACTTATTAAAATCAATTCGAAATACGCATTACGTCGTATGAAAGTCGCGGTGGTATTGCGGGTAGGAAACATCTACAATAATTGGATTCCATAATTATCTAGATGACGGTCGTCCTCTAGGGAATCCGGCACAATGTTCATGAAAGCCGGAAAGGCTTACAATTTCCCCATCCCTTCCGAATGTTCGGATACTCGAAGCTGCTAGAGATGAATTATTTGTACCTCCGGAGTCTACTATAATTGCTCGTGTTCAATGCTTCCGGATTCCGGAATAACATACTCGTATGAATGGGAGTGCCTTGAAAGCCATTGCATACGCTATTTTCACTACGATCAGTCACTATCACATATGTTGACTGATCTTAATTGAAAGAAACAGAAGGTTTGAAATAGTAACTATAATAGTTGATAATTGCAAACGGGACGTTGCCATCGGAACTAAATTTGTAAATTTATTTTCCAGATTTTTATGGGATTTTCTCTCCTCGTTTCTTAGAAATCAAGTAGAAGTTATTGAAAATCATTTCAATATATTTGTAGTAAGGACAGATTTTGTAATATGCCCCAAAATGTCACTGCGCTTTGAATTAAACCTTTAGA
Source organism: Gastrophysa polygoni (assembly GCA_963576655.1). Lineage (NCBI taxonomy): Eukaryota > Metazoa > Arthropoda > Insecta > Coleoptera > Chrysomelidae > Gastrophysa > Gastrophysa polygoni. The sequence goes on from OY755084.1 coordinate 2,342,567, forward strand.
TACCTAAAAGAGAAATTCGCTATTTGTCAGTGACACCTTGTTTTTGAAAAATTTTTGAAATACAAATATATTTAATAAGAATAAAACCTCTACTTATCTTGATGGACGTTTCGGGAACGAATCTGCTCCCGTTCTCAACACAATTAAAATATTTCTCTTCGCAAAATTTTTTCAATGTGCAGTCGGTCTTGACACTCAAAAGTGACAATTTGGCAGACGGAGGAATTCTAGTTACAAGGTGTTCTTATTAATTGATATTGAATTTTCCATTTTCATAATCAATTTTCAGAAATGGGTGCCAAGTTCTATTTCTATCTATATCAATTGAACAAGAAGCAATATTATTGTCTCCGTTCAGAAGAATGCAAGCAGACTCTTTCTTATTAAATATATTTGTATTTCAAATATTTTTCAAATACAAGGTGTCACTGACAAATAGAGAATTTCTCTTTTAGGTATCTAAAGGTTTGATTCCAAGCGCAGTGACATTTTGGAGCAGATCACAAAATCTGTCCTTATACTACAAATATATTGAAATAATTTTTAATAACTTCTACTTCAATTTTTTAGAAACGAAGAGAGAAAATTCCACAAAAGCTGGAAAATGAATTTACCACCTCCTCGAAAAACTTACAGATAGTATTTTAATTTGTAAAAACAGGAGTTCAATGTGTAACTATACTGTCTATGCACTTTTTTCTTCGAAAGCAATGCTTTTTTGCCCCATAAGAATTTCTATTAATCAGCCGCAACTGCTTTGCTTTCATTTCAAAACTGTGTATCGATGATTTTGAATATTTCTGAGGTAGGCAATGCCTTTGTGCTTTTATTGTATGCACGCCACTGGCACCGGTCACCTTCTCTATATAGATCCCCTTCAGTAATGTCAGCAGAATGGCACTCATGTAGCGAACTAAATATTCAGTAGATATATTGATTAAAAATACGTATATTATAGGTGAAGTAAAAGCATGAGAAAAAGAATTGAGTGCAAGAAAAATCTGGGATGCGAACAGAAAACACCGAGAAGAGATTAAATTCATCGAATGAAATCTGTTGCCCCAGTGTAGAGTTTCTGATGTGCGAACTATCTACCCTCAAACAATGTGTTCGAACATAGCATGGGTAGTTGATAATTAATCATCCTATAGGTATAATCACCGTAATGGAGGAGGTACATTCCCAAGTTTACCAACACCCAGTGAACTGTGAAACTTCATGCAAATTAGACATGATGGAAACCTTTAGTTATCTCCCCAGTTTACATAATATCAAGACTGGCGTGTACATTCCAAACATACGCAGTACGGGAATATTATTCGTGAGCTTTTTGTACAGGGTGCCCCTAAAGGTCTTTGCAAAAACATGCCACAAATTTGTACGAACTGCTCATATCGAAATTGTTCCATTCGTTGTGAACTCACTATATGTATACCCAATATTGTCCAGCCTGAAGTTCGAGTAACCAACTTTATGGAACGATGCTGAAACTTTCATAAATATCCCCGATAGCGAAGTTTCACAGAATCTGCGACTTGTTGCCTTCGGCACGTTCTGTATCGACTGAAATCTGGGAGGGAAGTGGCAGTGGCTAAGTTCACGACCCGACGTAAATTCAACAGGTATCTTCAATATCGACAATCTAATTAATGCAATTTAATAATCATGCTAAGAATACTCTATAATCAAAGTATATTTTTTCACAGATATACAAAACCCGTGAAATATAAACAGGCATCACAAACATGTAAATCAAGCAACTTTACCAGAGTTACGTAAAATATAAAATATTCTTCAAAAAAGTTATACATACATCTTTATTTGAAATAGGATTCCTAACATACAAAATTCCATTTAGAAAAAATGTAAATCGCATCGAAATATTACTATGAATATTTCTGAAAAAAAAGAAGAAAAAACTAGCAGTCATGCATTAAAAAAATTGAAGTAAAGTGAAGTAGATTAATGCATTATATAATTATTACAATCCTGATATTTGGTTTGATTACAGGTTCCTTACATCGACCACTAATATAGTGCAATCCCATGATTGAAAATAATAAATAATGACAATACCTATACTGATACTCAAAAATTGAACATACTTATACAATTATACATTGTATTATTTTACTTATTTTATAGAATAGAATAGAAATTTATTCACCTTGAATAACATACAGAGTACAGAAGGTAAGTCAAACAAAGAAATGGTACAATGATTACTGATATGTAAATAGTATCAATGATGATTATTTTTTTGTTTCAAAAGTATTTGTTCTACCTCACAAAACCTCCACAAAACGAAACTTCAAATTTATTGAATACATTTCTTGAATTGAATATTTTTACATTTGAATGAAAATATGTACTTCGTTCGGTAGCTGGAAAAAAAACGTGTTTTACAGTTTTCACGACTGTTCTCGAATTGATTGATGATGATTGATTGATGACAACAATATTATTAAACGTACGAAAGCGAAGGAGAGAAAATTATGTTCGAGGATTTATGCCCGCAACAAAGAATAACATAAAAGTCTGTTATAAAGGCAACTTTCGGAAATGAAAAACAATCGCCTGAAAGCAACACATAATTCGTGAACGAATATCATGGTTTCGTTATAGGTACTTGGGAATTTTCTCACTAAACACCGAGAGGGAAACAACTAGCCAACATTTTTACAATATATCTGGTACTTGAATCAAGTAATGAAGTACTTGAAAAACATTGAAATTAAAAAGGGTCTCTGGTGATTGAATACTAAATTTCCAGTTCTTATGTACTGAACAGATACTGGAGTACTAAAACCGGTACTAGATACACTTCAAGAATGAAATTCGTTACTTTAAATACTGAAACTCATGTCGAAAATACCAAATACCAAATTCCTGTTTGAAGCGTGAGGTGATTCCCCGAAGTGCAAATCCATCGGCGATATTGATACTTCCGGTGCGTTTGACTAGGCCTAAAGATAGATTCAGGCTCGGTCGTTGACCTCTAGTCAGTGGTAAACAAATGCTATAGGAAAACTTCTCAATTCATTATCTCCCAAAGTAATATTTTTTTGACAAAAGTGTATTCTTTGATTTCGTTTTGTTTTTTGCTCTTCTATCATCCACTACATTTGTCGCTCCAATTTATAAGGTTCATGCTCGAAAAATGTACCTATCCCATGAATTATCGTGTAGATGACTCCCCAGTTTTTCTGCTCACATTCTATTCCATGTCTGTGCTCTTACCCAGTTCATACCCTTCAGGTATATCATGTAAAACAGAAAACCCAATTTCGTCCTCATTCCGGATGGCTATGAATAATTTAGCTGTTGAAAACGCGCAAGGAGCAGATGTATACACAGCCAGAGGGTTGGGGTTGAACGGGGCTAACGTCCCGCCTGTGGCATCTCGACGTTCACCCTTGTTTAACCTCACACGTGACCTCTTCGCCCTCAGCCGCGTTTTGCTCCTGTGCGATTTCGCGTTTGGAAATATTTCGCCTCATATTCTGTGTCATTCTGAACTTTTTCCATTGCATAGTGATTCATTGAAAAGTTATAATTACCTACTTACATATTTTCTAAGTCTCGCAACAGGTTTTCCAGTTTATTATTGTTGTTTTGAAAAGTTTTATATTGTTTTCTGATACATCAGAATTAGCAGTTGCTCGCAAAAAGTTACAAGGAGTATAAAATTGATTTTCTGCTCTGAAAAAGTATACAGGTAATTTTGATATCCTCTTGTTATTATTAAACAATTGTTATTGTAACTCATCTGCTTGGTTGCCGAAACAACCCTCAGAAGCTCTCGAAGGGTTCGTGCGAATGAAGGAGGGGATTTACAGTTTATGCAAGTGGAATCCCAACCACCTGGCTGCCTAAATCATGTCTTTCATGAAATTTCAAGTTTGAAGCAATGCGTTAATAAATCATTATATATAAAAAGCGTCTAAAGCCGCTATTTATTTTACAATTTTGAGGAACAAAAAAGCAAATGAAATAGACTCCTCAATTAGTACAAAGTGGCAACAATTTTGATTTCAACTTCAACTCTCACCACAGCGACTGTCATTTATGTTCGAATGGTGAATATTTCTTTGAATTGTTCTGATAGAGATTTTTTTGTGAAATCACTGATTTATAACAAGTTGACTTGAGCACAGAATTAAATAAAAAAGTCCACAGTTGCTGTCGTTAGAGTTGAAATTGAAAAAACTCTTGTCAGTGCTACCTTGTAGAACTTGAGCAGTCATTTCTTTCAATTTATTGTTTTTTATTAGGCAGCCTATATGAAAAAGCTTACAAATAGTACGAAGATTGGCATAAGGATAAGGCTACAGTGAAGTTCTAGTTATTATTTCTGTTATGAGGAATCATTTCGCTATCATATGTTTTAGCCGTATAAAAATTGATGAGTATAACTCGAACGGAATGCTCATTTCTCATTCGTATATACAATTGTACTTTTTTGTGCTGAAAAAATCAAATAACTTCATATAAACCTCGACAACTGAAATCACTTCGTAGTGTTTAATGATTATTTGTGTGCTTTCATTTCTTGAATAAACGGATTGGAAAATTAGGCAAATTTTAGTTTCCGTTTGTCTTTTGAATTGAATATTACCCGTATCGAGCTCGAGAGACTGTAGAATCTCTGTTCACAATGAAAGGTTTGAGTAAGCTTAATTTCAAGATTGAAAATGTCCAAACTAATTTCAAATGAGTTTCCCGGAACAAAGAAAATCGCAGCAGAATGATCTTCACCATCACTAGCCAGCTCATTTCATTACCGTTCTCGAGTTTCATATTCACTGAGAGTGAAATACAAATAATTGCCGCCCACCTAGATTGACATTATTAGAAATTCGAGTAATCACATGGAATTAATCATGTTTTGAAGTACATTGTTACTTGATCTCCATCAGCAGAGATGGTGATAACAAATATTTGACATTTGACAGGCTACCGTAAATTCATTTTTGCACCACTAGAAGTAATGACGCAAGTGCAAAATTTCAATTGAATGTCGCAAACGTGTGAAAAAAAAAACAAAAAATAGGAATTTTTTGAACAGGGGGCAAAATGAAAACTTCGTATTATAGCTTCCTCGTGAATATAAGAATATTTGCATTATATATTATTGTAAAGCAACAAGAATATCATAACATCATCTATTTGTGCAGCATATTTCTTGAAAGTCAGTATCGACGAAAAATAACGGTGCTCTGTTTATTTTTCGTTCGTCAATTTCCTATTTAATCCATTGAAAACATCACCGAGAGAGATACGATATTTGGACGTGATACAAAAACACGGAATAAATCACAATCCATGTATTGCTTCCCAATTTGGATGATTGATTCTATATCCAATATTGCCAATTTGGACAAACCGCGAGTATCGATGGAATACGGAAAACACTGCTCATTTTTGTGGAATATTGCGCTTGCCGGATTATTTCATGTTATTGGGTATTTAAGATCCTATGATTATAAGTATACAGTTTTTATTTGATGCTTTATGAATAAGCAATGTTCCTTGGATGATGAATTATTTTTTGATTGATCCAACAACATAATGTACCAGGTGATCCGGATCCAATATCTCCGTCGTTATTTTGACGGGATATTTCAAATTTCAATGAATATGTCACCAGATATTCAAGGCGGATCATCAATTCATCATGTACTATATGGTTTCACTTTCCATTATTAATTTTTTCGTTTTTTGTTTGTTACAGATCGGCTCTAGATACTGTAACGAAAACCAAAGTGGCAATAAAGAAAATATCACCGTTTGAACATCAGACTTACTGCCAGAGGACCTTAAGAGAAATCAAAATCCTGACAAGGTTCAAACATGAAAACGTTAGTACCACAAATTAATTTAATATACTATCCTTGGAGTTATTTAGGGTTCAGGTCATCATCAGAATAAACTGACGAAACGTCGGCTTTTGGATAATACAAATATTCATGTCTCTAAAGACCTGAACCCAAAAAAAACTCGCTGGAAATTCCATGGAAGAGGTAGTACTATAGTAAATATATGTATAATATATAGTAAATTCAACTCAATATTATTGTGTAATTTATTGCTTTGTGAATTTATTTGCAGATAATCGATATTAGAGATATACTTCGGGCAGTGACGGTAGACCAAATGAAAGATGTGTATATTGTGCAATGTCTGATGGAGACTGACCTTTACAAACTTCTCAAAACCCAGGTAAGACAATTGAAACTCATATGGTTGATTCAATAATTTCTGTAAATATTACCCACGAAGATGAAAATTGAATGCATAAACCGAAGGCGCACGCTGATATTTTCTGAGAAGGTAATAGTCATTATAAGCAAGTTGAATACTATTCTCTATCTAAAACTTTATGTAAAACTTTGTTTATGATTATGTTTATTACGTTTCATTCGAGTGAGGAAAGAAATTTCGATGCATCAAAGGTACTGGTATTGAATTCCTTTCTTATTGTATTTTGCACCTCTGCTGCTACGATAGCCAACTAACTTCAGATTTATCACAAAGTCATAACTAACCTCTAACTTATGATTTTTTTGTTTTATTCATGCTAAAATAAGAACCTCCTCAAATTTAGTCAAATAGTGGGGCCCTCTTTAGGAAAACTATTGACCCCTACATTAGCTGAATTGAATTGAGGAAAATAATGCACCACGAGCGTTATGAGATGATGAAGCACTTGGTGCATAAATAATTTTTCTACTTCTACAACCGAAATTGCTAAATGATCTATTGATTACACAATAAAAATCTGTTACTATTTGAGGTATTAAAATCACTGCCACGGTTAGAACAGATTCAATTATCCTTCCAAAAGTCCATATCGATTCCAGAGTTAGCCGCCAAAAGTGTCAGCGGTTATATCAGCAATAATTTAATCTGACTTTGATAGGCATATATAAATTAATAATTACCCAGACCCTTATGAATATTAATGATCCTATAACTTTATTGCTTCGTATATTAAGGGTGAAAGCTACGACATGTTGAGCTCGCATATGATTCCATTAAACCATGCTATAACAAACCGAACTTTGCATATTTCCAAAATGAGTTTGAAAAGTGTAGGAGCAGTATGAGAATATCAGAAACTATAAAATATATTCGTTGTTCGTGCTTTTTGTTTTTCTCACTGACACGTTCTATACCTCTAGGAGGTGTATAAAGTAATCAAGGAACAAATATCTATCTATCAAAGAAGTTCATGATGTGATTTGAAAAAAAAAAATTGTAACTCTTGAAATATCCTATCTAAAAAGAAGTAGGTACCATATGTGATGATACCAGCAGTAAAATTTTCAGGTGAATTTTCATTGCATTCATCAGTCAATTCAAGCGTGCGTTTTTTTTAAATATTACCACACTCGTGCGCTTTACTTTCGATTTTCCTGTTGCCATAGTGAGATTGGCTACTTTCTAAATAACAAAACTAGACAGAAAAAATAGAGAAAAAATATATTATGGAATGTTTTCTTTCAGAGGTTAAGTAATGACCACATCTGCTACTTCCTCTACCAGATTCTGCGGGGACTGAAGTACATACACTCGGCTAATGTACTCCACAGAGACTTGAAACCTAGTAATCTCCTACTAAACACCACCTGCGATCTCAAGGTATTCGGTCAGGATGATATTTTTGGCGCTCCGACAATTTTTATTTTTTCAGATATGCGATTTCGGCTTAGCCAGAGTTGCCGATCCAGATCACGATCACACAGGCTTCCTTACCGAATACGTGGCAACAAGGTGGTACAGGGCACCAGAAATTATGTTGAATTCCAAGGTAACTTTCTTATCCTTCCAATCATCTGTCACTGTATAACAAACTATACAACCACATTTTGATCAATAGGCTGATCAGATCAATACAATTTTTTGACAGGAAAATAGAATTGTATTTGAAAGAAAAATAGCAATCTAACATCATAACATCTAATTATAATAATTTTCATTTTTTAGAAACGGGGAGAAGAAATCTGAAAATTCTCGGAAAATTAATATACCACATTCTCGATTAATTCATAGACAGTATATTACAGTTTTTGACAAACTAAATGATTCATACCATCAAATAACCCAAATACAAAATGAATGAAAAACACCATAATATTTAGGAAAGACCATATGGTGTGAGCTTTAGGGCTTTCAAAATAATAGCCTTTGGGGTTTTATAAATTTCATTGGGGTTTTTGGGTATTCATTTATTTTGTATTTGATTATTTAACCACAGTCTCCGAATAGTACCTTCAATAAAATAACCTCAGATGGCTATTCAATTGCTACTCATCAGTATCAGTAGTATTGCAAATGTTTAGGGGGCAGAGTGGAAGAGTTGTAGTGTGCTCAAGATGCATTTTTTTACACATCATCAATGGGAACTTCTTTTCCATATTTTTGAATGTAGAATGACCTCTTCGAGTATGGGAACGTTGTTTCGTGTGTCATCCAAGTTATAATCTTGTTTGATAGTAGATTTGAATTCTAATACAACTTGTTCACCGAACTGTAGGGGTACACGAAATCGATAGATATATGGTCTGTCGGTTGCATTTTGGCGGAAATGTTGGCGAACAGACCCATATTTCCCGGCAAACACTATCTGGATCAACTCAACCACATACTGGGCGTGCTGGGTTCGCCCTCCCAAGAAGATCTCGACTGCATCATCAATGAAAAGGTGAGCGATATCATGCGATGCGCCCTCTTCTTTGTGTATTTTGTACGTTTGATAGCAATAGGAAATGTCAATTCTAAAATTGGACAGAAAATATTCACGCACAATTCACAAATTCAATTCAATTTCAAAGTTCAATGAATTACATGATGATGCTAAACAATTCTAATAGCATTATGTAATTCAAAGGAATAATTGGTCATGACAATTAATCCTATTTCATCCAAGTTTTATATCTCTCAATATTTTCTCTGGTCTGGTTTCTTCCCTTTCATACATTTCATTGATTAATTTATTGTGAAATTCACTATTTAGCTAGTTCATTTTTTTTTCAATCATTTTTGAATACATGAATAATCTTATACCAGTCATTTCTGTCTGATTATTTATGATCTGTTGTGTTTGCAATCACGGACATCTAGATTTTCCATGAACCTTCCCATTTCATTTTTCATTCATTTTTATCAATGTCAATTTTAGCTATTATTTGACGGAACAATTTGAGAAGAACAAGATTATGGTGAATTTATATCGCCAGTATATATGTCGATGAATATACAGATTGATTTGCATAAGAAGAGAAAGTACCTGCAAAATTTCAGAGCAATCCGAGTGGATTTATAGATTTTTTCAATTTCACCCCTAAGATAAGGCACTTGACAGCGAAACCAATTTTCTTTTGAAACACAGATGCATGATGACACATGATCTCCTGATGCTGCAAACTTGACCAAAAGTAATGGGATGTAGAATCCAAGCGCCAAAATGAAGGGAAATCTGACCATGCAATCGGCAACAAGAAGAAATTCACCCTATGGAACCAGTTACTTCCTTCAATATTCCATCATTATCCTCGATCGATATTTGCTCATGTCATTATCTCTTTGCTTTTTTATCATTATGAAACTAGTTATTTATTTCTTTTCCGTTTGTTCAATAATTCCATATTTTCCCTCGTCTACTTACTTTGAATGTTGTCCTATGAGTGATTTTATGCACCTGTTTCGACAATGAAGGATTTTTTATACATCTTTTCCGCAGGCGCGTAGCTACCTGCAATCTCTGCCGTACAAGCCGAAAGTCCCTTGGACGAAACTGTATCCCAACGCCGATGCCAAGGCCTTGGATCTGCTCGATAAAATGTTGACGTTCAACCCGCACAAGAGAATCGGCGTGGAAGACTCCTTGGCACATCCCTATCTCGAACAGTATTATGATCCCGCCGACGAAGTAAGTTTTTGTATAACAAATAATAATTTTCATCGACCTCGTATCAACGAGTCTGTCCAACGTTTATGACCCCTATTAACGATCAATTTCTCTATTAATGCGAGATTGTGATATAGGCAACCAATTATACATTGTGCAACTTGAATCCTTATTTCAAGGATTGTTGTGTCATTCTTCAGATATGTTAATAAAGTTCAGTAGAAAAATATACCGGAATATGTTTGGAACTGAGGAAGATTGATTGCAAACGAAAAGAATTATTCATGACCCTCCAAATTTCTTCACACTCATTTACACCCTACATTCAAAATAGGATGCAAATGACATTCAGCAACAGGCAGGGTCGGAAAGATATACAGTGTATTGCAAAAGTATCGGATATGTCAATTATCTCAGCTGTGGATTGATTTTTCAAGTTCAGTTCAACAAGTTCTCAAACACGTCGATTCGTATTTCCAAACATTCACATCAAAATATGCCTGTACCTGTTTCAGGATTTCATGAAAAATCAACCAATAAATAATGAAAAAGTTTCTCATATGGCGCATGCTGTTTTATTGTTCTAAAGTTCTAAAAGAGTAAGCCTCTATTGTGACACTGACAATTGGCTCTGTTTATACTGACTTGTTAAACTTTCAATATTTCCCAATCATTTCTATTTGAACGAACAACCATTGAAAAATGAATATGCAAATTTGATTTTTATAAAAATATCATGTCAAAAATTGACAGCAGTTTTACAGCAATTCTCCTTTTTACAGCCAATCGCAGAAACACCTTTCAGATTCGATACGGAACTGGACGATTTACCAAAAGACCACCTGAAGAGGTTGATTTTCGAAGAGACGCTTCTCTACAGACAGCGAATACATGTAGATCCTAATAATGCAAACAACAAGTCATAGTCATTTGAGATAAGTGTGTGAGAAGTTGATCCAAATTGGTATTTGGTATGGTCAAGTTTTCTTAATGAGTATTTTATTTATATTTGGTGAAGGCGAAAAAGCTGTCGTTTTATGTAGATATTTTTATTATCGTACTGTTGCCAGAGTTTTTTTCGAAATTGTTCAGAACTTTTTTATTTATAAATATAGCTTACGAATATTCTCAACCTTATTTGTTTTTTTTTTGAAATATATGAATATCCCTGGTGTAGTTATGGGAGTTCAATTAACAAACACTTCTTCAGTTGATTTTTGTGATGTCTTGAATTCAAAAATTAATTCTATCACAATAAAACACGAATTGGTCTTATGATTTTATCACATTCCATCATATCAACTGAATAGATTTCACCCTATCAAACAACATTGACAAGAATTTCATGTTCTTCTGAATATGTGAATAATAGGTAAAAAATTACTATCTCACACACTCAGTCTGCAAATTCGAGTGTTTCAGCAAACATGATCGTTTAATTTGGCTCACTCTTATTAACCTTCCCAATAAGCATTACAATTTTCAGGAATGATAATATTTCTAATTCCTGTATTTTCTTATATCCATTTCATTTCATGTATCCATCAACTTTCTGTATTTTTTATAAATCTCGTGTATGAATGATCAATGAAATCAAAATATTATAATCGAGCGACTATTTGTAATTGTCAATAATAATATACCTAGTTGATAATACAGACATGAAAAAATTGTGGGTTGTGCACTGGACCGGATACTACATGACCTACACTAAAAAAGGTGAAAACCTATTTCTGGGAGAACAAGGGTGATCTGAAGAACTATATTCTCTGTTAAATCTGTATTATAAGAAAATATTTTCCAAACTATGTGGATACCTCAAGAATGGGCATATTAATAAAGTGATAAAATCTTTACTAGATTTATATAAATATACCAAAGATTTGCTTTGGTTAATTCTTTATTTGCACACTTCCTTTGCTGTTCTAGTTCAAGGTAATATTATTAACTATTTTATAAATGTTGTCTAATATCATTCGAGGTTGATTTTCACATGAAGTGAAATAAAATTCACTAAGAAGTAGGTATCTATTTTTGAAATGAAGTATCAGTTTTTCTGGATGGTTTGAGATATCGATATTTCAAAATTATAGTTAGTCCCCCAAAAAAACGTATATGTAGTATGTCAAAAAACTATTGTATATGGTCTGTCAAAAAAACTGTTTGTATTTTAATTATTATCATTACATATATTATAATTATTATCTATATTTTAATCATTATTATGTTATTTCATATAATAGTGAAAGTATTGTTTCAACCTGGTGAATGATCACTTATTATAAATTTGAATGTGATATTGAACGATTTTTGGGGGATTGCTCAAGTTAGTGATATTTATTTGAGGATTTAATTCTGGTGTTGGCAATTGTGTTGGAGAAGTCATGTCGCACATAACATACATACATATTGAAATATCAAAACTATTGTATTGTGGAACCAAATGTTCTACTGAATGAGTGTAAATAAGTACAGTGTTATTACGTTATTGTTACCCCATTTTCCGTCATCAATGATGACGGATTCGGGATTCGATAGAAGTTCTTTAAAAAATTGAAAATCATTTCTTTATTTTCCTTCCAAAATAATTTCTGAACTTCGCTATAACTAAACATATACTTGGGGCAACATCAACGTGATAAGCATGTACAAATATTATTATCTGTGATTATCATTTATTTATTTTTAATGGTAATCTTGTTGTACCTCTTTGTAGTAGTATTAAGGCTAATTTTAAAATAATACCTACCATTTATTAAATGTGTCACCTATACAAACTCTAAGTGTATTACTTGTTTCATAATAATAATGTGAATTAAGCTGTGGGTGTGTGTAAAATGATTATGTGTGTAATCATTTTGAATTACGACCGTTTATCTACCCCAGGTTTTCTCCAAAATCGCGCACTCTTCCTGAATGTTATATTATTCAATATATTCAGTTGTTCACATTGTTATTTGGATTGGTGCCACGTTTTTATTATGCATTTTTTTTGTGTTATTGCGGAACCCGGAGTTTCCCAAAGAACTGTTCTATAAAGTGTGAATTCTAAAGATTTAATAGATTTCCACCATTCATTGCACTGAAATAGGCGTAACTACTCTACCATTTTCCTCATTGAAATATCCTCTGTGATTGTTATATGGTATGCATCCTGGGATAAATATTTTTATATATTAATGGAAAATATCAATGCAAATTATTCTAAGTATAGTTTATTGAGATAGTTAGCGATCAAGTGGTTGTTATGGATAAAGGCCTAAAATTTTTCCTTTCTATTAATGTTGTTGAATTATACTGTTGAAGTGTGTTATATTCTTAGTCGTCAAATAATGTAGTTCTTGATAAATGTACAATAAAAAAACTAGAATTCATCCATACCTACACAGCATTTCATTTCAGAACTAGATAGATTTCTTCTTCTTCGTTTTTTTGGCTGAATTAGTAAGCGAAAGTAGGGTTAACTTTATATCTGAATTTTGAATGAAATAATCAAGTGCAAACAGAAATGAGATCAAGAACAGATCAATCGAATTAAAGTGCAGAAAATTAAATTCAAATACAACCTTCCTGCCTGGGATAGAAGAGGTTCCATTGGAAAATAATGTTGTGGACATTGTCTCTCCAGCCAGAATGGTTTTTGAAAATGAGAAATTGGTGATTTTGTTCGGTTCACAAACTGGCAATGCTCAAGATTTAGCTGAAAGAATCTGGAGGGACTCAAAACGTTTTTATTTCAAAACAACTGTCCAAGCCTTAGATGACTATGATATCACAGAACTGTTGAATGAGAAATGTATTATATTTGTGTGCTCAACAACTGGTCAAGGTGAAGAACCAGATAATATGAAATTCTTCTGGAAGTCTCTGCTACGAAAAAATCTACCGTCAACAATTTTAGCTAATTTAAGGTATGTTTCATTTTTAATTGTCTTGCAGTTTTATACTAATTGTCATCAAGTTCAATTTTATAGATATGGTGTATTTGGTCTAGGAGATTCTAGCTACACCAAATTCAACTTTGTTGCAAAGCGCCTCCATAAAAGGTTGTTGCAATTGGGAGCAAACCCAATTTTGCCTCTTGGCTTAGGTGATGATCAGCATGATTTAGGATATGATGCTACAGCTGATCCTTGGATCGAAGACCTTTGGAATAACTTGTTGATATTGTACCCTTTGCCAAGCGATATTCAACCACTCCCTAAAGATTATGCAATCATACCAAGGTAATTTGCACATTGCTTTCCTTTTTGGGATATTGGCAATTATTAGATAGTAAACAATAAACATCCATTGAATACTCCATAAATCACATGAGTCATAATTATACCATCTATTTTAGAGAATACTTATTTGAAAATGAATTTATTATTTCCATTGAACTTTGATTTTAAGGTTAATATTCACGACTGACTGAATTTAGCCTCCGTATTTGTGAACGTTGTTTCTTCTTCTGTTTTTGTAAAGTGATGATGTCGTTTCCGTGACAGGTACAGATGAGATATGAAATGTGTTATTAATCTCTAGTGTGCGTTAACACTTTGTTAACACTCTTGAATTTATGGTTTGGTATATAATATCTGCCTTCGCTACTTTTTTCAAAATTGAAGCAATAAATGAAGTGGGTAATAAAAGTGGCGCATTCCAGTACCCTTACTTTTCATCCTGAGGGTTCAGAAACTGTTAATTCCCATATTTATTAACTCGTGGAAATTGTTAGTATACTCAGCTTGATTCAATCAGATGAGACTTTTCAACTGTTTCAAATATTTGAAGAAATATTTCAACCTGAATTGAATATATGGAAAACTCACTATATAATCTAATGATTTGATGTAGTATGTTACTGTGAAGTAATTCTTTAGTTCAAACGTGGACTTAAGAAACGTCTCCTCTGTGAAATATCACAACTGGCAACGCTGAAATAGGCAATAACAGCACATGTAACGTCATCACCTCCTTTGAAATGGCCGCCAAGTCCGCTTATTTGAATATTCGAGGAAATTTGATGGCTTTCAAAATGCGTTTCAAAAATATTACAGGATAAAATATTCATGTCTTCATGTCATTTCATAGCTATATTCCAATCATTCTTACTGGATTCACGCTTTTGTGATCTTGCCTGACCTAGAGGCTAACGAACACATTTTTCTTGAAAATTTTTGATTCCTTGAACAATTTTTTTGCGTTTTAATATGCCATGAGTTACTTCTTCCTCTCACGAATCATGATTTTGTTTATCGCTACGATTTCGGAAACGCCCTGTACTATGAACGAAGCTAAAGATTGTTTTTCCAGATGGGCAGCATCCATATCCAAGCTTCATGAAACCCACAGTTATCAACAGCCAATTTATTTTTCTTCGAGAAAATCTACAGAATTCACAGCGACAGTTTCTGAAAACAAAAGACTCACTTCCCCTGACCATTTCCAGAATATAAGGCTCATCAAATACAGTTGCGAAGGTCAAACCTATTCTCCTGGAGATGTTCTTGTACTCCGACCCAGAAACCTATCTAGTCAGATAGGAGAATTCAAGGAAGTTCTCTCCTCGAATGGGGTCTGCTTTCCATCAGACACTGTGATTAAAATCACGCAAAATGACAGTTTTCCAGTTCCGGATGTACTGAAAGATGGCGTTACCTTCCATCAACTGTGTTCAGAATATTTCGATTTAATGTCTATACCAAGGAGATACGTTTTCAAAGTTCTATCACAATTGACAGATAGTGAATTAGAAAAGGAAAAATGTTTGGAGTTCACTACTGCAGAGGGCCAAGAAGACTTGTATTCATACACAAACAGGCCAAGGAGGAATATCGTCGAAGTTTTAGCAGACTTTCCTCATGCAACGAAAAATCTCACTTTGGAGACGCTATTGGAAATAATGTCGCCTATAAAACCTAGAGAATTTTCGATAGCTAGTAGCAACAGTGTTCATGCAGACGAAGTACATATATTGCTTGCTGTAGTGAGATATAAAACGAAATTAGTGAAAGAACGACTAGGGCTAGGTTCGAATTACTTGGCAGAGCTTCAGAAAGGAGATGAAGTAACAGCTGTGATAAGGAAAGGATCCTTCAGATTTCCCAATGATCCCGTATGTTCCACTCGATAATTTGGCATGAGCTCAATCTTTATATTTCTAGAACTAGGATGTAGGAAATAGGTCTAGATTCAGAGGGAGAATCTTGAGAATTACTTAGAACCCATAACAACTGAATACGTCACCGATGAAATGACAAAGATTTTTTCTCGTAGATCAAAAAGTGGGAGGCCTATGGTATCAGGTGTGGGAATTGAACTTAGGATGAACAAACCATTTTAGCATAGTCAGAATATGATTGTAGAGTTGTTGAATCAATATGTATATTTTCGGACTTATTTAATTTCAACAACAGTAACCGATAAAATTTTCTATTCAAATCCAAACAGAGAAGGAAAATGTTAGTTATTTATTGCTATTATGAAATTTGATGTTGAATTATCTCCCATCTGGATAATCTGAAATTATTATCAGTTAATTTAACAAAATCTTCATTTAATATGGTGAGTTTTCATTTTGAGCAATTTCAAGTATTTTTTCCTCTCGAATCTCAACAGACTCATCCTACCTATTTCAAAATAACCCACTGGTTGATATTTTCACAGGCAATTCCAGTTATAATGGTCGGGCCAGGTACAGGTGTAGCTCCATTCAGAAGTTACATATTTCAAAGGGTATCAGAACAAAATTCCAATCACGAAAATATGATACTCTTCTATGGATGTAGATACCGAAACAAAGACTTCATATGCAAGGAGGAGTTCTCTAAATTAGCAGAGGACAAAAACATCACATTAATAACAGCCTACTCTAGAGAAGAAGACAAAAAAGTGTGAGTAACACTTGATTACTCGACCATCCTGTCCAATAAATACCTATATTTCTTTCGAGACCTTGTTGAAAATATTTTCGATTTCACAAATTTCAAATGTGAAATGTAATGGTCACGGTCTAGAGTCTATATCCATCTAGATTGAACTACACCAAAAGGGATAATGCAATTGTAATAATGATTCTTCACCAAGTTTTTGGTGGTATTTGGTGTATTTTCGATAAATATCCGGTTTCTGTAATATCTAGAGGATTGGGGATATTTTTCAAATATCTTCTTTAAATAATCAAAAAATTACCACAGAGCCACTGTGTTATTAGGAATATAAGATAAAGTGAAATAGACGTATTGGTTGGAACAATATAGATTCAATGAATATTCGTTATTTTTTCTTACTCTGCAGGAGTTGAATATGGTTTCTGATATTTAAATTTGATCGTGATTTTTTATTAGACTCTCATAGAACCCTCGAGTGATTTTCACACTTTCATTCAGTCGAACAACTCCATGGGAATATCTTCTCCCTTTGCTGCTCGGACGTATAATGCTGTATCGGAAATAGGCCTGCTGACGATTTTCCAGAAATTCTCAGCAGTCTCCATTTTGTGCGAGTCTCTAAAAGTATGGCAGCTGACCGTGCACTCCGGGCCATAGAAAGACGGAATCAATTGGTTTGGCTCTATGGCCAAATTTCTGCCTGAGGCGGTGTGCTGGATTATCACTCTGGTGTCTGGTTTGAACGTGGTGCCAGTCGTTTCGTATCGTTTCTGTGGATCCCAGTGGATTATCTTGAACCTTGACATCATTCGAAACTTAGATTCTATGAAATTATCTCAGGAGGCACATAAAATAGACATTTATACTTTGATAAAAATATATAAAATTACTGTCCATCGACAAGAATAAAACTCACGAAATCAGGTTCAAACGACCTAAAGTGCTCTTGGAAGACTAACCAGGAAGGGTGGGACTAACCAGGTAGCAATGATCCGTCTAAATGAACAAAGTGTAGACCCATAAAATTGCATAAAGCATACTCTAAGGGCTACCCCCTAAAAAGTCCCACTCTGACACACTAACACACACCAGGTACATACCACGAATAGCCATAGTCCAACTACACACACAGACAATAACTGTTCACAGTTGATGCTTGTTCCTAAACCAACCACACCACACGAAGACATTATGCTCTAAAAGCCCTTCAGACTGAGCGTATTAGAAGCAGAAAGCGCGATCGTAAAGATTAAAAAGCTCTGTCCCCATACAGGTTCACCGCAAGTTATGATACATTTCGTGATAAAAATGAAGGGAGGACCACTCCAGGAAGTTGGTTGGCAAGTTTTTGGTTAGATGTTAGGAAGTCTTTGAAGATAGGAATCTAATTTCTCAAGAGACGATGAATCTCCAACTCTTCATCTAAATTTGATTCATTTATATCATGAAACTGTTTTAGGTTTGTCGTGATTACAGAAAACCTCGTTGTCAGAGATGAAATTATAAAATCAATTTATGGAATTTCTTCTTTACCTGCAGTAAATGTCTGGAAATTGCGACAGCCTCAAAGACAAATGTCCACCGAAAGTATCTATAGTGGAATTCTGGCACTGAACGTACAATGGCGCTCCACCACTCTCGGCGATTTGCAGCAGAAGATCGTCTCCGTAGAAAACTTGCTGCCCCTCCTTATTATTGTTAGCTTGACATCCCATGAGCCTGAAGGTGTTACGGACACAGGGTTTCTTCACGTGGGAGCCAGATAACATGCAGCCATGCACGAAATGCTGAACGGTATCTATGGTTCTCTCGTTAATAACTCCGGATAAGTAGAAACCGGAGCCAGAGGAGCCCTTGTTTGTTGTTACTATATCACATGCTTTGAGTTGGTAATTCTGACCGTATAGCACGTAAGGGGCTTCGATGGCCAGGATGGTGGCTTTCAGCACATTCCTGAACATTTTTCTGGTTTTTTGGATAAGCAGTTGACAGTGCTCCCTTTTATAACCGGTTATGAGGTTCTTTTCTTCCTGCAGCGCCAGTTCTTCATTCCACAAACCTAGATGTACTGGCAAGGAGTAAATTATTCGGTTTTGGTAAACCTTGTCGTGTTCCTGTTTCTCCCGATTATTGGGTGTCATTTTTCAATGCTGAATTCTTGAATCAAAATACAAATGGTTATTTCATTGGCAAATGAAAATGACTTTCAAATCAGACATAATGTCATCTTAGTTACCAGAGTAATATAGAATACTGATATTCATTGTTAACAGATCCATCGTGCATAAATTGAAAAATGATCATTTAGTAGGTAGCAGCAAGAAACAATTGAAAAATGTCTTCGTTTCCTTACCTCATAAAGTTATAAAGAGAGAATAATACTAATGAATTTTTGATTGCAGATATGTCCAGGATCAAATAATACAGAACGGGCCATTGGTTTGGAAAGCTCTGCAGAAACGTGCTTTTATTTTCATAGCTGGAAACGCAAAAAATATGCCAGGAAGCGTCAGAGAAGCATTTGTTGAAGTTTGCAAAGAATACGGTGGTATGTCTGGTGAAGCCGCAGCATCTTTCATCAGTAATATGGAAAAAACTGGACGTTACCAAACTGAATGTTGGTCTTGACTAAGTAGCAATATTTATTAATAAAAAAGACCTTTTATCAGCGATGAAGATGTTTTTTTCATTATGATGTCGACAAAACATTGAATCCAATCTGTGTTCAAAAAGATGACCACATTGTCAAAAAACAAGCCTTGCTTGTCCTTGAGACCTTTTTTCGTCAACAGTATTTTTTCATAAACAGCCCCACATTTGAAGTGAGACAAGCGAAAATATCTTTCATTTCAGAACCATTATAACTTTGTATAGGAATGATCGATTCTTGATTTCTTTCTTGATTCTGATAGCTCAGTTCGTTGTGTATAACATCAGTTTCTTCCCGTTGTTACACCAAATAATGAACTGCAGGGTGATATCTGAAAGTTTGAAGAAGTTGACGTTGTCCCGTTAACAGGATTTTACTTATTATATCCCGAGGGCGAAAAGATGAAGCCCAATGTGTTTTTCGGAGTGGCTCTGATATCATCAGAATCCATACAGGATGTATTGAAAAATGCTACTTTATACAACATATTTCAGGTTGATACGTCCAATCACCATTCAATTAGACATCGTGTATATTTTTACGTTGCCTGGGAAATGAAAACTGTCACAATATTGAATATCGTATGATTAATAACGCCACGACTGTCTCCCGAACAATTACAAAGGGTTCTCAGAATGAGAGATGTATTAACAGTGTTTGATTGATGTCCTGGTCCTACCATAATAAGTGAGGGCGAGATACGAAAGATGGATGTAATAGCCGGAAATCTGAACCCGATTCAGCAGGTGAGGGTAGGTAAGTTCCTTTTGTCATAATAGAGAAAATGAATAGATTTACCATAGATATCCAAGTTCATCTTCGGGAAGTATTCGGAAATCATATTATCAAATAGTTATAATTTTGATCCAACATAAATAAATGGCTAGTACGGCTCTGCTCATTTGTTACGACCATGATACTATAACGAGGAATATAGTATCATGGTTACGACAATATTTTATGTTCTGTGTTGTGACGTCCAGTGAAATGACCGTTTGACTTTTAGTATCGACTGTCGGTTTGTCACATTTCAATAATCTCTATTTGTCATTTTAAAGCCGTTTTGATGTTGAGAGAACTTTGGTTAGTTTTTCATTTTTGATAAGTGGTACTTGTAGGCAAAAAATGGCTCTAAATTTGCAATACGAAGCGATAGGAAAAAGTTTTGTACAGCAATATTATGCGTTATTCGATGATCCAACCCAAAGGTGTAATTTGGTCAACATGTATAACGTGAGTATTCTTCAGCTCGTATATTTATGTTTGACGAAGTAGAGCATTTTGTAGGTTGAATTGTCTTTCATGACATTTGAAGGAGTACAACTGCAAGGATCAGTAAAAATAATGGAAAAGTTGAATGTAAGTGGACTTCTTGGAGGAATCTCCTCGAAGTTAATTTTGCTATTTTCCCGCCTTGTTCATTTATTTCACAGTTCATTGTTTATGTTAGTACACATTATACTGAGCTCCAGCATTCCAAGCTCTCCCATATATTTATTTCTGGCTGGCATTGGTATTTTACTTGATTGTCTCAATACGGTATCTCTCATTCTAAAATTGAAATGGATATATATTACCAATGTACTTCTTGTTCCTTCTTCATATTGAGTTTCCCCATTCCTGAAATCTGTTGTTGGCAAACTTCTCATCCTAAACAATAATTTGATACTTTTTATTTTCAGGCATTAACATTTCAGAAAATAAATAGAATAATAACAGAGGTAGATTCACAACCAATGTTTGATGGTGGTGTATTAATAAATGTTCTAGGAAGGTTACAAGTAAGTTGACATTTTATCATGAAATCAAAGTAGAAATAGTAGGCAGGTTGAATTTTAAAATATCTCCGATGTATTTTTTTGTCTTTGGAAATTATGGTATTTCTCTCTTTCATGAAATTAATCAATCCATTTGAATCTCACATTACCAGACAGATGAAGATCTTCCTCATGCCTATGTTCAAATGTTTGTATTGAAACCAATAGAGGGAAGTTTTTTCATACAACATGACATTTTCCGCCTCGTTCTTCATGATACCATTTAGCCCTCTCAAGGGACTGCCTGTACGTAAGAAGTTTCACATGCTTGCACCCAGTTTGAGGCTTTTCAATACTAAAAAGTGAGAATCACCCAGATAGATGATCACCAGTGAAAATAATGAGCTTAGATTTCCAAGAAAAAATTAACTCTAATTTCAATAGAACACAATAACAATGTAATAGTTCAAGTTGGTGGCCATTCTGTCAAAATAGTGAGCAATATTAATGATGTTATGAACCACTGGTTAATTATTCATTTATAAATTTTTGGAACTCCACTAGGTAAATGTCAGATTTCAATTCAAATTAACCATTGGTTCAATCTGGGTTAGTTTGAAGAATGATGTACAGAGGACTGGTTCAGTCACTGATGGTGTTTTGTCAAAAACGCTAATGCCATTTTCCGCTATAATGACAT
Organism: Gastrophysa polygoni; assembly: GCA_963576655.1. Lineage (NCBI taxonomy): Eukaryota > Metazoa > Arthropoda > Insecta > Coleoptera > Chrysomelidae > Gastrophysa > Gastrophysa polygoni. Next base: position 2,364,462 of record OY755084.1, read on the forward strand.
AATAGTCATGAAACTCTCCAGAAGATGATGACATTTTTGCAGATTTCTGTACACATAGTCGATGAGATTGTTATTATGTAGTTTGATCAAAAATTGAGAAGTAATAAAAATTACTAATTCAGAATCGACGTTTTCATAACACTGATTGTGCAATTATCAATAATACTTATTTTGTTGTCATTTTTGTGCCTCCATCTAACAGCTAACATATAGGCTGTTGTCAAGTTGGCTGTACGTTAGAGTTTTGGTTGAAGAAATTGGATAGGCAGATACACAAAGTAGCTGCACCAGTGTTTCCTACATATCGTTGTTGAATGATCTTTCTCAATTCCCAATATTTCATATTACCATTCTTCATGCTAACCATGCTTTCGATAAAGTCTGATGCACCAATAATATCCATATTTTTATTGATAAATCCATAGTAACTAAATGTGCATGCATCTTAATCAACCAGTGTTGATAAGATTTGAATGTTCAGTTCTCGAATTCTATTAATTTTTCAAGTTGATTAGCCAGAGTGCTCGATATTGAATAAAAACTAACTAGTTGAATTTTTACAATTGAATTGAATTCACTATATCAATATTTTTGTTTTCAGGCTGATGAAGATCCACCACATGCATTTTCTCAACTTTTTGTTTTAAAACCTTTAGGAGGATCATTTTTCATCCAACATGATATTTTCAGATTAGGAATCCATGATACTGCATAATTTAATGTCCACTATCTTTTTATACATAAAAAAGCTAAAATATTTGTTCTTTCAGCCCAATATTGAAATTTATAGGATCTAATGTTGTTTTATTGTTTAATGCTTGCATTCTCATTAAATTTTGACTTCATTTGAACTGTCTTTGGTGGTTTCCATTCAGAATACCTGTCAACTTTTCTCCAGAAATTTCAACAATACTGGGCAGCTTAAGCCATGATCAGCAGATCCACTTCTGAACAATTACAAAGTCTCTGCCGTTCTTTTTATGGTTATGTTTGCATAATTTTAGGTACGACCACCGCGGGCGCTGCTGAATGGAGTTTTTTTCCTTAGATCACATCACACAATTTCATTGGTTACATTAATGATTATGGTTTTATGAAAATTTTTACTAATATTTATCCTAATTTCCAAAATTTGATAACTTTTGCAACTAGTCAAAAAAATTAAAAATAGTTATGTTTTCTCAAGTTTAATCATTAAAATTTCAAATAAATAGGAAAACAAAGCAGGTACGAATGAAATTCGGATAAACCAGGTAAGAAGACACCTGTCTCCCGAATATTAGTCATTTGCTAATCTGCCATTATGTGGAAGATCGTTTACACCGTTTAGCAGTCATGGTGATTCCTCTGATGGATCTCATTGCCATTGCTTTATTGAAGTGTCTCTGAGGCTTGACATCCTCTGAACAATTGGTAAGTGAGTCCATTGAGGAGAGTATGACCAAGAGGACTCCAAGTACCTAAAAAAAACGTAAATTACCAGGTGAATTCAAAAATACACTTGGGATTACGCTCCATTCATACTGGTTCACATATTGGTTCTTCAAGATGTTCATAAAAATAGTGTAAGCTCTCATGTTCAATAAATATCAGTTTTTTTTTTTGTTGAATTTTCATACCTCTAATGTGACATTTCATTAAATCTGTTGAAATGCTGAAACAACTCTGGTGCCAGAATTCTTAATTCAAAATTGAAAATCATAAGAGCCTCTTACTAAAAATGATACAGTAGAAGAAAATATTACCAAGCACACTATTATAACCAATGTATATATGTGTATTGAGGCAGAAGGTATTATCTGCATGTCTTTTAATGCCAGCAGTGCTGGCTCAAACCCTGGATGGAGTTCTAATGAGTGCTTCAGATGGATGGAAGCCTCTTGATAGTGCCCATATGCTTTGAATATTTCTCCCAAAGTGAAGTACTGTTGCCAAGCACCTTAAAAAAAGAGGATATTGGTTATGCCAGATTTTCCAGAGGTTAGAAACCTTTCTCTGAAGAATGCACTTCCAATGACCTTCTGGTCAAATATATTGCATCGTCAAGGTACTGCATTGAGAACATTACTCTGGCGAGGTTTAGTAGTACCTCTGCATTGTGAGGGGAGGCTGCTAAAGCCCTTCGAAAACATTCAACTGCTTTGCCAGCATCACCCTTTATACGCCAAAAATTTCCTATTTGGTTATAGAGTTGAATTGATTTTGGTTTCTGGAATCAAACTATCAATAATTAGCTTTGTTAAAAAAAACACAAATTGGATGATATCCTTGAGAAAACACAACAAAAATGAAGATGATAGAAAAAATAAACAAGAGGTTAAACAGATTGTAAAGGAAAATTCATGAAGTTTTTGGGACAAATAAACTCAAGAAAAAACTAGTATAAATCAAAAAAATATAGTACTAGTGGGATTATTACCTCTTTTTTAGCTTTCCTCAGTTTCTTCTCCAATGCATTGATATCAAATTCATGAATTTCATTCATATTCCTTCCTAAATTCTTAGTGAAACACACAGCAGCAAGGGGATCAGGAACACTGGGATGAGTGTGTCTATTTGTAACACCAACCAAATTGTCAAAGTAGGTGAAATTTACTGGTTTTCCACAATCCAAAGGTTCCTCTTCCAAATCAGATTTCACATCTGTAGATAGAGGGTTGGTCTGATTTCTGAAAAGACCACAGAAGTATCAGTCAATGATCAGAATAAGGATAACCTTCCACAAAGCAATATTATGCAGTATCCAGCAGAATTTCTTTAATGACCTAATTAAAATTTCAATGATGATTACTCACTGTTTCTGGCAATCTGAGCAATAGTATTGCACAGCTTGTTTCACCCAAGACTGTCCAACATGTTCAGTAGAGGCGATTATGTGAAACAGAGGATCTTCTTCAATAAGTTCTGAACCAGAAAACTCTGTAGGGTAGGATATAACAGGGTGGAAAGGGCTAGCTTCTATGATATTGGTATCAGAATTTAGCTTCCACAATGTAGAGGTTTTGGAGTTGATAATTATAACTTCGAAACACAATAAAAAAAGGAAAGTAGACATGCTCTGGAAGTCCCTGCCCATCATGACTGAAAGTATCTAGAAGTTTGGACCATTCACAATGGGCACATCATATTTCCTATCATCGAGAAATTCCAACAAAAGTGTTGTCTTGATTCTGTGAAATTGAAAATACTTATTTTGATTCTCAGATCGTTTTTTTGTTGTTTCTCGACAGTTGTCAATGATAATAGAATTAATAGGTCAATAAAATATCCATCTGACAGTGTTAGATAGACTGACACTAATGTCAAAGCTCAAAGAGGACTCTTCACTCTTCTGTCACAGAAGTACAGAAGAGGGGTGCTTCTGTGCTAATGTCACAGTATATTGCTAAAGTGTGAAAATAGCTGACAAGGAATAGCAGCCGAAATAAAGTGATAAAATATCAAAGATTTCAAACGTTGTGATTCGAGTGGACCATTGATAAATGATTCAGCGTTCAAAAAAAATTCAATCTCTGAAAATTTTCACGAAAAAAATCATAGAGTTTTCGTTATTCCCAAGTTTTCTGATCAATACATGTAAATAAAAAAGCAGAGATGAGATCGTACGAACTCCACAACTAACCCCTACTCCCACAGCTACAGCAACATGGGGTTATCCCTCAACCATTCAGAAGTTTTCGGCTTAGAGCTGCAGGGGTTGGTTCTGAAGGTATGGCGGTTCGATAATTCGAAGTACATGATGGTGAGGCCTTGAACAATTAGTAATGTAAAATATTCTACTAACAAGTGATTACCCTGCCTTATTCCGCAATCCGACGGCAATTGAACCTATCTGAATAATTATTCCTTTTTTCTAGAGAATTTTTCTCAGTACGCCCATGAACATTTTTTTCGACCTGAGAAGTTGTATGGTTGTAGCTGCTTATGTCAACTACTTTCACAGTAGAGACGGCTACTTCACACCTGTTTCATTCTGTTAAGTGTCAGGTTCAAATGTTCAAAATAAATAATGAATATAGGACAAATGGATAATCCTGGGGAAAGTTTATTTCAGGGAACTGATATCAAACTAAATAATTCTCAAAATGAGGAAGATGAAGATTTAGAAGAACAAAGGAGAAGAAATGAAGAGGTGAGTCCTTCCCATTTTTTTTTTCAGGTTTTTCAATTTCCCCCCTAATTTCAGATACAAAACTTATTGAAGACCAAACTAGATGATTTCAATTACGATGAGAGTACTATCAACTCATCAACTAATAATTCAGTAGTTTCTGTTGATGATATTCAGAACAATTATCAAAATGCTATTAATCCCAATGAACAACTCAAAGTTCTCTATGATGTAAGACTGAGAGAATTGAATAGTATGAAAGCAGATTATGACATTAATAAAGCAGAAATGGTGAGCAAAATAGATGCTCTGAATAAAAAACTTATCATTTATGAAGGAGAGTTGAATCAAACTAGAATATCCCTTAAAAATGCTGAAGAACTTTTAGGCAAGTAAATATGACATTTTCAACAGATTCTCATCTTATTCATATGATTTTAGTGGAAAAATGTGCCAAAATAAAAGACCTAACAATGGCCCTAAGTTCTAGGGATGAACAAATCAAAAATTATCAAAAAGATATTGAAGAAGTAAGCTACAACTACAAATATCATTAATTGCTTATCTGTGCTTATTTTAGTTTCATTTAGAAGTCAGTACATATCAGTCAACAATAAATGATTTGCAAATGCAATTACAAGAGAACATACACCCATTTAATATTGGCAATCACAAATACAGTTCTGAAGAAATACAAAAAGCACATAGAGAAAATATTGTCAAACTAGAAGCCCATTTGGAAGAACAAACTAGGATTGCTAAACTCCATGTAAGTATACCATAAAAGATTATAGTAGGATAACTGTACTATTGAATTTATGCAGGAGAAAGAGAAACGACAAGCACAAGAAGAACTGCAGAAGCTCATAGAGTCAGACATTGAAAATAGGAATGCTATAGCTGTTTTATCAAAAAATTTCGATAGTGCACAAGAGCAGTGCAAAGAACTCATAGATGTTATAGAAAAATTGACTTCTGAGAACAAACATCTGCATGGTGAACAATTTTGTAACTTTTTAGATTACCTGTGAATTATTATCCTCCTTCATAGAGGTATCAGGTTCTTCCTATTGAAGACAACACCCTGTGTATTATTTCAAATTTATTGTTTTTGAGTTAATTGCCTCAATTACCATTTAGTAATGTGAATTAATCAAAATTTTAATTGATACTGTAGAAAGGACAGGAATTCTCTGCAACCAGTTTGATGACCATGTCAGTACGAAATCATCATTGGAGAATCTAGTTCCTAAGACATCAAACAATGACCTGGAAGATCCTCTTGAGAGGCTAAAAAAAATGTTGGTGGATAAATCATATCAAATAGATTCTTTGAATCACAAGCTCAGGTAATATTGAAAAAAAATAATATAAAGTTCTCTTAACAGTTTTATTATTTTAGAAACTATGAAAATATCATCAGAGAAGTATTAGAGTACAGACAACTGAAAAGTGATGTTTATAAACAAGAATTTCAACTATGTGGTAAGAAAAAAGAGAATTTTTGTGCCAAATTCTCTAATTGTTTTCCTTTTTAAGATAATAAAGACCACACAAAATGTTTACTGTTGATGCAGAATGACATACAAAATTATAGAAGAACCATAGAAGACAAAAATCAACAAATCTTAGCTCTAAACTCCACAAATAGAGAATTGTTGGATAAATTAGAACAGATGTTGTCTCAAACTCGAAATGATATTCAAAATATTTCACACAAATACAGTTTACCCCAACTTGAAAAGATGACAGAGAATATAAAAGGAGCTGAAAATAAAATCAAGGATTTGGAAGAAAAACTATCAATATCAGAGGAAAAAAGACTGGCTCTAGTGGCAAAACTGCAGGATATGGATAGGAATATTCACAAAGATTTGCAAAATGAAATTGACCAACTCAAATTGACTAATGAAAGGGAGAAAAATGATCATCAAAATCACATGAAAAAAATGGAAACTGAAATTGAGGTTTTTTCCATTGAATTCAACAATTTGAAAAAGCAGTGTGAAGAAGTATTGGAAGAGAATAAAAAACTGAAACAACAGTTGGAAAACAGCCCTAAAAATGGTGAGACAATTGAAAAAGAACCTGATCAAGAATTGAGGAAACTTTATGAGGACACAAAGACAAATTTACATGATTGCCAAGTCAAGGTTAAATGCTTGGAAGAAAAAGTTGAGGAACTTTCCAATTCCAAAACTCTGAATGATGGAGAAAAGTATAATTATGAAATGCAGATCACAGACTATAAAAATCAGTTGGCAAGTGCAGAAAAAAATATTAGAAATCTCAATCTGCAACTGCAAGCATTAACTGAAGTTGTGAAAGAAAAGGGAAGGAATAACACTGATTTTGAGCAGACCCTGATGAAAATGGATGAAGAAGCAGGAATCTTGAGAGACAAGTTGCAATCCAGAGAAAAGACTATTCAAATGTGTGAAAACAAAATACGTGATTTGGAAGAGCTTCTTGATAAGGTTCAATCAGAATTATTAGAAACTAAGGAAAAAGCTGTTTGTATTCAAAAAGAAGCTATACAAGCTGAAGAAGTTCAAAAAGTAGTGACTGAAAAAAATATCCGACGAAATGTAGAGAAAGAAATTGAAGAGACTGAAATGAGAGAAGCCAATAATAAGGAATTAGAAGGTATATTAGAATTTTTAACACACTAAATGAGGTTGATTGCAATGGTAGCTTCCTAATATCTATATCGTTTAAACAAAAAAAATATGCTCCCTTTTGAACAATATAAACATATCAATCATTGTTATGGTTCCTGTCAAAAACAAGTCAAAACTCAGTTTCTCAAACACGTTGCTATGGTCACCATTCTTCAGTTGATTTATTCATGTCATTGATCTTCACTGGTTGTTAACAAAGCTGAATGTTGAATATAATTTGTGTTTCTTAATGTTGTCACTTGTATACAAACTCCTCTAGCTTATCTTTCATCAAACATTCGCTCTGATACGCTGTTTTCACACTCATATATCACATATTTAACAATTCGGAAATACAAAATTCAATTTCATATGCTCAATAACTATTTGGGATAATTTTCTAATAGCAATCGAAAAAATATACGCCAAAGCGTGTTGTAAAATTTATTTCATAGTAAACGATTATATTATAACACTATGTAGAATCATTTCTGAACAGATTATTGAACTGTAAATGCATATGATTAACATAATATTTAATTCAGTCAACTTTTGATTCGATTTTCAAGTTGACATTCTGAACATCGAAATAAAATTGAGGGAAGAAATCCAAGCAGACTATCTGAGAAAGCTGAGTGACATTGAAGAAAAGTACAAAAAAGTATGTGCTTCGACCAACGAATTGTACAAAGGTCAAGTCGAGCTGACTAAAAATCAGGAAACTAAGTATCGCGAACACATCGCCACCATCATAAGGGAGTGTACCAATAAAATTAAGGAAATGGAAAGAGATAGGGAAGATTTGATCAATCGAATCACAATTGTGCACAACGAAAATAGCGAATTGAAAAAGGAGATGGATATTCGAGAAGAAACTTTCAAGAAAATCTTGCCGCAGATGACAATGCAAAGCAAGGTAGTGGAATTTTTCGGTTAGGGCCGGTATCCGCTGACATAACCTCAATCTAAACCGCCTATACTACAGGTGAACAGTTATTTGCGCAACTTGCATGAAGTTGACAGCTCGAGGGACGAAGTGCAACAAATATCTACTGTTGCCCATGTTGCACTTGATTTTTTTTGGTATAATCAAATTAATTCTAGGAGGAGTTTTTGGTCCAACTCGCTGGCACTTTCTCCAATATTGTCTTGAATGTCATTTTTGAACACTTGTTATTTGTGCAGAAATAGTTTGTTTTGTTGGTTTTGAGAGTGAGGTCAAGTCAGTGTATTATTTTGATTAAAGTGAAATAGGTTGACGCCATGACGCTCGATAATACTCTCTTGATTTATACGAAATTTGTAGGAAAATGAAGAGAAGTGGCGGTCAAGGTCTAAAACGTTTCTGGATTATTGCTTGAAAATAGAATACCAAAATAAAAAAGTTCGAGATAAAATTATCATCAATATGGAGAAGACTGATTCTGAGGTAATACAAATATTTTATTTAACATTTGCTATGAAATTGTTGTTCTAGGTGATGGCTATTGAGAAATCTTATAATGAAAAGATTAAGAAGTACGTGAAAAACTGTAAAATATGAATCGTTTCTGCAATAGTCAACCAAACAACCAACAAAATCATTTTTAATTTTTACCCACCGGTTCAGTATTATGTTTTCTTATGTTTTACATATTATATTATAAAACTTTCATTACAAAAAGGATACTCGGAATATCCAAACCTGCATAGTATTTTTATTTTTTTTAGAAAAATAACTTTATCACTAAATATTTATGTTGAAACAAAATCATACTGGGTCAATGGCAATCGTATTATTCATAAATAAGATAGAATTGGTGATGCATACAGTATCAAAAATAAAAATATGGTCCAAGAACTTTGCTGATAACCAATTCATTATTTGTTGTCATATCATTTCTAGGATGTGAGATTTTATTTATCATTATTTTTCGACCTTCAACTTACAGGGCTTATCACTAATATTGTAGAAAATCCAAAGCTATTTTTTAGCAAAAGGAACCTACCCTTGGATTCTTAGCAACATTGATGATACACCCTATACATTTTGGTGATTTTTACGGGTATATGAGCTGATATTTCTCTTTTCTTTGTAGCGATTCCAATCAGCTATGCTTTAGAAATTATTTATATCCATCTCAATGAATAATGAATAAGACAAGTACATGTGATAATTGAAAATACAAATCTTCACACTTCAACGACTACAACTTTCACAATGAATTATCCACATCAGAGGAATCGCCAATTCATCAAAACTCATTCACCATCACTTGCGGTGAATGAAATGTTTCGGAATAAATCGCATTCTAGAGCAAAAGGCAAATAAATAGTTCATTATTCAACCAGCATACTGATATGGAAATTACCAACAAATATGGAAGTTGCAGAACAATCCAAAGTCGAGTGTTTATCGGGAAATAGTCATTAATGTGCGAGTTTGATACTGAACTTTATCTACAACTATTCGAATAACAGCTAATGAAATAAAATAATTTTGAAACTGAAAACGATTGAGTAATAATACTACTGGATCGTTTTGTCATTCACCATTCACTCGACCGCTATAGATATAGTTATAGGTATTCCTCGTAGAAGAGATATATCTCATTAAGAATTTCAAGGCTCTACTGACAGTGACCTTAACTCTGTGTACAAAAGGAGAATATTTAATCGAGATTTTTACATTTGTATCTGATTCACTGAAAAGCCAGGATGAATTATTCAAAATTTCTCAAAGTGCGTCTTTATTCCTTTGTCCTAACATCCCAATAATTCAACATTAAAATTCATATCATAGGTTATTCGGAAAAAGTGTGAAATGGGATTTATCTCATGTACAGTATGAAGTTTTATGAAATGTAAATTTGAGTGGATGGTTTTCTTTCTTCATTCAATAAAACTGTAGAGCCCAAAATATCAATTAACTGAAGGAAAAACGCTAGATAATGATATGTGGCTAGTAGTATGCAACACAAAATAATTTGAAAACTAGGAGGTTATAGTAATTCAGAAGAGAACAAAATTAGCTCGAAATCTACTATGCGTATACTTTTGTTGGTCAAAAGAGCCAGCATCTGTTGAAAATCCTGATGTGACTTGCTTTCCAGCACAATGGATAATCTGTTAATGGTATTAGATGAAAGTGGCTGATAATCGTACTCAAGTGATTCAGTTTTTAAAACTGTTAACGGCGGAAACCCAATTGTAGCAGGTTAGGAAATGAAATGAATCAAAGGTATAAAAACTTTAACTCTTTTTTTATGGTTCCTGAGTTTTTTGAGTACATTAATATGTATAACGAGTCGAGATTTGCGCAGAAATCGTGATCCTCAATCTAGAAATGTATTTTTTCATCAAATGTTATTAGGATTTGCAATAACTGAAATAATTGAAATAACTCTATTTCATGTGTCCAATTGTCAGTGCGTCATTTGTTCAATATCTTCAAAAAAAAAAATGTACCATTAAAAAGAAAATTGACAGTCGCTGTCATTGAACATGAAGTTGAAAAAAAATATTAGTACCATCTTGTAGTACTTGCGGGCGGTAGTGAGTGTCATTTGTACCACATTTTCAAACAGTTCGTGATATTAACTCTGCTGAATGAAAAGAAGTATTTATGTGTCTAAATTAATTTGAAAAAATATTTTTTGTACCATTTAAGAGTTGATAGTCGCTGTCATCGAACATGAAGTTGAAAAAAATTTTTGTTAGTGTCATCTTGTAGTACTTGCGGGCGGTATACTTTGTTTTCCAAAATCGGACAATGAAAATAAGCGACGCTAAAAGGCTTTAAGCGTTTTTCGTCATCGTTTCATCAAAGAACAGTCGATGAAGGCAGTTCGGTATTTCATTCTGAGACTATAGGCGCAATTCCCCACACCCTGTAGGTAGAAAATCAGGCGCCACGGTTTTATCTCAACCGACGCATATTTCACGGTCCACTATTTATTCATTTGCGCTCGCTAACCGCATCACAACCGCCTTCGAGAGCAGAGCCAACGTTTGGAGACGATCTCCAGAAGAGTCTAAGTAGTCCACGTTAGGTCTCACGCGAGCATGAAAAGCCTGGTTTTCGTTTTGTGCCTATCGGTGTTCCTGTCGGTGGTGATGAAACCGTCCTTCGCCGCTCCCAAGGGAATATGGAAGCTTTTCGGCTACGACAACGGGTATGGAAACCAAAATGGGGCCGGTTATTACTACCCCTCAAGGCCGAGGAGCAACCACGGAAGGAGCTACGAAGGGGGAGGAGACCGGTATAAAGCCATTTGCCGGGTGCACGCGGTGGACTCATTGGCGTTTCCTGGTAGCATCGGCAATCCCGTTTGTCCGTATTGAAAATGTGTGATAAAATTGATTTTTTAGGTTAGTTTGTAATCGTTTGTAATAAAAAACCCACATTTTTCAACATTTTTACGAGAACCCAAGTACATTTGCTCATTTAGTCGATTCTCATTCTGGCTGACATTCTATGAAAGTATTATTTTGACTTTCAAAAACAAAAATATCGTTTCGATTTTGCGATAAAATTGTGTCCAATGGTGACACTAGTCTGACCACAATTTATTATTTGAGAATTTGGCGCCAAATTTGGGTAGCCAAATGAGGCAAGAGTCAAATAATGTCAAGATAATGTTTGACTCCACAATTGAGTCGAATTGACAGATAGGCGCCATCTTTTGGTTCTTTTCAAATGTGTGGCAAGCAAAATCTCCGATGGATTGAAACAGGGGAGAGAAGCAGTTGATTTCTGGCCGTCATATAGTATATTTTATGCAGTATTTAAAACAATCTTTTCTGTACAATATAAATAACACAGACAAAAAAGAATCCAAACGCAAAGAACATCAGAATTTTATCAGTTAATTCTCTCCTGCCGTATTTATCCAGCAGTTTCCCCGATTGTCCAATAACACCGGAAGTGACCTTCAACTCTTCCCTTGTCCCAGTTACAGTGTCAGACGAAGTTATCAAGGTTTCTAAAGTGGCAGCACTTCTTTCTGTTGTTTCTGCCAGTTGCCTACTTATATTAAGCAGCTGATCTGTCACATTGGAGCTCATTTTGGCCAAATTTCCCTTGTTTCCTTTTTGGCGTTGCCGCAAATCTGTTTCTTCACTTGACTTTTTAAAAAGTTCATCTTTCGCTGCTCTCTCTATAGCTAACATTGATTTCAGGTTTGCTTTTTTAAAGGCATCCATAGAACTGCAAAGTACAGTGTTTCAATAAACAACCCTCGTTAAGTACGGTTGAGAGAATGAAAATATACAGTTGCTCCAATGCATTAGGATATTCATTACCTTGCTAGTTGTTCTCTTTGAATTACAATTTCTTTTAATAGCTCGGGATCCCTACTCTCTTTCGCGATGTCTCCAAATTTATCGATAAGTTTTCGTAAACTACTAATTTTTGAACGTCCCGCGCTGTTCAATGCATGAAGTTCTACTAGGGATCCGGCACACGCGTTTATGTCCTAGAAAACAGAAGAAGATGAATTTGATAGGCAATGTCGCATTCTATCGGTAGTTGCATTTGAATCGACCATCACGAATCGTCTACAACCGGTGCTCGAGTTTTTAGACACTACCAAAATGTAAATATTGGAAGCGTCAAACGAAAGTGTTTTCGAAGCATTTCATTGGATATTTTTACCTGTACTATTGCCCTAAGTTGAAGATTATTTTCTGTTATATCCTGCCGAAGCGTGCTGTGCAAAAACACTGAAGAATCCATGACTGTTTGATAATGAAACACTTGATGGTTTGAATTTTCAGTAGATATTCATCCCGTGTGGATGTGGAATACTAGTGTTTAGATACAATTTCACGTGGATATAAGCGAACCAATCACTTCTCATTGACAGATGCGCGGGCTACTTGAATTTACAATTGCATCTAAAAAGTTAGAAATGCGCTTCAATCACAGTTGAAATTAAAACATGATAGAATCCTTTAAATAATGTTACACATGACGCATTTCAAAAATTCTCCAATAGGAGGCAAATAACTTCTGTATGATAAGTTAAGTGTTTTGTAATCACTGAATTCTAATTATTTCATAAAAAAAGGATCAGAGGAAGAATCATTAAAAAATTCAAAAATTCAATGTGTTTATTTACAAGGATCTAGATATATCAAAAAATGAGAGTGCTGTATTCACTTAAAAATAACCCTATTATTCTAGAATAGTAATTTGAGAAAGGGTATGTCAAAACATCACATTTCTAACTATAATCAGACAATTGGTTACCCAAAAAAATATTCCATGAAGTAGCAAATACACCTTTTACCTTCAAACCTATGATTATGATTAACGATAGTTACTTTCAGAGAAATCCTTATTAATATCACATTATTTTGATGTTTTTTGTTTTGTGACAAACAACTCTTTGGCTTCATTCACTTCAGCCTCAGACATTAGTCAATATTCCGTATAATATTTGGTCAAATAACCGTCGACTTAGCAAAATTAATTGCAGAAAAATTAGGGACAATATATCAGATTGAGCAGAACATGGATATGGGTTATAGTAACCATTACCGTACCGTTTTTCACGAGAATTTACCTTAGCGATTTGGAAGGAAATATATCATGAACCAGTGACGTTTATTTTTGTACTTTTGTGTAAATCTCCTAGAAGCTGTCAACCTACAACTCATCATTCTTCAACGGCCTCCGAGGCCAGACATCTTTCTCCAACAAAATTTTTCTAGCACCCCATAGCTTATCGACATTTCGTTGTAGAGGAACCAGATATGTGTCCTTCCATTCCTTGACAGTATACTTATCATACAACTTGCTCAAAGATTCCGTCAGGTCCACATCGAGCTGTTCCAGCTCAAACTTCAATCTCTCCACAGACTCGGTGGCAGATTCGATGTAACTCGGGCTGGAGAAAGCCCTAGCGATGTTATATTCGTCCATCCAGCCTTTCACGCGCGAATCTTCCACGATGGACTGGTACTCTTGCTTGAGCTGCTGCAAGTGGAGGACGTGCTCGAGAACATCTCCCCCAGGATATGAGCATTTAGGGCTGCCGAAAACCGGGCCTATAAGCCCGTAGGGCTGCTCACATTTCAACATTTTGGCTACTTCTAGTGGGGGGCTGAGCAGAGAATCAGTTTTACCTGCGGAACTTTATAATTGTTATTATTGAAGGATCTTGCCTGAAGCCAAATTGGATACACTTTGTGTGACATGGTATATACAAGCAGAATTGGTAGCCACTTAGTAGCTGCCTAGTAGGCGTAGAAGTTGAAGGAATAAATGAAAAATGAGTACTTGAAATATTCCATTGGAAGTAATATAGAATGAGAATACAGAAAAATGATATGAAATAAAACGTGAGTACAATAACGAATAATAAGCAAAACAATATTTAAAAAAATTGTAAAAGTGAAAAAAAAATGGTGAATGATCACAATTAGATAAATATTAGAGAGCTTGAGGAATGCTTCATGACAGACATGTCAGAATGTCATCTGTGTCATCTTTCTCACGATAAAAAAAGAAGCTCATACATGAAGTTAGTCATTCTTGCTTCACACCATTCACCATATTTCGTTTCATGTGCAATTACAATAAAAACAATTGCCAAAAAACCTGATTAGCAAAAACATCAAAGATACATTAATATTTTCAATATTCTAAGAAAAAAAGAAATATTTCTAGAAATTATATAGTAATATCAACATATACATATAATTATTATCAGGTAGATAAGTAATTTGAATCTAAAAGAATAAGCAATAGAAAAAAAAACAAATAAAATGAACCTAATTGTGTTTCCTAATATGTAGCAAGAGTGGGTGTCTGTACTTTTTACATGATTCACTGGATTTAATATGCCGGGATAAATTATTGAAGGCTATCATACCTTTAAAAAACAAAGATCTATAACTATATATTATAGCACTTATTAGCAGATATTCTGCAATTGCAGATCAGTAAGCCTGTGAACTTAGTGGGCTAAAGTGGTGAAAGTTGGTTTCTGGGCGCCCTAAACACTAACTCATGACTTAATTCATGCATTTTTCTCTCAGAAATAGTAGTTTTTCTTTCCTGTCAAAATTGTAAGTTTAACGTGGCGTTTTTTTAAAGAAAAAAACCGTTCCAATGATGATTGCATGTATTGTTGTTACGTACCTGAGAGGATTCTTAGGCACATGGCTAGACTGGGGATACCTACTGGTAACAGTTCACACAGAACAGCAAAATGATCAAACCTTTGCCACCCAGTGATGATTATCCCTTGGAAATTTATGATATTTTTGTATTCAGCAACAACTGACAACCAGCTCTGATGATTTTGGAGATAGTGGGTAATATGAGATACAAAATCATTGCTAGCTGAAAACTGAAAGGATATTATCACAGAATGATGAAAATAATGTGTTACCTGTTGCTCCCTTGAAGGCACTGGCAATCCATATTTTGGGAAATAGGTTTTTGTAACCCTCCCAAAGACTAGGCCCTAGTTCATCATAAACATCTCTGGAGTACTTCCACACTGTTGGTTCTATATTCTTATTCAAATTAGCCATTTTGAAATCCTTGTTTGAGAACGATCTCAGCTGATCATCCCATACAAGTACTCTGAGCTTTGGAAATGTCTTGTTTATAAAATCAACAACAGTATTGACATGTACCGTGAACAGTAGATTTTTTGATAAATTGTATTTCAACATAAACTCTGTACAGCTATCACACACCCCTAAATAATAAACTTCATCAGAGCCTATATGGATCAGTTCAATATTTGGATGTGCCTGAATGATTTGCTCCACCATAGACATAATGAGTGGTAAAGTTTTTCGGTGGGTTGGACAAATGACTTGTGGGAATGCTGTTACCTCCCTTAATTCCTTATACTCCCTCAGTTTCAAAATGAACTCCATGTGTCCAAATGTCTGTATCAGAGGAATTATCTTAAGATCACTCTTTTGGGCTAGACTGTTGATTGCACCGATATCTTCCAAGGTGTATGCATTGTGTGCAGAAATATTTGCTAATTTGCCAGAGTATGGAAACATATCTTCATATTCAATGAGAATTCCAGTTGCACCAAGTTTAGCTAAGAGGGGAAACAGTTTACTGTAGTAGCTGATTTTTGGTGGAGCCCCTTTCAAATCCAAATGAACAATTTTTTCACCTTCAAATACAAGCGGTTCTATTTGTTTAGGCTCCTTGTATGTACTATTTTCTTTGATTGGCACATTAGTCTCTTGTTTATTGCCATAGAAGTAGAAAATAGTCAATGTAGCTAGCACTATCAGCCAAATACCATACACTTTGAGAAATTTTCCAAAAATAGTTGTATGGTGATGTCTTGCCATTTTTTTTTAATGAAAATGTTCAGAAATGGCTATCGACAATTAATTGTTGAAATTCAACAAATGCAGGTACTCATTTGGTGACCTGGCTGTCCAGGCTATCGCTGGATTATCATTTTATTTCATCTGGCTCGTAGCATTGTTTTTGTTTATTAGGTTTATTTTTTTCAACTTAATTTACTATGTACATCTTGTTTACTTTAACCACGAAATCTTCGGAGACGAAGAAACCAAAGAAGAAACTTTCATTATCACAGATCAGACTAACTAATCATAAAACTAATCATAAAAGTGTTTTCTGTGGAGGGAACCAAGAACCATAGTATACTTCTGTGGTATAATATACTGTGCAATCACTAATATGGTGTCAAAGTCATTGCCATGACATACTGACAGTTGAAAAATATGGGTGGTATAAAACAAAGATATGATTTCATATATTCTCTACTAGATTCATACTTGCCCCATCGACTTATCGTGCAACAAAGAAAGATGCAATTTTGGGAAAAGAATCAGCCGATCATTGCTGGTTGCCTCTCTTTCGTTTGATTTTTCTTTGGTTGGATTCCTCCGCATTTCTTTAGGGGCGAACCAGGGTCTATCTGAAATTTGTTCAACTGTTCAAAATCATTCAATAACTCACCTATACAATGAAACATCCTGATCTTTTTTGAATCTAGTAGTACAGCCATGGGCTGAACAGGACAGCAAAATACCGAACGAAATTTTTACATCCTTCCTTGACTTAATGGCCTGAAACGACATAATCAACTGAGTCTCTTTGTTCCAACACATTTATGGTTCAATATACTTCGCTAAACAGTAGATTTGGGTGGATAAACTCACACTATTAACCCGAATCAAATGAGAATGACTAAAAATGGCATGACACATCAAAATGTTTTGACAACGCCAACAGTAATGTGATTTTTCATCACTTCATCTCTTTCTTATGGTCCTTTCAATTCCTCTTTCTCTCTCTGAACTCGATCTAGTAGAGAATATATAATATAATATCTTTGGTATGAACTAAACATAACATTAACATTACATTCCGTTATTTTTTGTAAAAACTCAATGAAATTAGATTTGTGATGAAATTTTATCAAGATGGTGAGTATTTCAGAGAAGTACTTAGCAGCACTTCTAACCTACTTTTACATTCCACAGACAAGTCAACCAGAAGCATACAGTACACCTAAGATTTTAAATTTGAAAGGTCGTCGAGGTATTGGGGAACAAGAAGACTCGATACAAAGTCCTATTGTAGGTGTTTCATTGAACGATGATAGCACTGATGGAAGTCATTCTGAAGAAGAGATCAATAAATGTTCTACTTCAGAAGAAGAATCAAGTTTCAACCTTAGGTCCCACATCAGGCCCATATCTAACCATAGCAGGCCTGGAGCTGAGAATTTCAGCCAGAAGTCCTATTTTCATCTAGTTTCTAATAGCAGACCAAGACCTGAGCCTCATGAAAGTGAATGCAGAACTGAACAGTCAATATCTGGATTCAGTATAACATCAATTGTTGCAATACCAATTTCAATTGTAGTACTGGCATTATTTTTACTCAGTGTTAAAAACAGTACCAATGATGAAACATGTTCAGGAAATTCAAATATTACCATAGAGACATTGTCCCTTCAATTCCCATCACAAGAGACAGATTTTTGGCTGAATATAGCTGTAGCAGTGAATGAGATAAATAGAGTCCAAGTACCAAAATCTATAATTCTTTTCTATGAAGATGATGGGATGGAAACACTTGAACAAATGTTGAAAGAAATATCCAATTATGCAGTATGTCAAATATCATCATGTTCATCCAAACCAGTTGATATCAACGGAGTGGGTTTGGGAAAAAGAGAAATACTGAATAGTTATGGAACAGTGATAACCGATAATAAAGACAAATTAGAAAAGTCTGGTGTAATGATTATCAGAAATTTGGATAAAGTACCTGGGATATCTGCCCAGGCTTTTCACAGTCTATGTGATGAACATAATCCTGTTGTTAGAAAAGCCTTATTTCTGTTTACTATCAAGATGAAAGGTGGTCAAGACATGAACATGAGTTCCATAGAAAAATATCTTCGGCACATGTGGAATGATTTAGATGATGATAGGTTTTATCCTTTGTTTGCAAGAATTTCAAGTACTGTTTTACCAGTAATGAAAGAGAAGTGAAGTAGCCCGTTATTGAAATATTTTATAGTCATCAATATATGAACAAGTTCTGGTGATCAAGGTAATTTTGAGTACTACATATTTGTAATTTCAATGAATAGCAACTTTAATAGTCTGAACAAATTTACAGCATTATTTAAAACTAGAGTATAAAATAGAATGAAGACATAATTCTGAAATGAGGAAAAGTTCTAGGTATTAAAAAAAACTCAGCAATAGAATGAGTTTGTTATCAAAAAATGTAACTTGAGAAAAATCAAAGTTATTGGCACTAAAATCCATTTTACAATTTCAATACCAATTATAAAAGCAACAAGCATGGCAAACCATGCATTAAGAATGTATGGGATTGTGTAATGGCAGTAATATATACTTTTATAGTTACCTACTCACATATTATTTATTTTATATTTATCAGGAACCTCATTTGCATATTTTTCACACACTCCTACTATTGATATCATCAATATTAATCTACTTTCAATGATTTACAGTCCAAATTTCTTTCATAATATTTAAAAAATGAGATCATAAATTTATAGAGATCAAAATTATTGCAGTCAGTTGATATTAAATATCTAAATGAAAAAAATCACAGTCCTCTACAAATAAGTCTGAAATTCCAAATGAATTGATTGGAAATAGTTCAGATTGTTTTATCAATTATATGTTATGGCACAAAAAATTCTCAAAAGAACTCTACTAATCTGTAGGATTAGGATTTTACAAAAGAGCAAAAAAGAATTTGGGAACCTTCATAGGGGAAATTCATAAAAATAAACCCTTTCATAAGCATCATTTTTTCAATTTCTACCAAAATAATTCGTAATTGGAAGTTAACTGTTAGAATGCCACTTTTTTATTTGTTAGGGAATCACCTGACATGAGTTTTAAATTTGCTACCAACGTTGGCATATTTCCAGTCATTTTTTGCTGGTTTTATAAAGGTAATGAATTTCAGACTTGAAATAAATACTCAGCTTCCCAACACATTTCAAACCTGATATGTGAACACCCATTCACCTCATTTCAAAATCTACAAGAATTGTGTTAAAGCAACTTTATTAAAAGTTTCCAATTTGTGATTGTTCCTTATATGGGAACCCAAATTTCCAGACTGCACAAAAGCCTTAGGACAGAAGTGGCATTTAAATGGCTTCTCATCAGTGTGCAACCGAATGTGGTTGTTGAGATTACCTGATTGGGCAAATGCTCTATCACAATGTGGGCATTTGAAAGGCTTTTCCCCTAGAAAGCATAGAATATTTAAAACAACCCACACTAATTGTGTAACAGATATTTACCGGTGTGAACCCGCATGTGATTCACCAAATTGCAGCTTTGTGTAAAAGATTTTTGACAAACTTCACAAACATAAGGCCTCAATCCATTATGAGTTCTCATATGGATAATAAGGTTGCTCTGAGAATTGAAGCTCTTCTGACATAGAGAACAGAAGAGATTGGCTTCTGGAGACCTAGTCAACATGTCATGTTTGATCAGATGAGTTTTCAGTCTGCGAAAATATTTTTTGCAAACTGGGCATTTCTCCAGGGGGTTAGATTTTCTTCTGGTGTAGGTGTCTGCGGCACTTTGAGCCTCATCTACAGATATCCTGCGGACTTTTTCTCTTGGAGACCTGCTGATAGAATTATATAAATTGTCTTTTAACATTCTGAATGTCTAAAAAACTAACCTTATGATACTATCACTTCTGGATGTATCATAATGTAAAATTCTTATCTTGAATTGAGGTCTCTTCTTATGAACAGGTGTTATTGATATCTCTGGACCAATAGAATTTATCAATTCGTCTCCTGCTGGATCTCCTATTGCCAGGGGATCAGCTTCATCACTTCCCAATACTTCCTGAAAATTCATGTTGAAAATAGTGAGCAGTTTCTAGTTTCTTCAATAATTGTGGGAATGTCAAATTTTCTACAATTTTTCAACGATCTCTAAATGCAATAAAAAATGTATCTATTCTTGGTAGCAACTAACAGACAAATATATTTATTCATGAATAATAAATCAAAATAAACAAATTCAAATAATGTAGGTGAGTACCAAACAGGATTATATTGCTAGATAATGTCTTATCTAACCTGTTCTATACTTTCTTCATCGTTTATAATGACCATAGGTTCTAAACTCCTATGGAAGTCCTCGGGATCGTCTCTATTATCATAATAGTCCATGCTGCATTCTAGGGATTCTGTAAATTCAAAACATCAGCCTAAAAGCGTAAAAGCAAAAAGGAGCATAGATTGCCCTGAGCGAGCTATTTTTGAGATATATCCAGTCAATGAAAATTTCGAAATGTTTCATATCCTTTTTTTTTCAAGAAGCACTAAAGAAAAATGAACTCACCACTTGAGTTTAATCTCAACGCACCGACCTAGGAATCCGTTTTCATCTTTCACTCAATCAAATAGTTGAGGCATTACAAAAACTATAATAATATGATGGAAAAAAACATCACAGGCTTGAAACTCTCGGAATTCTAACAAAAATAATATACAAAAAAAGCGCTTCTCTTAGAGCTGTCATTCTGTCAAAATATTTGCGCATCGCCATCTCTTATCGATCATGCATGCGCACCACGATCAGATAGGAAATCTGTGACAGAACTGACTAATCTCCGACGTCAGGCGAAATTGAAAATTTTAGCTGCTATCTTTGTCAGCTGATTTCACACCAGTGTCATAACTCCACCCTTCCACAGATGAAAAGGATTACTCGATCTGTGCTTCGACCATATTTGTTATATGGTCGAAGGATCTGTGCCCTTTCTATATAAAAATGGACCAATAGCGATTCTCCAAAGTAACGACTTGTTGACGTGAGTGAAGAAGTGACAAGCGCCACTGTTCTTCCCGTTATCCTGTGCCGCTATGTCAATCATTTGTCATTCTGTTCTGTTGGTAACGGCAGTACCACTACAGCCACCATTTAGTTTTTCTTTTCGATCAGAATTTTGTATCGGTCAACATGGGTGAGTGTTTATGCTGGTTATAATTAACGTTTTTGAGAATACTTAGTGATAATCTTGTGTTATATCATATATAGTGTTGAATTAGAAGGATACTCATTGTGAATTATAGAGTCCAGCTCCAATTCCATCAAAAAGACATTATTTTCCAACCTTTAAAACGACAACTTTCCTGAAGTTGTATTGACTTGATATTTATATCCTCGATCATCCCCTGATCTAAGAGTACATGTGAATCCAAACCAACAGAGTAGTTATTGCTGATGTCTCGTTCATCAATATTTCTGAGTATGTTCATCAGTAATTCATTGAATCATTTTAAAATTTAAGGCAAACCCCGTGGCTTGAAAACCGCCAGGAAACATGTGAATCATCGCCGAGACCAAAGGTGGGCAGACAAGGACTACAAAAAAGCTCATTTAGGTACCCGCTGGAAGGCGAATCCTTTCGGAGGCGCTTCTCACGCCAAAGGAATTGTCCTCGAGAAAGTGTAAGTGTATTATTGATTCAATAATTTTTGAGGAGTAGTTCACAGTGCATTTTGAGACCACTTGGGGTTCAAACTAGATGAGCTCCTGGTGTTATATGGATAAAAATGCCAAATTGATAGGGCACTGAACCATTGGATAGACAGTTTGATTGTCTATACGCTCTGATATGTGCCCAACAATTATATTTGTAGTCAGTGATTTGACAATCCATTTCGCAGAATTTCCTCGTGAATGGGTGTTTTCAAGTCCAATCACAGGAAAATTCTGTGCGATGTGTTGTTGCCTCTCGTCGGTATTGTACAGTGTTTTGATTTAGGTACTAAGAAAATTCAGATGTATTAGTGATATCTCTTTTTTAGAGGAGTTGAAGCCAAGCAGCCTAACTCTGCTATCCGCAAATGTGTCAGGGTACAGCTGATTAAGAATGGAAAAAAAATTACCGCCTTTGTACCTAGAGATGGTTGTTTGAACCATATAGAAGAAAACGATGAGGTTCTAGTAGCAGGTTTTGGTCGTAAAGGTCATGCTGTTGGTGATATTCCTGGAGTAAGATTCAAAGTGAGTGAATTTTATTTTTTTTTTTCTTAGTATGTGCTGTTAATCTATTCATGATGAGAAAAATTAGAGCCAATCCTATGATTTTTGTGATTCATCTAAAGTTCACTGATTTCTAACATACTTGTTTCATGCATTTGAAAAATATTCGATTGAGTGAACAATATTTCTCATGTTTTCAGGTTGTGAAAGTAGCTAATGTATCCCTATTAGCTTTATACAAGGAAAAGAAGGAGAGGCCTAGGTCGTAATCTGTTTTTTTATCATTTAACTCACTTGTGTTCGAATAAAATACAGGCGTGAAGTTGTATTGTGTTTTATTGAATAAATTAATTGTTTATTTTTTTTTTATGAGATACTCTTGCTTTCTTATGGTATTGAATTCTTAATGATTCAGAAACCTCTGTTATAGAAGTTGTGATAAATCACACTATTTATTGATATGATAACATCAAAATGATAAGACATTTAAATAGTAAAGAGGTGGGAAATGTGAGTTTAGATCGACACGCAAGATCGCTAAGACCCTGCAGTCCTCATCCAATATCAAGAGATCTCAAGGGCTGTTTTACTTCAAAAAGATCTTGAATAAAAATTACACAGCGTTTTTTTTTTTATTGAAAAAAAAATAATTGGGTGATACATAACTGAAGAAAGACTAACTAGTAAGTCGTTCAAAATGATTTTTTTTATTCTACATACCTGCACGATACAATTGCGCTGGTTTCCGTCAAATTCAAAATTAGTCATCTCTTGATACACGTTTTGATAAACTACCTGAAAATGTGTCATGCATTGATTCATGATAAACGGAGAACTAACATAAAAAAGGTGAGTAGCTTATTGTCATTTCCAGAATATGAATATCAGTATAGTATATGACTAATTTCGAATTTGAAGGGTAACAAGGCACTAAGTTTCCAGAATCAATTTTTGCTGACAGTAGTTTGGCTAAGAACACTTATGACAAGATTCTATTAGAGCAAGCAATGCAATCAGTAAGATAAGAAGAAATTGATGACAATCAAATGACAGCATTCACCTGTTGCCTCCTGGGAGTTGAATGATGGGAGGGGTCAGGTATTTACAGAGCAGAAATTAACAAATGTCGAGAATATTTTCAAAAATTCCATAGACTAGCATGTCAGAAAACTACAAAAAGACTGAACCTGTATTAGTGATATTTTATCCCGCTATAAGATAACTTTTGTGGATGCCACAATGAGTTTTTCATCCTTATTCAAAAGCAGTAAAAGGAAACATCTTTCAGAAGAAAATAATATAGCAGTTATAGGAGCACCAACGAATGTGAACCATGATATTCATGTAACAGTGGACAATCAAGGCATCTTAACAGGGCTCCCGTCAGCTTGGAAGAGACAAATAGGGACACAAATAACCAAGGATGAACAATCCAAAAACCCATTGGTTGTGAAGCAAGTCCTGCAATATTACAATTATTCCATCAAGAAGGGTTATCAGGATGTCACAGAATATAAAAATTTTGTTACTGAGGACGATATTGAGAAAGAATCCAAAGAAATTGACAATTTTTCACATTCCAAAGATGCTCATAACAGTAAAGAAGCAGATTCAATCTTATCAGAGCATTCTGAAGATGAAAAAAATAGGTAATGTTTTTTCCCTTTATTTTCAGTTTTGATACCCTTCAATTCTATTACCATACAAGTAGGTTCAAACTTCACTATAATCTTCCTATTTTATAGTTTAATCCCAACAATCTATTATGAAATTTCAGTCAAAGATCTTCTGCATATTGAATATGCATTATATTCATTTCATATATTTCTTCTGATTTGGTAGGTTACATGTGTGAATCATCAATCATGGTGTGCCTTCTCATTAGTTTTTTGAGCAGAATGATATAACATTATTTTTCTTGGTTTTGTCATTCTACATTATAATAAATAATCAAAATCCCTAAAAATCTGGAAAAACTAATATACCACCTCCTTGAATAACTTACAGACAGTACTTACACTTCTGATTGAATATTTATGGATCACTTGATAGATATATAGCTTTATTCAACTTATACATCATACACTACACAAATACAATTAGGTGAACTGGCGTCAAAGTAGTTACAATAGAACGAACATCAATATCTATAATGCTAAAAATAGGGAATAAGTATTCAGTGAGAAAATAATAAATAATAATGATGAATAAATAGAAAAAACAAACAACAAAACACAGACTTGTTAAAATTGTGAAGTATAGATGAAAAATAATAATTTTAAGTTAATAATTCATCAATCAATATGAATAAGTAATATTATCAATGTTTGCTCGTATATTGTATGAATGAGATGAGCTGGAGATCTCGATAGTGTCTTTGTCTTTATAGTAGAACATAGAAATAGGAGAATGATAAAGAAATATATGATAGTAGCATCCCATAATCTTCCAGGGACACATATCCAGTCCGTCCCCCTCGAAAAGTGGACGGCACCAACCTAGTCCAGACCAAGACCCTCGCGCGCAACCTGGAGGACCTCTCGCTCGACTCCTCCCAAAAACCCGACGTGGAATACCGCGACAAATCCTCCTCGGACCGCTCCTCGGACGAGGACTTCCTGCGGCGCAAGAGCGGCCTCAGCGACGAAGACTATATGGCGGCCATCCGCGCCATCTGCAACCCGGCGGATCCGGGCGAGCACTACGAGAGCAGCCACAAGGACCTGGGGTCGGGCGCCTCGGGGACGGTATTCGCCGCTGTGGCCAAGCGGACCGGCCAGCTGGTGGCCATCAAGGACATTGATATGAGCAGGCAGCACAAGAAGGATCTGCTGCTCAGGTGAGTTCGAGGTTTTCTTTTTCAAACTGATTCACAGCTTCTTCATTGGTATAATGCTATATTGACAGTGATCAGTATTTACATATTGAAAATGTTGTTTCACATACACATCTCAAACGACACCTCAAGAAGTGCTCATAAATCCATAATTACGCTACTAGAAATCGCAAGGTTTACATAGATAGATAGATAGATAAATTTATTCAAAGAATTGTAAATTTACAGTTACATGTATATCAACAATTAAATGAATATGACGTCAGACAAGTTAAAAAGAGTTGAACAACTACAATATAATACAATAACATCAGTAATCACATTACAGATCACAAGTGAAAGTAAAAGAAGGCATATTTATATAAAAAACCATCTCTCTGTAAGTTCTCGAACAGTGTAAGGTTCTATCTTCGAAATGTTATGAAAAACAAGTTTTTTAAATTTTTTAAAACAGGATTCTTGCTGTATCTCTTTCGGTAATAAGTTGAAGAATTTAATACACGAGTAAGTAGGAGCTCTTTCTGTCTGTGCCAATCTATGTGCTGGAAAGTTTAAATTTAGACTCCTCGTATTGAACTCATGTTCTATTTCGAATTGGTCAAACTTTTCTCTATTTTTAAACAGAAACACCAAGCATTCATACACATATACACCAGGTAGTGTTAATATATTGAATTTTCTGAAATTTCCTCTGCAAGATTCATTATGTTTGAGGCCAAGTAGTATTCTAATGGCTCTTTTCTGAATAATAAAAACTTTTTCAGCTTCCGCCCCAGAAAGCAATCCCAAAGCACATCACTGAGTATATGCTTGCGTAGTAAATAGCTCTTAAACTACCTATATCTAAATATTTGGCAGCGATTCTGAATGAGTAGCAGGCTGAGTTGAGTTTTTTGCACATTTCTAAAATATGTGTTCCTTCCCCAATCTAAGTTTTGATCAATCTGGACCCCTAAGAATTTATTGTTCTCTGTTAAGGTTATCTTTTTGGACTGGAGAGTAATTTCTTCAGGAATACTAGTATTTTTTGTTTTTGTTCTAAAGCAAATGTGATTTGTTTTTTCTGTGTTCAAAATTAATTGATTTCTTGTAAACCATTCCTGTGCCTTACTCAGTTTGTTGTTTGCAATATCCAGTAGTTCATTAATGGAAGAACCAAGTATTAATATATTTGTATCATCGGCGTAGTTGATTAGATGTGTTTTTTTATCAATAATTTCAGATTCAAGATCATTAACATAGAATACAAAAAGTAAGGGCCCTATC
The DNA here is from genome assembly GCA_963576655.1 of Gastrophysa polygoni. NCBI lineage: Eukaryota > Metazoa > Arthropoda > Insecta > Coleoptera > Chrysomelidae > Gastrophysa > Gastrophysa polygoni. Next base: position 2,390,860 of record OY755084.1, read on the forward strand.
ACACTCCCCTGCGGAATGCCATAGAAAAGTTTAATCATATGGAGTACAAAAAAATCTCCGAAATATAGCGGGATTTATCTCTACAATTTACTGGCTGAATCAATGAAACATCGATCTCTCAATAGATTCAAGACTGGTCTTGAGAAAATTCTTACTTTAAATGGTTTTTATAAGGTTTCCAAATTGAAACTGACTAATTGATGAACTGATTAATGAAGGAACACCTGGTAACCAGAATTCCTCTGTCTGATAACTTGTCACTTTTCATTGTCGAAACCGGCGAAAATCGAAAATATTACTGAGAAAAAATATATAAACTGTGTTGAAAACTACAGCAGATTCGTTTCCGAAACGTCCACTAAGATAAGTAGAAGTTTTGTTCAAAAATATTTTTTTGGATTTCCAAATTTTTCAACAAACAATTCAACACTGACAATTAGAGAATTTCTTTTTTAGGTATCTAAAGGTTTAATTCCAAGCATTCCTGACATTGTGATCAGGAAAAACTGCGTGTATGTAAAAAAAGTTGGGGTCAGTGATTTCTTTGTCAAGATAATTTCAAATTCCGATCTCGAATGAATCAGAAGGTACAGCACTAGCCGGTTTTTTTTGTGCACTTCTCTGTATATCTATCTATCTAAACCTGCTCACTTCTCACCTTCCGGGTATAATATACTATTGTTCTGTGCTTTGTCGCTAACATTTCATCTTGGACAACAAACCTAATAATCCGATTCGATGCGATTAGCGAGATCAAGATCATGAAGAACTTCAAGCACAAGAACCTGGTGAACTTCCTCGACGCGTTCGTCGTGTACGACGACCACCTGTGGGTGGTGATGGAGCTGCTGGACGGCGGCCCGCTCACCGACGTCGTGACGGAGACGGTGATGAAGGAAGGCCAGATTGCGGCGGTGTGCTGCGAGGTGCTGCACGCCGTCGATTACCTCCACGACAGGGGCATCATTCACAGGTGAGAAAGTTGAAACAATCGTTAGCTATGAAAAAAACTATATTAGGAAAAACATGGAACATAAAATATGGAATCATAGTTCGGGTTGGTGCATATAACAATACCATAAATATGTTGAAAGTCACACAGAATTCTTTTCAGAACTGAATTATGTTCAACTAGCTTCCTTTATAATGAAGTTATTTTCAATGTAAGATTCCTATTTTTAATCGCTGATTGTAATTTCACATACAAAAAAAAAGGAACTTGATGAAGACTGCTGTTCATTCACCTCAAACTAGAGATAAGATGAGAAATAATGCCATTTGTTGCAAATGGAGCCAGTAGAAAATGTCCAACTATAACAGTATCTTAAATCTACGACCGGAGGACTAGAAGCTCCAAAGTTTTCATGAGCAATTCATCTAAACAAATTAGGAAACATTAGTAACATGCATATAGAATCTCCCTTGTCATCTAGCACTTAGAACACCAAACAAATTGAACATTAAAGGAACACATAATTGCTTTTGTGATATAGCTAGGTGCACTCAATTGATCATTGTATATACAGGGTGTCCCATAAAGATACCGACAAACTCTAAGGGATGGTAGAGGACATCAAAATATGTCGGTATGTTTTGGATACTCTTTCCAAGTTATTAAAAATTACGAATATATTCCAATTAAATACAAAACAAAAAATGATTAGAAGTTATTAATTATAATTGATGATCAATAAAAAAAAGTTATTGGAAGCTTTATTAGTTCTTCAATATTTCAATAAACGCATTGGCAAAATGTAAGGTATAATTTTGAAGCATTTAATTTTTTTTTTTTTCAAAACGAAGCTAGATAAGGAAAAATTTCAAAGGACAAAAAAATTGCATTTTTAGTTGTTCATTCAAAAAAGTATCATAATTACAAAAAATCTACTGGGCGATATTTTTTTGTGCAAAAATTATCCGACATAGCCCGTGGACACGCCCCTGAAATCATTGGGCGAATTCTAATAGCTCCAAAAGTTACCTCATAAATGTTTCAATGATCTGTGAAAATTTCATTGAATTCGACCAAATCGTTTTTACGATGATAAAAAATCGATCTGTATCTCGAAAACGAAGAGTTTCCGGACTTATGTTTATCGAGCAAAAATGTTTATTTTGATGTCCTCTACCACCCCTTAGAGTTTGTCGGTATGTTTATGGGACACCCTGTATATGTACTTTGTGATATACTATTCGAAATAGAAATAGGGATTGAAATGATTCAACGACTAACGTTGAACTTTGAGTGTAGTTGCTTATTTCAAAAAAATCGAAGATATCTGTCAACTTCAATGAAAGAATGTTGGACAACAGTCGAAGCCTTCATACTGTCACGAAATACTGAAATTTCTGTGAAAAATTGATGTCAATAAGCTCTCGCGAACACTGGAAACTATTGAACCTTGAGATTGACTCGACAGCTGAAGTGACTGGGCTTCGTCACGTCTCTAAATATATATCAATACTATAATCGAAATATATATACGCTGCTACGCAGCTCATTTCCAAATTTCAGACTTGTGCTGAAAAATGTTGCCTTGTGGAACTTACGATTTAATATATTGATAACCTTATTTTTTCTGTTTCTAATGAATAGCGTTATTTGTCAGTTTGTCTTTATTACCCCAATAAATATTGTAGTTTATAATAGGGACACATGAATGAACATATAATACAAAAATAACAAATACAAAAGTTTCGTCAATTATATATTCTTATACATTATATATTCCCATTATATTTTCTCTTGCCTTCGTGATATGATTAATAATCGATGAAATAACCCGTGAAATCGAAGCGGCCGATGTAACTCCTCCTGCGTAACTGGACCTGGGTTTCATTTGAAATATCATCGACACTAATCAAATCACTTGTTTTATTTTAGCAGACCGTAACTGAGTTCTGCTACACATTCGATGAGATTGAACTCGAATTCAATCATTCTTTAATGAGGTCCAGTATTCCTAGAGACGAAAATTTCTTTTGTTGCAGAGACATCAAGTCCGACAACGTGTTGCTGGGCATGGACGGCACCGTCAAAGTGACCGACTTCGGCTTCTGCGCCAACGTGGTGGGCAACGAGCAGCGCGACACCATGGTCGGCACGCCCTACTGGATGGCGCCCGAGGTGGTCACGCGCCAGAAGTACGGCAAGAAGGTACCAGACACCACGGTTTACAGATAGAACGGTTGTCTCATTGTGGCTCTAGCCAACCAAAAAAAAAAAATGATGGCAATCTTGGACGATTGCTATCTCTAATTAGAATCTTCTAGTTCAGATTTGATACAATTGCGGTTTATTCATTTATTTATTAACGACCATATGCTCCTTGAATAGGCGAGAACACTAACTGGGAAATTAGTAGAAATATTCCAATATCTGAAAAACTGCAATAGTATATGACAAATGCATAGTTTTTTTTTTCGGAAATCATAGTGTAGTATTAGAATATGAGACGTTTATAAACTATAAAATTCACTCAATCATTCAAAAACAGCGTTATGGCGGCTACCTCCCACTCCCTTCCACAGCAATTGATGACATCATAAAGACTGTAAGAGCACAAATTCCTATGTTGCCAGCTCTCAAATTTCTAGGCTATTAGTCGAACTGTATGTCTATATTTTGTTCAATGATGAGAGCATAATTTGAATCTGCATATGGATTGCACTGAGTAAGAAGTATCTAAATAATTTTCTGATCCCCTATTTTCCACGTATTATTCACTAATAACAAAGAAATGATTTGTTTTCGATATATTCGTGATACCAAGCAAAATCAAATAGAATACTTGACAACGGTGTTCAGTAATCATATGTCAACCTTCATGTATGTGAAAATCTAACCTATTGATTTCCTTTGAATGTTTATATTGTTTTGGTGTTTAGTATCGGTTTGTACTGGAATATTTCTTTCATTTTCGCATTGTGTGGTATTTAGTGTCCTTTATTCGATAAAATCAAAATTCTAAAGATCATCAAAGCACAAACATAAACAAAACTCGCATTGCACGGATCACGGAACAAATTGTCAAATGTCGATTTTCTCTGTCGATATCAAGCGAGTTTGTCAGACTTCTTCTGTTCGATTTCATCAACCATAAACACAGTATATAAGAGGGTATATACTGTGTCGTAAATAATCTGTTAATTCTGATAATTCTTCGACTGATTACTATTACTAGAATAGAATAAACGTGAGATCTGAGTCTAATGCCTACCTACAAATCCACTGATATGACAATGTTGCTTCGCTTTCTATCTCGTGTGCTCTCGCAGCTTACAACACGCTCTCTGTTCAATTAGTCTTTGTGACGTCACTTTTAGGTGGTTTTTCCCGTACATTCAAACAGTACAATTTCTTTGGATTTTTTTTGGGGGAACACTGCTTTAGAGAAAAATTCAAAAAAAAATCTACCAAAGTTTCTCATCGTAATGGAGATCATGGTATTTTTTTCAGAAATTAGTGTTCTCGCCTATTATACACAAGATAAAAATCTCAAGCAAAAACTAATCTCGTGATTTAAGATCGTGAACCTGTCCTTACTACAAACATTTATATAATTATTATGATTTCTATTTTTATTCTTAAAAACGAAGAGACAAAATTCCAAAAATCTGTAAGAATGAATACCTATGTCGATTTCATGAAACATTTCATGTATACAGTAAAAGGATATATTCTTGTTGAACTTCGATAAAATGCATAATTTTTGAGTAAAATCAAATCATGTTACGGTATGAGGTAGGTGTATTGGGAGTTCAACCCGAATATTCAACTGCAATTGAAATGGAACTATGTAAAATCTCAAATTCACCTTTTTCTGAAAATATATTGCACACTATTTGCGTGACACCCCGTATGTAATGTACCTAGTATCCGAGAGAAAAAATAATGGCGTTGTGGTTGTCAAGGTCGACGTGTGGTCGCTGGGCGTGATGGTGGTCGAGATGCTGGACGGCGAACCGCCGTACTTGCGCGAGCCGCCGCTGCGCGCGCTCTACCTCATCACGGCCAATGGCAGGCCGGCGATCGCCCGGTGGGAGGGGCTGTCCGAGCAGCTGCAGGGATTCATCGACGTGTGTCTGCAGGTAGGGATCGAGCGAGGATGTTAGTCGGGAACTAGCTTCCTGGCATGAATGAATGAATGAATTTTCGAATTCGCGAAAGAAAGATGAACTGCTAGAGTGACGAATCGAGTTTCAGGAAGGAAATTCCTTATTTATCATGACATACGTATGCATTATACCGGTTGAGTCAACGATGTATTCTCGGGAGATAGCGGCTGATCTCACTCGATATGGAAGAATGAAAACTTTGTACGAGGCTTAGGTGGACGTGCGAAATATTATATCATATATAGTTCTTGGTGGGCGCCCGAACTATTTGACACATCCTAGTTTATTGTAAAGACCGAAAAATTCGCACAAGTTCGAAATTGATACGGAAATATCCAATGACTGGTATTTCATCACCATCAAGAATCAAATTGGTATTTCCATTTTGCTACGTAGCTGTAGCAGATTCATTTGCAATATCATAATTTGAAGTTTCACAATGATACAAACTTGTTTGTAAACACAGCAACACTGTAAACTCAGTTTATGAGTTTTCAGCACAATTATTTTGCTTGAGCTAATAGTGTCACAAAACATCATCAAAGGTACATTCAATCTGTAACGATATAGACAGAATAAAATTTGTCAATATGAATTAATATGAAATGGTCCTTTCAACAATATAGATCATTTCTTCAACAAAACCTATTTAAGGTCCACAGTCGTTGAATATTTGTCGGAACACATGAAAATATCTTCGTTAAATATTCACGAATATACTATCGCATACATGCACGAACTCAATCATTCTCGATAAGTAAAAAAACGATGTAGATCATTTGAGAAAGAAATTGAATCATATTCAAAATCCGTAATATCATGCCTGCTAGATATTTGAAGAGCATTTATTTCTGATTTTTTTTACGCGAACTGACAATAATTGATATCAGTCTGGGGAAGTACAAATATTTCAAGTTTGAAATCACTGGTGGATTCACGAATTGAAATTTTCAAGGCCATTTTCTTAATCTGATTTCATTATATAAACTCAGGATGAGTTCCTTCATTCATTTCGCCAAGAAGAAATTATAATTATCGATCATAGCTTTTACTGAAGTTAATACAGTCCATAATTGTGGCACTAGACAATTGAATATCTTGATAGCAAATACATTCAGGTGGAACATTGGGGTAAATAAGATTCAAAACTATTCTCAAGAAATATTTGATCACATATTGATTGTATCAATATCATCTTTGATATGGATTCTTATAATCAGTATTGGTATGTTGAAACTTGGTTGTATCTTGAAGATTCATTTTTTTTTAATTATGAACAATTTTTTTTCTCTCTCAAAGGATTCATTAATGAGCATATTTGTATACCCTATTATGAAGAATAATGTTTCTTGGATGATGAAGAGAATCAATCAATATGTATTTCTCATTGATGATAATAATATAAATTACTATAACTCAGTGAACAGGTTAACTATAGTTGGGTTTCCGAAAAGGAAAATATACTCACATATCTATGTGCAGGTGGACGTGGATAAAAGAGGCACTGCCAAAGAGCTCTTGAGGCACGAGTTTTTGAAGATGAAGATGGAACTGAGGACGCTGACGCCGCTGATTAAGGCAGCGAAAAAGATGTTGCACAAAACTTAGGGTGTCGGGTGGGGAGATATATTTTTGATACTCGGAATGCTACCGATGTTTTGACCTTTCGTGTCGAATTGAGTTTTTCACTATTTTGATCGAGAGACGAAACTTCCGCCCGCTCTCATCTCTTTGTTGAATGCTGCCGAAGCAGCTGTATCATATATAGTGAGTCGATAGTCCTTCCTTTTTTACAATCTTATTCATGTCTTTGAAATTTAAATATAATATTTTTGTCTCGATTCAAAAAACTTTTGAATAGTCAATAGGTTTTTTCTTCCTTTTCAATTGGGGACAAGAATATCATACATCAGAAATATAACTATCAGATCTCTCTACATTTGATACAGTTGTGTTGGCAACACTGAAGAAACTTATGGAACATGGCAAATAGTTCACAAAAATAGTGAAGTCAGTTACTGACAACGAGAGGTATTCCATAATTTTTGATATGTCTGATCATTATTTTATACAGTGATTTTATGAAACGTTTCGACAATATTGTTGATGTATTATGCAAATTGTACTATATTTATGGAAGGCAATAAAATTTTTATCTACTCAAGCTGAAAAATGTGCTATTAGAACAGAGAAATTTTGTAACACTCCTGTAGTCCTATAGAACTCTTGGGTTAAGTGTACCTACGAACAGTTTGTGGAAGAATTTCTCAAGACAAAAAAACGAAGTCACACTCACGACACAATGACGTGTCGATGCAAATTGGAAAAGTGACAAAATATTCAGATATATATATATATATAGATTATCATTGATATTACTGAATATCGAAAAAAAAAACGATATCGCGACATTTAACGTTTTTCACAGTAGATATTGTGACGAATAAAACAACTGATATTGGTCTGGTGTTATGTTTTATTTGTACATACAATGTTTATATTGGAAATTAAACATATCTGATTATAAAAATGTTTCTGCAAACTACACAAGTTAGGTAACATAACGATTCTCCATCCAAAAACGTCATCATTCAAAAATAAATAATTTTTTGTTTATTTTCACTTATTTATTCAATATAATTTACAATATGTAACATCGTCAAGAAAATTTGTGTGTGGATAATGTAAATTTAGTTTAACCAAAATAACAAATACAGTAACACTATATTATGGTACAAATTACTCTTATGAAGAGTACCGATAGAATTTCAACATTTTTCACAGTCAACACATTTAAATGCCGCAGACCAAACAACTCCACTCCACAAGCATCGGAATCCGTAAATGTTCAATACTACGCAATACTAGTGCTGAAATCGTAACAATGAATAATTAAAAAAAAAAAGGAAATCATTACGAAATGGTAGAAACGAGATATAAGAACAAAAACAGCTCCAATTGTCAATTTCACATAGTATCCAATAAACTTCCAATCGGAACTCGTTCTTTCCACTGGGATGATTTTCAATCTGAAAATAAATAAAATTACATAAGAAAACTAATCAACATAATAATCACTTTGTAACATCGTTTCACTAAACTGATTCGATGATTACAACATGTGATAAGCAATATACAGTGTGTCAATTTTGAAACTATGGGTTGGCTACACCTCTAGGGATTGTCATACAATTTCAAGTAGAAAAGTTGATATAAACATGAGTCTTAGAATATCTGGTTTTTAAGATACAGGATGTCAAATTTCCTTTTTTAAATCAATTTCTCATCAATATTCCAGACATTCTTTTGTACATATTGCTGAAATTCTTTTGTCGATTCTTTTGTCGATATTGCTGAAATTGGGCAGTGTAATTTGTAGTAATAAGAAGCTGCTTCAGCCCCAAATTTGGAAAACACGGTTTGAATTTGTAATTCAATGCGAAAGCAAGAATTGAACAATCACTGCGGATAAGACTTCGCAGGATCGACGAGTGTATCGCCATCAATGGTCAAGCGGTTGATCGACAGGTTTACACGTTCAACAATTCAAGAGTTGTTTCGCCTTGGCCGAAAACAATCTACCTCCCACTCACCATATAAATCTCCACCTCCTTTCCCGCCCTCTCTATCTCCGGTACCGCTCCTTGGCCACGCCCCGCTCGACGTCCACCCACTCGGGATCGTTCGGGTCCTCCTCCTCGGCGTCCTCGCCCACCGCCGACTCGGTCGACTCGCTGTCGGCCGGCGAGCCGGCGCGCCCCTCGTACGGGGCGGAGGGCGGGTCGTCGTTGTCGGGCGGGAAGCGGAGGAGGGCGTCCTGCGAGCGCGCGTTCGTGCGGAACTGCCGGTGGTTCTCGGGCATGTGGTCGAGCATCTGCGCGTAGGTGGGGTCGTCGATGGGGAACGTGCGCGACTCGTATGGTGCCACCTGCCAATCAAGGAAAGTTCGAGAATTAGCGATTCATTTCATTCGCAATGAACAGACCTATATTGATCTTTCAAACATTTTTACGAAAAGGAGGAGTCACTGACAAATAGAGAATCTCTCTATAAGTTCTGGAGAAAATCCCACAAAAACTAGAAAACTACCACCTCCTTGAACAACCATTGAATAATAAGTTATAAAGATGAAACTTTCGATCTAAGTATTTGATGTATTCCTTCATTAAAATGACCACTTTAACGGTTATATAATTCCAATGCAAAATTTTTAAAATTTGGGCCAATATGAGATAATACTTTGAAAATTTCAGCTGTACCTTAATCAATTAAACTGTCCATTTTTCGTACAAAATAAATTTGGACTCCTTTAGCAAACAATAGGAGGCCTAGTTAACAAGAATATACGAGACTTTTCCACATTTTCTACTTGTTGAGTAATATATTATAAATTCTCTGTCTTTGAAGACGGGTTTCAAATTGAGACGGTGATACGGTTTGAAATCGTACACACGTACACTTCGTTCTTCATTCTTTCATCTTCTAAATGAATATAATTAATCATACTGTCTGTAAGTTCTTCGAGGAGGTGGTACATTCATTTTTCAGCTTTTGATGGGATTTTCTCTCCTCGTTTCTAAAAAATAGAGTAGAAGTTATTAAAAATTATTGCAATATATTTGTAGTAAGGACAGATTTAGGATCTGTCCCAAAATGTCACTGCGCTTGAAATTAAACCTTCAGATACCTAAAAGAGAAATTCTCTATTGGTCAGTGACACCTTGTTTTTGAAAAAATTTGGAAATACAAATATATTTAATAATAATAAAACCTCTACTTATCTTGGTGGACGTTTCGGGAACGAATTATTTTACGAAAAGAAAAATATTTCAATTGTGTTGAGAATGGGAGCAGATTCGTTCCCGAAACGTCCACCAAGATAAATAGAGGTTTTATTATTAAATATATTTGTATTTCCAAATTTTTTCAAAAACAAGGTGTCACTGACCAATAGAGAATTTCTCTTTTAGGTATCTAAAGGTTTAATTTCAAGCGCAGTGACATTTTGGGACAGATCCTAAATCTGTCCTTACTATAAATATATTGCACTAATTTTTAATAACTTCTACTCTATTTTTTAGAAACGAGGAGAGAAAATCCCATCAAAAGCTGAAAAATGAATAATTAATCATGTATGGAAAAACCGTTGATGAAGATGTACAATTACTTCGAAAAAAAGAATGGATTCTTTCCAAATTGAAAACCCCAAGATAAGTCATTGAATAGCAAAGTTCTTTTCTTTTCAAAACATTGACTGAGGCAGTGTAAGTGATCTCTAATGAGACAAAGGGCCTACAATATTGAACTAGCTGGTGGGTCCACTCTTCAGTTGTTCTGTCAGACTGAAAAGGCCAAAAACAATAAAATTCTAGCCGACTGCGCGGGGTTCTAATATTCTACAATAGATGACGAGACTATCAAGAAATCATTTAGAAACTATTCCAAAGCAGGAAACATCCCAATTGAAATATTCCCGTTAATGACAGCTGTGTCAACTCGTGACAGTTCGAAATTTGGAGCGGTGCAAATACGAAATTATTGAATCTTCTAGTTTCTGATATAAACTTATTCATCAGTTCAGTAGATGGAAACAATGTTGAACCAAAAGTTAGTGTACCTAAATATGTAAACAACACTTGATGAAACAAACCATGAGCATTAATAATAATTAGGATGAGTGCTGTAATGAGCTCATGTATGTTTCCCAATTTTCGGACCAATATATCACTGCGAAACAATCTTTGACTATGTGAATTTTCCATGAACTTGCATCAGCTCTAGCACTGTGGTTGATGATTCTTTTGGATTCAAAGACACTGTCTCATCAGAAGATAATGGATGAAATAGAATGAAAATATGAAATCCCTGTACTTTCGGAAAGAACACATAACATCGAAGAATATACCAGTATTTGTTGGCGACACTGAGACATTTTGGAACACAAAATAATATCTGATTCTTATCGATCTGTACCTGTTCCTGCGAATTTGATTGGAAACTCGGCCGACAGTTTGTGCAGTTTCTACAGTTTCATCGAGAAATTTGAAAACAGGATGAGCATAATATGAGTGGCTCTACCAGCTAGTTCATTACATCAATGCTAGAATGTCGCTCGATGCTCACCTCGACCAATAAATCGGCCGGACTTGCGCCCCGGCTCTCCTCCCTCCCCGCCTCCTGCTCGACCACGGCGGGCGTCGGCGGCGGCGACATCGCGTCCGGCGGCGTCGCCGCCTCGCTCGACTCGTCGGCGCGGCTGTCGGCGCGCCGGGGCGCCCGCCCCGACCCCGCCCCCCCGCGCCCCGTCGGCAGCTTCAGGTAGCCGAGGAAGCGCTGCTTCTCGTCGCGTTCGGCGCGGTCGTGGCGCGCGTGCACCGCCTCCTCCGTCACGTCCTCCGTCTGAGACAACACGAAATATGTTCATCATCAACTAGATTCTACTGATTTTTTCGTTTTACCTTCCTCACTCTTAGATGAGAACAAATATATCATAATATTATGTATTCACACTCCAATTCAAAGAGAATCATTTGTAAAGGATTTCAAAATAGTCATTAGAAATTCAAAAAGCATCATTTCAATCCCAAAATGTTTCCTGAATTTCAAAGTATATCATTCGAGTTCCACAAAGTATCAATTTAATTTCCAAAATAGTCATTTTCATTTCGAAAAAATGCTGGCAAAGGTTTGTGAGGTATTAGGATGTATATGTGATTTGGGTGTTATGTTATATTTAATCACCATACAGTTATCACATATACAGAATGTAGTACTATTCAGACTAGCGTAGACCACTTTTGAAATTGGAATGACAATTGATAATTTTGAAATACGTATCGATACTTTTTTTGAAATTGAATCAACTAATCTAGAATACAATTGACGCTTTTTAAAATAGAATTGATAACTTGAAATACAATTGAAATCATCATAATGCTTTTCGAACTACAATTGGAAAAGGTGTAGATAAAGCCTTGCCACATCGACTAATGAGGAGCAATGAAATGAACATAAGGAAAAGAAAGAGCTATCAATTCTTCTGTATGTGTGAGTAAGCTGCAATTTTGCCTACAGTCAGTTGATCACTGCTGGTTGCCTCTCTCTCGTTTGCTGTTTTCATTGGTTGGATTCCTACGCCTTTCTAGGAGCGAACTAGGGTCGACTTTCATGAATTTTTTCAACATTATTCAATATCTCACCTATGAAATGATATATTCCGATCTAATAGTACAGCCATAGCATCAACAGGACATCACCATTTCGCCAAGTTTCAAAATCCAAAAACAATAGATATGAGTGAACAATCTTACATTATCAACTCGATTCGAATGAAAATAACTGAAAATGTCTGATTTCTCAATACAATGGCATGACACATCAAAATATTTTGACAATGCCTACAGCCATGCGATTTTTCATCGCAGCGTCTCTTTCTTATGATCGTTTCAATTGCTCTCTCTCTAAGCTCGATCTAGTAGAGAATATACAATAGCCTTTCCTCGGTTGAGAATTACGTCATCCTTGGTGAATATTTCACACCAACATAACCCTACCAAAAATACTAGTAACATTCAGCGCTTTCGGTTTAAATTGGCAGCCCTGCTTTAGAGATTTATGTCACTATTTCCGACAATTTACATGTGATCATCTGATCGATGCGAATTGTTAATTTTTCGAACAATTATCAGAATGTATTTTTGAAGTATTGCAAATTATATTCAAAATGCCGGAAGCATCATCCATGGATGACCAGAAAATGATTGTACCATTATTTATACAATATTTCGAGAATGAAAGAGATAATGCAGGCCCATTACTCACATTGAATGCTGTGAGAGAAATATGTGAATGGTGATATTTCTGGTCATGATAAGTGACATTCTTCAAGGTTATGTTGCAATTGATATTCGTATAATTTCATATTTTTTCTGTAGAGAGTAGCTGCTGCATTAAAAAATAAACACCCCAAATACTTCAATTTGTTTCGTTATTTATAACGGGCAGAATCCAATCCAATCCTCTTGCTTTTTTGTGTTGAACAATCGTTGATGAAACAAAAAATGATGTGTCTGAATATAGGACTATTTTCTTCTCAACACTTCTTCTTTCACGCGTAATTAACTAAGAGTGAACAAGGTATATCTTCACTTGTAATATCACCAAAAGTCGAAATATTCGAAGCTTCATTTTTGCTTTGGTATTTGGCTGAAACACTACCTTTTTGGTGGTTTGGGTTCAAATGGGGGCAAAGTTGCGCATTCAGAAAAACTTAATCTTTTTCAAGATTCGGATAGTATTGATAAATAATAAAGCTGATACAAAGCATATAATAATAATATCAAAAAATCGCTTTTTTTGGAATCGGATCACGAATGGTGGGGTTACAATTTGTGACGTTTTTCATCAGATAAGGCTGTATACAAAGCAGGTAGTTTTTCTATGGCTATAATAAAAAACTGCTCCTTTTCTACTGCACATCTTCACTTTCATTACCTTACCTTATGGAAAAAAATGTGTTCATTCTTTTAATGTATAATGTACTCTTCCAAGCGCAAAGGAGTTTTATGACATTTCATTTCATGTTCAACTTGTTTGAAAAATATCGGCCCTTTGTCTCCTTTACATTTTTCAAACTGTACTTTCATTCAATTTCAAATAAAGAGCCTGAAAGAAGTAGGGACTGTTTGACTTCACTTTTCATTATTAGGATTTTCAAACGATTGTCAAAATAACTTGTGAATCGCGAAATCATTGTAAAATTTCAATATTTAAAAAACTTCAACCTTCGGATGTTGTGATTTCTGGAAATCTAATTATTGACACGTTAATGCAGTTGATAATAATGCGTTCTGGAGTTGACAGTTCAAGGATTTAGGTCTTAAGATGGGATTTCAAACATATGCCGCAAAAATTTCGTGGTGGATTTCAAGCCACTTAGAATATTGAGAAAATAATAATTTGTTTGAAAGGCTTGTAATCACCATATCATTTGGAAAATCCATATTATTGAAAGAGAGAAAAGTACTCAGCAAGGGAACCTAGTACACATATGACCTAGTTCACAAATATAAAGTCGCCAAGTACAACAAATCACAAAATTGGAAGTTTCATCATTGAATATAGGTGGTGAAAATCAGAAAAAATCTGAAAATAAATGTGAGATATGACAATTCCATTAGCATATATTTTTTTATTTCTAAGACACCACTACTAGTACGAAGTAGTAATACGAATAAAAACACAAAAGAGGAAAAGAGGAGCAAGCAAAAGAGGAGGCATGAGCAAAAACTCACGTCACTGTCTTGATCGAATTCTTTGACAGCTCCATTGTTCACCGCATCGTATCCTCCCAGGCTACAATCCATCTCAGCGATTCTCCATCTGAAAGATACATATTACTTATTAGTAACAACTCAGAATGGCCTCATTCATAAAGTCAATTACTCAAAGAACTTTGATTATTAATAATTTGTAATATTGTAGAAGAATCCAAAAACCTTTCTGAACAAAAAAAATCTCATGAACCTTTTTCCTAAAAGACAGTTATTTTCGTGAATATCAAAACTTAACAAAAAAATGGTCATTTCAATTTCTGCAAACACCTGCTTTACATTTTCTTCAAATTCAATAGAACATCTACTTCATTGACATTCATAGTCCTTTTCATATTTATCACATTCTGCATTACATTTTAGTTTTTTGAAGACTCTGTATCCCGAATACGGATGCCGTTACGAAATTTTTTTAATGAGCAAACCCAACTTATTTCTCAGTGTTTTACGTATTCTACCAACAGGGTGACCTTTTTTTGATACACGCTATATGAGCCAATCAGGAGCCGAAATACTAAATAGCAAACGTGGTGTTTTCGATCATGAACACAACTACCTCAACGTTACAATCGAAATCGTGATGGAAATAATCATCGTCGACTAAATATTCAGAAAAAGTCTAGTGAGCTGTATGTTCTGATCTGATCTGTCACTCAGTTAGGTGTATGATCACCCGATAGCGATACTGTATCAGACGAAAAGATTCTCACTTGTTACTCGAGAATTTGTGATGAGTAACAACAATCGAGTTGTCAAAAGCTGTCGTGCGAAATCGAAATCGTGTCTTGTATCTTTTTTTTCTTTAAAAAAAAACATCATTCTTTTCCAATTTCCATTGTTCTGATATTCCTTTCGTTTGATGAGTTTGTACTTCGTTCACGTAATTTTACTTCACTGTTTCTGGATTTTTTTTCCAAGTTTTATTCACATTATTCGTTATTATGTCTCCTCTTATTTGTCCCGGACCTTTTTGTCTATCCAGAAAGTGTGAGACCGTCTCCTATCATGGATTTCCAAGTGACATTTCTTTGCGACATAAGTGGATACATTCGATTTTGAGTGTTACAGGTAAGATAACCAGAGCTATGATCAAAAGCTACACTAGATATTTTTCTCCATATTCAGCCGACAATGTAAACAATGACCGTCACGTACTTGGGAGTCAAAATCTCCTTGTACTGCAACTTCTCCACCCTGGTGGCCGCCGCCACGCTGTACGGAATGACGATATTGTCGATGTCGTAGGCGTCGAACTTGTTCCGCTTGTGGCCGGAGGCGACGGCGTGCGCGTGCAGCAACGGCGACGCGCTCGGCGAGTCCGTCGAGCGCAGGCAGTAGCCGGGCGGCGGCGCGCCGCCCAGGGCGGCCACCTCGTCGTCCGCCGCGCGATCCGGGCCGGCCGGCGAGGCGCCGGCGTTGGCGCGCCGCTGCCGGTGGACGCGGTCGAGCGCGTGCCGGCCGCCCGGTTTGCGGCCGCGGATTTTGTTGCGGATCTCTGCGAACGCAATTTCGGATTCAAATAGAAAAATATAACAACGCCCACAACCATTAGAAAGTTCCAGAGCTTCTTGCAGAAGCAGTTTCAAACGGAATAAATTTCCAACTGTTAATAATAATAATAATAATAATCTCTTTGTTAGCTCTCAAGTATAAATGAAATAGTGTAATGAAATAGAATAGTATAAATAAAATACAGAATACACATAAATACAATACATCTACAAGTTAAATTAGCAGTATAAATCTGAAAACTACAAGAAAAGATATTACAATTATGAGTTATAGATCTTTTATATATTTTACACACTGGCTTTTGAATTCTCCTAATGATGAGCATTCTTTCAATTCTCTTGGCAAGGAGTTGTAAAGCTGTAGGCCTTTGATGAACACTGTGTTTGTAGCAGTATTAACAATATTGATATAGAAATCATTTGAAGCATGTGATCTGGTATTGTGATTATGTATTTCTTGGAGATATATTAATTCTTCCATTAGGTAGGTTGGTAAGCATCCTGACTTTAGTTTATACACAAACTTGAGCATATTATAAGCAGCTCTTTGTCGAACATTCAATAAATTCAAGGATTCCAACATGTGAGCTATTGGTGTTCGTTTCCTATATAATAGAATGGCTCTCATAGAACGATTTTGTATTTTTTGTAATGTATCAATTTGTTCATTATTCATCAAGTATATGAATGTTCCACAGAAATCAAGATGAGGAGATATGATGGTTTTGTTAACTTAGTAAAAGATGACACCTTATTATTCAATCTATATAGGAAATTTCTTTCGCCATTCTCTTCTTAATATACTCACACTGTTGCGGCAATATACATTGAAGAGTGACTAGTGTTTGTATTTAATAATAAGGATTACTTCAAATCAAATTTTCCAATACACTCATACAAAATTAGAGACAAGCATTATATATAATAATAATAATAATACTGCCTTTATTGGACAACAAGATATGAAAGATAACAATTTTGAAAAATAATTATAATATCCCAGGCGAGGTTCAGGTACTCCCCCTAGGGAAAGTCCTGCTCTACCACCTATCCTGTCAAGAATTTCAAATAGGTAACTCTTTGAGAAAAATCCACCACAAAACCAGTACGCCTCAAAGTACAATGAATAAATGATATGTACTTGTTTGTAAATATATAATGAAGAAAAATAAAAATGGAAAATAGCGATACATATTCCTACATAAACACAATGAGCATAAAAAATGAATTATTCGAGAGAAACTGAGCATGGATCATATTAAGAATTATATTAAAACGAGAATGATGGCAGTAGGAGAGAGAAAACAAGAGAACGAGTATGCAGAGTAGACAGAAAAGAGATAAAATTCAGAAGAGAATAGAGACAGGAATGAGAAAGCGAGATGGTATACATCAGGACCTAATTAGTTGTTTCAGAATGGTTATGTGAAGGATCCATTGAGTATAGATTTTTTTAGTGACATACGAAATGCAAGTCATAGACTGACTGTTACAGAGAGGGGTCCTAAATATTCTTGTATGAAATTATTCAATCAACTACCTCAGAATATTAAACTGATAGAAAATCGAAACCATTTCAAACATGCAATACTCATAATTCTTGTTGATACATCATCCATGGATTGTGTTGAAGAATGAAATATTATTCTAGGGCAGGTAGATGGTGATAAAGTTGCCTTTTCTATTATTCTCTTCTCTTTAAGATTATATACCTATAATAAATTTAATTTTTCACATCCGAATACAGTCAAAAAACAATTATTCATTATCGATAAGAATATAGGAGAACAAATCTATGGAAATTCCACTTGTGAATTAGAGCAACAAATATCATTTTCAATGACAATTATACATATCATCAGAGATAATTAATAAACAGCTTTTTTATATGCATATAACATCAAGGAATATGTCAATATCGATATATGAATGAACAAATAATGAGCCCATTTGAACTGGTGCAAAAAAAATCTTTCAGAGGCAATTATCCATATCGTTAGAAATAATTAATCATAAAGAAGGAGAAAATAACAATGATTGAATAATCCTCTGTATCATTTTCAAGACCTACATGCATGATCCATTACCGATCATTCACTTACTCGCAGTTAATGCCGACATGGTGGTGGGCTTCAGCAATCTGCCATACTTCTTTCGATGCTCCAATTTCCTGGTCCGGTGATCGACAGATTTCGGTTCCAACCTGTCGGGCTTCAATACTTTGTACGTTTTCATCCGATTGCTCCGCAGTTGCCAATCTTGAGTCTTCATCAGAGCCTCCAAATGGATATTTTCCGATGTATCTGCGAACATGAGCGGATAAAATGAAAATTTGAAAGACTCTGAGGGAACAGTTGAATTTTTTTGAACTGACTCGCGAAGCAAAACAATTTTATTCATCAATTTTTATAATTTGAATCGTGATTTACATCATGATTGAAATGCACCGACTTTTAAAAGTCGCCGAAGTAGATAACTCAGTAGGGAAATCGAAAAAGGGGAGATAGATTATTCAAACTATTGTGAATTAAATATGTAAACCTGTTGTAGAAGTGTTTACATTCATTATGTACTTGAGATAACACTAATACTTTATAAGTAACAAGAAAAATCCATAGTTTATAATAATACTTACATATGAATAAATAAAAACAAATGAAGATTATCAACCAAAACATAAATGGTATTATAAAATAATGAAAATAAGTGATTTCAGAGTTCATTACTTCCATATTCAAGGAAAAAATCATAACGAATGAAAAAAAATCACGATTTATTTGAAAAATTTTTTTTTATATGTTTTCAAAAAAAAAATCGTAATTTTCTGCAACTCTGGCAGAAATCAACACGTATCAATCAGAACGTGAGGAAGAATTGACAAACTCATGTGAAAAATGTGAAAGAGTGAAAAAACGCCGTCACGCATCCGTAAAATCGTGAAAAAACCGTCCCTCATTCATCCAGAAACAAAGTTAAATCATGAACGACTGCCTCATCTACAATCGACACACAAAAAAATCGCTCACCTTCGGGCAACGAAAACACCGGATGGTACCCGCCGTCCAACATGGCCACCTTCTCGGCGCCGCCCATGGCGTCGATCGGATCGCGCGGCAGCGTCGGGTCCGTGCGGCCCGTGCAGACCGCGCACGGCGGCAGCGCGAGCGGCACGCAGCCGCAGCGCACGCCGCTCGGCCGCGCCGCCTTGCGCGACACCGCGTGCAGCCCGGCGATTTGCAGCAGCTTGCGCTTCTTGAAGGCGGTGAGAGGGCGGGTGCGCGCGCACTGGATGTCGGACTCTGCGGCGGCGCCTGCGCAACGGAACGGGTCAAATCGAATTGTAGTGTGTGAAATAGTATGAATATACAGATTTTGTTAAGAGTGTGATATGGCAACGCACCATGCGGGTTGTTGACACTGTTGTTGTCAAGACGCACGGTCAAAGAGAGAAAATAAATTCGATCACAATGTAAAAAAGGATTTTTGAGAAACAACCAAGTTTTAACATATCAATACTATTGTATTTCCAAAAATTTTTTCAAAAACACGGTGTCACTGACCAATAGAGAATTTCTTTTTTAGGTATCTAAAGGTTTAATTTCAAGCGCAGTAACATTTTGGGACAGATCACAAAATCTGTCCTTACTACAAATATATTGAAATAATTTGTAATAACTTCAACTCTATTTTTTAGAAACGAGGAGAGAAAATCCCATGAAAAGCTGAAAAATTAATGTACCACCTCCTCGAAGAACTTACAGACAGTATATCAATACTAAGTATGAGTATCCAAATCAAAGATAATATCGATACAATCGAGTATTTTTTGAGATTATGTTATATCTGTATGTATAATGGATTCGTTATTGAATGATATTGCATCATTTGATACATTGTTTCTCTTTGAAATGTACATATATTAGTGTTAAGGTATAGAATTCTTCAAGTTTTCGCATTCTTTGAATCTCTTCACAGATGATACTTTGGTGTTTTACTCTGATGATAATATTGATAATGCAATTTCAAATATCAACAACTCTCTCACTAATATTGAAAAATATCTAAAAGCTAATAAACTAAAACTGAATGTCAATAAAACAAAAGCAATGATCATAGCATCAGAAAATAAGTTGCAAAACCTACCAAATTTGAATACAATCAATATCAGTGGTGAAAGTTTTGAAATCGTGTCTGGAATCAAATATCTCGGATTTATTATTGACAGTTCATTGACACTAAACAAGCATCCTGAATATATTATCAAAAAAATATCAAAAAAGCTCTTTTTCTTTTCTAGAGTTTCGAACTGTCTGAGCACTCATGCTAAAATAACAACGTATATCTGCATTATTAAACCACATTTCGATTACTGTGCTTCTCAACTATTTCTACTCAATGGAAATAAACTGTCTCGAATGCAAAAACTCCATAATCGCGGAATGCGTATGATACTAAAATGCAGTCGCTATACTTCAATTTCTCATATGCTGAATTCTCTTCAGTGGTTACCAGTAAAATAAAGATAATACTTTTTGACAATGGTTTTAATTTTTGAAATTGTCAAGTGCTTGCAACCAGCATCTTTCAATGATTATGTGATTCTAAATAAAGGTATTCATCATCATAACACCAGAAACAGTAACAACTTCCATATTAGTAGAACATATTCGAGAAGATGCATGAATAACCTATTTTTTAAAGGACTGAATGAATTCAACAAGCTCCCAACATATCTGGAAAATTCAAATAATATTGTTAATTTTAAGAATTTAGATGATTTGTAATGTAATACTATTAATGCTATTTATATTTTTTTTACTTCAATAATCTTGATATTATCTTTATAAAATTATGTATATCTTTAATGATTATTTTTGAATGTTTGTGAATTAGATTTTATCTATTTCAAAATAAACTACTACTACTACTAACTACTACTGGATTGTATGTAACACGAAAATAGAATGACGACCCGTTTATTCTTAATGTACACGTACGGCCATACGATTTGTACAGCGGCCTTATACAATGAGTGGCGACAATGCATTGTAAGCGTTTTAATTGGCTGACGACCATTAGAAGGCGAATTTCCCGTGAAAAACCCGTACCTTCGGCAGCCGTCTTGGCAGCGGCGGGCGAACTGCCGGGCAGCTGGCCGCGATACCCGTTCAGCGTCGCCTGCACCGACTGCTCCGGTCCGAGGCCGCCCAATTGAACCGCCACCTTGCCGGCCCTGATCTGCTTGGCGAGATCGGAGTGCTGCCTGATGCGGTACTCGAGATCGGCGATCTGCGCCTGCAGCCAAGTCCAGCGCGCGCCTATCGCCGCCCTGTCCGACGAGTACTTCCACAGCGCGCGTTTTTGTCTGCGAACGGAAAGCGGAATTGGTAACGTCCAAGCGTGGGGTCTTTCCGAAACTTTTACCCATATGTAATTTCGAAGGGGAAACAACGATTCGAATGGTTGTACAACATGGAATTTCTGAGGTTTAGGAACTATTTCATTCACATTACATTTAGCACAATTCAACATAATTTTGAGTATCTCAGTGAAACTAAATGCTACATGGCATTTCTATCAACAACTGACTCAATTTAATAGTTTTATAGATCTTTATTTGAGCAGGCATCCTAATAAAAATGATATAGACATAATATGCATAAATATACAAAAAAATGAATATAAATATAGGGTCTTCCATCTCAGACGAGCCACCCCGTATATTTCTTATCCCATAGTGAGTGGAAAATTTCCCGAAACACGTCCAATAGTTCGGTTATTTTCACAATGTACAAGCCCATTTTCATCAAGCCCTTTTTACAAACTTCAAGAAATAACATTCCTAGAAAAAAAATGCTTACAATAAAAAAAAACAAATCTGAGTGTTTAAATCAAATTTTCAAATTGTCCTCCATTGACTTCCATACAATAATACATTCTCTCAAACTGATACATAAAAAAACAGCAAAACACTTCCTTTATGTTGCCTTCATTTTTTGTGCTTAAAAGGTGTTTATCTGGTTTTGAGGTTTCTTCAATCATTTCATGATTGAAATCAATCTGTTGAGTTGATACTTGTAGGTACTTAAGGTACTACCCTGAATGATATACATGATATATATAGGAAAATTGAAAACTTTTTGATGTATACATCTGCAATGTTCTTAAACATAAGCACATATTTTCCAATGACCCAAGGGAAATCTTCCACTTACAAAGTGATACTCCAGAAGTATGCAACCACATGAACATTTTGTTTATTTCAATTACGTTGGTAGATGTCTTTTTTCGTCGAATTTATGTAATTAAATATTTCATACAGATTATTCAAAGTTCAAGTTTTGGTGGCATGAGAGAATGTTAATATGAATGTCATCATTTGCACAATCTATTGTAACCATAGACTTATTATTATTATTATATTTTATTATATTTATTATTATTATTATTATTATTATTATTATTATTATTATTATTGAATACGGATATTCATTATTTGAAAATAACTCAAATTATCAGAGATTCTCACATTCGATCATTTTTTATCCCATTTACCAAATATGTATCTCTGGTAGTTTCCGAGATGCCCATACAAGCCCTCCTTATCTTGGACACAGTGTTTTCAACTATTTTTAGTACCAAATTCAATTATTTTCGTATCTTTAGTACCGGTTTTAGTACTCAAATATCTGTTTAGTAGATAAGTACCGTGAATTTAGTATTTATTCACCAGGGACCAGTAGTAGTTTGAAGTACTCTATTACTTCATTCAAGTGTAGATATTCAAATATGGTGTACAAATTTTGGGTAGTAAATTGTTTCCCCCTCGTAATTTGTCGAAAATAGCTATATTTTATTTTCTATATGATGATGATTGGTTGAGAAATGTATAGGGCTAGTTTTATTTGACCTCCATAGAGTTAGCAGAACCATTTTTGTTGAGAAATGGTGAAAGAAAAAAATTCACCACTCTCCTAGTTTCTTCATCATAGGGGTGGCTTTGCCAGCTTGAGAGTAAGTTAGCAAATCCTTCCCTCCACCAAAGTGGAGAGCTATCAAGTGAATGAAATTTCATATAACTATGCCAATATTCAGAGAATGCTCAGAAAAATTCACTTCTATGAGTTTTCAATGAAATTATACAGTTTACCTATGAAATATCCTAGCTCATCTCATTACACATCTTCGATACTTATCATTTCTCCAATCTTCAGTCATCATAAAAATTATGAAAACCATATTCAACAAATACATTTTGTTCTGAAAGTAAATCCTTTATTTGATGATATCAAATGAGATTATGTTAGAATTATCAAAACCTCGGGAAGCAAAATATTGTAAATTGAGGGAAAATATGTACCCAACTGGGTATATTTTTGTATCTGGAAGAATGTCCACATATTTTGGGAAATCATGTATATGAATTGGATATTTATGGAAAAACCAATTGCTGAACTTGAAGAAATATTTTTAATGCACTACTTCAAAGAATTGAAGGATCTCATCCACTGATGAGATACTCTCATATAAGTCTACTAAGATAAAAAAATCACTGTGAAATTAGAATATAAGTGGGTTTTTCAATAAGATATGTTTTATCTATCTCAAAAAGTTTACTGCAGCAGCTTAGTGTTTCCCTGTATTATCAAAAGCATGGAAACTATTTGTTTTTATAATGATCCGATAGTAAATTTTAACACTGTATAAACAAAGTTGTTTCATGCTGATGAAAGCAGTATACTCATTTAGTCATTTGTGATGATAATTTATATTCTCTGAATAATGGTTCAATTTTTGTACTTGGTGCAGGAATAGATTCTTGATTCTCAGGCTGCAATAAGAGTCAGTGAACCCCAAATTAGAAATCTTACAAAATATAATACCTCAATTCATTATTCACTAACTGAAAAACTTGAGACAGGTGGTACTTCATATTATTTTGTATCATATCCAATTGTGATGTCATCACTATTTTAGATATGATGTTGTCTACCTACATATTTGATTTTT